>JAPUBQ010000001.1:11738093-12938093 GCA_035578125.1 Mellilla xanthometata | reverse complement strand
AGTGAGTGTGGCTCGGTGGTAATGACGTCTACTTTTCCATCAGACGACCCCTGGTTCAATCCCAGCCCCGCACCAATGACTTGTTTTTTTGTGGATTTGCACTCGCTTTACGGTGAAGGAAAACATCGTGAGGAAACCGGCATGTTTGAGGACCACAAGATCCGAAGACGTCATCCACCAACCCGCACTTGGCCAGCGTGGTGGATTATGGCCTATATCTCTCTCCTTGTCAGAGAAGGCCCCGAGTCTCAGCAGTGGGAACGTATACTGCTTATGCTTATGCTTATGCTACTACTAAAATAGTGAATACCAAAAAAACTAAAATAAACAGTACTAAAAAAGCAATATTCGAGTACAAAAGTTATAGACAATGACTGGGCTTTATAAAACACTAGTTCCAGAATACCAAATATGGTGGTATAGCAATGATATCATTATTATGTAGCCGGCAGTGAGATAAACCAGGCACTTCGATAAGAAACTAGGTATTTATTTACTATAGTTTGTTGCTACTTTGTAAGTTTCAATTATACAAATGTCAGATAGAAAATAAATAAGATATTCTATTTAATAAACAAAATAAAGATGACCTCGCTGTTATGTTTACTATGCTGGACTGCAAACCAGAAAGGCCTCGGGTTTGATTCCCGGTACGGCCAACATCTTTGTGATGACTTAATGAGCTTAATTTGTTGGCTTTCGGGCTGGGTGCTACATATGTATATGTCGATAATATAAAGTATTTACTTGTTATATCAGTTGTGTTAGTCATAATACAAACATCATAATATAATAAAAAAAAAACATATATTCGGGCCAAAAATAAGTGAACATAATATTTAACAATTACAATTTCCTCCAGTATTACAATATATTAATTTAAATATAGCATAAATTAGCTTACAATGAAAATTATTATGGTTCTTATTTATACAAACTAGAAAGTAATACAGACTAGTTTAGAATTAGCAAAGTATAGTGCTGATAAGAAAAAGTCAATATGAATAAAAATAAAAGTAAGAAAAACAAACGCTCACTTCCTCTGGCATAAACTCATTTGATAATGCTAGTGAGAGTATATAAACTTTAAAATGTTTTCTTTATTTACTTGAGTTCTTGTAGAGTTGTTAAATTTTTTACCCATCAAGTATAATTCAGTTTTCTGATTAAAAATTGTTTATTCATTAATATTTATATGATTTATTATTATTATAATTTGGCTTATTTACATAATTTTGCATAAAAGAAGAATTCTAGTGGTAACAGTTGAGAAAAGACAATTTTTATAAATTTTTTGGTCGTCATGTATTGCACACAGACAAAAATAGCCCATAATTAAGTAGAAAATTCATTATTATTTTATTTGAACCTTTAATCTTAAAAATAATTACATCTTATCATTCACAATTATTATTTACAAAGCATACAATTATAAAAAGAGACAATTTATATGTAAAATTTTATCCACATAATATTGCTCTCAATATTAACAGAACAATATAGCCATCAATAATTTGTACATCAGTAACGATCAAAACAATCGGTCAATTAATGTTTCACAAAACCGCGGACTTCGCGAACTCTTTATAAAATATTTAATTAAACGAAACAATTTCACCCATCAAACCGCTCGCGCTACAGAACGTTTATTATTATTCCAAATTCAAATTATTTCATTTATTTTCTTCACAAAATTAAATTATCATACGGCGTCTGGGCTATTTAATAAAATACTTAATTTTGAGAATACCAGCGACAGTAGGTATACTTGATGAATTCATTTGTTATTTACTTAAGAAATATTTTAGATAGACTTACTAGGAATTTAGGTTAGCACCTGAATGTTGTTTAAACATAACATAATCATAAATATTTTGATTGAAATTCTTAGGTTTATATTAAACACGAATAATTGAAAATTGAATCAGTTAAAAAAATACTGATCGATTACATAGAACCATACGGAAAGTATATCGTTGCCACATTAAAAACAGAAATTGACAATTGATAATATTGAAAAATAAATGAATTTGAAACAAAACAAATTCAAATTCATTTAGTGTCAAACTGTACAAATTGTGGAGTTACAAGTAAGAATATATTTAGGTTCATTGGTTTCAACAGTTTACAATATTTGGGATTTAATCTCGTTCTACCTTATCAATGGTAATAATTGCCAGTAAGGTATTACGAAATCTGTTTGTAATATTATTCATAATTACAGAAAAAAACAATAAAAAATACTATATATACAAACTTATAGATAACAAGAAAAATCAAAACACTACAATTGAAATTAAATTAAGCTTAATTAAATTAACCATCCAGGCTGTCACTGCGGGGCAGAGTTCCCAAGATACTGGCAGCATTGAACAGTTTTGTTTTTTATTATATAAACATGCAAAAAAAAAAACACTAATAACTAAAAAATCACATGATAAATTAAGGAATTCTGAAGAAACAAATAGCTAAAATCATGTGGTTTGGGAAGGGTAAAAATTTTGTTGACACTAAAATTATCTGTAAAAAACTCCACTAACAAGAATCCTTAAATATTAATTAATCTCAATTACACACAATAAAACTAATTAATATTTAAAAAAGTACAGTCAATAGAAAGCACCCACGTATTTTTAAATCGTTGAAATATGTAGCGTTCCTCAAATTTATTTCGACTTTACATAAAGTCGAAAACTTTTCAAAGCCACCCCAATTTTACCCTTATACCATAACTGACACGGCAAAACCAAAACTTGCCAAAAACTGAAATAAATTACTTTCAGATATTATTTAGCATCACACATGCCCAAAATGTTGTGTGAAAAATGAACGATAGTTTCAAATTACAATTTTTTTTTCTACTCTCTAAAAAAACGGGGTGAAATAAAATGACTCTTACTGCTATTGGAATAAAGGTGTTCCGAGTAGTTTTGTTTTATTTGAGGGCTGCAAAAGTAAGTTAGTGTTAAAGCTCACGCAAACCAGAAAGTCAAACAGGGGTATATTTTTCCGAAGCGGTCTAATTTCTTGGAAAATATGCTACGTGAGGTAACTCAGCAAAACTGTATCTTGAATCATTGGGACGAGGTGTAAACGTGAACAGTGACTACGAAACAATATTTCATCTATAGCATATACCTTATATTAACTTTTAATTATTCTACCTTTATATAAAATTTTATTATTTTTAAATACCTCATCATCATCATCCACAGCCGATTCTATTCTACTGCTGGGTATAGGCCACTCTCCTGTCATGCCTTCTGTCTCGGTCCTGTGCCAATCTAGTCCAGGTTGGACCCGCGACAGCTGTAATGTCGTCGACCCATCTTGCCGCTGGACGACCGACGCTCCTCTTTCCTAGCCTCGGCCACCACTCGGCTACAACCTTGCTCCACCTGTCATCATGTCGCCTGGCCAAGTGTCCTGCTCAACTCCACTTTAGGTTTATGACTGCAGATCCGACATCTCGAACTTTCGTTCGGATACCTAGATTCGTATAAAAGGTTATTTTTGTAAAAGTTATTATGATTATGATTAATAATAACACTGCCACGCTATGCCACGCTATGCCACGCCATGCCACGCCATGCCACGCTATGCCACGCCATGTTTCACAACCTTACTTGATTATCTCACAAACCTCGGATGAGACCACAGCACAGCTAGTTGATAGGGATATTAGCTTAACTAAAACGCGAATAGGAATACCGATATGAAATGTCAACATTAACCCTTAAATAGACAATGTTGTTTTTAAACAACATACTAAAAATCACAGATAAAATTGACCTTAATTTTTTTTTATTTTGCGCAATGTATTTTATAAACAACACTCAGATTTTTGCAAAAAAAAGTATAGTAAATTCATGTCTAGGTTTTTTTATTGATTTTTCCGAGACAGTAATACAGTCATGTCTATTAAACAAATATTTTTTCAAAACATAAAACAAAAATCGTCCATTTAAGGGTTTAAACCTCAGAAGAATTGTGCCGCAGGTGAGAACCCAGCCTAAAATAGAAAAAAAAATAACATTATCTGTAGTACAAGGCGATCAGAAATCACGCCACCGAGTTGATACATCTCGGAACCACGCGAAGAATCCGCTGATAGCGGTACTCAGAAATATTTCCTTTGTAAATACTAGCATACTACAGTAGTGCCAGCAGTTCGGCTAACTAAGGTGTTCTTACGCGATCACAAAGGTGGGATCCTACTAATTAAATAAATGCGAAAGTTTTTGAGTCTTTGTGTGTGTGTATGTTTGGTACTTATTCACGCTCAACCGGCTTAACCAATTTTGTTGAAATTTGGTATGGAAATACGAGTAGGTTAGACCTTGGATTAACACGTAGGCTACTTTTTAACCCGGATTAACGCGGCCAATACATACCACAGGGCTAAACTAGAAGGTAATATAAATACGTAGGTACATAAGGTGAAAAATGGCAAAAAAAATTGGGATACATGGTGAGGTTTAAGAATACCCCCCACCTCCCTTCCTATATCACGTGTATTTTTTAATAATTACACAATTTCGAACTATTATAGATATTTAAATATACAGCTTTCAGTATAATCTAATTTTACTATAGAAAATAAGTTAGCTAGCAACTATAAGTTAGCGTGAGACCAAAAAGACCACTTTTCGGTTCAGTATCCCGAAAAAATAAATACAAGTGATATAGGGGAGGGAGGGGATATATTGTATATAATCATATCCCCTCCCTCCCCCCTTTCGAACCTCACGTAATTAATGGACGGCCTTATTTTTATTATTTTTTTACACATTTCACACACGTCTGGTTAACCTCATACTGAACCATTTCTAGTTCGTATTTTATTTATTCGTAAGTATATTATTAATGGATGCTAACACAACTGATATACTACATAATATACATACATACATATTTTATATAGATAAATATTTAACACCCAGTCTGACGGCCAACAAATTAACTTCAGCACAAAGATGTTGACCGTGCCGAGAATCGAACCCGGAACCGGCAGTCCGGCATGGTAACCATCACGCCAACGAGGTCGTCAATATTACTTTTAATGACAGTAATTTGCATGAACACCCAAGCAATGATCGTTGCTTGACTTCGGCGATCGCGTCAGATCACCTTAGTGAGCCGAGCTATGAGCAACTATCTAATCTATGACCATCAAAATATATTCACAGATGACATAGTACCTAACTCTAAGAAGAACGTGCGGAATCTGCTGATAACAACTTGTTTCAAGAAACCGTATCTGAAGTATGCAATAAATAAATATTAAGACGAATATGTTTCTATTTAGTTTGACTAAACTACGAGTACTTATCATAAAATATATAAATCTCGTGTCACAATGTTTGTCCTCAATGGACCACTTTACCGATTATAATAAAATTCGCACACCATGTGCAGTTAAATCCAACTTGAGATCTTGAGAGTTTAAATCTCAAATTATAGTCCCAATATTAATTTATTGCTAATAATTGTCTGTTATTATTTGACAGTCACAATTATCTGTTAACTCCAAATGATTCTAACAGATGTCGATACCTTTCGACTGGGTTGAGTAAGTAATCAATAGATGGCGCTGCTATGGTAAATCTACGAACGTGACACTGCTCTATCTATTTTTCATGCCCCTAAGTGAGGAAAAACAACGTTTGCCGGGTCAGCTAGTATATTATGTAAATAACTTTGGAACTCTCTCCCTGAGTCTATTTTTCCCGAGAAGTACAATTTGGGGGTCTTCAAATCTAGAGTAAATAGGTTCCTTCTAGGCAAGCGTGATACATCTTAGACCACAGTCAAGCTTAACATCAGGCAAGCTGCGGTCAAACGTAAGCCTATTCATCAATAAAAAAAGACCAAGACAAAGCTTATGTAGTTTGAACCACTTTACCGATAGAACGCCTTGCGATGCGAAACTCAACTAGCGAAACAGCTACGTTTGTGTAACGGCCATTTCGCAGTTACTTGCGAAACAAAACCGACAAGGACGCAACTATTTCATCTAGCTATATAGTAGAGCGAGACATAACACATGCGAAACGTTGCCATATAACTGTCAGTTTTTTCGTCGTTTCGCTGCCGCATGCGAATGCGTAGGTGTACTAAAAGGCATAAGCAGTATACTTTTCGAATTGTCTTATCTACTCGTAAATTTTATTGAAAATATTTGTAAATTGTATTAAATTTTCAATTTTTTTCGATTCCTTACTAAAATTATCCATAAAAAGGTCACTGCTGGGTCTTGGGACCTTCTCTCACGAGGAGAGAGAGGCCATAATAGCTATAACTTGGCTAGCTAAGGTGATCTGACGCGATCATCGAAGCTAAGCAACGGACGATGCAGACAGTGTTTCGATGGGTGACCATGCACAAGACTCTCGTTATTAAAGTGCCATTTTCATCTGGGCACTACTGTGGGTCGGATGTCACGTTAAATTGTAGGTCCCGGTCTTAGTACAAGCAGATAAGCCAAGTCAAAGGCCTTCGAGCGGTTTGAAAACTCTCGACACCAGAGCTTGGCCACTTAGCTCATTTTTTTTCTATCTGTACTGTCCCTCTCCATTCCTGGTTGCCTGGTAGAGATCACCATAGGTCATAAGGCCGCCTTTGTACTCTATATGTAAATATTTTAATTCCTTAATTTGAGCTGTTTTTCTTATGCGGTTGTACAATAAAGTAATATTCTATTCTATTCTATTCTCATACGAAGAAGAAGAAGAAGACTATAGTTCCCTGATTTTTGAGTATAGATTCACCTTTAGACATTAAGCTCAAAACACAAGAGTAGCAAATCACGACTATAATATACAAGTTAATCCGAGACATTTACATGGCAATAGGCCAAGGCCTGAACACCTTTCGATGTAACCTGCGTGGGTAGATAGTATAATGCTTGTTGGTAAATGGTGTAAAGTTTATAGTTAATATTTATGGATATTAACTTGAACTTAAGTTTGTGCTGGCACTAGGTTGCAATTGGTATAAACTTTTTTGTTAGTTTTTTGGAATAAATTAAATTTCCGGGCTTAAAATACGAGTTTATTTAAAAAAAATCAAGTTGCATTCGCGTACGCGGGTTTTCGTGACATTTCCAAAAAAATGGTCAAGTGCGAGTTGAACTCACGCATGAGGGGTTCCGTACCATTGTCCTACTAATATTATAAATGCGAAAGGTCTTTGTGTAAGTGTGTATGTTTGTAACTACTTCACGCACAAACGGTTCAAACGATTTTGATGAAATTTAGTGTGAAGATAAGCTAGACCTTGGATTAACACGCAGTTACAGTAATTCATTCATTCATTCAATATTTAAGAGCTAGACTCTTGTCCGTTGAGTTTTTTCCAGGTAGTTCTATCTTCGGCCAAATCCTTGACCTTTCTATACGACATGACTTTCGCCTTCTCCTTAATTTGGTCTAAATATGATCTTCTAGGTCTTCCTCTTCCTCTCCTGGCTTCTATCTTTCCTTCTACGATATTTTTAATGAAATTGTCATGTATATATATATGTATATATATATGTCAATATATAATGAACCTTTCACGGTAAATGTTGATCCAGTGTGAAGTTGGAACAATTGTTGATCCACCTATTTTGCGTGTATTTTCGGCTCCTCGCCTTTAAAACCGATATACCCTGATCCAGCCTTGGTATACTCGTGACGTCGGTGGATCTGCACTAGCACGTTTTTCGTATACTCTTCACCAAATACACCGACATCGTTTGATCCAATAACGGTCGAAAAAAACATACTGAATGTGATTTTTTAGATCCGGAGCCAACATTGACGATTAGGTATTCGAAAACAAAGCGATATATATTTTTTTAATTATGAGTACGAGAACTTTGAAATGCTTAGTTTATTTTATTTTACCTTGGTTAAACTAATTTTTAAGGATAGTTTGAGTAGATTATACTAAGAAAAATGTGTTAGTTTAATATGAAACTAACAGACTGTTTTTTAATTGTTATGTTAATTGTTTATTTTAAGTTAATTGTTGCTGATTGCTAAAATATTTTTTCCAATATTTTGTTTTCGTGATTTGTAAGAATATTCGCCAACTGGTTTATGAGAATATTGAGTTGATAATCAACGACAATATTTCTTTCTTGAAATAAAAATAAAAATAATTAGCCAAGTGCGAGTAGGACTCGCGCATGAAGGGTTCCGTACCATTGTTGTATGGGAGCCCCCCTTGAATATTATTTTTAATTAATTTATTTACTAACTAATTTAGTAACTAATTTAGGGCCGAGAATGAGTTTGGCGCCCGTACGAAGTGAGGGCGCTAATAGTTCGAGGGACTAAATAAGTCTTTAACCCGAGGGAAACACTGTGCTTTACATTACGAATACACACACACGCACACACACTGGCACACACATACAAACGCACACACACGCGTCCTCGTGCTCACACACACAGACACACACACACTGACACACACACACACATACACACACGAACAAACACACACACGCGTACGCGAGCTCACACACACACACACACACTCACACACACACACACACACGCCCGCGTGCTCACACACACACACACACACCCACGCGCGTGCGCACTAGCACACATACACACACAAACTGATACACACACACACACAGTCACTGACACACACACGTGCTCACACACACACCCACGTGCTCACACACACACACACCCACGTGCTCACACACACACACACACATGCGCGTGCGCACTAGTACACACACACACTGACACACACACACACAGTCACTGACACACACACGTGCTCACACACACACACCCACGTGCTCACACACACACACACACACGCCCACGTGCTCACAGACACACACACACACACCCACGCGCGTGCGCTCTCCCACTCACACACTGACACACACATACAAACACACACACGCGTCCGCGTGCTTACACACACACACACATTCACACACTGACACACACATACAAACACACACACGCGTACGCGTGCTCACACACACACACACACACACTGACACACACACACGCCCGCGTGCTCACGCACGCACACACACTGACACACACACACACACACACGCCCGCGTGCTCACGCACACACACACACTGACACACACGCACTGACACACACACTGACACACACACACACACACACACACACTGACACACACTCACACACACACACACACACACACGACCGCGTGCTCACACACACACACACTGACACACACATACAAACACACACACACACACACGCTGACACACACACACAGACACACACTGACACACACTCACACTTAGCTTTAAGTTATTTCAATTTCAGTCAGCTGCAAAGTATTAGTAGTAGTTGTTGTTGTTTTAGTAGTGTTTGACACACACACACACACACGACCGCGTGCTCACACACACACACACACTGACACACACATACAAACACACACACACACACACACACACTGACACAGACAAACACACACTTAGCTTTAAGTTATTTCAATTTCAGTCAGCTGCAAAGTATTAGTAGTAGTAGTTGTTGTTTTAGTAGTGTTTTAGGGTTCCGTGCCTAAAAGGTAAAAACGGCGCCCTATTACTATCTAAGCCTCCGCTGTCTGTTTGTCACCAGGCTGTAGCTTATAAACCTTGATAACTAGGGAGTTGATTTTTTACAGATGATGTATTTTTGTTGCCGCTACAGTAACAAATACTAAATAGAATAAAATAAATAGGTATTTAAGAGCATTCCCATAAAACAAACGCATTTTTTTTCAATCTTTATCAAGCCTTTTGATAGATTTTTTGAATAGTATCAGTAATATATCAACTTTTTAAATAAATAATTAAAATAAATTACACAAACAGGCGCGACTTCGTCTTACACTTGACCGATTTTTATAGCTAATCGCACGGAACCATTTACGCGGAAGCCCAACTCGCCTTTGGCCAATTATTTATACTAATGCATTTTATGCTACTACTAATTGGACTGTCAACTTCATCTCTACCAAATTCAATCTATATTGGTCTAGCCGTTTCAGAGTAAAGACGTTAGAAACATACACTCGCACACACGCTCTCTCACAACTTTTGCCTTTAAAATATTACCAATGGGAAATAGTGACACCGTAAAAAAATAATTTTGAGGATCGGTCCACAAATGGCTGAGAAATCGGTAAACACAAAAAAACTAAAATAAAATCATACAGTCGAATTTATAACCTCCTCCTTTTGAAGTCGGTTAAAAATAATATGTTGATACCATGAATCTGTTAATAACAAAAAGGTCTTGGCACAGAATAATAAGTAGTAGGTCTTGGCTGTTTTCAGCCAATCCGAGCGCTTGCTGTGCTCTGATTGGCTCATTTGAATCGGATCAACATTTACCGTAACTATCGCAAGGTGGATTTGTATATCGGATCAACATATGCAAGCGCTAGTAAAAGGTCACGTGATTGTAGATGTTGATCCAGTCGGAGCCACATTTGTTACCAGAAATGCATATTGGATCAACAAAAGGCGGCGGATCAACATACGTTTTTGGATCAACAAATAACTCGCTATAAGTCGCGTCGGATCAACATTTACCGTAAAGGTATCTCTAATAGTATATATATATATATGTCATATATATATGTCAATAATAGTATAAGGTGGCCTACCATCTTTCCTCTTCTGTTGTCTATTGTATTTAATATTAAAAAAAAAAAATTGACGTAGTTACCCATGGAAACCTAAAAATGGTCAGTCTCTTAATTCACAAGTTCAAACTTTTCCCAACTTTGTTATTCGCACAGAATGACTAGAAAACAAACATTAACTTAACCAATTAAGTCGTTATCAATTTAATTAGAATTGTGTATTTGACTTACATTTCGAGTCGACCGCGACTAAACTGATAAAATTGTTTGATTGTTAAAAATAGGTCGCGACAGTTAATTTAATTAGGTACATGAAGTATCATTACAGACCCAGTAATCTATTTTAAGGTCATAGCGAGTTAAGTAGGTAAGATTTACCGTTTATTTGCCTTTTGAGTGATTTTGTGTTTTACTATAAAATAAATAAATAAATAGTAGAACACCTTTCACACACGGCTGGCTAGCCCCATCCTTAACCATTTCTGGTATGTACTATGGTTGCTAACACACCAGAAAATACTTTATATATATACATACTCGTATATTACACCCAGAGCGACAGCCAACAAATTGCGTACATCACAAAAATGTTGGCCGTGCCGGGAATCGAACCCGGACTGGTTGGCCCGGCATGGTAACCATTACGCCAACGAGGTTGTGACTAACCATTTACATTTATCAGTATGGAGGTGTGAAACAAATCATTCCAAGCAGCCGTGTGTGAAATATGTACTAATATTTGTTAACGTATATATTTTTTTTTTAAGTTGTATACTAAATGTATTAAACACTAAATTTAGTAAACATCTGCAGTTGTAGTAGTTTGTTTATCGAAGCTTCAAATTTCATCCATGTTGGAATTCTTAACTATGTCAGTGTATCATTAGGTCATTGTGTTGATAGGAGAACGATCATATTACCTTCTAATATTAATACTGCAACGAGTACATAGGAGCGCTTATTATAACAAGCTGCAGGAAGAGATTACGCTGTTCGTCAATAGATGGCGCTAAGTGAAAAGCAACACAAAGCTAACTCGCGGTGACGTTATTCTGGGCCGTTCGCAGTTACTGCAATCCCCATTTTTTTAGATAGTAACATTTTGAGTGTAATAGTACATGGAAAGCCTATTATAACAAGTTGCAAGAAGAGATTACGCTGCTAGTCAATATAGTTATAGGTTATTATATTTTACATTTTGAGTGGCATAGATATAAAAATTCGTTAAAAACAAACCCTATTTAAATAGCACCTATGGACAGAAATGTTGAAGATTTGTTAGCACTCATATTTTCGCAATATTAAATTTAAAACACGGCAAATAAAATATATATGTTAGCAAAATAGGTTCCTCACAAAACAAATCTCTATTTTCTTAAGTATAAGGTTTAAAATGCAATGCAAAGATTCAGTCCAAAGGTCGCTGTAAACCTTTTCAGGGTCGAAAGCTTACAACTTTGGTCAAGGATAGAATGTTCAGTGAATTTATTGCGAATAGTCTTTGAAACTTAAATAGAGGACGCATGTGAATATTTATTTGATATTAATTCATAAATTTGATATTAAAGGTATTCAGATTCGAAACCTATTTGAAGTTTTATTTTATTTAAATCTCAAAACGGGAGCAAGTTTTAATTCCAGTTGAAAATACAAAAAAATATTTGTAACGTATTTTTTTGATAACTTAGTACTATACCAAGACAGAGGCCTTTGGATGGCTTGAAAAGTATCGACACCAGAGCTCAGCCACTTAGCTCATACGAAGAAGAAGAAGAAGAGTACTGTATAAGAATATGTCATGTGACTACTTAACTAGGCAAGGCTTGAATCAAGTAGGTAATCCATATATATAACAAGTTTTCAATTAAAAATATGTATTTATTTTTTTGTTCTTTACCACACCACAACATTACTGTCCTAAAGGCGAGAACGAAACGGCTTCTTCTAGGCAACCGCGTTTCGTCCGAACCCGCAACATCACTAACCATCAGATAAGTAAAACTCAACCGCAAGCTTATCTTATTATTAAGGCGATGTGAAGGGCAAAATCATGATTTACGGTTTTTTTGCTAGAAATCGTAAACGCTAAAAATATATTAGAGGAGGAAAGAATGTTAATACTTATTCTGGTACAAAACAGATTTATCATTTTGAAAAATAAAACTGGTTCAAGAAACATAATTATAGTGTTTTTAAACCGCTTTTATTTATAATTCAAAAGTTGGATTATTCACAACATAAGTATAAATTTTCTTAGAGTTGTACTTTAGACGGTCTTTAAGCATGTTTTTCAATACTGCCCCCTTACGATTTATAGCGATAAACCTGTAAATTAAAAGATTGTTGTCTTCTGTTGACTTAACTTCGATCAAAAATGTACTAGATATAAAAGGTGTTGTCTCTAAAAACGACAACGAAAATAATAACACAAATATGAGTGGTCTTATTTGAGTTTGAGAAATTTAAGCGTTATTAGTATAGTGATAAAGTTGAATTTTCTAACGCTCACTGCGTACGGTCATAAAATTTCATAGCTGTTGTCGCGGCGCAAATGGCTTATGTCGAAACTCAACCTTAAGATACAATGGTAAGGTTGACTTGAATTGAAATACATATTTTTTTGTCCTGTATATATCGTAATAGATACAATAGTATAGTAAATTCATGCCATTTTTAGTGCTGTTTTGTATGTAACACTGAATCTGGTATTATTTGATTGAACTGCCTTAAGTAAGTACATCTCTACCCCGCACACGTTCCGACGTCAAACATACGCACTAGCCCAGAGATAAAGGGCACAATAATTATTATTGTTTCAATTCAAACTACTGATACACACGTGCGTTGATAACGGAGTATGTTTGTTTGTCCTACAATAAATACCAGTTCTGATTAGCTATGTATGGTATAATGTTTATTTGTTGGAATTCTGTTGGGTCTCTGGCTCTGCTTTTGTAGGTACTTAGTTACAGCGCAAATTGTTTTATATAATTTGGTTCCAATGCTTTGCGACTTGCACCATGATGCTAGTCGAGCTGTTTGCACGTGATGGCGTGACCAAGGGATATAGGGATTCATTTTTAGGGTTTCGTACCTAAAAGGTAAATACGAGACCCTATTACTAAGCCTCCGATGTCTGTCTGTCTGTCTGTGTCCAGGCTGATTCTCAGAAACCGTGATAGCTAGAAAGCTGAAAATTTCACAAGATATGTATTGTCCGTGGCGCTATAATAACTTATACTAAAATATAAATTATGAAGGGGGGAACCCCTAAACAATAAACGAGCTTTTTTTTCGTATTCTTCTGCTATATATCAAAAACGGTACCTAGTAGACGTTTTAAATTTTCACAGAATATATAAATGTATATAAACTATCACATTATATTAAAAAATATATATATAAATATTGAACGCGAGAGGGTTAATACATACAACAACAGTACGGAACCCTTCATGCGCGAGCCTGACTTGCTCTTGGCCAACTTTATATATAGAGATTGAACAAAAAAGGTTTCCTAACTATCAATTTGAGTCATCACACGCACTATATTTTTCCGTTTCAATGCAACCTGAAACCGCTCTACTGAACTTTGTAAATCAAAACTCTTAATCATCGGAAATGAGTCAGACTAAGCTGTATGCTTATTGTCTAATCTGGTATGGTATGGTTTTGTGTTGTGCTATGCACAATATACAGATGTATATGATTGCGAAACGCTTAGTGGACAAACTGATTACTTAAGATCCTGCAACATATCTGAAAAACTGGTGAGTGAACCAACGGTGATGGCAGCTCAGTCGGGCGTGCAGCCGCCTCCAGGCCCAAAGGTCGTGGGTTCATTCCCCGCCAATTAATCTCGAGCATTCGGTGATAGTAAAACTATTTTATTATACGGGAGCATAGTGGGGAAAAACGACATTAGAATCATGACTGTTTTTTTTTATCTTCCTACCTCCGATGCTACTTCGGAGACTATTTCTACTCTATACCTTTCATACTAGTTCTCGCTTGTTTTCTGTTCGCACTTTCAATCCTCATACTATTTCTATCTTTTATACATCTCCTTGCATAAAATACTCTAATATATTTATTTACAAAAAAATTAAACTACTAAGATCAGGGCGGTGGTTAAAGCAACGGTCGATGCGGACGGTGTTGGATGGGTGACCATGCACAAGACGTTTTAAAAGTGCATTTACATCTGGGCTACCCTGGGTCAGATTTGGTCTGATTGTAGGTCCCTGCTGTTAATCATAGTACAAGCAGCCATTAAGCCAAATCGGCCTCGGGCAGCTTGAAAACTCTCGACAACAGAGCTTGGCCACTTAGCTCTACGAATAAAAGAAGACAGATTTTTGAACTTGAGGTTTGTAGGTGAGCACTAGAAAATGTCTTACTACGATGCTATGGTTTGCTCACGATGTTTTCTTTCACCGAAAGTTTGATCTCATTTGGGATCAAACCCACAGCCTTCGGGACGTAAGACAGGCACTCACCCAACCGAGCTCCCATCGCTTTAAAATTGACCGAATATTATAAATTGATATCCGCAAATTTATGCCAGAATCAATTAGTTATTCTACTAATATTATAAATGCGAAAATATATGTGTAAATCTGTTATGTTTCTAACTTCTTCACGCTCAAACGGTTGAACAGAATTGTATGAAATTTCGTATGTATATGAGCTTAGACCCTGAATTTATACGTGGGCTTCCATTTTATCCCGGACAAACGCGGGTATGACCTCGGGGCGTAGCTAGTACACAAATATATTATTATCCATTTATTTATTTATTGAATTTTAATGAAAACGGTACAAAGACCAATTACATTAATTAAAATTTGATAGCATACATCTTATAATGGTTAATCATACTTGTAATCAAACCATTAGTTTTTTTACATTATTTACACATGAGAAAAACTTAAAAATACAAATCTAATTAACTTGAGTCATAAATCACATAATAATTGTCAAACATGCATTACATGCATTGAGTGAATCTACCAGGGTACTATTTGATTTTAGTGTCCAATGGCAGTGACGTCAGAAACCTTGACCTGGTGACTCAGATGGTCTGAGGAAACTAGCTCGTGCAAGGGTGGAAGAAATTACCTCTTCAAGGTTGTTTGTCATTTGCAAAACAATTTATAAGCATTTTAAAATTTGAAATTATCTTCAACTTTTTTTTTTATAACTAATAGGATTACGTTTGACCTCAGCTTACTTGGTGTTAAACAATACACTGGCCTACGATGTTACACGCTTACCTAGAAAATACCTATAAACTCTGCATTTGAAGACTTAGAAGGTGGTACTTCTCAGGAAACAGAGACTCAGGAAGAGAATTCCAAAGTTTTGCAGTCTTCACAAGAAAGGTACATAGAAGCGAATCGGCTAGTGCGATACTTAGGGATTTCGACTGTATACCTATGTCTCTTCGCTGAATTTCTGCTCGTTTTGTAATGGAACGGAGATGGTGGTATAATATTATGCAACTCCGTTGCGCACTCCCCGAAATGTAATCTTCTTAATATATATAGATCTCGTATCTTAATGTTTGTCCTCAATGGACTCCTAAACCACTTAACTAATTATAATAAAATTCGCACACCATGTGCAGTTCGATCCAACTTGAGAGATAGGATAGTTTAAATCTCAAATTATAGTCGCGATTTTAATTAATTGCTAATTATTGTCTGTTATTATTTGTTAACTCCAAATGATTCTAACAGATGTCGATACCTTTCGACTGGGTTGAGTAAGTAATCAATAGATGGCGCTGTACTTCTAAGTGAGGCAAAACAACGTATGCCGGGTCAGCTAGTAATCTATATATTATTAAATCGTCTTCCAATATTGTGGTCCTCAAACGTGTCGGTTTCCTCACGATGTTTTCCTTCACCGTAAAGCGAGTGCAAATCCACACATAAATTGAAAAACAAGTCATTGGTGTAGGGTCCGGGATCGAACCAAATGCCTTCAGATTGAAAAGCAGACGTTGTCCCACCGAGCCACAATCACGTAATAAATAAACAAGAGTAATAAATAACCGCACACTGGACTTCCTACTCGGCCCAGAATAATTTCTTTTAATTATTTCATCACATTACGAAAAAACTTGGAGCGAATGCTGCCTACAAACGCGGAAAGCTTCACGCACTACGCCCGATTTATTTATGCACTTGCATTTTTTTTATACGTTCTACTCAGATAAGTAGGAACTTACAAAATACACAAACATTAGTTTCTACAAAAATATAAAGAAACATTTTCATGAAGTTTTTTCTTTTGTTATTTTTTGACATAGCCCCTTTAATGACATTTTTTGACGATTCCAATTTGAAGTTTAGTATTATAAGTGAAATGTAATATCTTTGTGACTTATTGGAAAATAAATACATTCATTCACCCATTCATTCTTTTTTACATTGATATAATTTTAATTCATTATTGAAATGTAGTCAATATTTGCAAAAGACGAATCCATATTCTCGCTTTGTGTCACGATGATAATAAATAAATTATATTCTACTATTTACATATGTTATTTTGTTGATTTTCAGGTGCAATAACATTTATATTATAAAATGTACATGTGTCATAACAATCAAATAAAATAGGACATAGTGCGTTTCCCTTATTTTTTCTGTAAGACACAAAGTCCGCGAGTTCGGTCGCAGTGAGTGAACACTCTAAAAGCCTCTAACGCACAAAGTAATAAAATCATAAATTATTCTCTTGAAAGCCCGAATTAAAACTTCGAAAATTGCCAGAAAGATCCTTACAATAATTTCTCATTATTCTCGTAAAGATGTCACAGTGAACATTCAGTAGGACAACTTTTATCAAACGAAATAATAATTGATAAAATAATAGATAATATATCAGTAGAAGAATAAATACATATTTTCACTCCACTAGGCTGTCTTATTTCTCACATGGCTGTCTTTTAAAAAGTGGTATTTTACGTGTAAACTACATATGGATCATACTGTGGGTCGGTTGACACGTTTAATTGTAGGTTACGTCTGTTAGAAGAACCAAGAAGAAATATAATAATTAAGGTAATTGTAAGACACTAATAATTGCGTATTAGATAAGTGGCCAAGCTGTAGTCGAAAGTTTTCAAGCCAATACTGGCTTAAAGACTGCTTTTACTAAGATTAGCAGCATAGACCTTCAATTAAACGTATTATTAGACCTTCGGTAGCGTCCATGTGTATTTTACATGCATGGTCATTTATCTATCAAATTACTATCTTACACAGCAAGGCACAGCTAGTTATTATGTAAAACAAATATGACGAAAAGTGGCATAACTATTAGTTTATAGGAGGATAAAACTGTAAGTAGAAATACCTATAAATTTTCATGCCACTGGCAATAAGCAAGACAGGAACAACAGAAATACCCTTTCTGATACTGAATCAACTTCTATGCCAGAACCTCCACAATTATAAAAATAATCAAATACGACAAAAATACTATGTAAAAGAAACTTAACCCACTGCCTCGCAATGAACTGTGTGCCATCGTCCAATTTATGTTTTCATAAAAAACAATTAAATAGAAATTAAATTACATCGGCGATTTGGGATTGCAAACGCTTTTATTAAAGTGAGTTAACAATTTGTTTTGGGAACACCCTTCTCTTACACGAGTTAGAAAATTAAAATCAAAATTAAAAAGAAATTTAGCTCGCGATATAAAACTTCCTTTATATTGGGCCAAAAAATAAATCTTAATATATATAAATCTCGTGTCACAATGTTTGTCCTCAATGGACTCCTAAACCACTTAAACGATTATAATAAAATTTGCACACCATGTGCAGTTCGATCCAACTTGAGAGATAGTTTAAATCTCAAATTATAGTTAAAATTTTAATTTATTGCTAATTATTGTCTGTTATTATTTGACAGTCACAATTATTTGTTAACTCCAAATGATTCTAACAGATGTGGATACCTTTCGACTGGGTTGAGTAAGTAATCAATAGATGGCGCTGCTATGGTAAATCTACGAAAGTGTCATATAAGCTACACTATCTATTTTTCAAACCCCTAAGTGAGGCAAAACAAGGTTTGCCGGATCAGCTTGTCTACAATTTGATACAGCTTGGTGATGCAGCCCGTATTTAAAGCGAAGAATCGAAAATCTTGGTCATACCGTTTTTTCACTTTAAAAAATAATGAAAAAATTGCTAATAGGCCGTCTAATATACGAGTATACTTACTAGCTGACCCGGCAAACGTTGTTTTGCCTTAAGTACAGTTTAAAACACTATAAGTAATCAGTTATCGAGCGACATGAAAAATGTATGAATTACTAAAATGGCCATAAAAAATAGGGGTTGATGACAAAAAAATAGGGTTGTGTGTATTTGTTAATGCCATTTAAAAAATATAAATAAAAAATATCGGCTAAAATAAAAAAATGGCGAACAACCCTTATCACTTAGGGTTGTGGAAAATAGATAGTAGCCGATTCTCAGACCTATTCAATACGCATATAAAATTTGGTAAAAATCGGTCAAGCTGTTCCGGAGGAGTACGGTAACTAGCATTGTGACATGAAAATTTTATATATTAGAAGATAGATCATAATCTTCTAGAACATAGACCAAAATCTTCTAATTCTTATGAATTAGAAGATTTTGGTACCAATCATACTTATAATTAGGAAAAAAACTGGTTCAAAAAACTTTAATTTTAAATAATTTTAAAGAGTTTTATTTGTAATTCATTAGTCTGATTAATATTCTGAGAGTGGTTCTTTAAACGGTCTCTCTTTTTCACGTTTACAATTTATAGTGAAAAAACTGTAATAACAAAATTTATTCCTTATATTCGCCTTTACTTTTTCAATAAATGTAAAAAGCGATTTTTCATAACGCTTCAGTTCAATTAAGAAAACATATTTCTTCTTATTCAAGAAAAAAGTGTCATTGACAAAATCCACACAAAAAAATAATATCTATAGATTCTTATCAAAAGAAACCAATCCAGACGATATTTTTTCGCGTAACAAGTTTTTTAATATAATTATGTCTCTGATTGGTTATTTTTGCCTCAATCGTCGTATTTTTAAGTCTTTCATAGAACTGAAGTGAATGACTCGTTGAAATTAGTTCCAATTATGTTGATTTGAAGGAAAATTGGTTTATTTTCTTTTGCGTTTGTATATTATGAGTTTATATAAATATGTTGTTTTTTTACCTACGACACAAATTGACGCTTTATTAATTTGGTGTGTATGTGTGTTTGTCTGTCTGTGGTTTCTTACTTATAGCTTTTTTTTTTCCCTAAAAAAGTTCCCTAAGAACTCGATTTAACGACAAACTCTATAAAACGTTGAAATCAATTGGCTTTAGTTGGTTTAGCTTGTATTCCATACAATGATACATTCTCTCCATTTAACGACTACACTCTATAACGCCATAATATGCACAGTCCGTTCAGTGTCGTTATAAAGAGTTTAAACTGTAATTGTAGCTTCCAAACGGATGAATCGATGTTTTTTTTTGTTTAATGTAGTAGTCGGGAGTGTTGTGTATGAGAGACAGACAGACAGGCTGACAGACATCGGAGTCTTAGTAATCATCATGAACCTATTCTCTTCGACTGCTGGACATAGGCCTCTCCCAAGGCACGCCACTCAGCCCTTTGCCTTGGATGAGGCTTAGTAATAGGATCCCGTTTTTACCCTTTAGCATCCGTACGCCTAAATACCAAAGTTAAATGTTATTTACGTTTTTTTAAAGTAGTACAACTTACGTTAATAAAGAAAACATCTGAAATTTTCTGCCTCTTGCTCACAATCATTAGGTTATAGTTCTTCTTCTTCGTATGAGCTAAGTGGCCAAGCTCTAGTGTTGAGAGTTTTTCAAACTGCCTGAAGTGCCTCTGGCTTGGCTTAACGACTGCTTGTACAAAGACTAACAGCCGGGACATACAATTTAAAGTGTCATCCGACCAACGGTAGCACCCAGATGAAAATGCCACTAGAAAAACTACAGTGTTGTGCATGGTCACCCATCCAAACACCGTCCGCATCGACCGTCGCTTAGCTTCGATGATCGCGTCAGATCACCTTAGCTAGCCGAGCTACAGGCGCTACATTAGGTTATGGTGAGAGGGCATAAAGTTTCTAAGTTTGTTTCCCTTATTTCATTGAGCTATAAATATACAGGGTTATCAGGAAAGGGTATGGTAAGCCGAAAACACGCTAAAGTACACATCATTCTGAACATCTTTTGTTCAAGCAGTTTCCCGAAAAGCCTCTTAGTTTTTGAAATAAAGCCTTCTAAAGTTTTCACAAAAAAACGTCATTTGCGCCCCTAATGTTCCGGTCAATCACCCGCGCACAGCTAATTGTGACCGTACAGAAATGAAAGCAGTAGCCTAACTTCTTGGCATACGTAACTAAGGTAACAAAACTAAATATGTGGTACGGCTGAAGAGAGTAAGGCACACATACAGTAGTAGTACTTTTCAATTTTTGTTTATTAATGCTTGTATTGTTTTTAATAACATTATTTTCTTCAGTCTTTTGTTTTTCGTTATAACACATGTTTTGTTTCGTTAGTAACGTAATGACAACCAGTTAGGTAGGTACCGATCTCCTATTTTAGTGATTAAATTAATTTCCGTGAATTTATTAAAGTTTCATGTAAGTTGCTGTACTGTATCTACGAACGCCCGCGCTCGCGCATTTATCAATGAACAACGCGGTTAGCGGGGTGCGGGGTGGGTGTGTGGGTGGGATAGCACGCGGTGCTCTGATTGGCGCTCCAATCGTTCCCTGCCTCTCGCACCGATACGACGTCCCGCGCACTCCTGTTGTACTATCACGATCACAAGTGAATTGCTGTTTTCGTTAATTGTTTATTGTTGTCGATTGTTATTATTTGTTGAGTTTGTTTGTTTAAGTTTGTCAGTTAAGTTTTTTTTTTGGTAATATTTAAAATTGATTTTAAAATGCGTACTAAAAACATTGTTTTAAAAGGAAATAAACATTTTGTATAAAATGTTTAAGAATAATAATTAATTATTAAACATTTTATACAAAATGTTTATTTCCTTTTAAAACAATGTTTTTAGTACGCATTTTAAAATCAATTTTAATAAATAGTTTTAATAAATGAAGAAGTTTAATCTATTTCGTATTATTTTCTAGCATTAGCACTGTACATGAATTTTGAACCACTCCCACTCAAATATCCAACCTGGTACATAAAAAAGGAAAAGTATTGTGTGCGTGACAGTACCCATGCGCAGTAATCCCCTCCACCCGAAGGTCATAGCCAAACTTCGCGCGATCGCCGCGCGATCTGTATCTACGAACGCCCGCGCTCGCGCATTTATCAATGAACAATAAGTCAACAAACTTTAGAGAGAGAGAGGGACAGACAGAAAAGAAGGAGACAAACATAGGACAATCCTGCCGGACGGTTTTAAGCCGACTACACACTGGAGTCAGATAACTCACGTAACATAATTACGAGTTACAACATTTTGGATATAATAAATTTACTCAAACGGAAAGCAAGCAAGCATTAGATGTTGATGCTTAAACTAAATAATTAAATAATGACACAGACATGATAATATTTTTTTTACAAGGAATGGGTTTGCACTTGGCCGTAATTCGCCTGATGGTAAGCAATCATTACGGTCTAGGATAGAACGTGCTTAGTAACAGAAATTACAATTTCAAATTAGTACAGCTTATCGTAGTATGACTAAGATAAAGTGTAAGAGGCAAACAACTTACTTGAAATTTAATTTAGAATTTTAACAATCGGTACTCATAAATAAAATTGTTGATTTTCACGGAATAGGCCATCAACTCGTTTGATGAAAATTGTTAACCTAGTTAATGTTAATTCTAACATGTACAAATAAATTGTGTACTCGCCTTTATTTTTTACAACTATCTCGTAAGTTATGAAGTCCTGGTATTTCGCTCGAGCACGTAAAATAAATTATGAGAATTGTCGTCTGCTCGCTTAGCTGAGGAGTCTTTTATTACTACTTAAAACTTATGGAACCCTGGTATCGCGGCCAGTTGCCTACAAACTTTCGCGAAACAAACCAAAAAAAATCACTACAAAAAGACCGCGCGCGCGGCGTCTCTTATGTCGGTTCCTTTGTGTCATGGCGGCAATGCTATATCAATAGAATCTGACTGTACAGAAATGAAAGCAGTAGCCTAACTTCTTGTCATACGTAACTAAGGTAACAAAACTAAATATGTTGTACCGTGAGAGAAACGGCTGAAGAAAGTAAAGCACACATACAGTAGTAGGATATGAAAATACCAACCAAATAAATTGTTATAATAAAAAAATAATATTTATTTTGCTAGTTTTAACGAATAATCAGGAATTTATGTGTTGAAAGTAAGATACATAAAACTTTTCAATTTTTGTTTATTAATGCTTGTATTGTTTTTAATAACATTATTTTCTTCAGTCTTTTGTTTTTCGTTATAAAACATGTTTTGTTTCGTTAGTAACATAATGACAACCAGTTAGGTAGGTACCGATCTCCTATTTTAGTGATTAAATTAATTTCCGTGAATTTATTAAAGTTTCATGTAAGTTGCTGTACTGTATCTACGAACGCCCGCGCTCGCGCGGCTTCTCTTTTGTCGGCTCCTTTGCGCCGTGGCGGCAATGCGATATCAAAAGAATCGGTACCACTTACCGATATAGTATACTAGCTGCGCTCCGCGGTGTTGCCCGCGGTTTTAAAGGATACTAATGCTGTCCTCCCAAACATAAAGTGCAGTAATAGGAAAAACGAATTACTGTTTGTGTTGTTACATTATTTTTGTTTTAAAATACAATAATTATAACCATTAAGTTTTTTTGGTCTCTCTTACTACAAGTAGTAAAAAACAAAAAAAATATAAAAAACTAGTTAAAATGTATTAAATTCTACTATTACTACACTTTTAAAAGTATACCTTTAATTTTACTTACTAAAGTGCAGTATTAATATAAAAAAACTGCTGTTTAATAGATTTTTTAAATAAGATACTGAAGTTCTTTATTTACAGTGAAAGAAAACTACCTTTAAATTTAATATAAAAATTATGCTTCTCCACTAATTAAAACCACTATTAAATTTAAATGCTACTTATAATACTAAAATAGTTTATGGAAACATCTTACATAGAGCAGTATAAAAATTAAACCCTAATACGTTTCAAATCTTTTTTTACCTTCATTCTATTTGGTTTTTCACAGGTTCAAAAAAATCTACACAAGTTAAAATGCAGTAATAGCAAATGTACTGAACTAATACTACACTTTAATTAGGGATACAAATAAAAACTACATTTGCAGTAAAATCAACTTGTATGGAGGCAAATAATACTGCACTTTAATAGGTTTTTTTATTTATTCTCCTAGATAAACCTACCTTAAATTGTTGCCAAGTATGTGAAAATACTGCAATTTAGCCGGGGAAATCAAATAATTCTTATGTACTTGGTATGTTTTTTACTGCAATTTAGCTGGGAAACACTGTATTATTTTCAGCAGAATTGACATATTTTTGCAATTTCCGTAAAAGAAAAATATAAAAAAAAAACTTCTACAGTTGTTTGTTTAAAAAATATTAATTTCATTTATAGGTTTTTAAAATGCGGATTCAGAATATTATTTAGTTTAAAACTAATAAAAAGTAAATACTGCGGTTTAGGCTCGGGTCAATTTCTCGCATACCAAATGTTATCAAAATTAATCATCATTATTACTCCACTGCTTTCTTTATTCGGTTTTATATTTAATACATTTTATTTTTTCAACTTGTTAGTCTGCTATTAGCTATCAGTTTGTGCGGATCACGAATTTTGAAAGCTCCCGGATATTTTTGTTTTGTTTCCATTAGTTGTATTGTTTTGTTACTTAGTTTATTTGTTGTTACTTGTTATTTAGTTCGTTTTGTGTGTTATAATTGTGAGTGAGAATGGTGATGTACTCGAATGCAGAGTATTATCACATGATAATGTGCGTAGGTAAATGTGACGGTGTTCTTACGAGTGCGCGAGAACTGTACGCGGAACGGTATCCCGACTTGCCCCTACCGTCATACAATTGTTTTCGTAGTTTGACGAGCCGTCTTTATTCGACGGGGAGCGTGCGTTCATCGCAATCTGAAGGGCGGCCAGTTCCGGTTAGTTCGGAGCCGAACTGA
The DNA here is from genome assembly GCA_035578125.1 of Mellilla xanthometata. Lineage (NCBI taxonomy): Eukaryota > Metazoa > Arthropoda > Insecta > Lepidoptera > Geometridae > Mellilla > Mellilla xanthometata. The sequence goes on along the minus strand of JAPUBQ010000001.1, from coordinate 12,913,244 downwards.
TTTGGAAGAGCAAGTGCTGGAATACTTCAGAGAGGACCCGAGGCGCAGCACTACCCAAGCCGGTCTAGCTTTTAATTTAAGTCAGAGCGCAGCGTGGGCTATCGTTCACAATGACGACCAGTATCCGTACCACTTCCAGCCTACACAGGAACTTGTGGCGCCAGATTACCCTCAGCGAATTACTTTCTGTGAGTGGTACTTGGCCCAAGTCAGTGAGGACGAACATTTCGGCAGCAAAATATTGTGGTCGGATGAATCCTCCTTTACCAGGGGCGGGATTGGCAACATCCATAACGAACACTACTGGGCGCACGAGAATCCTCATGTATCGAAGGAAGATGCATTCCAGTTCAAGTGGCGGATTAATGTGTGGGCTGGGATGATTGGGTCGCGCCTTATTGGCCCAATATTTCTTCCCAGCAGTATGGGTGCTGCTCAGTATCTGGAGCTGCTGCAGACAGAGCTAGAGGACGCGCTAGACGAGCTGCCGCTGTCTGAGTACAGGAATGTCATATTCCAGCACGACGGCGCGCCAGCTCACTACGCCCGCTCTTGCAGGGCTCACCTTGACGAACGCTTCCCGCTGTGGATTGGCCGAGGTGGACCCGTAGCTTGGCCAGCCCGCTCGCCCGACCTCACGCCCCTTGACTTCTTCTTGTGGGGCTACGTCAAAAATAAAGTTTACGCAGACGATTGCAGTACACAAGAAGACATGCGAGCTCGAATAAGCGCAACATTTGATCAATTGCGAGCGTCGGCGGACATGTTAGCCCGCGCCACAGGTGCCGTTCGACGCCGTGCTGCGCTCTGTATTGAGGTGCAAGGGACCCACTTTGAACCGCTACTATGAAACTTGGGCAGGTATGTTCCTCCTATCATTTATTTATTCATCGCACAGATACTGAAATTAATTTGATTTGTGGTGTGTAAATTATTATTGCCTAAATATTTTGTTTTAAATAAGGTAAAACCAGTTTTGTAATTCAATAATTTAGCCCTGGCACCCGATTGTCTTCTTGCCAAAAGTAAAATAGGTAAAATAAACGTGTCTTGATTTCGGCGCGCGCCAGTCCGAGGCGGCGCGTAGGTACAGAACGAAAAATGTGAATGAATCTACTAGGCGCACAGATGCCACGCGCAGAGTTAACGTGTAGCCGAGAGGCCATCTTGTTTCTTTGATTGTTTTGAATGAATTGGTGATCGTAGTAATTTAGGGTTGTGCTATTTTTTTTATAAAAAATAATTTTCAACTTTTGTATGGAAACAAAAATTTGCTGGTTTCCCGCTGAAACTTTCAGAACACATTCTTTATAACGAGTACTTTTAGGGATTTTCGGCTTACCATACCCTTTCCTGATAACCCTGTATAACGCAACGTTGCTAGTTTGTCGTTTTTTTATCGGATACATTTCGGGGAGTGTGCTCTGGAACTTCATTATTTGATTCCACCATCTCCGTTCTACTACAGAATGAGCAGAGAGTCAGTGAAGAGACACCGATACAGAGTTGAGGTTCCAAACTTTCGTACAAAACGCTTTGCGTCGACCTTTATTGTTAGGACTGCGAAGCTTTGGAACTCACTACCCGAGTCTCTGTTTCCTGGGAGGTATCATCCGTGGGCCTTCAAAAGTAGAGTTAATAGGTACCTTCTATGTAAGCGTGCCACACCGTAGACTGCAGTGCAGCTTAACATCAGGCTAGCTGTAGTCAAACGCAAACCTATCAAGGATAAAAAAAAATTAGAACACCCTTACTAACACAATTTCTTCGAGTAGGTTCTAATAAAAAGTTTAAAAGTAAAAAAATACTTCAAAAGTGCTATTGCAAAGGATGCGGGCAAACGGCGAAACACAGCAGATGGTGTTCGGCATTCTTACCACATACCTACTGGCTGCTTTAGAATAGTGATGGGCCGTTACTTCGGAAAAAAACGGTTTTTTATTATTTATGGACTATGGCATCGTAGCTCTCCAGAGGATGATTTTGATTTTTGTTGGACAGATGTAACCTAATTGACGACCTCGATGGCGTAAAGGTAACCATGCCGGACTGCCAATCGGAAGGTTCCGGATTCGATTCCCGGCCCGGCCAACATCAATGTGCTTAACTAAATTTGTTGGCTGTAGGTCGGGTAGTTAAATATGTATCTATATATAATATGTATGTATATGTTGTATATCAGTTGTGTTAGCAACCCTAATACGAACTGCAAATGGTTCAGTATGGGGTTAACCAGCCGTGTGCGAACTGAGTTCTAATATTTATTATTATTTTAATATTATGTGCTGTTTTAAGCTATGCCTGATAATTAAGAAAATCTAAAAATCGTAATACAAAGGTTATGAGGTTTATGCTTTAGATATACAGCGGGAACTCCATGTAACGTCACTCGATTTGACGACATACTCTCTGAAGCGTCAAAATCAAATGGCTTTAGTTGGTTTAGCTTGTATTCCATACAATGATACATTCTCTCCATTTGACAACTACTCTCTATAATGCCATGAAATGCACTGTGACTTCAATGTCGTTATATAGAGTTTACACTGTACTTGCACTGTCCATTAAAGGTTTTATGTTAGATATTAGTAACACAACTTTTCTATTAATATTGTTCTTAGATTTTAGTTTGATTCAAAAAAAAAAATTCTATGACAAACATATTTTTTTTGCCATTGATTTCATTCAACATGTTAAACTTAAAATAATATTGTTAATATAAAAAAAAATATATTAGTTACGCTTTGACTTGGGTTCAAACAATGTATTTAAATTAGTTAGATTAAAATATAAGACATGATTTTAAATAGGTTGTTGTAGTATCAAATTTAATCGTAATTATAATTATAAATAATCTATGAAGTAATTTCCTTAAGAGTAAATTTTAGGATCAATTTATGAAAAAGACTAGCTTACAAGGCATTTGTCAATTAAACATGTATTTTTGTGCCAGGTATGTTTTTTTTTAAATTTTTAAATTTCGAAGCAATAAAATAATGAAAACACCGGTAAACAAAAACTAGTAAGCAGTAGGTACATCACTATTGGACCCCCATGACTCGACTCGAAATAATCACACGGCCGCGTCAGTCCAAACCTAAAGACTCCAATTTTGGCATAAAGGACTTCTCTTAAGGCGATGCACTTGTATCGGAAAATAGGACGCGGGGACTTAAATGCTGCTATATTATACGAAATAATCACTTTTTAAGGAAAAAGAACCGCCTGTCATTTGTTTTCGGTATAATATAGTGTCAGTAACTTCTTTTCAAATTCAAATAGCTATAATATTTTTCGACTATTTTTTGAAGTCTTAAGAAATTACAAACACATTGATAGTTTTCGGGTAAGCTAAGTGACTAAGATTTTTTTAATTTTATTTTAGTGACTAAGCTAGTCTATAGCAATATTATAAAAAGGATAATTTAAAGTCAAAGTAAAAGTTTTTTTTTCATAAAATTTAAATTTACATGTCAACCTTATATAAATATTGTAATTATATATCATTAAAACTTGTATACTTAAAATTAAATTCCCTTTTTTAATTCTTGTCATTATAAATGCAATAAAACTTATAGTTCTGTACGTTTCGTACAGCCGTCGATATTGATCTTGATTGATTTTGATTGTTTGTTTGTATGACTAGGCTCCGACACTACTGGACTGATTCTAAAATTCTTTTACCTTTGGGAAGCTATTTTATTCCCGAGTAACATAGACTATATTTGTTTTCTTTACATTTTAGATGGTTTTAGAGCCCGGGATTAGTAGTGTGGAAATAATTCAACACACCACTGCTTTTTTTGGTCGACTGCTTTACTGAGTATTTTTTTTACATTATAGTCAGGAGTTAATTAATTTTACTCATTACTTGATCAGCAGGTCGCGTAACTACACAAGAGCGACACTCTAGCCTAAGGTGGAGCATGGAGCATGCCTAGTCTGGAATAAATAGCTCTCAAAAAAGGCGTTGAAGCACACTGTTAAATGCTTGGGGACAGATGTTTCAACTTGATTGTAATTGCTAGCCAGGCAAGCATTAGAAAATGCACTACCACAATGATAAATTTAAAATGTCATCCGAACTACAATAACGCCCGGAAAGTCTCAATTTAAATGGCTTTTGGATGGCCACCCATCCAATGACTGTCCGCAATGACTGTTGCTTAACTTAGATGTTCTTTTTTTATGCATAGGCTTGCGCTAGACCAAAACTCATCTGATGATTACTGATTTTGCGGTCTGGATGGATCGCGCTTGCCAAGAAAAAAGTTCACTCTCGCCTTGAAGACAGTAAGATTGTAGTTCAGTGGGAACAGGGATTCCGGCAGGAGTTCCACAGTTTGGCTGTACGTCATTAACTTAGGTGATCGCACCAGATCACCTCAGTTTACCGAGCTACAAGCAAGTCACACTTTATACGTACAGTGTAAACTCCATGTAACGTCACTAACGGAAATCTCTCTAAAACGTCTCAATCAATTTGCTTTAGTTGGTTTTTCTTGCATTCCATACAATGATACATTCTCTCCATTTAACGACCACTCTCTATAACGCCATAGAATGCACAGTCCCTTCAATGTCGTTATATAGTTTATTTATTACTTATACATAAAATTAAAAATAAAATTCACAGTCCCTTCAGTTTCGTTATATAGTTTATTATAATATATATACATAGAGTTTACACCATATCTTTAATTGTTTATTAGCTTTTGAAAGGCGGATATAAAAAGACACCTGATGTTAATTAATTAATTCAAAATATGGAGTAAATTAGTACTAGTTTCCAGATTTGGTTAAACATTGTACGTAACAAGTCTTAGTGTTGCCCTAATAGGCAAGCTATTGATAAATGTTGTATTGCCATATTAAAACTGTTGTTTACTTTAAATAGTGGTATAAGTGGGTGTTAATCCAATAATTAGTAATAAGATTAGGGTATTTTTTGGCATTCCGTACTTAATAGGTAAAAACGGGCTCCCATATAACAAACGAGATTTTTGTCATTTTTTTAGGGTTCCGTGCCTAAAAAGTAAAAACTTGACCCTATTAATAAGCTTCCGCTGTCTGTCTGTCTCCAGGCTGTATCTCAGAAACCATAATAGCTAGAAAGCTGAAACTTTCACAAGATATGTATTTCCCGTGCCGCTATAACAACAAATATTAAAAATATATAACAAAAAAAATTACTGTCTTGAAGGCGAGAGTGAACTGGTTTCTTCTAGGCAGCGCGCTCCAACCTAGATCGCAATATCTCTTAACGATGACTTGTGGTCAAGCGTAAGCCTAAATGCATTAAAAATTTATACGATAGAATATGTTTCTATATGAAATATGTATGTATGTATATGTAGTATATCAGTTGTGTTAGCAACCATAATACGAACTAGAAATGGTTCAGTATGGGGTAAACCAGCCGAGTGTGAGACGAAAAAAAAACATTATAAATATCGTTATATTCTTACTTATAAAAACTTGTGGCTTTTTGTACAGTTTGTACAAAAAGCCACAAGTTTTTATAGAAAGCTCAAGCTCATGGGCGGGAATCGATCCCACGACTTTCTAGACGTAAGGCCACACGCCCGACTGAGCTCTCATCGCTTCAAAGGTAGGTACGATAATAATAATATTAGAACGCAAATTATTTAACTACATATTTATGTATTTACATTTGCATTATGTAGATGAGTCATTAATATTAATCGTGTTTTCAGTCATAATATAACTAGTATAAACTGAATAATTGTTAATGCATTGTGCTAAATCAATTATGTAACAACTACATATACTTATTACTTACAATTGTTATGTAATTTTATGACAAACAATATATCTTCTACTAATATATAAAATTTCCATATCACAATGTTAGTTACCGTACTCCTCCGAAACGGCTTGACCGATTTTTACCAAATTCAATATGCGTATTCAGTAAGTCTGAGAATCGGCTACTATCTATTTTTCATACCCCTAAGTGATAAAGGTTGTTCACCCTTAATTTTTTTAAACTATATTTTTTTTTAATTTGGTTTAAAAAAATACATAAGATGCTAAATTTTTACTGTTTTATATCACCAACTCCTATTTTTTGTGGCATTCTAAGTAATTCAATCATTTTCATCCCGCTCGATAACTGATCAATTATAGTGTTTTTAACTGTACTTAAGGCAAAACAACGTTTGCCGGGTCAGCTAGTACATATTAATATAATTAAGATGATATATTTAATTAAGATATATTAATATCTCCATAGAATTCAATTTCACAATCTTTGATAACTGGCCAAGTGTGTGTCGGACTCACGCACTATAGGTTCCGTACGGTTGAATCTATATAATACCTACAAAAACAACTATTTTTAGAAGAGCAGCCTCAGAAATCTCATACAGTGAAAATTCCAACTAAGCAAATACGAGTATCCATAGCCTTGTGACAGACAGACCAACGGACAGTCTAAGGAATAACTTAGTAAGGTCCTTTGGGTAAGGGAAACCTAAAAATAAACCTTGATTTTATACCTACTAAATTAAATAAGCATTTCATATAAATGTAATGTTAAGTAGATTATTATGCAAATTCACTGTTGAAGTTAATCTCCGTAGGTACATAAAGTTGACTCATGAAGTCTGAAACTCGCTTATAATAAGCCAACATAAATAATTATTTATTCAAATTAAAAAAAAAAAACTTCGTGTTAAGTGGCCAAGCTCTGGTGTCGAATTTTCAAGACACGAAGGCCTCTGGCTTGGCTTTACAACTGCTAGTACTAAGACTAACGGCCGGGACCTATAATTTAACGTGCCATCCAACCCACGGCAGCGTCCAGATGAAAATGCCGCTTTTTAAGACAGTCGTGCATGGTCACCCATTCAAAAACTGTCCGTGACCGCGCACAAGACTGTCGTTTCTCAAGTAGCATTTTCATCAGAGCGCTACCGCGGGTTGGATGGCACGTTAAATAAGGTCCCGGCCGTTAGTTTTAGTATAAGCAGTCGTTAAGCCAAGCCAGAGGCTTTTGGGCAGCTTGAAAACTCGACACCAGAGCTTGGCCACTTAGCTCATACGAAGAAGAAGCTACAGGCGCTACGCTAAAATAATCTAAGTTGCAATGATAAACTAAATATAGATTAACAAAATAATAATAGTCTACCTATGACTACGGGGATAACAAAGCTACCAGAAAGTGTAAAAAAAAAATCAAATCAGTCCAGTAGTTTGAGAGCCTAAATCATTATAGTCTGCCAAGCTAGCTGTGTGTTGATTATAACTAGGTACTAGCAGATAAGGCGCCGCAGCACAGAATAATAACTTGTACTTCGTAGTTAAGGCAACGTTCGCGCGAGGCGCGCTGCTCCATGCAAGTGGCAGGGCGCTGCGGGGCGCGGCGCGCGGCGCGAGGGGAGGGAGAGAACAGCTGAGAGCGCTCTATTGACAGCGCGCTCGCCGTCGCGTCGCCGCTCAGTACGTTCGCTGTCATCGCGGAGTGCACACGTAGCCGCCGGAGCACTCAACAAAACAAATCTCCCGATTGATTATGCCACGATCGCCCCGCAGTGCTAACTGAACTGCGGCCGGGACCCCGCTAAAATTATGACTTTTGGACTGTTCGTTAACGAAGAAGATAGTAGCAGATCCGTTCTAGAAGAGAAAGCTCTGAGGATAGTTTCCAGATACTGGGAAGTCTCCGGAGCTTCGTCCGCCGAGAGGCCACGGTTCGGAAGCAAACAGAGGTTGCTGGTCGCTCCCTTCGGACTGTCGGAAACCCTATTTTGAAAAAAAAAATTTTTGAAAACTTTTTTATAAACTTGAACCAATTTTTTTAGTGATTTTTTTGTGCAATACCTGCGTGAACTGTGTTTTTTTTGTGCTATTTTTTTTGGATTAACAAAATGGTGCCTCAGCAAGTTTCGGATGTCCGGTCGATGACGCCTACGTCGAGTGGAGTGGTGTTCGGCTCCCAGCTAGTCGACAAAAATTCATCAACACCCTACACAGATGCTACTCAGGTCAGTGATAAAAAAAAACACTAGGAAGGTTAATTTTTAAAAAGCAGACAAAATATAAATTTTACTCGAAACTAAAGTTCAAAACTTTTTCTATATTTTATTTATAAAAAAAATATTATTCCATAAAATATTTCGAAAATAATTATTAAAATTATTTTACACACCTAATAATCACATAAAACTAAAGCAGATATTATGATGAAATAAAATAAGATATTTGATAATAAAAAATATAAATTTTTTAACTTCAGTTAAAATTTTCTTTTCGAAGGATATAAAAATAAAAATACAAAAGTTACAAACTCAACCAACATAATAAATAAAAAGTGCGAACTTAAAAATAAATTGTGCGTAATATATTTTTATCTCGAATTAAACGGTCAACATAGTGCGAAAATAACTTGTTTTATATTTTGTAAACATGTTTTTCTGTGACGTTTTGATAACGTTCTACAAAAACCTTCCTCAATCTAAATAGGCGTAGGTAGGAAGTGATAGATAACTTTCAATTCGGCAAAACTACACAAAAATATTTATTTAATTTTTAATTACAACACTAAAAAAATAATAAAGTGCACTCGTGACATTAAAAAGTTAGACCAAGTAAACAAAAATAAATACCCATAAAATAATAAGTACCATAAGATTTTTATAAAGTTATATTTTCATAAATTACAAAAAAGACATTATATCTTAAAGATTAAAAGATAAACACTAGTAAACATAAAACTGCATAAATAAAAAGAAATTCGATCATTACCAACATTGATTATACCATAAAACTCTTTGAGCGTAGAATAAGTGATAACTTTTACTGGATAATAAAAACTGTAATAAAAAAACTTGAATTCATTTCCAAAGCAATTGAAACTCAAATTGAAAATGCAAAGTAAATTGAAGCTAAGTGAGGTAGAGATGATAATCAATGTAAGCATCAATTGACCGACACAGTCGTTACCGAGAAATTGAATTCTCCTACTAAACCAGTAACTAACTAGAAATAATGATACAAGAACATGCAATCCGGAAACACTCCGATATAACTATTGATGGACCGGGATTAGAAAAGACACTAGCCATAGATAACTAAAAATAAAATTAATAAATAAGTAATAAAATAAATGTTTAATTTATAACTAGTAATTGTAAGATATCAAGTGCAATAAAATAACACGTTTGAAATTACTCACGTCATGCTCGCAACCAGTATAATGTTATTCATCTTATAAATAAGGAAGTGCTTAGGCATAAAAATTCTAAAGAGGTTTCACCTTACAATGTCAACAACACACCACCTTACAAGTCTGAACAAGTCCGACCATAATTGGCCATAATAATATATTATCCAATTCATTTACTAGATAAACTGAAATATAAAATAAATATTGTGCAATAAAACAAAGCGACTGTTTAAGAGCACGTACGCCACTGAAACAAAACGCTCCTCCAGAAATAGAGATTAATAATGAAAACTTTATCGGAAATCTATGATGGAGCAATAAATTCAACGATCGTAAAACAAGAAGTATCTCTTAACTAGTTAACGTAGCGTAAAATTTGGAAGCGAACAATATAAAATAAAATGTACGAATTGACGGATAAATTGCAATAGTTGGAGCGTCGGCGCGGTCACGTCTGACGCTCTACGCAAATAATTTCGAGAGCAATGACACCCAATACATTTTTTCGCATTATCGCATTACACGCACTCCCTCACGCGATTCGACTCAAAATCGAGGCTATAGCAGTCAAAACAATCGATAAAATAAAAAGAGTTATGATTTTATTACTGCCTCTCGAGCAAAATGGCCAAGAAATGCGCCAGAGTGCCCCAGAGTGCATTAACATTTCAATGTCAACTCGTAATATCGTATTTTTAGTCATCCGGCTCGCTCGTGTGCGTGGCCTTTCATATGCACTTCGGATATTTCCTTAGTGTGAGTGCTACTAGGAAATTATAATCTTCGGTCGTTCGCACAGATTTTAAGTTCACAGGAAACTGCATCATCATGATCGTTTATAATTGGCGCTAGGAAACTAATGTTTTCCTTTACGTTATCCTTCACTCGCTCGCTACAAATTTATGGCCGTAATATAAGGAAGCGATTAGAATGGGATCATTTGCAACATAACAACTTATCGATACAATAGATTCAGCAATTATCTGTTTCCATCACCACATGGCTCTGAAAGTCGGCTCGGCAAAGACAGATCGTTTCGAATTTGCGTCCTGCAGAAAAAAGAAGTCGGTAACCAAGGGCGCTGTTTCGGATCGTTATAATCTGAGCGCCGAGCGAATTGTACACTCGGCTCCGCTTATTTTTTGTTCAGTTTTTTACCGAGCTCTAAACATAATATACCCGCTTAGATACAGGCAACTGTTCTTTTCGTCCAAGGTTACTCGTGCCTTCGCTACAGTTGTGAATGTGCTCGAAACCCTCGGAATATTTTTAAATACTTTACAATCGTTTCCTAGAAAACTGTGAACTTTTCCTTCGTGCTGGTTCACTACACTACTCGATCTTATGGTGGTAGCTCACGAAACGTTACATTTTTCGAATTTCAGGATAAAAAGTCTGAACTGATATCACAATATGTACCAAAATAATTTCGTAGCAATAAATTAGAATTTAAGTCCGCCGGTTACCTTTAAACAATTGCGCTCGCTTTCCTCGCATAAGTTTATCGTTTAAGTAAGCAAATTTATGTACCCTAATGCTGCTCTGGCAGGTCTGAACAAATCAACGTTTTGATTGTAAAATACGGACTCACGTCGGCAGGCAATTTGCTCTACCTACTCTTGTGGGTGGTGTTTTAATAGCACCATTATAGAGAACGGCGAATGTTGCCCAAGAAAATTACTGTTGTGTACAGACAAACATTGCCTACCGCGTGTGTTTACTGCCAGAGTTAGTGGAGTCGCACTTGTTCTAGAAAAAGTTGAGCTTGTTTTCACACTGACTTCAGCCGCCGTTACTGGGAAAATATTTGCTAAAAGTTTTTTAACCTATTTTATTCAAAAACATCCTTTGTGATGTTGTTCAAAATTTTGTATTCCAGTATTGCAAGTAGTGTTTTAGTAAAATTAAAATTCATTGCACCTTGTCTAGCTTCTAAAGCGAAAAGCGAAGTCTAGACGCCTGTAAGTAATCTTTCTGACAGAATAACTGATGTTTTTAAAAGGATTCACTCGTTAATCCTTTCTGTTTCGCTTTAGTTTCTTTTTAACTGATCCAGCTACGAGTTGAAACATTGCAAATGTGTTTTTGCAAGAAAATTCTTAGAATTAAGACTAGATACTATTTTGATGGAATCATATCTTACGTCAAACAAATAGCAGTATCAAAATTCGTGCTAAAGTTATAACTGGTTTTTACTTTGTAACTTTAGTTAAATTAGACTATAAACACTGAATTAAAGCCATTTCATGTAAAGTTACAGTTATAGAGGCTAAACTGAAGCAAGTCATGCTGAACCATGACATGTTGAAAACAGAAAGTCTGGAACTGCAAATAGCTATAAATTCTGAGCACGCGGTGACGCGGCCTGGAATCGCTACGAACAACTTGCCATGTGCAAACAACAAAAATACACCATATATCTTTCAGTTGAATTTTCCGCATAAGGTTTTGTTTATCACTTTTCTTTTTTCGTCGGCGCACGCCTGACTTTGGCTGGGAATTGAAAAAGCATTGGCAGATATTGCACGAGATTTTTAAAGTTGGATTTATAAATACTCTGCTTTCAAGTTTCTCAAAATTAAAGATATTTTTTCGAGGAAAAATTGCACCAAAATTTTCATGTTCGAATTTCTATGACCAATCAAATCTTTGTAATAATAAACCAAAAATTATTGCTTATATGTTAGTAATCAAATAACTACATACTTATAACAATATTCAGGGGTGAATAACATTAGATTTAAGTTACTTAGTTTAGATTTAACAGTAGGTTATTTTATATTTTAGTAATGAATATGACCTTGGTAGTCTTCCGTTTAGCCAAGTCATTGACATTTTCCTATCACTAGGTATTGCATTCAAAATTGTGCAGTCGTGCTTATCAGATACTAGAACATATTTTTTTCAATTTTTTCGACTGACACGACTGTTTTCATGGCTGTTATCTAATCTAGATGCATTAAGGTTAGCGGGTTTTAAAATAATGGTGACGTCGACCATTCGATTTTCAATGATAATTTGTAAATATAAAGATCTTTCAGTCAAGAAATGATTCATTTGGGAAACTCCAAAAATAAATGTTGTTATTATTAATACATATAATAACACGAAAAAAACGACCCTACTATTACTAGTATATATGCAAAAGTTTGTGTGTATGTATTCGTTAGTTGTGTGTTATTACTTCCTAATGCTTAAACGGCTGAAACCTATTTCTATGAAATTTGGTTCGGAGATTAGACTCTGGATTACACATTAAGCTACTTTAGATCCCAGATTAACGCGTATAATAACGAGGAAAACAGGTAGTCAAACATAAATCTGAATTTATCATTAATTTGTGCACGCTTATACTAACACCGATATACTAACTTAATCCAAAACTTGAGAGTAATTTATTTAGGATCTTTATCTTATAAAAGATTTGTGTATGCTCATTGGATTCCGAAACTCCTCCAAGATTAGCTCCGTTGATTAGGTATTTTGGTCGAAACTCCATTGTACAAGTTTGATTAGAAAGATGCAGGAGTGTGGGGATTACTCATTATCACCGACGGCTTACTTTTCTTGTCCAAATCTTTTGGGACTTGCTGCTAATAAGGTTTCTTCTTTACGTGTTTTTGTTACTTAAAAAGAAACATTATGTTTCAGTATGATACAGCAAACACGTGTTTCTAGACTCCGTTCATATATAACCAGCCCAATCTATATCCAATAATTGATTTATAACAACATCTCAACTGATAGTTATGATTTCTTCAACGACTTTTATTTCCGGGCGAAGATTTGTGGGTTAACAAAATCAGTTTATTCTTAGCCAAGTATTATTCTATTCTCGTGCCATTTATATTCTTTATCGACAGTTTTATTGCTTTATTTATTTTTATATGCTTCGATCTATTTGAATAAAATATATAGATATGTAACACAAACGCATCACAGTATCTCGTTTCTAATACGAGAGCTGAATCTTTGAAACTCAGCACTAGTCGACGTTCTTGCAAGGCTAGGAGAATAAAATTGAACTACTAGCTTTTTATTATGATGCCATAAAAAGGTGGCTTTCGATTTCAGTCAGAATGAGTAGATAGGTATCAGAACGCCGGGCGTTTTCTCATTTCTCGTACGAAGCGCTAAAAACGATAAAGTTTACGACTGGTCTTTAAAAAGGACGACACTCGATCCTCGCTGCTTTGAGACGAGAATTTCTCTTTTGCCAGCGCTCTGCTCTACGCCCTCCATTTTTTCGGTAGTACGTCAGTTTCCATACATAAAATCTCTTTTAATGTTAATTAGTGACTTTTCCTTGATTTTTATTGCTGCGGACTTAATTTATAGGTCTCCTTTAACATTTCTGGCATAGTTTATGTCACCCTTTTTTGCTGTTCCGTCCTCAATTACAGATGGATTTTAGTATATATTACTTATATTAAAGACACTCTTTTTACGACTTCTTCAACCAAAAGTCAATTTATTTATATTCATTACACCTGCTGAAAAAATGAATCATGAATTTTTAATTCGCAATTTGGAGATGGAGTCAAAGAACTTTAATAATTTGTATTTGCGCAAGCTTCAGTCAGTTTCTAATTAAGGTTCAGATCAAAACCAGACCGAGTCTAGAATAATCAATCAAACCCTAAAACTTTAGAACTCACAATTTAGAAGATTGGGTCTTGATTAATTAACAACTATGACTAATCGTTTTGTTCTAAATTAACCAGTCAATTTACCTTCTTTTATTTAGGTGGCATTTATTTAAAGAATAATTAAAGAATAAAAATAAACTAAAATGCCAAAGGTAATTTTTATTGTAAGAGTACGTTATCAGATTGACTTCTTAAGAATTGAATTTACATTGTGCCTTCACATTTCGTTAATTTGAAACAACCATGGCACACTTTTCAATCTTTTGGGGTTCATTACCATTATACCTTCAAACAAAGTTCCCATTTCGTCAATCTACCCACATTATCATTACACTAAATCTATCATTAGCGTATTCTATTTTGTAAACCAATTTTCACTCGGACAACAGTAAGCACGTTTTAAGTAACACCTATAATTTAAGAAGCCATATCATGTGTTTCGAAACTCAAATCACCGACGTGCATTATCGACAGTGACCTTTACGATATAAAAAAAAAAGATATACTTTTATTTCGTTCAATTGGAACCGGTCTAAGAACCGGCTTACACACGGCTTTTACTGCAGCCATGGAATAGAATACCCAGATGGGACAATAGACGGCGCGTTCAATGCCTACATTGTGGTGTTAATCCTCTAAGAGGCAACTTCTCTGATAGCGACATGAATAGAAGATAAGCTAAGGGATTACAAAGATCATTTTGAACCTTTGTGTTTGTTATTTTTGTATGTTAGATAGAATTTTATTGTTACACAGACTTAGAGGTTTATATTAATATGCAAATAAAAAGTACAAGAATATATAGCATTAAGAAAAAAGACTAAAGTAGAGTTAATTCAGTTTTGTACCTAAAAATACAGTTTAACATTTTAACACAACTTCTATCATCTACTACTATTGATCTATCCGTTCTTTTTACTTCCATAATTCTTACTAGCGCTGTGATCCGCCAACATGCACTTGGTTATAGGCTATTTCTCTCCCTTTTAGCGAGAGAAGGCTCCTAGTCTCAACTGTGTAAAGGTATAGTGGGCTACATATGATTATATAGTACCAAAAGTAAGCACCGTATCTGTATATTCTTTATTCTATGCTGCCCGCAAAAACAAGTCGTGAGCCACTACAGGAAGCGGCTCCGGCCGATCGTGTCGTGTGATTTAACCGGCCTTGCCTTTGCCTCGCCTTCTAACTTTACTTGTTCGATTTTCAAACTCCTTGCGAACAAGAGAGCAGTGGTTTTAAAACAGCAAACGAATTTTTAACATTTTATTGTACTCATGGGCATATTTAAATCGATTCTTATTTTAAATTGCTTTATATTCTTTGCGTTCTGCATTGTTCTTTATGCCTTTATCTCTAGCTGATTTGAATTCTTAATTCTTTTGTTTTAATCTTGTAAAATGTTCTAATTACGAAACTGATTATTCGATTTAATTTTATCCAATCATGTCCATCCCTGTCGAATTCACTTTGATATTCAGTACGTAATCTTGTTACCGATTAACTCTTGTGGACAGGTTCCTTACACAATTATCCCTCGGGCAAAAAGTTTGCCTTTAATTGAGTTCCGGAAACTTCCTTTGGTTAAACTCTTTCAAATTCAGGATTAAATCGTGTTTGACTTGAGAATTCAGATTGTTTAGAACAAAAACGACAAGATTGTAAAGCTTACCGCTGGAATTAAAATGTGCTTTAGGTTAATTCTATAGACATTTTGTTACAGAAGTTATTCGTTATTTGTTTTTGAATTACATATAAGTATTTATAAGACCTCAAGAAAAGTATATCCTTTTATATAAATAAAAAAGGTCTATGTTTAAGTAGAAAACATTCAGCAATAATATATATTTATATTTTTGCTTCTCTCAGATTTCCGATATCTGGATACACAAATTACTTTTTAATGTATTTCCCTCTACTTCCTTATTACAATGAGTTTCATAAAATCAAGGTAGCAAAATCAGTAATAACGTTACCTCTACAAAATTCCGGACCCGGCATTTTTCCCCGTAGATATTCCAAAGATTTTCATTGCCAATATCGTTTCTGCAGAGAATTGGATTGGTAACGGGATTACGTTAAAAATTAGGCTTTATTTCGATGGTATTAAGGGCGAGATATATTGCCTTTGCGTTATTGTAAATCCTTCGGATGCCAGTTAAATTAATCAGTCGTTTCAAGTGTTATCCCCTGTTACGGGAATCTATCGGAATTCCTCTTTAGCGGGAACATTTTATTTCGATTAAGTGAAATGTGAGTAGGGATGTGTGTTTTTGTATTATTTTAAAAGACTCTACCTAGTGCAACGATTTTTTTTTCAATGCTTGATCTTTGACATGTTACGTCGTGTCATTTTTTGAAGTCTTACAGCTGATAAAGATCATAGTTGGTAGTTGTCGTAGTTATCTGTCGAACGTTGTAAAAAAATCATAAACACATATCTTAACAACAATTGGCCATGATTGCATTTACAGAAAATATAGAAATGTATACCAGTTTATTGGCTCGTATGACATTAAACTAGTAAAAGCTAGACTATACAATTTACTTACTATAGTATGCAGTGTACAGATATTGAAATCTTATAAAAATACAAATTCAGATTGACCGTTAAAAACATTAAGCGACCGATCAAACCGAGTGTCGACGTTAACGCTAATCGGATCCCTAATTGAACCGAATCCCTAACAAAACAAACATGGAATTACATCAGCAAACGTTAGATTAAATTGCTTTTAGAAAAACATTCGACCCTACTTTTTTCACTTCGATTCGGGAAAGCGAACTAAATTAAAAGTCCTTTCCACCCGTCGGACTTTGAAGCCGCTAGTTTTATATTTAAGTGGTTATTTGCTCGGGACTTCAATTTCTTTTCTAAAAATAAATTGCTTGAAGCACTTCATTTCCGACAAGACTTTAAAACGTACTAATTGACTAATTTCTTGACAAAAATATTTTAAAGTCCTGGTTATGAATTCTCATGTTAATTTATGATCGTGTACTAGACGTAAGCAGAATATATTTCATTCGCAAAAGTAACGTTATATTACACAGCAAAGCTTATCTAAAGAAAATTTCTAAAACAGTCTCAACTAGAGTACGAAAGTCCTTTAAAGGGACAGTTAAACAAGCAAATTTTAATCTTATCATTTCCCGTACACCATAAAATTCACAGGATGAAGATAAGCGTGAAGAAACCCAAATCTGTAAGTTTAAGTAAGTTTTAAGTATAGTCCGACCTACAAAAGGCGAGTTGGCGGAGATCGGACAAGGAAACGCGTTGATAATGATAAAGTTTATTAGCTAGGAGAAAAATAACTTTTTGACAAAGGTTTTTTCTCTTGTAGCTTATGAGATTGAAACAAAATAACAGCTGCATCTTTTGCGCCGGTGTTGATGTAATTACTAATGGCTATACTACTAATAGTTAAGTGGTTTTACAACCTATAGGTATAGTAAATACCACAGAACATAAATACGTATTTTATGACAGCTCTTTAACTTATTCTAGTGCTGATAATATTATATCTGCAGACGGCACTAATGCTCATACATACACAGTAATTACTCATTAGGAACGTAATGAGGTTAAAATACTTAGTTTCAAATACATGGATTAAGAGTTTGAAAATAAAATAGCAAATAAACTGTTTACAGAATAATCGTAAAAATGTTATTAATGACTTGAGTTTAAATTTAATATTCATTGCTCTGAAGAGACCTCGAGTTTAGTTTCCTTAAAATTTTACTTCGAACTTTTTCTTAACCAATTACTTCCATTCAAAGTCCGCAAGCGACATCCTTTTGAGTCTTTTTCTTGGCAACAACTTATAACAATCTCTTGTGTCTCAGTCTTGAAACTTTTCCAGTCTTTTTATTTTTACTTCAACTTGTCACATCGTCTTTTTTACCTTGCATCTGTCAATTAATGTAATTGTGGTGCTAGATTGCGTCGCAACCATGAACTTTTGTAGACATTTCGATTGGTTTAACAATAGGTTTAGATAGACGTTCTTGAACGTATTTACTACAATTGCCTTAATAATATTTGTTTTGTTAGATACTATCGGGTCGAGATTGATTTTAAATGCTAAGCCTCTTAAATTGTTATTGTAATACATATTGAAGATCAAAGTGATTTGTCTTTTGCAGTTGCTGTGCTAGCAATTAATATTTAATTTACAGGCATCTCGTAATGTTTAATTATTATTAAATTTCTTCAAATCTTTGCAGCATCAAGTTACAACATGTCAAGATATCTACAGCCCAAATGGCACTTTTAAGATATCAGGCTTGTTCTTTACACCTCTTAATCGGTGTTATTAATTCAATATTAAATCCCAGTCTAACCGGTCTGGCTTGATTGCACTGGAGATTGGTTCGATGCACTTTGCCTCACATTGACATTTATATAAAATTGACGTCACCAATGATCACAGTACGCTTGAAAATTTCCGTTTTCTCGGTCGGATATAATAAATCATTATCATCTTGAATAAAATTAAGATTGATGTGCTTCCGTTGTACGTATATATCATTTTAATCAGCATCACTATTAGTCACTTTGTGAGCCACAAGTGTATATTATTGAACACTACAGCTAGGCATTTGGCCAGTAGAGGATACCTAGTCTGGAATAACTGGGTTTCAACGAGGTTCCTGGAACACGTCATTAGGTGCTTGGCGACAAATTTTTAACTTCAAGTAACCATTCTAGCGAGGCGAGCAATAAAAGATGCTCTACTAATATAAATAACATACTCATTTATTAATCTAGTTGAAGTTACAACTTTTTTATTTAAGCTATTTATTTAAATTTGCCTCGTATCGTACAAAAGTCATCCCAACATCCATTACAGTGTCATCATTGAAGCCAATCAATTGCAAGCAAGATAAATCCACACAGATGTTTCTAAGTATTATGTTTTGACCTAAATTCTGACGATTAGATTAACGACTTAAAATTTAAGATAGCCTTCACGGAAATGCTTATTCTAAAAACTTATCGAAACTTATAAGAAAATAGATAATTTCTTGGATTAGCATATCATAAAAAAAACTGAAATAGAAGTTCAACCGAAAATGGTCGTTAAATTAAATGAAGTAAAGGTTATAATAGCTCCAGGTAATAATACTTTA
This sequence comes from Mellilla xanthometata, assembly GCA_035578125.1. Lineage (NCBI taxonomy): Eukaryota > Metazoa > Arthropoda > Insecta > Lepidoptera > Geometridae > Mellilla > Mellilla xanthometata. The sequence goes on along the minus strand of JAPUBQ010000001.1, from coordinate 12,894,266 downwards.
AAGTAGAACCGGTACAAGGAAGCTGAAGCCAAGCATGTATTTATAAATGCAACCTTGAACTTCAATTGGAAGCAGATTGTGCTTGTCTTGCCGAATATGGTACGGACTCTTTAAATGGAGAACTTGTTTCATGTTATTACTTGAATAATGCCATCAGACGCATTTATGTATAGGTACTTGTTGAACCTTGTACTAAACACGTTTATGAGCAAGGGCGAACGGTTTTCACAAGAATTTGAAACAAAAAAGAAGAAAACTTCTATATTTCTCTTAATTTTTTTAAGTATTAAATATGTCTGAATAACTTTAACTTGAGACCAAACTATATCTCGAGCTATTAATTAAACTACCTGGCAAAAGGTTTATTACGCATTCAGAGACCGAAAACGTTCAAATTTCGCGTCTAATTGACGTCTAACGGCGGCTGTTTTACGATTGCAGTAACGACGCTCTCGATTAAATATTAAACATTCCTTCCACTGCTTTGATTAAAAGTACGGTTCCATTTATTCCTCGGCTAATTTCGTTCACTGAGACTTGCAATACCTATTAGAAGTTATCAACAATAATAATATAATTCTTGCATATATTTCAAAATTTTAGTTAAATTGTTAACCTGGTTCTAATTTGATGTACGAGTATGTGTCTTAAAATAATTCCTTTAAAGCTGAAATTGATTTAGCCAGCAACGCCAAAACGAGAGAACGTTTTTTACTTGTACGTATTATTTATTTAACTTCATAAACAAGCCGATGCGTTCCAAAACAAAGTCTGCCAAGACCGTAACTTTACTCGCTAAGGGTCGTAATCAAACAGTCAACTTGACTTTATAAACGCTGTAGAATTCATTTCTACTCGGCTTTTTACGCGTAATTGGACCTTTAAAACAGTCGTGCAAACTTACAGTTCTGCCTCTAAATTCAGACGATCCCCAAGATATGCAGATGAGCTTCAATTCTGGCGATTTATAGCGAAAGCTGAGCGAAATATGGCGACGCCGCGACTGTTTCTATTGAAACTTTTTTTACTGCCGCCGCTTTAGATGAAAGATAAATTTTCAAATACATACTGCAAAGAAGCCTGTATTGAAATGCAAATGGCGTGTCATAAAGTTTAAATTATATACGAGTATAGAACAGGTAGAAAAGGAATAAAAATGTACTACAAAACCAAATTATTGTATTGAATAAGAACGTTATTAAATTAAAATCAACTTGCCATATGATCATCTTCTTTTTTTAAATTATTTATTGCGCGTGTTTAAACAAGAAACAAGTAATTGTGAAGCAATAAATTAAGCACAGTTTGAACCAAATTCAGAGCCAACCAAACGGAGAAGTAAAATAGAAAAAGAAGCCGCAACTGTTCATAGAAAAAAACGAAGCGTAAATGTAAAAGGAACAAAAGTGGTGTCTCGTTACAGCCACTGGAGGCTCTGGCTAATACAACGGCAATATTTGCTGGCGGAGAACAAACTCCCATGGAAGGGTCAGACTGTACTGCCTCTATGCTGGGAGAAGATGATACAAAGCTTAATATGTTGATCCCTAATACATGCTAGTGAATATTGTACCTATTGAATTTGTAGCTGTCTATTTAGAATTGAAAAAAAAAACAAATGACAAAAGAAATAGAATTAATATAAACAGAGCTTGTATCTTTTTCGTACTGGCGTATTATTTCTTATAATATCATTACCTGAAATACCTTCAAGTGTAGAAATAAAGAGCTACTGAGAAGAGGCAAGGCAAAAGCCTTAGTAATGAGGCTGATGATTATAACAATAAGGAATATTGTTTTGTTCTATTGCTGTACTTATTTCTTAAACATGAAGTATATCTATACCAATATGTATAGGTTTATTTTTACTAACAGTTTTTGTCTCATTGATGACTATTAAAATACGGTTCAGTCCTTCTATTTTTAGCAAATTTAGCATTACATTTCTCTCAACTACTTCTGTCTCTTTTCTCTCCTTAGACTCAAGTATTTCTATGTGTATGTATGATATATGTTCTCTCTAGATGTTTGATCTGAGCTGGTCGTCCCGCGGGATCCTGCAAACAACTGGTGCAGTTGCCGCTCTCTCAGGAGCTGTGACTAATAGTCTTCCTCCGTACTTTGCAAATTTACATCTGAACCGGTTTTATTTATACTGTACTGTACGAGTTTGATTTAGATTTTGTTTTAGTGGTTACAATTTTGATAATTTGTTAAAAGCACGTTAGCCGGCTTTTTAAAAATTGATTGAGAAGTTTTGTTGTTTGAATATAACCAAAAACCAAATATAGATACTTATTATATTGTTAACATTCCATACATATCAAAACAGAATATTGCCATAAAACAGTTTAGGATTATATATAAAGCTACCTATCAAGATATGCTTACGGCCCCATAAATACAAAGGGTGATTTCACAACAGCCCAGCTTTACAAAACTTTTTAAGACTCACGTAATAATAGTAAGCGTTAACCGAAGTAATGATTCGGTAAAGTCTCGTAAAAGCTCTATTATTAATGGCGTAGGAACTAAAAACGCTCACCAGATTCGGGCACTTGAAAGCGCTCCAGTTATATTACGAGCCGTACGTAGCTTTTATTAAGCGCATGCGAGCAATAAATTCAACATTTACTACTTTGAAAACGCGACCACTTTGTTCGTTGTAAATAAAAAGTTCAATTTAAAACAACAAAGTACGTGTGCGGGCTATCGGTCCGCGGACGGACATCTGCGTCCGATCCGAGCGAACATTCCGCGTATTGATTCTGAGCATCTGGCGGCGGTATTACGACATGCATCCATGCATACTGTACACGTCAAAACGTTCCAGTAAAATTCCCGGAAATAAGACAAGTAGCGCCTTCGGGGACCGCCGCGACCAACTTCGCTCGCGAAGCCGAAGAATTGTCTGACTCGCCTTTTTCGCGCTCAACGACCCAACTTTCGACAGATTCTGTTTGAATATCAAGTCAACTGTCTCGCCTTTTTATCTGTAAATGGCCCCGCAAAGTTTCTTGAACGCAGCTCGTGACGTCATAAAATCAATGTTAGAACTTAGTGTTAATAATGTGCGCACATAACTCACCAGGGCATTAAGACGTCCTCCTGAATGTCGAGCGTCAACCATTTGACATTTCGAATGACCCCTTTTAGCTTCTTTTTATGTCACGACTAGTTGCCGTTTTATGCACAACTCAGACTTTCTCGAAATATATTGCTTGTGGAAAATACAGCCAGTTTAGTGTTCATTTGTAATGGAAAAGCGTTAGCTGCTCAAGATCGGCGCGAGGTCATCGGAACGCTGAGCCGAGCTATCCCCCGGGACCCATTACCGCTACATGTTATAATTGCTTTGGGAATACGTTCTGTTTTGCGTCAAACGTTTAGTTCATGACTATTTCGAGACACGCGTTGAAACTGTGACATGTTTTATCGGAGTTTCACCCAAATCCATTCATGAGTGCTCGATTGATAAGCACTGATTAACGAGCACGATTTACAAAGTGGAGCTAAGTGGTGGCTACTTAGAGATGCGCAGCACATCGGCCTCCAGAAGTTAGGTTAAACGAGGACTCTAAAGCGAGGATCTTATTGACTCTCGCGTTCGGTTTGGTTTATACAGGGCGTCTATTGACTCAGTAATGTCTTCCATTTCCCGAACACCAGCTTGGGGGAATAAGAAAACTTCTGATGCAGAGGAAATGAAAGAAAAGGGGCCTTTTCGAGTGCGCACTAAACTTAATACCTTTGATCTAACAGCCGAAAGTTGGAATCGAGTCGAACAAAAGACTCGTGGCCATCTGTTTACGGGTCCGAGAATCGAACTAATTTCAAGTTAAATGAGAGTCGCCCTTTAGAGTTATAATTCAATTTCGAGTTGGATCGTTAATTTGTATGTTTGTAACGTTTTGATCTTTAGACCGAGTGGATTCCTTTTGTCCCTTGCTCATCATGTAAATGAACAGGAGACTCGGAGAGTGCTATTAGGGATGGCGTGTCGTCAACTCGCTCCCTACCGTCATTAGTGTAATTACTTTGCCCCAAAGTTTTGGCATCGATGTCTTTGCATACGCGACCGACGCCGTTGTCGGCTTGCGGAGCGAAACAAATTCCCTTAGTATCTATGATTTCTTTATTACATCTCGTATTCTTTTGTCTGGCTGAGCTCGGTCCTTCTTAGAAAATTCTTTCTGTAGCTCTCGAGACGAGTATATTGAATTTGAAACATAGGGTTTTCTTTTTCTACGATATTTGTTTTTATTTGGATACTGACAATCGCAAAGTGATTCCGAAGACTTTTTTATGCGCGGGTTTGTATGAAATTATTTGTTCATTTTCTCGAGTAGAGATTTGGCTAACAGAATGTGGTATAATTCGCGATGGAGGAAAAGAATAATGTTCCAGTTTCCTCGCAGTCGACAGTAAAGCACTCACAGTAATGTATTTATAATTACGTTTCTGTGTTGCTTGTGGTCGTGACAATATGTACAGCTAGGTTAGGCCAAGCGCGAACACAATGTTATTAGTATGCTTAGACAATGACCTGACAGATGTAACATGAATCCTGTTTCTACGAGCATAAAAGCTTATAATTAGCGTATTCTAAGCGTAATATTTTTTTAATATTCAAATACGAAACTTCTCAGGATCATTAAAATAAGTACAGTATTGACTTTTTAGAGAAGTCAATTTACATGTTTTTAATCAATATGAACCTCTTCTCAGTTCACTAATAATAAAGTCTATCTATATGTCTTTCGAATGTGATACAGCAAAGTTACTTCATGACCATAAAAACCCTCCTACCCTATAACACGTCCTGAACAGCTGAGCGAAACCGCTATCCCATACTTACACTAGTAATTAAATCCCTAGCTGGTACTTAACTACCATCTTCCATACACGTGACGCCTATATCAAAATGAACCTTATGAGCAAGTGCATACAGCTCATTGATAGCTACATCTTCTTCAAGATTTGCACTTGAATTTTCAACTTTATTACATGCTATATAAAGATCATGAATTTAGTCAGGTTGGTAGTTACTGGTTCCCATGGTACATCTAAGCGTTTGGCTCCGTTAGCACAAATATATAGGTAGTGCGTCGCTGTGAAATTATTCCAAACGTTACACGGAAAATTGCTGTTGTGACTTTTTTATTCCCATGAGCTGTGTCATTTAGTTGCTCGGTTCAATATCCCTTCGAAGAAGTTATTAAGTAAGAGATTAATAAAGAAATGAGTACCTACAAGCTTAGTGACGATGCAGATATTAAAAAGCTGTTAGTTGTTGCTAACTAATGTTTGTAGTATAAAAATAATAGATACGAGTGATCATTTACTTTTTTTTTGGAAAATTTTATAACAACTACTACACATTTCATAGTAAATGTCATGAACTTGAATAAAAAAAGACGGTAGCTTAAGAATGGGGACACCGAGTGACAATGATGATGATGAAGAATGTAAACTTAAAGATTTGACGGTACTACATATATAGAATACAAATTAACAGAAAATAATAGTAAAAATATCAATGAGCTAATCTGAAGACGTAAGATAAGATTTATGATCTGTGCTTGTAGCAATCGCTTCTGTAATTGTCTCTGCCAATGATACTTCGAGCTGATGTGGCGGAACCAATGGATTAGTTTTAATAGTTCCACAAGTAATAAGTATCTACATTATGCATGTTGATGATCTTTTTGCCTGCGTTAGTTGTGTCAAAATGTTAATAACGATCTTCAACATTGATTCTCAGTATTATGTTTATTTGCAATCGTGAAATCAATTCGTTTGTGTTCATCATTATTATTATCCAAAGGCAGAAATACTGCCATGAAAGAAACTACATCTTGCAAAATAAGGTTATTTAAACTAAATTAACAAAATATTGTCTCCGATTTTACTACTATAACAAATTGTCTTAAAAATGAAGTAAACATAGCAAGTTAGGTATTAAATTATAGTTTGTGGTTTCCTTGCGGTTTTTATTGTTCACTCTTAAATTGGAATAAATGAATTAGCATAATAATAGTTGAGTCATCCTTGTGACCCCTTTCCAAGGTAGATTTTCCTTATTATTTGTTTCTTTATTTTGTCATTCACGTATCTTCTTTTATTAATGAAGTATTATCAAGAACAAAATAAACATACAAGTTTAATTACTATTTCTAAGTAATAAACATGACAGTATCATTTAGATAGTTGGAATTACAAAATGCCAAAAAAAGAATTTGAGTCTTAGGAGTCATATTGTTGTAAGCTATTCGTCTTCGAAAAAATATATTTTACCAGATTCAGTGTTGCATACAAACGCAGCACAAAAAATGACATGAGTTTACTATACTAATGTATCTAAATATTACGATTATACACAGAAATACAAAATATGACCATGTCACAAAAACCTTACGGTGGTTATTTTAGCTATTCTTGAAAGCACACTAAAATATTATAGGACGTTTGCACGTTGGCTCTGGTTGGACTGTACTAAACTCAAATAAGACCACACTCTAACCTGTGGTTCTATTTTCCTTGCCGTTTTAGAGACATCGCCTTATATCTAGTACATATTTGATCGAAGCTATTCATTAAACAAACTAAAAAAAACAATTGCTTGTATTTGTTGTTGCTTTTTATCACAACTATCTATGTTTGACAGCTACAAAGATGACGCACATAACAGACTAACATAGACTCACAGAAACAAACACGATACACACAAACGCCATGAATAGTGCGCTCACGACTCAATCTCACGCAAATTGCAGTCTTTACTTTATAAATAGGTGTAGTGTTGCGGAATATCGGACACGTGGTGGATCACACTGTAAACTAATGCTGCCGGTTGCACTCAGCAGTCAATGTTTGTTGCGTTTCATATGATTACTCACTTGTTCCCTGTTTGCTAAATCTAGATTGAACGAGTCGTAATTTTTATTGACCCAGTAGGCAAAGTCTCTGCTATTATTATTAACTAGACAATTTTTCTTCCGTCTTTATGTTTGTATCTATCTTAGTATTCTAAAGGCTTTAAAGAACTAATCTCGCCGAAACTCAATAGATTTTTTTTGTCGTCAATAATTTACAGGTGGGATGGTTCCCAAACAAAAGGGGGGAAATTTGATGCAGTGATATATTATGTATACTCTTCGGTTTTAATTGTGTTTGGTAGAGCAAGTTAATACGATATTCTTTAAATATTGTCTAATTTTAATTTAAATACATTCTATGTTATTTTTGTTCAGCATTAGATTAGTAATCAGCGACAAACGAAAAAAATAATATTTTTAAAGAAGCTAGTTCTTACTAGCCTGGCACATTTTTTAGCTTGTATTTTACTTTGTTTGTATCCATACATATTACGAATTTGTCTATCTTGCCTTTTAAAATACAAAATTCCATTTTGTAATTTTTTTTTATCTGCTGACCTCTAACCTTAATAGCATTTATACGTATAATTGAAATGGAACAAATAATAAAATATCGTAAGTTCTTTTAAGACTCACCAAAGAAATTATGAATTCAATTCTTTTCAGATATAAAATACAGTTATTTCGAGATAATAATACAATAATACAGTTGTTACAAACACAAAAAGAAAACGCTAAAGCTAGGGGATTAAGAATGTCTGAATCAAATACCTACGGGCGAAACTAGAAAACAGACGGTAAAGAACCTAGAGATAAAAAGCCTTTTCTTATTTTTATCAAAGAAAACATTTACTTTGCCTTGTTTGTTACTAAATGACTGTTCATTGTTTTGAAATAGAAGACAACTTACATAGATGAAAGATCAGGTGCATAGGTTTTTGTTTTTTATCCAATTAATGTCATCAAATAATAATCGAAATTTAAAAGAAATGGAAAATAATTCCACATTAGTCAAACTAATAAATTGACATAAGCAGATTTTTGGTCAGCTAAAGAATGATTTTAAATCGTTTATATTTTCTAAAACACATAACACATCACAACTAAAGCGTTTAAACATAATGTTTTTTAATTCTTGGATTCAGAGTCTAATTAATATACTCGTATATATGATATTGGTTGTTACAAACATCTTTAATAGCAAGGCTCAGAATATTCTAAGCTTTCTAAAACTAGATCTTGTGATGTTGTATATCTATTTCCTTTCCTTGTTAGTTGTTTTCACGTATCACTTTACTGTGTAGGTGTGGGTTGATAGCATTTGGTAACTGTATAGTTACCGACATCTTCCTTTTAAGGCGAACATATTTTGTCTTCGCCAGTTTAAAGTGTCACTAAACGTCTTTGTTGGTTTCTAGTTTATTAAAGCAAAAAAGTGGCTACATAAAATGAACACGATATTTAACATGTATTTAATTCAGAATACCCCCGACAGCTTTCTATGGAGGCGGCCGTCTATTCAAAATTTAACAAAGTGTATGTTGTCTACTAGTGCAAGTTTTTCTACGTCCATCGGCCATCTCGGTCCGATTTTCAATCAAACATAGCTTAGTATACTCTCGACTACCACACCGTTAATATAAATAAATTTGTTTTTACAACAGGGGTTAAAAATAGCCAATTGAAAACATAAATAATATCTACCGAGTTCCAGTGCATTGGCATCCATCATAGATTAATGGGCAATTCCAGATCCAATAATCCAGGTGTCACACCATTTATGGCTTTGAACCCCATGCAAACACTCTTTATCGGCGCTAAAATTTGGCAGCTCCACCATAACTTATCCATTCCACTCCTAATACCCATTAAACAAATTTATTAGACCCCATTATACGTTACTACCAATTCAAACCAAATAAAGCGATTAACATTAAGTAACACCGTTCATTATTTATGTTAAATAGTGTTTTTAACATATTCGTTTTAACCTAGTGGCCTAAATACTCTAACACTCACTTTTAATACATTTACATTAAATAACTGGTTCAGTCATTAGAATTTCAGTAAATGCATCGAGGATAATGATAAAACAAACAAAGATTAATGATAATAGAAAGAACGTTACTTATGATAATAGAAAGACAGATAATAATACAAACAAGCCAATAAAAGATAAAATAATTTCCTAAAGATTGGTATATTCTAGTCTAAGAATCAATCGTGCAAAAATATGAAAATGGTTATTATTTTCCTAAAATATTTGTTTCCGACGATATATGCTTAATACATTGCAAAACAAACTAGAGAAAAGGTTAGGTAATGTTTAGGTACAAAAGTCCGTTTTAGATGCTAATAAAACTAAGTAGTGAATATCAACAGCTGCTGTGTACGAAGCACGCAGCTGTGCCTAGTCCGTAGGTAGTAAAGATAAGTAAATTGCTGTAGATATAATAATTTCTTCTCTTAATGCTATACTTGATAATTTGTCGAAGCTAATTTGTTTGGATAAGCGTATTTTTCTAGATGCAGCCTTGTTTATAAACACAAAGTAATTAAAGGAGTACGATAACGTCCAGTTTGTTATGCCGATAATTATTGCTAACACTAAAGTTTATATCGATTGTTGCAGAAGGTCAGTTTTCAAAAGCACCACTTATCAGCATGTTGTTGTAGAAAAACAAATGGCGAATGTCAGATAAACGGAGTTCAGTGCAGACGAATAAAAACACAAAGGTAGTTGGAGTAATATTTGGAAAACAAAATGTCGCCATAAAAATAATCACCCAACTAGCTGTAGTTCACGGTAGAATGGCTAACAGTGTTGCCAGCAAAGATGCCGAAAAAGATACGCCGGCACCGTTAAATCCTTTAAAGTCTACATTATTCTCTCCAGATCCAATTTCTAGTTATCTTGGTAAAAGAATGGTGAAGGCGGAAAGGAATAGCACGATTCCAGTCTGTCGATACTGGTGTAGTCGGTTCGTGCCAAAACTGGAATTTATTGAGACAAAGTTCGATGGCTGTGTGATCGGACATAGATTTTGTTTGATTCCAGTCGCTTTAGACTGTTTTGAGAAGTTTTGGCTCGAGTTAGGGAAATGACGCGTGAAATGTACCTACATGGTTGTTTATTAGCTATTGCATTAGTTTATTATATTTATCTCTGAAACTAATGGGTTTTCTATGATGATTGAATTGTTATTTTTGTTCAAAAGATCACACTAAGTACTAAGATTAGGCGTTTTTCTAAAATTTATTATGTTACAATTTGATTGTTTTCAACACATATCATTTTTTTGCACCATGTCTATTGATATATTGATTTTTGTTATTGATATATGGTTTAACTAATCGTGTCTTATTAATAGTCCTGCTGATAACTAAACAGGTACGAGACGTCACAAAATGACGTTCAATCTAAAAGCGACACAAATAACAAACAACATTAAATCAGAAATCACGATAAAGCAGCACAATGCCTTTGCAGATTTTTAGAAACACGTCAAATAATGATGAAAGTACATTAAAAAATGTGAAGTAAATATTGCTTAGAAACAAGTTCTATCTTATCAATAGAAGCCGATATAATAATAGAAAATAGAGACATCGTGTCTGCTCTATAACTGCGCAAAATGACGTGATATGTGACAAACGTGTCAACAGACACTAATACACAAGCTGTGGCGGTGATAACTTTCATTAGATATAAATTAAAGTGTCAACTTACATATGTATGTGTGAAGTGTCGTTATGTGTCTTGTACATAATATAGAATGATTTACTTGCCGTAGCGTATTGTTGTTGCAAGGACCGCTATATCATGTTTAACAATATATCTCTTGTATAGATATCTATTCTACTAATCATTGGAGTTGTTTAGAATATATGGAGCTATATTAATTGAGTTGAGTAATAAAGTATCAATTTGTTGATCATTTATATTGCCCTAGTAACTACTGCCTTACCAACAAGCGTTACCATTCCTACGTTTTTATTTTTAAATGTTTTTTATTATTATTTTGACAACAAAATTTAAATAGGTATTTCAGATTTACTCAATAGATTTAGTTACATCTACGAAATATGTTCTATCAACAAAAATCCTAAAGCATAAAAACGTAAACAACTCTATCTCAACCATAGAAATAAAAAACTTTATCTATGATCTGAATAGATCCAACATTCAAACAAATTTAATCAAAATAGAGCCGTCCATAGCGCAATACTCAACACTGCGCAGTTAGGCGAGTGCACGCGCCACTCTTGCGCATTGCTTATAAATACGGCTCCACGTGTGAGGTGGACGTGATATGGACGGAGTGAGGACACGCTTGGGACTTCTAGCGGGGGATTATTATTGATAGATATTATTGATAGACGTCATGCTTCGGTTTTTGAATTATCGTTACCCTTGTAATAGCTGCTTCGATGGCTAAGTGACCTACAGGTCTCTTTTCTTCTTTGTCGAGTTTGATCAAATAAAATAGCCTTTATTTCCCTTACACATTATTTTATAAACATGTTCCGGCATCAGGGCATCCACATTCGGATAAAAGCCTCGTCCTTGCTGGCTTATGTCCTAGTCCGAGTTTACGTCTTTGTCAAACTCGAGGTCTCTGGTTTGCTTCCCATCCCGAGACAGATCTAAATGGTAAATTTGAACTGTCTCGAGTTTTATTGCTCGTGCACGCGTTGGTTGTGTATGTATAGCATTTTTAGAAAGATATGCATTTAAACGTGCTTTTTTAGCCTCAAATTTTTGGTGTTTCTTTCTTTTCGCATGAACTAAGTGACTGAATTTTGGTGCCGATAGTTTTCAAGTCGTCACAAAAGCTGATAGGGTTTAACCACTGCTGTGTGATAGACCGTATATAGGAAACTCTGAAGACAAAAAAACGCTAGACATATTAGATATATTAGTTGATGATTCGCTCCACTTTATCCCTTGGCAGCACCCGAAGCTTGCATTCAGCCATATCTCATCCGCACATGCGATAGTAACACATGGAATCGCTGAATAAACATTCTGCATTAAAATATAAACATAGATCAATATTTAATTTCAAACGATGTCAGTACAGCTGTGCTCCGCATTATCTGTTGATATGTTAAAGGTATATGAGTATAGTGTACATATATAACTAGAAATCAGTGAGTAAATATATATACTTGCGGAAAAGATACAAAATATTCTAATAAATTGAATCAATTTGGACGTAATTTTTTGAACAATGTCTGAATAGTTATGTTCCGAGATATCTATCGATATGTTAAAGATATAGCAGTATAGTATGAAGATATAACCTAAAATGAGTGAATAAATATATCTAGTAATGAAAACTTTACAAAATATCAAAAAAACCTAATCGATTTGGAAGTAATTTTGTATGAAGATAGACTATTTCCGTAAAAGAGACCAAGAGCAATGCCAGTAACATTGCGATACGTGGCTAGGAAAAGTTAAAATTACTTTCTCGAAAATACTCGAAGTAAGATAAATAGATAAGTTCTTTATTTTCACAGTAAGTAAATTATTAACATTATATACTTAAAACAAATGTCGAAAATGGCGGTCTTATCGCTAAAAGCGATCTCTTTACTAAGCATCCCCAGAAAGGACAGTGCCAATAAAACATAAAGTTTCGTTGTGGATAGAATTTGCTTAACAGTAATTAAATTTATGGAGATATGGAGTATGCTATTCAGCTAATAGAATGAGTATTATTTAAAAGATCATCAATTGACATTATTTAATAGTCCTTTTTCAGCATATTAGTTATGTGAATGTTATTTAATTGATCAGTTTCATAGTATTATTTAATAGTTCAGACCAAGACATTGATTAGAATTGGATATAAAGCTAGTGTGCATATAATTGCGATGATATCATGACATATAAAACTATGTCTAATTACTACACTATAATAACAGCACCTACTCAATTATAGTAATTAATTGCTTCGTATTATATGGCAGTGATTATTTTTCAGCCTTCACCTTTATGGTAAAGGACAGATGTATCGTTCTATCTTTTTTCATTAAAACCCAATATCAATTGAAATTTTTGTTCGATTTTTTTACTGCTAGACATATTACCAGCAGAAGGCGTAACGAATTGGCAACATTTTGGCCTGTGATGGAGCATGGTTAGTCTGTAACAACTGGCACTTAATACTGCCGAAACACATTATTAGGTGCTAGGCTATAGATTTTTAACTTTACAGTGGTTGCTAGCCGGGCAAACACTAAAAAATATATTGCTCCTGGCTCGATCTTCTTGGCAGGGACCGAATCCTCGACTTTCATGACGTAAGGCGATCGCACGCCCGACAGAGCTGTCATAGCTGCAGAATTATTTCTAAAGCTATTTATTTTCTACAGAAATATGTGAACTACTATAAAATTGTCATAACGTATGTGTGAGTTCTTCGTAAACACAAAACAAATATTAAAAGCTATTAAAAATTAATTAAGTTAATATTTTACCACTCAGCATTTTATCGAGACCACTAAGGTCAAGCACCGAACGAAATTAAATATTTTTCGCATAAAATTATTCATTATCAAGTCTAGACATTCGACAAATATACCTATCTAAACATACGAGTACCTAATATTACAGTGAATGCATCTAACCAGTGACATTTACTGTAGCGCCTGTAGCTCGGCTAGCTAAGGTGATCTGACACGATCAAAGCTAAGCAAATGTCGATGCTGACGGTGTTTGGATGGGTGACCATGCACAAGACTTTCGTTTTTCAAATTGCATTTTCATCTGTACGCTACTGTGGGTCGGATGACACATTAAATTGTAGGTCCCAGTTGTTTGTCTTAGTACAAGCAGTTAAGCCAAGTCAGAGGCCTTCGGGCGTCTTGAAAACTCTTGACACCGGAGCTTGGCCACTTAGCTCATACGAAGAAGAAGAAGTGACATTTACTCTGTCAGGATATTTTTAAAACAAATCATCATCATCATCAACCCGGTTACGTCGTCTGCTGGACATAGGCCTCTCCCAAAGCACACCTTGTGACTCTTATACTGGACATGTCGTCTTCAAAAAACGTATTTTATTTGTTTTTTTGTTTATTTATTTCAAAACAATTGCTTGCTGCATTTTTGGCGCAAACGTCGAGAAAATTAATAGCGTTTGTATGAAGCAGTTTTGCACTTAATTTTGGCAATGTTTACTTAGGCGAAATCGTAGCTACTGGAGTCTCCTTTTGTTTTCTTTCTCTATGCATCGAACTGTAAACAAATGCTTATACATATGTATATCGTGTGTGTATGTATATAGGAGCATATATCACTTTTACTCGTGCATTGAAAACAGATATTACTACTTTGTTGTCGCTGGCTTTACGATTACGGAACACGTGGATATTCCTTATCTGTTTACATTTTGTTGGATATTTTTTACGTCGTATCTGGTGAAATGGTTTTTAATGAATTTATTATTGGTTTTATAGTTTTATTTTTCTGTTATTTTCCTATTATTTTGTACCCTAATTCAATTTGAGATAAATATAGATACACTGTATTTTGATAATAATAAAATTAATTTTATCCTTGCATATGTTTAAATGTTAGTATAAGCTTGGCAACCCAGCGAGGTAATGCCGCCAGCATTTTAGACACCTTACCCGCGGACACTGACTTAGATTTAATCTACTATTTGTAAGGTTTTTTTTTAATGTGTGTGTGTGTGTGTTTTTATTTATGTAATTTCTTAATCAATTCATTAATGTTAGTAAATATGTTAAATTCTTAAAAGGTTTGAATCACTTATCACTAAAAAAAATTTAATTTTGTTTATATATGTAGGTTACCAATGGGGTCGAATCAAAGTATTTCAAACATATTTGAACCGTGTCCAATTTACAATAGATTTATACTCGTATGTAACGTCCTAAATTTTTACGTATGTATCGTTTTATTGATATGTATTGATTTAGTTTTTTTTTGAGACGTAGTATTTTCTACGTTGTTCCTTGCACGTGTTTATTTTAGTACTTAATAGATTTATAGCTTATAGATTTGTATAAAGTTAAAATCTTTTTTGTAAAATTCTATAAAACCTTTCGTACATTATGAGTTACGATTTTTCACTAGTTTAAATTAGTGTTGAGAATCGTCTGAGCTCTTAAACACGATTTCGTAATCTCGGTTTTTTAATAATAATCGGTTTAAAATAAAAATGGACGTGCTTCTGAAAATTAAAAAAAAAAACATAGTTTTATGGCCTTCCAAGGCACGCCCCTTTACCCTATCCTCGACATCTCGTCTCCATCAACTACCCGCTTTTTTCCATATATGAAAAAAATAATTAAATAATGATATTTTCTAGAATCGTTACAGCTAAATAAAATTGTGCATTATTGATTTTATACGTATTTATTTCGTAATATATCTACTTGCCACACATCAAGCACTACGCTCAAAACGCTTAGCGTGGTCTATCTCGGTACAACATCACCTAGAGTACATATTATCTTCTAGTCATCTACTATGAATAACTCATGATAACTAACGCTATAAATCACAGCTAATATCCAGACTTCCAACTATCTGCACTACAATATTGCAAGGTAAAAAACTGGCAAATGGCGGTTCCTGCCACTTTTTTTCCAACTCTTTACAATATGTCATGTGACAAATGCACTTTAGCAAAAGTATTTCGTGCTTGCATCGAATAAATTAAATGGTGCAGTTTTTAAAGAAACTTCCTTCGTATGCGGGGCGTCGTATATTTTAATAGCAGTACTTAAGGAACTTAAAGAATGTATGGAAATGGGCGAATGAATTTTAATCTGCGTACTTACAATGTTGGGTTTTCTTATAGTTACATTCAATTTTAGAAATACGTAGCTAAATTACTTAAAGAAATCTTGTTTTTTTTTTTACATTTAATGGGCTTACGCTCGATCTTAAATCTCCGCGATTGCCGAGAAGAAACTTAGATTATAGTTATTGGGAAAATATTTTTGGGCGTTTGGCAAAGAAATCCACACCTTGGCGGAAATTTATGCTAATATTTTTAAACTTCATAAATAAATTAATTTAGTACGGTTATACAGTGATATCATATAAATTACTTGCCCTAACTTTTTTATTATCTATTCCTAATTATTCTTCTTAGTTTCCACGTAAATGTCCAAGCTCTGGTGTCGAGAGTTCTTTAAATTTTTACCTTCTCATGTAAGAGATTATCTGATTAACGTTTGTAGTTTAGTAACTGCATTCTACTGCATGTTTCACCGTGGTGTGCAGTACCGGTTGTTTCTTTTTTCAAGTCAGCAATGCTTCGAACTTTATGCTAATGTTGAACAACTGTAGCTTTTGTTCCGAGATGTTTATTGTTTACGTGGATTTCGAATTTCCTTCTTTAATATGTCTCTACATGAACTTTGTTTCGGGGATTAGACTTAGCTGTATCTTTATAAAATTGTCGTTGGGCTTATTTATTTTTATTAATTGGTCCATTGGCTTTTCTTTTTAAAGTTTTTCATCCCAATTCTTCTTCTTCTTTGAATGAGCTAAGTGGCCAAGCTCTGGTGTCGAGAATTTTCAAACCGCCCGAAGGCCTCCGATTTGGCTTATCGACTGCTTGTACCAAGACTAACAACCGGAAACTACAATTTAAGTTGTGGTACGGCCAAAATTAAAATACTTCTTTAAAAACAGCAGTCTTGTGCATGGTCACCCATCCAAACACCGTCTGCATCGACCGTTGCTTAACTTCGCTGGTCGCGTCAAGTCACTTTAGCTAGGCGAGCTACAGGCGCTACAGTAATATTCTAACACCTAACAATTCCAATTAATAAAAAGACAATATATCTGTTGAAATGCTTTTAAGTCAAACTTTAATACAAAATCTGGAGTAGTTATGTTTCAACAGTTAATATTTATGTTTCAAAAATAAAATAGTTATGTTTCAACAGTTAACATAATGTTTAATGTGGCCACAAAGCGTCTGTTCACTGCCCCCCATAACTTCGCCTCCGCATAGACCAATAAACTTTCTATTCAGTTGAATTAAAAACAGCATTTGGATAAAGTATTTCCACTCACGGAATGCCCCATTGCATACCCCACCTATCCGGACGATATAATAGTTAGGCGAAAATACAATGTTATATACACAAGCTTATTAATACGGTTATAATTCAGTCTATGAGAAAGGTCTTTGGTTTGAAAGAAAGAAACATTTATTTTATGAGACATCTTGTTCCTGTTTACTATCCTAAAGCCAGGTCTTCTACGCCATGTTTTTGTGTTTTCTAAAACATAACATCAAACATCTAACAAAGTGTGGGCGTGGTCTTACATTTTTAACGACTTATCATTGGTCACACCGAGTAAGATGTAAGATGTTTGATGTGAGATGTTAGAAAAAAGAGTTGCAGAAGACTTGCCTTAAAAGTTTCTATTTATGTGTCACTAAAAATAATACCGACAAGATTTTTTTAGTAATAAAGAAGCATCTTTACTTTGAACAAAAAATACACTAAATAGGTTTCCGCTGACAAAATTAAAATTCAAATACCACATTTTATTTCCAAGTAATAGGAATTACTTAAACATTAATAAACAAAAAAAAAACCAACAGATGTCACAGAAATCCAAAAACAATATTCTTATACTAACAAGGACTAATTTTGGGTACAATAACTAATACGAGTAGGTCACTAAAAATAATACCAACCCAATTATTATAAAAAGAAGAATACACTAAATAGGTTTGCGTTGACTAAAATTTACCTGACGGAAAAAAATGAATGTTTTTATACGTAAACTTTATTAACAAAACGATAACCATCGGCTATAACGATACACATTAATTTATACAAAAACTCAACATTTGTGTATCATTTATTCCAACCCAGATGAAAGAGATATGAAATCATAATTTGTATGCACAGGTGATGCAAACGAGAAAGCCGCCAGCGTAATGACTTGTCATATTGTTTAGGGTTCCGTACTCAAAGGGTACAACGGGACCCTATTACTTAGACTTTTATGTCTGTCCGTCTGTCAATAGACTGTATTTCATGAACTTTGATCAGTAGAGAGCTGACATATTCTGATATCATGTATGTATGTTGCACTATAACTAAAATACTAATAATACAAAAACCAAAAAGAAAATAGTTTTACTGACAATAAACATAATACATACTCATATAAAACACTCAACTCAAACTCATATAAAACCAATATATGATTCTCTATTTAAAAAAAATATTTTGTTGGGGGCCCATACTCTACGCGCATTTTTATTGTCGTATGTCATGATCACTAGTAAATTTAATAACATGGACACTTAATTTTTTCACAAAACATTTGATGTACATTAACATTAAACATATATTACAAAATCAAATTGAATTTTTTGTATTGAATTTTTTGTATTGTAAAACATGTTTTTATTGCCATTTTTTAAGATAAAAGTACGGAACCCTTTATTCGCGAGCTCCACTCGCACTTGTCCATTACTTTTAATTGAGCTGTACTACGGTATATTGTGGGACGTATGTTTTCCCTTCGCATGCCGCCGAGTAATAAGGGTGTAAGTGTTTAAATGAGTGGAGTACTTAGTTAGGCTATATATTTAACTAAATCAGTAGCTAAGAAAACGTGATGCGGTGATGTTAGTTGTAAATACTAGGTATTAGATTTTCGTTATGTTTATTTAGAGACCCAATTAAATTAAATAAAAAAAATATTAAAAATGTGAGTCGTCACGGGACGCCTGGTAGATGTGAACAATCGACATTATTTTGTAAAAGTAATGCAGAACATAACATATTGTGATTGGAACAAAATATGTCATAATGATAACATAAAATATTAAGTTTTTTTTTCAGATATGTTACGATGATTTATTATTAAATAAACAATTATTTTCATGAAATACAAAAAAACTAACTAGACTACTTAATTCATCATAGTCAATTACGGATGGCGACGCGTCGCCACACCGTACACACTACTGTATATAGACTCTAACGATGAAGATAAGTTAGATATTGGATTAACACATTGGCTACTTTTATCCCGGACTTCGTACAAGTTATTATTCTGTGTCCTGGATTAAATTCTTTTTTATCCCGGATTAACGCGGGTAACATCGAGAGGCGTAGATTATTATACCATATGTGTCTTACCATCACAGTCCCCTCTCCAACATCTTGTAAGACTGAAGAATATGAATTCATGTCACATATAATAACAGAATCTTCATTCTTGTAGCAGTCTCGTAGTTATAAAACTTTCAAACGATTCCAGGTGGATAAAAAAATATAGATATAGACATTTTTGTAATAAGAGTGTATTACAGGCATATACATTTAAGAAATTAATTGTAAATTGACTTGCCCAGTACGGCGTGATGCCGTAAGGCTGATAAATAATTTGATTTTTTATTTTGACTAGTCTTCTACCCATTCAAAATGGTTTTCCTTCAACTATTAGTCAATATTCTCTGAAAATCTAAAGTTCCCTTTCCTCTCAATCTCGCCTTTGACATCACTCGGCGAATAAAATATCTTCTCCTCGGAAAGATTAAGAAGTTCGGAGAGACTTTAAGTTTCTTAATTTCGAAGGCGCCATATTGAATAAAATTGAAATTGTTTTCAACGACCTTCCCTTACCTTACCTTACCTGCGGAAAATATAGATCACATTTTCTTATTAAACATTTTCGATTAGGTTGTTGAATAAGTTAATTGGCTTTTTTATATTTAGGGAATAGTCTTTGGATGGGTGACCATGCACACAACTGTTGTTAAAAGAACGCAGTATTGTCATCTGACTGCTACCGTGGGTCGGATGACACGTTGAATTGTAGGTCCCGGCTGCTAGTCTTAGTATGTATAGCTGATATCTCGCGTAACAGATATCGCTTGCAATACAGCGCGGGATTGCTGCCAGCGCCAGTTCTTTGCCACATGGTTACCAAGCGTGCGTTAGGTTTTAGTTATTTTTATATATTTGTACAAGCTGCGCCGCGCGGTTTCAACCGCATTTATCCGGGACAAAAAGAAACATATGTGTTGTTCCAGTGTCTAAGCAATCTTCACTCCAAATTTCATGAAATTCAGTTCAACCATTTGAGCGTGAAGAAGTAACAAACATACATACACAGTTTTTCGCTCTTTTTATATTAGTAGGTTAGGATAAATGCTTTCTTGTTCTCTTCTTGATTATCTTTGAGTTTGTATATGTATAGTGCTTTTTTTTCTGTAACATTTTAAACATTGGATAAGATAAATACATCTATGTATATTTTTTTTTAAAACAAATAAAGTATATTTCAACATATACACATCTAGTTTTAAAAATATATTTGCCTACATTGTATTCACTGTAACATGATCCACGCAATTGACTAATAGTTTAACTGGTTTGCATCAAAGTCTGTCTAATATGCACGCGTATTATAGGATTATCTCTATATGTAGAACATTTATAGTTCTCGTCTAGATAGCATTTAGAAAACGTCTAGGTTTATACTATATATGTATTTGTATACAGGGCTACTCCGTTAATTTTCTTCTTGTCAAGAAAGCACGGACGGGGCATAACTTAATAGAGTTGTAACAATCGTAGGAGCCCCTTTTAAATTGTATATTTTTGATTATATTTTTATTTATTACATAATTTAATTTTCTGTGAATGTAGATAGACATACAGATAGCAGGCTTAGTAATAGGGTCCCATCTGCTGTTTTTAATATGAAAACCAAACCTAGTTTGGAATTGAAACCTAGGTTGAATTCAGTTTAGTTTTATTATAAGTTTCCTATTTTCTAATAACTTTATTTTTATCTCATCCTAGGTTTGTTATCAAAAAAACAAATCTTTATCCAGTTAAATACTTTTCACCAGGCATACTAGAGTTAATCTTAAAAACAACGTCGGTTACTACTAACTCTGTATACTGCAATAATTATCGTGACGCAAATCGAAAGAGCAATCTGTTGCCAAGAGTTCTATTCGAATAATATTCGTGTTTACCTTTGGAAGTTATTCGTCTATGAATGCATTTTGCACCGTTATTGTAATAGACCTTTGCCCAACAGTGGGACAATTAAGATTAAACAAAAAATAATGCGTGACCATGGCAAGTCCAAGAAGATCTATTTCAGTGATTTATCTAAGACTATCTATGGCTCGCGGTGCTACCCCCGTTAATCCGGGACAAAGAAGTTAATCTGGGAGTAAAAGTAGCCTTTGTGTTAATCCAAGATCTAACTTATGTTAGACCTTGATTACTAGTACAAGCAGTCGTTAAGCTAAGTCAGAGATCTTCGGGCGGCTTGAAAACTCTCGACACCAGAGCTTGGTCACTTAGCTCATACACAGAAGAAAAAAACTTTACTAGTTTGTGTGCCTGTGCGTTAGTTATTTATTTTATTTAAATCCTGCATTTTTATGCAACCACTTTTATGTACATTTCATATTTAATGACAAACGTTTTATTCGTTTTATTCTTAGCTGTATGTTACACCACTCGATCTATTTGCGTTCAGATAAAGCTAGCCTGCAGCCCGCGCTGCATTAAGTCCCATACAAATATTAGTACCAACAATATTTTCTCGCCAGCACTCCATGTCGACATCAAATTAAACAAGTTTCAAGCCGAGAAATCGCCCTGTACAATATACAATGAGTAAATCAACTTGCTGGGTTTTAATAACGCAATATGTTTTAGTCCATTAAGAAAATGAAAAAGGTCATACATTTTTGTATTTACTAACTAACGCCCCGTAGTATTATCTGCGTTAATTCGGAATTAAAAGTGTGCTTCCACATTTATTTTGCGGACCATTAAACTGTGGAACTCATTGCCGGAATCCCTGTTCCCTCTGAACTATAACCTTACTGTCTTCAAGGCGAGAGTGAATCGGTTTCTTCTAGGCAAGCGCGCTCCACCCTAGATCGCAACATCACTTAACATCAGGTGAGTTTCGATCAAGCGCTTGCCTATCCATAATAAAAAAAAAGTAAATCCAAGGTCTTACCAATTTCATACCAAATGTCATTGAGCCGTTTGAGCGTGAAGAAGAAACAAACATACACACTTTCACACAAATTTTCGCATTTATAATGTCAATATCTAAAAGTATGTTTCGGCAGCCTCTTTGAGAGCCAGTTATTATAGACTAGGCATACTAAACCTTAGGCTAGGCCATTCTTCTGTTGACATGCCTTGCTAAAATGCCTTAATATACGGAGTATAAAAAAATACAAACATAGCATATTTAGAAATAATGTAATTTACAATACAGAATCATCCAAGACGTTTTACAATATTTGGGCAATTCAGGCGTTTATCTTCTTGTGTTTTACCATCGGATTGAATGTCCGACCGTATACAGAACGGAGATAAGGTTCCGCGTACTGTTTATATTGTCATTTCAGTACCAAGATAAAGTTTTATTATGTCTCTTAACAAAATTACCACCGCTACCTTTGATTTTATTAAGAATTAGGCTTTATTTTCTGTGCATAATCTGTTTAGGAAATTATCATGGACCGGTTTCGTAATGCCGCGTAGCGTGCCTCTGATACTTTGCCTTATCTGATGGAAAGTGGCGTAGGACTTTCATTTCTCGGATTGAAGAACTCTGCGATGAAAATACGTATTAAATAATTTATGCGAAAATTATCAGAGACTACCTTTTGGACGTTATTTATGTGGCCTTCGTTGGGCAGACTTGTTCTTCCTTATTTGCCATTTAACAGATAAATTGTTTATACGTTTTATTAACTTTTTAAACACAATATATTTTGATGGAGGCGTCAGGTGTTTGGAATACTGATGTATATTGAGTATTGCCATTCAACGTGGTAATGTTAATAGCTTTCTAGCTACTATCCCATCCACAACTGCTTTAGTATCTTATTGTTTCTATAGCCTAGTTTTAGTCTTAGTAAAAAAATTAATCACGAAAATTATGGGTACCTCTCCGTCAGGTTCTGTCTCGTATGGTGTTCTTAATTAGTTATGTAAGAAGTAATTGATATTAATTTAATATTAAATATAAACGTCAAAAATAAGATAACATTTATATTAAATACACGTCACTTATAATTAAAAATAAAAACTGCACAAACACGAAAAGCTGTAGTAAGTTAATTTACTTTGAAAGGTAATATAGTAAATGTATCTTAATATTCTTAAGTAGGTAAGTGTTATTATATTAAAGTAAATCCAGTTTTTTTTATTACTACTATACATTTTTAATAATTGTTTCTTATTGCAATTACCATGAGGCCAATTATGTTATGCACATTCTGACCCATATTTATGGCAAATTTATTGTGTTTAATAGTCATAAATATCTCAACTCAAGTCAATTGTAGCCTAAATTGTGGGTCATTCCAGCCACCTGTCTCCACTTTTTGCCCCCAAGTGCCGGAAGGTGGTTACCATATGTTCTGCAGACGCGAATTCAGGCCAGAGACCACTTGACAATTGTTTTTGTCGCCATTTGTCCAAATAATATTCTGTCTCTAGTTAGCACAGCTGTTAATTTTTTCATAATGTAATTTCAAATATCTGAAATTTTATTTCAATCTATTGTTGCAATGATTTTGAGAAGGATCAAGAAACTACCTATAATGATAGTAAAATAATAATGTAACATAATACGCGTTTTATATACTAACTGTCTCATTATAAGAAATGGCCATAAAAGTATATCTAAAGCTATCGGTTACCTAAAAGGGCTCAATTTTAGTGATACGGTTGCTATTTTAGCACTAGTTCTCCTTTTTTATTATATTGACTTTTTTGTGTGTTGCAATAAAGAGTTTATCTATATATCTAACTATTATTTTATTGAATATCTAATTCAGAGTTCAATAGTAACTATCTTGTTTTTGCCAGGGACATATTCGTCACAGATATATCACCTCTATACACTATCCAGTCCTAAATAAATCATCGCAACATCTGTATTCAAAACAAGTTTAGTTACAAAAGCTACAAAAGCACGTATCCTATCTACGTCTGGTAACAAGATACATATCTAAAACAACAATACATCATAGCTCGTATATCTAATACCACCTCTGTTTCTCCATCAATTACGTTTTTTTCCCTTCCAACTTTTTTACCAAGTTATTGTTACGTCTGTAAAGTTTGATCGATGTATCTTAAATACTTTGAGGAACTTAACTTGACTGATAAATTAAATATGGTGTGACAGTCAGGGACGGCTTATGTAGGGTTTTTATCGTTTTGAAACGGTCAGCCATAAATATTTAATACACCATAATGGACTATCACTAGACTATTTCACTAGATTTCTAGCTTCTTTTTAATTTACAAACCCCGTTCATTTAGTCATAACACGAAATTAGTTGGCAGTGAGTGAGAAATTTAAGAGTGGAAGGTTCGCGTGGTATGGACATGTGATGCGTAGAGAGGAGATGCATTGTAGTAGGAGATATATGGAAATGGTAGTGCAAGGAAGAAGGTCAAGAGGCGACCAAAGAAGACGTGGATGGAGTGTGTTATTGAGGACATAAGAGAGAAAAGCGTGAGTGTAGAGACGACGGCTGATAGAGGAGACAGGAAGAGGAAAATTTGCTGTGCCGACCCCACCTAGTGGGATAAGGCAAGGAAGAAGAAGACGAAATTAGTTGGCAAAAGTACCATGTCAAACTCGAAGTAAAATAACAAAAATATCATAAATAAAATGTGGAAAATCTATACTAGATTTTCTAGTTTACTTACTATAAATATAGGCCTACTTAAACTGTGCTCACAACTTAAGATGCATAAAAATATCTTTATACGAATATTTAATTTGCCATTAGTGTTCGAGAAAAACTCACTAAATTGAATTAAATTGGGGAAAGCGGAGTGTAAATTGAGAAGCTGCATAATCAATAACACTATAATTGGTACGAAATCTCCGGGGGGTAACAAAGACACGTTAAAAACTGACACTTTATAGTTTGGGTCCAGCGTTCTCAGAAGTAGATAACTGGAATAAAGGTAAACATTATCGAAAGATTTATTCCGATATTAGAAAACTGTGTTAAAACAAAAGATATAGCACAGAACCCAGCTACAATATCACTAAATATTATACAGTCAAAAAATGTGTGTGTTTATGTTTGTTAATTCTTCACGCTCACAAGTCTGGATCGATTCGAATCTGGTATGAAGGTAGCTTGTACCTCATATTAATACAAAGTTTATTCAGAATACAGATCTTTATTGGTATAAGAATAATATACATGTTCGAATAATATACATGTTCTGACATGTATATTATTCTTATACCAATAAAGATCTGTATTCTGAATGAACTTTGATAATAGAAATAAAATTAATTAACTAACTAATTAAAATTCTCTGACCTAAACTTTTACAATGTTACCTTAGGCGGTAAATTTGTGTTTAAAATATTCACTAATTTCATAGTACACCTTGGTAATAAAGAAAGCTTTTTATTTATTTTTGTAGATATTATAAGTACTACTTTTTATCCCGAATTAACGCAGGTAACACTGCAAGCCGCAGCTAGTATTCGTACAAACAAAATGCCAAAACAAAGCTTGGCTCATGCGGTAGAAAAAGAAACCCAAAGTCCGAGTAGATAAAAAGGATCAAGCAAACCCAACCGGCAATCCGATGAAATTGTATAAGGGGATTAAAAGATTTATCGAGCATGCTCCTTGCATTGATAAAAAAGAAAAGAAAGTAGGTTTGGAAGTAAATGTATGAATTTGGTCGTTTGATAAACTTGCAAAATGTATTTGAATGTGTATTATTGAGATGTGAAAAGTGGGAAAATGTCACCGAATTCAAACGTGTTGAAGGATATATTTATATGATAAAAAAGAAAAAAAAGCAGGCCTGGAAGTAAATGTATGAATTTTGTCGTTTGGTAGACTTGCAAAATGTATTTAAATATTTTCGAATGTGTATTATTGAGATGTGAAAAGTGGGAAAACGTCACCAAATTCAAACGTGTTGAAGGATATATTTATATTTATTCAGAAAATAAAAGTTACAGTATCCTTATACGGGATTTCTGGTCTGATACTTATCACAATTATTTTTTTTAAGTTTAAATGAGCATCCGTTCAGAATTTTTTTTCCCCCGAAACCGCAGGCAAAAACTTGTCGTTTATACAAATAAACAAAAACGAGAAAACATTATACTAATTTAAGCTATATTTATAAAAAAACATAATAATTTCAAACTAGAATTTGTGATAGTTGGTTAAATGCAAGGTGGGAGGGTTATCAGCATGCTTTATTTTGTTTCGTTTTTTGATATTTATATCAGATAATA
The DNA here is from genome assembly GCA_035578125.1 of Mellilla xanthometata. Classification (NCBI taxonomy): domain Eukaryota; kingdom Metazoa; phylum Arthropoda; class Insecta; order Lepidoptera; family Geometridae; genus Mellilla; species Mellilla xanthometata. The sequence goes on along the minus strand of JAPUBQ010000001.1, from coordinate 12,868,067 downwards.
GGATAAAAAACAATCATTTTATATACTCAGTATTAATTCTACCAATTACGGCATTTTCTCCGAAGGTCAGCTAAAGAAGGCTTTATGACTGCGGAAGAAATCGCGGAAGACCCAAGACATCAATTATTGCAGTCAAAGGATAGGATTATTATTGTAAATCTTTGTATTTTATGACTGGAATTTCAACTTTAGGAAATTATAAGGAGCATAATAAATTTAGTATAAAAGTTATTAAACTGGCAATCTACAATGGCATTTTAAAAATACTGCTGAAAACTATTGTATAAATAAGAAGAAAAAAATGTCCCCAGTAACCTCAGATCTTCTGACTATACATAATACAAATAGAACCATACAAAACATTAGAATCAAACCGATAATTTTGACATTGATTAAACACAAATCTATTCACATACAAACACATACAAGAAAAGCAAAGAACACAAATACCTAAATGATTAAACCCATTAAATAACTCTTTCTGAAGTCTAAGTCCGTGAAGACATCCATTTTTTATACCTCTTAACGAGTACTTAAAACGACTTGTTAATGGCAAAGACTATAAAACTTACAAGACATGTAATTTGTTCTATAATCAGTAGGCTATTAACTTGTTTTCGAATAAACATATATGTCTAACAATACATTTTCTATTGCAGGTAATGCTGATAAAGGAGCAATATATTTGGTCTGTAGTCTACTGTTTTATATCGAATCCTTTACTGCTTTGCCCGAGTAGTAGTTTGCTTTAATTAAGGTTAGGTTTCTAGTTGAGAAACGATGAATTGGCACGCAGGAAATGTTTACTTAGTCAGAAGCTTTAATGTTAGTTTATACTTTAGTCTCCGCGAATTTTCTATCTCTTATATTAAATATAAAAAAATGAATTTAAAGGTATTATAAAATAATCATAGTCAGATTTAAAATTTGACAATCAATTGCATTAAAATATATATCTTAACGGTAATTTTATTTACCCATGGTCCAACTGTTTGACGTAGATGTTCCGGTTATCATAACAATAAATTACGGAAAGATAAATATTCACAACATAGTTGAACCATGGTCGATAGCAGAAAATTACTGTAATGTTTGCAAAAGTGTGACAAAGTACCAAAACTAGAATTGCGTACTTTAAATTAAATCTCAAATGAAAAATGTCTTAAGCTTCGAGAAGATACTACAGCAACTAATCTATTAGAAAGATAAATTTCAACGAACACGCAAACAAAGCCCGAATTCAAAACAGCTAGAATCAGAACCGCTAGAAACCGGCGAAAAATCACTGAGTGAAAATTCGATTTCCGGCTCCATCCGATAGCAATCGTAATACCGTTGGATCGGTTTTTGCTCATCACATAACACAAATGAGTGTTTTTCGCTCGCATCGAAAACGCGGCTTAACAAAACTATAACAATAAATTAGCGAGAACTTTGTTCATTCCGCAACACACTGGAGCTTTTAACAACTCATCCTTTACTGGAGCGAGTTATAGCTCTTTCCAACTGCGATTCTCATTATACCAAATAACTAACACGCTACTTGTTTCGTGGCTGTTCTGCAGTCTACTGCTAGACTGACTATCATAGTCTATTATCTGGATATCATAGTCTATCATCTGTCTATCATAGCTTTTAATCTGACTATCATAGTCTATCGTCTGACTTTCATAGTCTATTAACTGACTATCAGATAGTCTATCATCTGGCTTTCATAGTCTATTATCTGACTATCATAGTCTATCATCTGACTTTCATAGTCTATCACCTGTCTATCATAGGTTTGTGCAATTATGTCAATTCAATTAATAATTAACACAGTCATCCTAACATTGTAGAAACAATTTTGTTTTCAAAAGCCCTAATTTATGACTCCTTATGCTAATAGGACGGCGGCGTTATGTGGATTTTGACATGTTTGTCGGTGCCATCGTAGCTACTAATGAACCGATTTTGATTTAGATTTTTTTCTTTGGATTTACCTACTAATGAAACGATTTTGATTTGGATTTCAAATTTTTTTATTTACGCTCGTTAATCCAGATTAAATTGCTTGAAATCTTAAACATTCTTTCTGAAACTAACATTAAATGCACAAACTAATACTTGCGCCGGAGAAGAATTTCAGCAGAGAGGCTTTTATTAAATTAGTCTAGAAAAATTCTTCCGAAACGCTTTCAAGATCTTTTTGTTTTATTTCGCAGTGTTCTTCAGACGCTGGGGAACAAAGTAATTAAAAAGTTCCCGGCTATAGTTCGGGCGAGTTTCTATTGAATGTACTCTAGTGTTGCTATACTCGGTAGCTGATAGTTAATACGGCAATCGCGAGACTCACACGTGCCTTTCCTTTTATATGTACCTTTTATTATTTATAGTTCACGTCTGAATTAAAAATGCATGGTCATGTCCTAAAAATAATGGTTAGTGTGCACGACAGCTTTTCAATGTCCAACACCGCCTCTGCAATTGTTCCGATGTTTATGATATTAAATACTGCACATGTCTAGTTGTTAACCCGCGACGTGGAAACGACGGTTTGTTTGTTGTAAGTTTGTATTTGTATCTCCCGAATAGCATTATAGCTCCCGAACGGATGAACTGATATGAATCTAGTAACGTTTTGTTGGAAAAATATGCTAGTCGAGATTGTTCTGTGTTTCATAAAAATTGATCTGAGATGACCGATGTCTCAAAATGACTGAATACATTTTGTTTTACAACTGCCTCAATATGAGTAAGAGAGAAAGGATTTGACTAGAAAAATACATCCATTAAAATAAATTTCGTATCCTATATGTTTTTGGGTGTTATAAAAAAATTTAATTTACACTTGTTACATGATCATTATCTTCGCATATAAAATTACATTTAAAATGCATCTACTTCCAAGTGGCCGAGTAATTATGTCTCTATCGCAAGGAGAACACTTAATTTATACATTTTTAAATTATACCTGTTTTTGATCCGTGATAATTGCTTTATAACCTCAATTTGTAGTCATTAATGACCATAAATTCGTTTTAAGTAAAGTGAATAAATCATCGGCAAGTTGGCTCCACGGGCGGGTGATTTTACTAAAATGCTTGCCTTCAGGGCAAACATGATTTCCTAGAGACAACGTTCTAAAATTAGAACGTCATAATTTCTACCAATTTAAAGGTCGCAAGTTCAGTCAGATTGTAACCGGCCGTAACAAGTACTAATCTAGGGTTAGCATTAAAAATATCGCTGGTTTCCTGTTCTGTGTCTTTTTAAGTGACATTATTAATTCGACTCTAAGTAGAGACTTCCTCATTAACTGGTTTGTTATTATTTATCATAGTAGCAAGAGCCGGCGGGGCTCCGCTCACCTCGATTGTACCCAGTTAATCTCTATTGTGCGTATCATCTTCATGACTGTTATCGGCAGCCCAATTTGCGTCTCTAATTAGGCGTTCTAGTGCTCAATTAGCGTTATGATAACGTTGTATATTTTCGTGCTCAAAATCTGAACAGGTTTCGGGAGCAGTTATTTCGCCGGTGTTATGTTTCCCAATTTGTCTGAGAGCGGCGCTGCTATCGTAAACTTTTATGGACGTTATATCAGGGGTACTCGTGAATCTTAATTATAATAAAATCTGGTTTCAGTGCCTTTATACACATAAAACTTGAGTTTAAATCTCGAATGGAACTACCATGAACTGAGTGTGTAGTAAAATAAAATTCTTCTCGTTTAACTAAAGTAGCTTTCTGTCTGGAAACTTAACTTCTCGAAATTAAGCAATCATCTTTAAAATATAAAGTGTTTCTGCTAAAGACTTCTCGTGTTACAGAAAACTTTTAGTTGAATCCGCCGGGGGAATTCATTGAACAATTTATTGCCTCAAAGTATCTGGGATATTTTTTAAATTCGATTTGACGGCTTTGTTTATTATGATCGTACCCCATCGTTAACCATTGAGTCCTCGTCAGCCCCGACAAATTGAAACAAACCGGAAAGTCGACTTCCAAAGTTAGCAGACAAGGCAGGTCCCATTAATTTAAAGAACTTAAATTAAATCATTGGAACCTTTCCATCGAAGAATCGACGGGATCCCCCGAAGCGATTTCGTAACGAATTGTCAAGTTATTAATTGATAAATTGGAACCCAATTTCCCAATTTCGTTTTCGATTGTCTTGTACGAGTTTTAATTTAGACTTTGATTGCGAATGCGACTTCCGATAAAGTTCATGTTATAACAGATATTAATATCCGGAGCTCAGCCGAGGCTGGTGCTGATACATTTTTACGAAACATTTTCTCGTTTATTGAAGCTGCTATCTAAATTAGATTCAGAGTGTACATTATTATCGATGGAGTGAAAAAGAATAACAGCCGTAGATCATATCGGGGAGGCCATAAAAACATGATTTAAAAACGCGACCGAACCCTTTACGCAGCGATTTTTCCCCAAAAATTATGAAGTATAATGAACCAGCGGGAAGTAAGTTAGCATTAAGTATTCGCGTTTCCAGAGCTGTCTCTGTCGAGGCAGTTAAAATTTCACTTGGCTAAGCAAAATTTTCTGTCCGCTGCAAAAATCTTCCCCATTTAGGGAGAGGGGAGCACCGAGCGAATTCTTGCATAAAATTTACATCGGGCGGTCCATACAAATTACCATTTCTCTTCTTACTCTGATTAAATGTTGTAGAAAAAATATTGTTCGACAAACGAAAGATAAATCGCTCGATTTTTGAATTGTTTTACGCTTGCATTACATGTTACATTTTAACTTTTTATCGTGCTTTAAATAAAACATTTCAATAATTTACTTTGAATCTTCATATCGGAAAATATTTCATACTCGGTCTATCATAAAACAAATAATTAAAAACTTATCGTCAAAGCAAGTAACTTCATTTACTTATTTAAAACCAAAATTACATACATTGTAAACAAGTAAAATAATAGAGCCAGCCTTTGAAAAACAAACAAGTTTACCCGAAAACATACCAATGCTAAACTTGGCACAGCTTGAAAAGATATTCGTCCAAAAAGGGTGCTCGCCGCACCATCTTCCACGCAAAAGGGTGCGAAAGCGTTCGGGAGCAAGCAGAGAATATTTGGCAGGCCTTTACAGGCTAATGATCCCCTTGATTGCGGTTAAGTGTCACTGGAAACATCTAGATGTTGCCAACTAGAAAACCAGCCGGTTCTCTAAAGTAACTATTTTTCCTGGCAGCTCTCAGATATCAAGAAGCGATTGCCTTTGGGAACACTTTAAGTGGTCCGCAATTGATGTTTTTTCTCCCGTTCCGAAGCGAAGTGCAAGTTTGTTTTCTGAATAAGAATTTTCCACGTTATATCTAGAAAATCCATTAGCGTGAACTTTAGTTACCTTTCCACGATTATGGGTATTATAACACTCTTCAACCGACTCAGCTAAGTTTCATCTTGAGAGCACAAAGTACAACTTTGTTAAAATTAAGTTACGAACCAATTTCAACTTTCGTTCAATTATTTCAAAGTTGTCTAACTTTCATTACTTTAAGGCTAGCATTTCTAGATTATTATGATTTGATAAACCTTTTAAAGATATTGAAAGCACGAAGAAGTGTGTGCTATGGTAAAATGTTTTTAGAAGCTGGCAGCACTTAAATTAAAATCGAATTACGATTAAAGTCAAAACATTTGCCACCAGCGCCATCACTGCATTAGAGTTCCTTTCCTTCCAATATAATTCGCAGCGGGCGATTCCGAAATCAATTCTGAATTTATAATTTAATTTTGTTGCTTGTAGCTGGGAAAATGTTTAATTTCGCTCGATACTTAGGGGACATCTAGCGTTTGGTCCCGGAACTTTGGTCGAGAGGTTTTGAATAAGTTATGTTGATACAGCTGGTATGTTGAGTAAGTGTTTTCTTGAATTAAAGTCTCATTAAACGTGTGAGAAAAAGGTTGTAAATATATTTATGTACCAATAATTTCAATTAATAAGGAAATTTAAAGAAATATAGGAACAAATGTTACTCAAATTTCAAGAAAGTGGTACTTATTATGTAAAAAGAAAAAAAAATGGTTTTCCATTGCTTGCAACTTTTAAATGTTTTTACAAAACAATTCAGATCATAATATAAAAATATATATATATACATACACTAGCTGCGCCTCGTGCTCTTACCCGCGTTAGTCCGGGATAAAAAGTAGCCTATGTGTTAATCCAGGGTCTAAGCTATCTACATACTAAATTTCATCGGATTCGGTTCAAGCGTTCAAGCGTGAAGAAGTAACAAACATACACACCCAAATTTTTATATTAGCATTTATTATATTAGTGGGATAGACGTTAATAGCGTAAGATAACTATAATGATGTAGTTATATTGTCGGGTCTTGTATATTTCTCCTCGTGGATGACGCAGATTGTAGACTCCATAATTTCAGCGACAACTTTATTAAAAGTTGATACAGTCGAAGAGTCGGTTCCGCTGCTTCACTTAGAAAGGTTTCACAGTTAAAATGTTTGAGTACGATTAATATTGATATAAAATTAATAGTAATACTAGCTGCACCTCCCGTAGCACCTGTAACTCGGCTAGCTGAAGTGATCTGACACGATCATCGTAGCTATTGTGTATCGTGTTGACCATTGGATTGGTGACCATGTAAAACACTGTCGTTTTAAAAAAAATTAGATGACACGTTAATATCTTAGATTTCGGCTGTTAGTCTTGAGTACTAGCAGTCGTTAAACCAAGTCAGAGGCCTTTGGCTTGACACCAGAGCTTGGCCACTTAACTCAAAAGGAGAAGAAGAAGAAGCTGCGCCCCGCGATACTAACCATGTTAATCGGGGATAAAAAGTAGCGTATGTGTTAATTCCTAGCATGAAATACCACCTCATATTCAGCCAAGTAGATATCCAGCTGTTTGACTGTGAAGGATTAAAAAAGGAACACACACGAGCACATACACAAACTTTCGCATTCACAATATTTGTAGGATAAATTTAAAACTAGTAAAACATGTTATTGTTTCAAACTTTGGATCGATAACAGTGATGAAATAAAACGACGAGACGATAATTAATGTCAGTTCAGTCAGTTACTATGCGTAGAGATAAAATCTTGTAAAAGATCAAAAAACGTATTTGAAATAATCTCATTATATGTAAAAAAAAAGACAGTTAGTGACAAGATCTGACGCCTTAACAAACGACATTTTTATAAAGCTTATTTTAATAACAATATTATATGGCAAGTTGGCCTTCTGCCTAACACAAGCAACTTCACAAAGTAATATAATACTTTGCGCCGCTCGAATAAACGTTTCAATATTGGGGCTTTCATTAATCATTGTAATTGACAGGAAGGGCGACTTGGACTACTGTCTTGCCCCTCTGTATCCTTCAGAATATGCCTACAGAGTGATTATTTTGTTTAATACTCCTGATTGTTATGGTGAAAAAATTGTGAACGTAATTTGAACGATGGCGACGGCTGTTATTTTGAACGCTCTTGAGTTTTTTTTTTATCGAATTGGAGGACAAGCAATTTGATTTGTTTGTTATTGGAGATACAAATAGGCTTGTTGTTTTCTGATTCGTGTTACATTATAAGTACATAATTAATAGAACAGTAAAAGAGATTAAATCTAAAAAGCTTCTAAAATATCACGGATTACAGAAAAGAAGGCTGTGTTCTATGGCTGTGTCAAATTGACACAATCGAAATATAAGGACGTCTGTGTTGTGTCAAATTTTGCTTTTATGTCTCAGGAATAAAGATCTCTCAATGTGTATGTCATCTCGCACGACATCTAGTTTCGAGCATTAGAACTATCCCGTGGAATTAAGTAATTCTATGCAAATTTTAACTTGGACGTTTAGTAATTAAAGAATAGTTTTAGTTTACATTATTTTTTCTAGATCAGATATAGTTTTATATTGATTCGTAATAGAGTTTAGTTACTAGAACATACAATTTAAATAAATATAGTAAAATTGTAATTTAAAACTTTTCCAATCGCAAAACATAGATTGTAACTTTGACAACATCGGCCTTTACAGAAAAGAAATAAGAACTACCCGCTTGTTTCTAATAAAATTTGTATAAACCTAACGGTAAGAAAACCTTTTTTATTAGAGAGTAACCTCAGCCTCTAGAGGGTCATACATCTCGGACAAATACCTAAGGTTAAAGCATAGTTAACGTTACACATCTCTATTATTCACTGGCTCCACAGATAAATTCTTGTCGTCTAGACTGGATAGGTATTTTCTTCGGCCTGATTTATCGTTACAGGTATTCGTGGGCAGGGATTCTTTGTAATCAAATTCTTTTGCCAAAGATTATTGGCTTTTTATCTCTATTCATTGTTCATAAAAGTTATCATATCTTCTCTTCATATTTTCTCAGTGTTTATGGATGAATACATTTTGATATAATCTCTATTCAAAGCTTTTATTGTTTCGAGTCAAATTTGCTTTTTTTGGCATTATAAAAGTACATATGACGATATAAATAGCCTTCTGTTTAAGCTTTAATTTTCGTGAATATTATTACTGTGATATCTATGTTCAATTTGGAATTAACTTAATATTAACGCGAAAAGGTATATCAAGCAGACATTTGAGATTACTTTTACATGATGGTAGAGCATTTTCTGGTACTCGTGTGGCTTGCAATCCATGCCTAAGTTAAAAATGTCGCCAAGAACCCAGCATAGTGTTTCGGCAGCCTCCTTTAGTCAATTATTCTGGAGTAAGTATGTTCGAACATAAGCCAGTGTCGCTTAGCGATTACGTGCGCTGTTGATCAAATGCCTAAAAGAAGCATGAATAACGAAACTCAAATAGATTTTATAGAAAGTAACAAATCCCACTGTATCAAAGTTTCTAAGCACAATACTGATGTTACCAAAGCGGAAACTTATTTTACTAATGATGCAAAGTTTTCTGTTTGATCGGTTATGCTTATCCAAGGCATTAATAACGGAGGGAGAGAAGCTAACTTTCGCCCGTGGCGCCGCTTTGCGCAAGTTTGGGATAGAGTTAAGACTCGCCTCGATTGGGGATCGCGGCGGTGTAATGTGTTTTTGTTTGTAATAAGCTGGTATTACCGAGGCGACTTTAGCTACTGTGTTGCTGCCGAGTTTAAAATTTTCAACTGAATCGAATATTATTTTACTTCATTTGAATTAATGAAGATGTAAAGGGAAATCCATATGTGTGTGGAAATGTTCAAAAATAAAGCATTAGCAGCTCACTATACGGTCTCATTGCTGTGTTTCTATAGGCCATCCACCACGCTGGCCAAATCTAGGTTGGCGGATGACCACGTATACTGATATTGTGGTCTTCAAACGTTTTGGTTTCCTCACGACGTTTTCCTTCGCCGTTAAGCGAGTGAAAATCCAGTTTATTTGAAAAATCACGTCATTGGTGTAGGGACGGGTTCAAACCAAACACACTTTAAAAGCACAAATTTTATAATTACCATCTTAAATGTAGATAGTATACGCTTACAAAACTTTCTATTTCTATCGAAGTTGCACAATATTTTTCTCTTACATACAAATCACTAATATCATCACTAACTTATCCTGATAACAACTAATTTATATGATCATCATCATTAACTTAATCTTCATTATTATTATCGTCACTTATCGTTAAATGACTTATTGCGATAATCTGATTAAACGTATGAATGATTATCCTTGTTTGCTTCAAATAATACTCACAGTAATTAATATTAAATCAGTTAAGATTAGGTATCAGTTATTTCGTCCTCATTTCTCATGGTTCAGGAGGATTTACTTGACAAATTACTTTTTCTTTCGTCTTGTTTATAAAAGAGGGTGTGGGATGAACAAAGTTTTCGATGGTGAACAGGGGAGTGGAGTGTCACGAATCAGCTGTCTGTTGAAGTTATATGAGGTTTCTGTTAACTAGTAAGACGTGTGCAGCAGCTGTCATATTTATAGAGACGATACATACGACAGTTGTAATATATACAAAAAAAGTCGTTTGTTAATAGCACCTAAGGGTATGTTTAAAATCTGGAATTGATATGTTGCTGGCTTCTAGGCAAGTTTTTACATCGTAGACCACAGTAGATCAGGCAAACTGCGGTCAAATATGAGCTTATTCAACTTAAACAAAGCCTTTTTGAGAAACAGCAATTCCAGATTAGGCATGCTCCATCCTTGGCTTAAGTGTAGCTGAGTAGTGTATTAAAGCTCGCGTTTTAAGTGCCCAGCTATATATTGTAAAAAAACTCTAATATGCAGTGTTGATCCTACACTATATAGGTATTAGGTGAGAACCTAGTCTTAATCCCGGGCAAGCGCGCTCCACCTTAGATAGCAAAATCGCTTACCATCAGGTGAATTGCGATCAAGCGCAAGCCCATTAAAGGTAAAAAATAAATAAAAATATATTAAATCCTGTGAGTTAAACGTACTAATGAACGGTTAGTTACTAGTAAATGTATAATATAAACGCAAAAACTGTGTCGTTTACGGCATGTGGGCATCATTTAGTGCAAAATTATATGTTTAAGGACTTTCTTAAAAGGAATAGGGGTATACTCATTGTCACCGTAACCTATACTTGTAATGAATAAAAAGAAAACAACTTTGTTCTTTTAAATGTACTCGCCATCGTGGTGTTTTTATCATTCTATGGAGGTGTCGGTGGACCAATAACAGGTTAGGTCGATGACTTAGAAAACATCATAGGATCGGCAGGACCTAGATGAAGGCAGACAAGACCGAGACAAATGGCGTACAGGCAGAGAGGCCTATGCTCAGTAGTGGGCAACAAATGGCTGAAAACGATGATGATGATACTTTTCACAAAACAGACAGAATTTTAATTACATAATTCTTTAATAACGCTTACAACATCAGATTTTTTCCTTATACCCTCCAAAGTCATGAATTGAAGAAACTTGAATTAACAGAAACCCTTCTTTAATCAAAACAAAAGCCTATAAACAATACTATGGACCTTTTACTAGCCTCTAAAGCATATATGGAAGAAATAAAACGAAGCCGAAAGCCCAAACCAAAAAGAACATCAACAAAAACGAAGCTCGACGTAGCTCATGCATAAGCTTTTCCCTAAAAAGGCAGTAACTTCTACAGTATCGGTTTGTTTACGGTGAAGTTTGTTCCAGTCATTTGGGAGCGATTTTTATTAACTTTCGCGTAGTGTTGTGAAATGCTTGGTACATATCGATATTTGCGATCCGATATATCACATCTCTACACTTTTTAAATTGATATTTTTTTGTAATTTTATGTATTGCCTAATCTCAAAAACTGGCTACTAATACTTATCCTAAGCTAGTTAGCACTAGTTAGTTAACACTTTGAAATTGAATTGCAAATAATTCATAAATGATATAAAATATAATGAAATGCCAAGTGGTACTTGGTAGGCAGTAAATACAATTTTACTGTTTTAACTAACTACAATGACTACAATTCCCTACGGGTTAGTAGCAGTACGGTGCTCTGATTTATACTCTCACCGACTGTTGCGTTTATCTATGTATGTATATGTATATTCTGTGTTTTGACTTAGACTTTTACCATAAGTATTAAGTCACGAATATACATTACATTTCTTTCATAAATAATTATATCATTTGTATATATTTCTTTTATCGATACCTTAGTTTTCCCGTGGATTTTATTCATCAAGAATAAAATCATCGATGAAGCATCGAGTAAAAATAAAAATGCAAGCCATCTCTACTAGGTCGGCAGAAAGTTGAGCGTATTGAGTGGCTCTTTCCCCGCAAGTTGACTTACTGCGTCTGCAAGTGCGTAAACGATCTTATCGTCTGTTCAACCGACTTTTGATTGGATATTATGGCTATGATTGATTTTGTTTGGACTTTCAAGTCTTTTAATTCTTCTTCAAACTTTTTTCTTGTTTTTCTTCTGAAGCGTTACTTTATTTACTTCTCGTGGTTTCAAGAATCAGGATAAGTGTTTCGTAGATTTTAATATTTTCTGCTAAAGAGAAATGATAGTGACCAAATTATTCATATGTAAGTATATTCACGGTATATTTGACAAGGTGAACCTGGTTTGTTTCTCAACTATAACAAGGTATATTTTTGCTTAGCAAAAGTTTTTATTAGATAGACAATCGAACTGTATTGAGATACTTTTAGAAAGTAAAGACGTCTGCAACTATGTATTTTGAAACTATAAGTGGATTATTAAGAATATAATCAAATAAAGCCGTCAATTGAGTAATACCGTCATTATTCGAACCGACAATTGCAAAATTCTTGCGATACTCGTGTCGTTGTATGCCCAAGTCTCTTTCAAGCCCATGCAAATTTACAAGGCTAGGATTTTTCATGCAATTTTAATACTTACTACAGTCATTTTAAAATCGATATTCCTTTAATTACGGCGTTATGATAATATTTGTATTTTATTATCCATTTGTGTTATAATTTGATGGTTATAGCGTCAATAACAGTTTGTTTGTTATTAATGATTGTGTATTGATTTGATGATTGTAGGTCTTTTTGTATAAATTAAGCTTATAAAACGAAATGTGTTAAGGTTGTTTGTTGGTGTTACGCGTTTCAAGTTCATATTTATATATATTTGCAACTAGGTGTGTCCCATGTTTAGTTATATTTTGGTTAAATTATATAGCTATCTCCAGTTCTACCTTTGTAATTACCTACATATTTTTGTTTTTAATCAGTTTTGTGTTTTTAATCTCTCCTTTCTTTAACACCCTTTTAATGTAACATTGGTAAAAGTTTATAAACCGCATCTGTTTTTTTGACAGCTGCAACTTTTTTCAACAAAAAGTAGCGATCCAACTTTAAAGTCAATACGAATTGAAAAACAAACTGGTCTCAACAAAAAAGGATTAAAAACAGTTAACCATTGACCGTAATACTATGAAAGGTTTTTTAAAAGTCGAGAGTTCAAGCAAAGAGAGCGAGAAAAAGTTTGTTTACATGCCATAAAAATAGCGCGTTGGTTGAGGTTTGAGCCAGAAATGGCGCTTTTAGCTCGTTTAAGTATGTGTGGGAAGTTTGTATGGAACTTGTGTACTTTTATATTCTCTAAAGTTGTTGCTATGGCGCTTTATAAGTGTGATATTTATACAACAATATTACGACAAATCTTCGAAAATTTCTCAGAGTATATAATTCAAAATAGTAATCTTTATAATGGGTGATTATAAATACATGATTTGGTTTTAAATTTTGTGTGTTCATAAATAAGAATGTATTATACTCAAATGTAATCATGTCATGATTGATAATGGGCTGAGATAGGTTGATAATATTTTTTCAATAATTTTTTTTTTTATATAAACCTTGAATAGAAAATACGTAAAGTTCTAAAAAGTGTGGGTCTCAAAAAAAACCTTAAAGGTAATCCACATATCACTGCTTTTTTGATAACCTAGTGATAGCTTTACAAACATCTAGATCAAGATGTTAATAAGCTTGAATTACATAACCTGATTTTCTCATTACAAAGGGTAATGAAGTAAATAATGCAAATCTATCCGTGCCTAAACAAGCCTTGGTTTGCGGTATCGAATAAACCACAGTAAACGACAAATTTTCCATCATAGTGCGTTCGGAACCGGTTCTTAAATCTGCCCACATGATCATATTAATAGGGCTTTTGATTTTACTCAATGTTAGAATTAAGTCAATGTTACGAAAGTATTTTATTTGAAGGTTAGAGGCCTGAATGGTATTGAAGAGAATATAATAAAAGAAGATTTATTAAGTGTACAGGTTAGAAACAAACACAAATGTAGACGATAAAGCGTTATTAAATACTAATTGCACCTCGCAGTTTAAGCCGCATTATTCTGACATTAAAGGATAGTAGTTTGTGTTTTAATTTAAGATATTAGCTACCGTACTGTAACAAATTTCACCTGAAACTTCTCAAGGCTCAATTGTCTTAACGTTTGAGCGTCGAGTAATAAACTTACTCTGAAACATACACACATAAATTTTCCTACTTTTAATATTAGTAGGATGAAAGTGTGATTTAAAATTTGACATAAACTGTAAATAAAGTGAAGAATGATAAAAAAAAACTACCTTCATCCAGTGGTGTCACTTACTCGTGGATCACAGCCGTGTCTATGAAAAGTCAAAGTTGAAAAAACAAACATTCCACGTTTTATTGCTAACCCTGACTTTTCCAACAATGTCGTCACAAACCGCACAATACAACATAATCAACAAAATGCTTAACAAATTACTAACGTTAGTTTCCAGGTCAATGTTCCTCGGTTTCGTTTTAACACGTAATCTACAGATATGTATCTGAATTCAATTTTTGTACTCCCTTTCTGCCTTTGCTCAGGTGTTGCAACTGTCTCAGTTGTAGTTCATTGTAATTGCACGCCGGCTGCGGGAAATAGAATATGGTAAACTGTAATTTACCTAAATCTGTTTTGAAAACACATGTTCCTAATAAATTAATATGATTTGATTCTACATCATATATACCCACTATTAAATTACCATTTTGTATTTGTATGTTATACATTTTTGCTAAAATCTCACCAAATATCACCATTCACCTGACGGTATGAAATATGATTACTAAGGTGAAACGCGCTTGTCTATATGAAATAGGTTCATTCGTGCCGTGAAAGACGCAGGATTACAATATTTTTTGGGAGACAGGGCGTTTGGAAAGAATTCCATATCTTGACGGTTTACTCAATAACAATGGATGTAAACTGCTAAGTATTTCGTCTAATATATATTTTTTATGAATTTAATTTAAAGATTTCAGATTGAAAGTTTTATTGATTATTATTGATTTTAAGAAGTGTTTTCTCCACTATTTTTTACTTTATTACAATGAATTGGTTGTCAAAAAATATCAGTATTTCTTCAGACAAATTGCAACAAAAATAATATAATGATCAAGACTTTTTGGAAATAATAATTTTCACCATTATACAAATTTAAATTAACATGTCTCTTAATGTATGATGTTTGTAAGAGACTTGGAGAAGGGAAGAAGGGCAAGAGGCCGGCCGAATAAGACATGAGAGAGAAAGGAGTGAGTGTAGAGACGACGGCTGATAGAGGAGAGTGGAAGAAGAAAATTTGTTGTGCCGACCCCACCTAGTGGGATAAGGCAAGGAAGAAGAAGAAGTATATAAATATGTGAGAGAGCTGCCTGGTTTGCTAAAGATAACTATCTGAATTGAATTCGAGTGTTCCCTTTAATTCGTGGTAAAGGTTACACCAACCGCGCTCTAATCCGATACAATCGCTGCGCTTGCGCATAACTTTACATACATTACGTGTTTTTTACCACAATTGTACTTGTTTACGTGTCTATTATCCGGACGAAATAAAAAGTACGTAATTCTGAGTTTACTGATAACTGATAGACCTGAAAGAATACAAAAATATACACAAAACTTTGCTCATGGGTTACCCCTGATGTAAAAACGACGGAGCGTTATAAGTTTGACATGTATGTGTGTGTATATGACATCAGAACTAGGGAAAGATTGATTTTGAAAGCATTTATTGACATTATTATGAATACATGTATGTACAAGGTTACTATTCTACACAACATTAACTTAATATAATAGGTTTTTTACTAGGCTAACAGCGTCTATTAAAAACTTACGTCTAGATACTCTATGTGTTCTCTAGTACCGAATGAATAAACCGTCTTCAATTTAGTTTGAAAGGTTGAGTAGAGTTTTTTTTACAATATATCATATAATTCCAAACTAGGCATGCTCCTGCTTAAGTCGGAGTGTCATTAAACTGTGGTTTCGCGTCCTGCTGCTCAAATGCCTGCTTAACTATGTAATCTGACGTACTATGCAAAAAAATAATATACATTTTTTTTTTATCTAACCTATATTGTTCCACTGTTGGACAAAGGTGTCCCCAAATGATTTCCACGCTTTTCTGTCCTGGGCCACTTCCTTCCAGTTGTTGTGGAAGTCCACCAACTCCTTGCGCCATCGAGTTGGCGGCCTGCCTCGTCGTCTTCTGCCATCTAAAAAGTCCCACTCCATGGAAACCTTTGCCCAACGGTCAGGGTGCATCCTGCATACGTGGCCCGCCCACTCCCATTTGAGCCTGGCAGCCTTTTTAATATATAACTAAATAAAATAAATACTAGAAACACGCAGCTAACACAGTAAAGAATAAAACAGAAGGTCAAGTTACGTTACGTGCGTGGCCGTGGTAATGAAGAGGCCAGCTGCATTGTTTGCGCAACCAACGCACGCTAGCCGCCAGATTCTACTATTGCAATAAATATTACTTAGAATATTTATTACAAAAATACGTTTAATATACTTTAAAAAAGGTTACAAACATAATCATCCCACTATACGTTCCCACTGCTGGGACTCGGGGCCTTCTCTCACGAGGCCATAATCCACCATGCACGCAGTCCAAGTGCGGGTTGGTGGATGACACGCGACACACTACTTTATTTAAATACTACTTTTTTACTTGAATAACGATTCTGCGATGTCCATATTAATATATTTGCTTAAATTATAAAAGGAATTACTTTCACAAAAACTCTATATTTTCTGTTTAAACACAGTACTATTAAGATTTGCTTTTATCTCTGGCAAAATTTTTAACAAAAATATTACACATTATTTATACAATAAATACTGAATAGAGAACTCCTTAAAATAATAGAAAAACATTCCACTATAGTGAATAACAAAAATAATATTGAATCGCTCCAAAAAGTAACAATAAAAATAAACGCCAAGTGCGTACTTGGCGAAGTCTCCTAATTTCGGAAACTCTACCTTTTGCTCTATAATTTCTCATAATGCTATACTGAACGGAAAGCCCGTTGCCATGGCGACCGGTTCTTCTCACGACTCTACCAATATCACAGTAACGAGCGATAAAAGTCAAGTAGCAAACACAAATTGTAATACGCGAAGGCACAGCGAAGGTAAGAATACAGTAGGTTAAGTTGAACATACCTTTTTCCTGAGAAGTACCATCTGGGGGTCTTCAAATCTAGAGTTATTAATAGGTATTTTCTAGGTAAGCGTGTAACATCGTAGGCCATAGTATTGTTTAACACCAGGCAAGCTGTGGTCAAACGCAAACCTGTAAGTTATAAAAAAAAACAAAATATATTTATTGCCTTTGATGTTGACAGATTATTTGATTCAAGTCGCAATATCAAATAATAATGAAGGATTTAGAATTAGGTTTATTAGCAGAAGGAGAAATTAACTTTGTAGAAACTAAATTTCTATTCAAAGTTTTTTCATTTTTCGTAGTAGCTTTAAACCTGACGTTAAAACGTACGTAAAAAAATATGTATCGTTTTCTATTGTAATAACAATGAATCCCGCTAATATTACAAATGGAAAAGTGTTATATGCTATGTTCGTCACTTTTTCACGCTTCAAATAAGATGACCGTACCGATTTGGAAGAAATTTCGTATGAAGGTAGATAAGACATTACAATAGAAAATTAGCTGTTTTTAATATCAGATTAATGCGTATAACATCATAAGGCTCAACTACTTTGAAATTCTTTTTTTTTAAAACACATATAAACTTATTCAGGTTCAAAAAAAGTGTTTTAAACAAAACACAAAAGTTGACTTACTGGTTATTCTTTCTATGTGTGTATCACCCAAGAGCAAAGTACTTGGTATAAATTGGGAGTTTTTTCCTAAGATACGACATGAGGACGTACTTGAGTAGATACTGTGGTTTGGTATGGATCCAAAAGTACGTGAAATTGGTTACTCATTTGCCTTATTTATTAGTTTTGTGAAGAGATTCGCTGAGAGTGA
The DNA here is from genome assembly GCA_035578125.1 of Mellilla xanthometata. NCBI lineage: Eukaryota > Metazoa > Arthropoda > Insecta > Lepidoptera > Geometridae > Mellilla > Mellilla xanthometata. The sequence goes on along the minus strand of JAPUBQ010000001.1, from coordinate 12,850,254 downwards.
ATATTTGAGTGAGCAAAATAGCTGAGTAAGCAAATCGTAAGTTGCTACTTTTGAATTTCTTATGGTTTATTTTTTTATCTTACTTGATCTATGAGTAGCCAAATGAAAAGCTTTCGCTGTACTATACCAGAAAAATTTATACATAAGATACTAGGTATGTAATTATGTTGCCATTTTTAGTCTATTTTTTGTTTACACTGTGTACATTGTATTTAATTATGAAATTTTCTAATAACTACTGACTTCTAAATGTTATATTTTACCAATAAAATTGTTTATCTGATATATGTTTATCTTGTTGTAAGTGTGTATGTTTGTCACTTCTTCATGCTCTAGTGGCTAGCTCGACCGATAAAGATGTATTTTTTCTTTGTTTTATTAAATTATACTACTCCCTAGGTTTGTTTTGAAATCCTAGTCTACGTTTCTTCTTATGTTTAACAATTTATTTATTTTACCTAAAATTACACTTTTTAGATTTTTAGACATACTCTATCTATTGATCACTTTCAAATATAAACTTAATTAATTGCATAGAAGTATTTTTTTTATTCCATTTCGTTATTGTGTTTTCAAAGACGGTTTTTGAAAACCCATCTATCGTTAAAGACTTAATTTATTTAATTAAATCAGTACCTACATATATTTAAAAAAAATCTTAAACCTTAAAAGTTAAATACTTGACAAGAACAGTGTTACTTCACCAATCTCAATAATTAAAATGAACTTTAACTTCAGCATATCATTAAACCCCATCAGCAGTGCTGTTAATTAAAGATTATTTTATCACTTGTCGATTTTATGAGCAGACTACACCATAAAATCTTGATGGATACTACTTTCACTTCACTTTAAGGCCGTATCCCTTTGGCACAGAATAATAAGCTCCAGATGATCAACCCTATATAATTTCTTTTTACGTAACAACTAATCTTATATATAAAATTTCCGTGTCACAGTGTTTGTTACCGTACTCCTCCGAAACGGCTTGACCGATTTTTACCAAATTTTATATGCGTATTCAGTAGGTCTGAGAATCGGCTACTGTATATTCAGTTTTTTTTTTTTTTTAATTAAGGCAAAACAACGTTTGCCGGGTCAGCTAGTCTTCTTATATATTAAATTTCCATGACACAATGTTTGTTACCGTACTCTTTCGAAACGGCTTGGCTGCTATTTACCAAATTTTATACGGTATTCAGTAGGTCTGAGAATCGGCTACTATTTATTTTTCATACCCCCTGTGTGGTAAGGGTTTTTCACCCTTAAATTTTTACTTAAGGCAAAACAACGTTAGCCGGGTCAGCTAGTTATTTTATAAATAGGAGACAACATTAAATATTTAGTATACTTCCTAAACGTAACGCCTGAGTCAATAAGTTAATTATTTTATATTACGAGCAACTAGAATTGATCATAGGTTTATAAATAAAATAGGAAATATTGATAATTATGATGAGTAAGAGTAAGGTAAGCGCAATAATTTGACGTAGAATTTTCCTTGTAATAGTTTTTATTTTCATGCAAAATAGGCTTGCATTTAGTTTTTGAGAGCTATATTAAACTTGTTTTTCCAGCAGTGTAGCTAAATCTCATCGCATTGTAACTGTAATTAATTTTTTTATTAAATTCTCACTTTCAATAATCAAATTATTTCTTTCTTAAAATTATACCTCTGCCTATGCGTGGTCCGCATCTCAATTTTAAGGTCATATAGTTACTTACCATAGTCTTCCTGTCAGACACCTTGATATTATGGTTAACGTTTAGATAATTGATTTGCAACTTTTTTAGCTACTGATTAATTGGTTATCATTATTACAGATATTAATGATTGTCATGATTGGTTTTACTTTCCGAGTTGACTTTGTCTTCCGGTCTCATTTAAATTCTTATACACTTTAAATAAATCTAAATACTTAACCATACATGATATTATTGGTATTTTGATAGTTTTAGTAAAATAAAACGCCTTTTTGTATTATTACCTGCGTTAAAAATAAAAGTGGTCTATGTCTTAATTGATGTTCTGACTGTCGTTCTAAGACTGTCTCTTTTCCAAATTTTATCAAAATTGGTGCAGCCGCTTGAGCATGATCATTTTTTGTTTTACTCATAATGGGCTTGCGCTTGATGGCAATTCACGTGATGGTAAGCGATATTGCAATCTTAGGTGCTCACGCTTGCCCAGAAGACACCGGTTCACTCTTGCCTTTCGTTTAACAAACATACACAGGCACACAAACTTTCGCATTTCGAAATAAGAGTAGGACTTATTTATTAGTCAAGATTTTAATCAAAACCCCAATAATATTGTAAAGAAATTTAAACAAAAACCATAAACAAATAATTAATATTGCGTATAGGACAACAGTATCGCGAAGGAAATTCTGGCCATAAAAACACAATCATAAAGCACAGTAAACACACAACAAAAGCAATTATAAATTACAATTATACAGCCTTATTTACATGTTATAGCTTTATTATGCATAGAACTACCGATTTGCCTCTATATCAAATAATAGCTCAAACTTGAATAATGTTGATGGATATAATTGGATATAACACTTGGATATAATTGAGAATAACATGTAATTTACAAAACACAACGTTTTTCGAATAGTCTCGGTGATTGCAATTACAGTGGAATGGTACGAGAGATAAACTTAAGCATAAGTAACAAAAATAATAGTAGTTTAAAAAACTAAAAAACACGCTGGCCATTTTAAGTGGGTCAAAATTGCGCCCAAAGAAGGCGGTTACAAACAAACATATAAACAAAAATACAATAAAAGTAATAGTTTTATCAAATTAGTGTATTGTCATCGGTCCTCAATAAATCTACAAAGTTTCAACGAAATCAGGCCATTTTAAGTGGGTCAAAATCGCGCTAAAGAAGTAGGTTACAAACAAACATACAAATAAACATACAGGTGAATCTAAAATATTTCAAATATATACTAAATATATTTCAAAGTATACTTATAATGAGAGGAATTGTTAAGCATAAAGTATAGTCATTGTTTACGGAATTGGAATTGCTTAGAGGTCCTTCATCCAATAGTGGACAAATAATAATTGGACTGATGATGATGGTGAAGAATAAAAGATGAAGATGAAGAAGAATTTCGTATCTAATTTAATTGAAATCATGTTTTAATGTTACATTTATTATCTATTAATCCAAGTATTTTCTGATGCAAGCAAAATCTACTTAAACTTTACTCTTAACTTTAAGTTACTAAGCAAAGAGACAGAAAAAAAGGTATCGGTACCACCGATTAACGCTAGAGTCTATATAATCAAGAAATCATCGATTAAAATATTAGTTCAAAGATAAAAAAAAGCAAGCCACCAAACATTGAAATCAATACCAAAGGAAAACCTAAAAAAACCCAAGCCCCTAGCAGCAAAACGCATCGTATTTTCAACTCATTTTGTAAGTCCATAACCATCCATTGAACAGATAAACATCTTAAACAGTAACTTTGCGTGCGACCACTTCCATGTTTCTAATTCGGTAAAAATACACCGGGGCCCATGAAAAAACTGTTTTACGTAATAAGGTGCTAGCTTCCATAGAGATAGACGAACGTAGAATGGCATTATCGTATTATTTATTATATACTATCATATACTTTTTCAAATTTGGTTGTGTTTGTTTGTACATTTTTATCCACATAGCGTTTTAATATTTTTTGTTACAAAAAATAATTTTTATTTTGAAACAAAACAATATTTTACCTAATAAATTGATAATCCTCAAAAAGGACAACGTACATTTTGATGCTTTATCAATTAAATGTTTTAATAGTCCTGACAGTTTTGTGTTTCTAATGCGAATAAAAAAACTTCTCTAACACATCTTTATCACGATATACACATGCTGCTTAACGCATAAAACTATGTGATCAGTATGAGATATATTTTTAACTTATTTTTCTACGTATGAAATGAAATGGAAATTTACAAATATATTTTTTATTATTTTATATATCTGTGATTTTCCATTTCATTTCAGTTTTTGTGATATACGAGTAGTTTTGTAGCAACAGATACAAAAATATATGTGCCTTAAAAATAGTATGAGCAAGACATAAAGTAAAACATCACAAAAAGTATGAGCAGACCTCTACCTCCATCTACATCTATGTTTTTCCAACTTTAATAGGAACAATAGGCCGTCGTACAATTACAGCGTCAGCTATTTACATGTCAAGATGTAAAAATCAAGTTGTAAACGGTCAGCGTGCTTTCAACTTGAAGATTGATGTGTTAATGTGGGTAGAATTGTTCTTTTTAATATTTTATTGCATCTACTATTTCATAACTCATTTAGTTCCTTAATTTGCTTTTTTAATATAACACTAGCTGTAATATGAATTTAATCCAAGAGCTGGCAGCTATAACTAAAGACTAAGTTTAGCTCTTCAACGGGGCAATGCTGCCAGCATCTTGGGAACTCTGCCCCACAGCGACAGGTTACTTTAATTTAAATTGTATGTATTGATTTTTCTAGTTCTTTTCTTGTTATTTTTAGTTTGTATATAGTATTCTCACTGTGTTTTCTGTAATAGTTATTTGTAAATAAAGGGAGGAAAATTTGATCCATTATTTAATCAGCGGGGCATGTAACCATATGAGTAAAAGGGACTCTGGACAAAGGCAGAGCATACCTAGTCTGGAATATCTGGTTCTCCAAGAACTTTTCACCGTTACGTGCTTTGCAATAGATTTTTCAACGTAAAAGTGGCTAATAGAAGGGTTACCAAATAAATTGGTATCATATTTTTTTGGCTTATGTTTTGTTTCTATTCATGGTAATTTTTAAATACAGTGCTATTTTTGCATAAAAAAGTTTAACCTGAGAAAAAAAAAATACCAAAGTAATAATATATATACAAAGAAAGAGCCATATAGGCCTTTTAAAATACTAGCGAAGCCTAAACTGCAGAAAAAGATAAACGCATATCGATTAATCTAAGTCGACACAATCTATTGAATACCGACCGATACAATACTGATTTTATCGACAATACATCGTCGATTTGACTTCAATATTGATGTTGTCGATATCGATACTTTAGTGATGTTACTCTTGATGAGTTTTGCACGATTTGTTTTGGAAGTGACCTGAGTGATTTATTCATATCATAAAATTGCTTCTAATCGGCACCATGAAGATGGAAATCAATAGGTTTTAATAATGTTTTGATCAAAAATAAAGTATTATCATTATTGCTTCTTCTTTTATTATTAACTAGTTGCGTCCCGCGGTGTCACCCGCGTTAATCCGGGACAAAAAGTTAATCCGGGATAAAAATTTGCCTACGTGTTAATCCAGTCTAACCTATCTTCACACTAAATGTCTTTAGAATCGGTTTAGTCGTTTGAGCGTGAAGAAGACGTGGCTTGAAAATGAAAATGAAAAATATTTATTTACTAACTTATTACTAGATTACATATTTTATTCTCTTGTGACTCAACTAGGCAAGGCCTGAATCTAAGTAGTCCAATTCAACCTGTTTGCATTTTAAAAGAAACTTAACCTCTAACAAGACAGTATAACAAATTAAACATAATACAAATGAAACAATGAGTACGATAAAGTTACAAACTAAGACTAATTTAAAATTTTTTAAAAAAAAAACTGTTGCTGCGTATGACAGTGTTATTAACCAAGACTGTATTAATAGTTTGGCATCCAGTTTTTTTTTTATTTCTAAGGTTACAAGCTTTGATCACGTTCCTGCATACGAAGGCATTAATAAAGTCACCAAACCGTTGAGCGAAACGTGTATTGACGGACGGTGAATATTTAGTTCCCAAATTCCATAGACATAGCTTTACATAAAGACCCCAGCTTTACATAGAGACCTGGCGATGCGATCTAACGAGCCAAGGTCTTCGAAATATGATCTCCGAAGCGTGCACTAATCGTTCTTTCCACGTCAGCGAACAGTAACACCGCTGGCTCACCGATAGACGCACAATGTGACTATATTTTATACATTATCGCCTCAGGTTTACCTTCTCCTTATTTTTGTATATCTCTATGCCATAGAGATTGCCATAGAGTCTATGGCAATCTCTGTATATTTTTAAAAGGATGAGGAGTTAGAAGTTTGACTATTCTTTAAATACAAATCATTTATATTGATAACACCAAAGTTACGAGTTAAATAATCTAGCTATTCTTACACAAGTGTCAATCACTCAAACAGCCAGCACTTTGCCATCATGACAATAATAATATATTTTACGACAAATTCGTTTTCTATTTTGGACCATAAAATATTATCACCTAACTTTTCAGGGCATACGTAAAACTCCACCCACATGACTTTAAAAGTAGAAGTTGAAATACGGGATTACGTTCATGGAAAACTATTAAATTAAAAAGCAATGGTAGTAAAGTGCACATAAAAACATGACTACAGAATGCTGTGCGCTATTTCAGTAAATTTTAATGCATCACAAGGTAGCGCTTGTAGCTCGACTAACTAAGGTGATCTGACGCGATCGTCCAGGTTAAGCAACGTTCGGGGAGGTTCGATTTTCACCTACCAAAGTAAAGGTAAAAATTTACGTAATGAGTATGTATCCACATAAAAGAGATATGTAAGAATGAGTATGTAGTATATGAGTTGTATTAGCAATCATTAAACGAAATAAAAATGGTTTATAACCAGCCGTGTGTGAAATGTGTCTTCAAAAAAATTGTAATTGTAATTCTGGTATTCGTCTGGCTAACAACCACCCTCAAATTTAAAAAAATCTACCAAACTTTTCCTCTTTATAATATAGGTATAGATGATTGTGTGTGTAATCGATGTGTGCACAATGATCGACTGTTCTTTCTTTTCTTTCTTTAATGTGTAAAAAGCCTACTCTTCAATTGTACAGAACTGGAAATGCATTTCACCAAAACTGTTCGAACGATATCGTGATCAATATCAGCCAGCTCCGACAGAAATTAACATGTTTCAAATGTAACGAACCGTAGCGTAAAAATAACAGATGAGGTTGCAAAAGTAATCATAACTTTGGTCCCCGCAGGGCTCGATACACGGACACCCTCTGTAGGTCACTTTGTTACCTCATTAATGTTTGCTTTTTGTCAATTATTCATAACCTGTCATGTTGGAGGCAACTTTGTCATTTGCACTTAAGAATTTTGCTTACTATATCTTCGCAATAGCGGTTCTTATAGTTACAGAAAAGTTAAAACGTATCTGTTTTATTGTAAATAATGATATTAATTATGTTGTTAGTTTTATTTAAAATTATTATGTGAAAAACGTCGCATCACAGTTCAGAAATTTTGCTCAAATACATACGGCAAAAAAAAAAAACTATAAACGGGCTGTGCCGACCCCAAATAGTTGGAAAAGGTGAAGGCAAAGAAGCGAAGAAGATATACGGCTGAACTCTGTAAAATATCGTCCTTGATATATAGCAATATATTATCAAAATAAAAAAATAATGTTAAAATAGCCAAGCGTTTCAACTAACTCGAAAAATTATTGACAAACCACACAAAAAAAAAGCGAATAAAATAAAACATGACAAGTCAATTCCACAAGCGCTGAAGAAATAAAAGAAGTCACCGACGAATAATGAAATCTTGAATGTCTCAATAATACATACAAAGCATACGAATATAATTTTATACCATAATAAAAATGCAAAGAAAAAAGGCAAAATGCTAACGCTGTGTAACCGAGGAAACATTTACGGAATTTATGGGAGCATCCCACAAATACACAACTGAAGGAAAATCCAAAGTTGCCAAACATAGGGGAAGTAATAAAGGTACAATGTCCTACAATATTTTTTTACGAAGCAAATATTTCTTTATGCACACCTTATATGAAGAATATTTTGAGAAATGCTTTTAATTTTCGGCTCGGGAATGGAGATGCTATACTTAGGTGATATGCAAGATTCTTATTTCTTTGTGACTACAAAAAATGGTTAAGAAGCTTAAGTGTATGCAAAACTTTGATTTTAGTTTTAGTGTTATAGATTATTGATAAAATAATTGAAAAATCTCTTAAAAATATCTAACTATTAAAACAATCACAATTATATTTATATCTATTTTTATATGAACCTATCCAATTTAGGGGTTTGATCAAAAATCTAAGGAAACGCTGGAACTAAATATAAATAAGTTTCTTACATTAAAATAGTATATAAATAAAATCAGACATTGAGATGACATAAAAGTTATTAACATATCAATATTTAATTCGTAATTATGCAAGATACTTAAATAAAGATTACGCTATCTGAAATTTGACCATGTACGAGTATACGGCCGTGCCACCATATATAGCAAGTCGTTAGCCCATCCGCGTGGGCTCAAAATTAATAATGTACGATATATTATAGCTGTGTATATGAATATTATAGCTGTTCAAAGTGAATGTCAGAATTCAAATGAAGGTTTCAACGTAATAGGATTACTTGTTGATTAAAATTTATGAGTTTTATCGCAGCTTGATGTGTAATTTCGATTTTATATTCAGTATCAATGCTCATTGCAGTTTTATTTGTATGTTATGGGTTATGGCTGCTGGTATTCATTTCGAACTTGATATTCACGTTAACATTGAATTTGAATCTACTATATTTCCTGTTTCGAGGGAACCGAACGTATGTCTATACAATATAGCATTAGACGCACCTGAGCGTAAGAGTGCAATGACCAACAAAATTTCTACCTCAAAGTTCGGTATTTTTTTTTCGAATGAGTAGCTATCACTGTAATTTAGAGTAATAGGGGAAGCAAGTGGTCGGCCGCGCCGGGGTGGCAACTTCCCCGGGCGGGGTGTCCAGCCAACCATGCAAGCTGTATATACGAATAATATATACACCGACAAACATAAACATGTATAGGAACAAGGAAGCAACTAGTGTGAACCGAATACTCATGAATCGGTAATCACCATCTTATACAGCACAGAAGTGGTTAAACGACAAATCTGAATATCTAGTTCGGATATATCGGAATACATGAATGACGTATACATGAAAAATGGTCATCACCGCCCGCACGGTCCGTAAACTATGAATAATTCACCAAAGACACACGTTATTATCATTTATTACATCGAAAATCTGGGCGGAGTATTAAAATTTTGGCCGGTCGTTCAACTTTGAAAAGGAGAAAAATAACAATAGCAATATTGACTGTTATTTCACACGAAACGGACACAATCGCTAACGACAATTTTGGTAATGATTATTTTTGTTTTGTTTCAGGTGGGTACCAAGATAAATCACGTAAAAATCCCGTAAGTAATATAAAAATCGACACGATAACTTTCCCTGTCCGTGCGGTGATATATTATGACAGACGATAAACGAGCGGCGATATTTTTTGGACGCCTCTAAAAATTGTTCACTTTACGATAATACTAATATTACATTCAGTATCTTAGATTCATGAAAAAATTCAATGTAAACTAAAGAAGTACTTCATGGAACTATTTCAATATTGACTCAACCTGAAACATTTGAGATTTTGAGATCATTGAAATTTGAAATAGTCGTAACGTATGAAAACAAAACCTCTAAACCTATCGATTCTCGCTTCTATTCTTCAATCATTATACGTATCAAAATCAGTAGCAGGACTCAAATTCAATATAATTTTCAATTTGTAGGAAGTCACAGTACTGGTAGCGCTTACTTTTATCGGAGACGTATCTAAACACAGGGTTGAATGTCCTCATTATCAGTCTCTGCTGAATAATATGTGGAACGATTTTCACGCGTGATTCCGCGAATCATTCTCGTCATCAAATTGCGTCACCTTATTGAAATGTGGTCCCCATATTCCGATGCTGAATTTCAATCTGAATCTACTTAAAACTCAACGTGTCTGGTGAAATGACGCATGAGATCTTCCGGTTGAGTCTAATGTATCCTCTAACTTGTTTGTTTGTTGTTAGGTAAAAGTAAATGCTTCTGGATACACTCTTTCTTTACATTTTAATATTTTTTTAATTTTGAAATTTAGTCATTCTCAGTCCAGTTAATTAGATTTTAATTTCTTATAAGTTAATTAAAGTGATTTTTACTTTACCTTTTCCTGCGTTAGCGGCTGAACGGATTTCGATACGATTTGTTATGGGGAGAGTTTAGACTTATTCATGCATAAGCATTTTCGAGGTGGCATTTTGACAACGCCTAGGCGTACGTTTTGTTCTTGGGTTCAACCAATGTATGTTTTGTAAATACTTAGATTTGACCTACAAACATATATTAAGGGATATTTCTACTAATCTAAGAGTTCGTAAATTGTTCTGAAAATGCATTAGCTATATTTTATCTTGGATTAACGGATAATACCACGGGATGCAGAACGTGTGAAAATATAAATTAAATATATTTAATAGGTATGTTTCAATATTTACACAATGTTAACTCAAGGTTTCAATGACTTTGTCCTTAATCTATGCCATTATTTCGTAGTTATTGCTCAACAAAATAATGTATTTGCGCGAGTTTAATATGAATTTGTAGATATTAGTTGTGCAATATGTCACTGGCAACGGATTTATTTATATTCTAGTTATCACGTGGAAAATTGCGCGTATTAATGACAAGGGGAATGAAACTGATATAAACATTGATAATAGAAAAATGTGTAATAAACTTAGTGGTATAAATAATTATATGACTTTAAAATTCTTAAAATGAGTGAAAATTAATGTTTAATTCTACAAGTTTTTTTACTTGGGTATAAAAATTGCATTTGTGTCCAATGTCTAATCTACTTTCGCACCAAATTTCAACGAAATCGGTTCAGCCACAAACTTTCACATTTATTATATTAGTGACAAGTTTTTAAACACGATTTATCAAGTTAATTGAAATTCTAGAGTTGGAGGAACAATAAATGAAGCTGTTTTTGCACTGCGAGGTCAGAGGCAAACAACCTGCGGGTGGTTTGTGAATGACGATCATTGACATTTACAGTTTTACGGTTTCGCTAGGTCTTTCCAAAACGAAAAAGTTGAAGTTAATACTTGGAATGTTTATTTTTTATTTTTATTGTAACCTGGCTTTTAAAAAGGCTTGATTCTGTTTTTGGTCTTGTTCTTTTGTGTTTTAGTTATTTTTCGTAGATTGAACAAAGTAAGGTTAAAAAAGATACAAAGCCAAAAAAAAATGTCACTATTATTAGATATCTAATTTCAAACTAAAATAGAGGTAAAAACTTACGCGGTCTTGTTAATAAATCGAGTTGTTTTGAAGAATTTCCAATGTGACTTTTCTTGTATCCTTAAGTAATGTCAAAGTTTGTTTCTTAGACAAACACTTTTATTTATTTCTTGGCAGAAATATGTATTATCTTCTAGTAATGTTAAGATTATTATCTTATATAAAGTAAATTAGTAATTTAAAAGTCATAATTGAAATAAAGTACTTTTTAAAGATTACTTCAACTTAAAGAGTTCAACTTAAAGAGTACATAAATAAATATTAGGTCCATTTCACACACGGCTGGTTACCCCCATACTGAACCATTTCTAGTTTCTGTCAGCCGTCATACCTACATGCACTCCTTTCTCTTTCATATCCTTTTTCACACATTCCATCCACATCTTCTTAGGTCGTTCTCTACTTCCACTACCTTGAAAGATATATAGGCCATAATCCACGCTGGCCTAGTGCGGGTTGGCGGATGACACACGTCTTCGGATATTGTGGTCCTCAAAAATGTCGGTTTCCTCACGATGTTTTCCTTCACCGTAAAGCGAGTGCAAATCCACACATAACTTGAAAAACAAGCCATTGGTGTAGGACAGGGATCGAACCAGGTACCGTCTGATTGAAAAGCAAACGTTATTACCACCTACCCACACTCGCTTTTTTAACGTTTGTATCAATACCAGAAAAAAGATAAAGCTAATCTATAAACATAAGCGCCAATATAATTCGATCTTTTAATCGGTAATTGTGATGCCTATGGAACGATAAACAGAAAGGCAACAAGTTCGTTGACATCATTGTAATGACATCGAATCAGACTTGTCCCGCGAATGTGATTCGCAGCTGTTGCGTGAACATTTAATTGTTTTTTTACTAAATCAGTCGCCTCTAATGTAATTGCATAGTCTAGTATATATTTGATGACATGTCATTATTTCTATACAACGTGGTCCTTTCTATTAAACACACTTTAAACTCCATGTGACGTAACTTGATTTAGCGACAAACTCTCTAAAGCGTCGATATCAATTGGGTTTAGTTGGTTTAGCTTGTGTTCCATATAATGATGCATTCTCTCCCTTTGACGACCACTGTCTATAACGCCATAAATGCACAGTCCCTTCGGTGTCGTTATATAGAGTCTACACTGTATTTATTAAAATCACATCCAGCATACTCGTTCATTACTGGTTGTGCTTATATTAATTGCACGAAGCATTAATAGTGCGACCACTTTACTATCATTAAGCCTTAAAAAATAGACCAATTAACTTTTACAATTAAATTAAATGGCTTTTTAATTACCGAAATTGAAAATGCCTTACGTTCAACAAGCATGCCCAAATTATTTAAACGATTATAAGGCTTTTTAATTGTTTAAACAAATTTCGTTAAAATATTTTAGGGATTAATATATACGGCAGTGCAAGATTTTATTGTAATATTTAATAATCCAACTAGTATAAATGCGATAGATTATATATATATATATAGATTTTTTATATACATATATAGATAGATAGTTTTTTATTATTAACACTTCAACTTAAATTAACACAACATTAACTATTCAATTCAATTGACATTAATGACTGCCCAAAGTGGCTAATAATCAAACCGGTTTGTATCATTTGCTATCTTGGTCGCCTATCTCCTAAGCCTCTTAGGGCTAGCAACAGTCCACTTTCAGTTTATTAGTACTTGTATTAGCAACCTAGATTCAGAATAGCATTGCTCGATAACCTAGAGTGAGGAGTTATCTCGATAGCTGTCTATCACTTTCCAATAATACTCTATTGACGGTAAATTGGTAACCATTTATCACAGTGCAAACAGACAGCACTGATAGCGCCTTTTGTTCGTAATCTATGGGTTATTGACATAGTTGAATAAACATTCTGTTTGCTGCTCCTTGATAACGGTTCTAATTAAGTAATTGATTTTAAATTTAAAGGTCAGTGACGACATAATATCTTAATGATTTAATTTGATATGAATGTATTTTATTTAACTTAAACTTATACTAAACTAAATTTAATTGTAGCTTAACCTATTTGTCACCAACTAGTTTTGTAGTTTTGTTTTGATTCTTTGTTTCTTTCTAATACTTATATTTTGTTCATGTTGTGTACACATAGTTAGGAAAAAAAAATAGTTTTGATCCTGGTTAATTTATCTTTTTTAGTTATAGTTTTGATTATTTTCTGTTTTGTGAACCATAATAAATAAATAAAAATAAATAAATTTGGAACGTGACCAAGTTAGTTAGTTGTTAACATTTTCTTACCGTACCTACGTGTTACCCGTCAAAAAACAAACAGATCGTAAATCTCGTTTTCTTTTTCAATTAAAACCATCATCTATCATTATGTAAACGTGATGCCAAAACAGAAACAAAAATACAAGACAAGCACGTTTAACGGGATTAAAAATAGAGCCGAAACCGTGTTTCTAAGTATATAAATCAAGCCAAAAAAATACTGGCAATATTCCCGAGAACACTAAATCCGCTGCACATTGAGTGTCAAAATAAAAAAAAACCTGACGATAAAAACATGTCAGGAAAACGGTGACTGGATTAAAAAGCTGGATCAATGTTCAAAAATATGGCATCGACATCAGCGATGAACTAAAACTAGATTTAATCCTTGTTTAATCTTTGGTTATCATCGGCGGGCAGGCGCTCAATGCAAGCTCCGATGGACGGTTTAATCCATTGCCTCATGCCAAATATTGTTTAATAAAGGATTTTGTGGATATTGGCAGCGAAATCGATAATAGCATCGCATTTGTCAAAATTCTTACCAGTTTCATAATAGTAGATAGACTTAACTTCAAACAAATAATACTTAATTCGTATCAGTTATTATAAATAATACTTAATGCTGGCGAAGCTGTAGGTTAAACTTAGTACTATTATAAAGAAACTGAGATAGATGAAGAATCAAGCTTTTCGAGCCTCGTCCAACTTTTCCCGGTTTCACTTGTCTTTGCCAAAACATATTTCGGAACGGCGTGGTGTTAAACTCGAACGAAATATTCCAAAAATTATATCAAACTTTTTCTTTTAACTTCTCGCGCTGGCAGCCAAAACAGCTTTCTCGCACTCTCTGAAGTTTTTTCAAGTTTATAGATAGCACTATCTGAGATTTCTGCTTCATCAATCCTGACCGACTGAGTAGTTAAAACGTCATTAACCTTTACATTAACTTTATCCACTAACGGCAGTCAGCGGAGTAAATTACCCATCGCAGCTCGCATCGAGCTCCTAAAACTGTCATATTTATTTGAAATAGCATCTACATCAGAATCAGAAGACTCCCCAATTTTGTTACAGATTACATAGACGATGTTTAATCCCACGTTATCGGTGGACCCAGTCGCTCGATAAATGTCCTACGCACTGACAATGATAAGTTTCCTCGTAATGCGAAAAACTATCGCCCATATAGGGAAAGGAATTAGGGTCCTTTTATATTCCAACAAACGCAAAAGCAATTTGGGCCGTCATTATTGGGGACGCAATAGATTGACGTTCTGATCCCCATTTTCGTGATAAATGTATATGTGAACTAGTATTTTTCAGTCACGTTTATTTAAGTGCAGTTGATAAGCTTTTTTATTTGATTGCCTGAGAAATTATTTCCTCGAAATTCGTGACCAGTCAGGCACGCGCCAAAATTTATTTTCAACAATCGATGAAAGCTTTGTGTACCTTTAAATCGGTATAGATGTTTTTAAGGAGAGATTTATTATAACTTAAGCAGTCGAAGGGGGAAAACATTAATCTTCTGTAAACGCTCAGCTAAATTGTTTTAAGGCGAGACTGACAATCCATTTAGAAGGAGTATTCTGGAAATAAAAAATTGCTAATGAAGCGTAAATAATCGAGAGAAACGTTACGTCGGAGGTGTCAGGAATTGAAATGTTTTAAGTCTGAGCTATGCTTGAATATGATTCCCTTGGTTGGCAATATTTCAAAAGAGCACTTAACAATATTGACATTAGACTGGGATGAGGAATATGGCGTGAAAGGAGAATTGTAAGACGTTATAACAACACCGTCTTGAATACATTACGGCGGCTCCAAGATTCAATATTGCTTGATTTGTTTTGCCATCAACGTCGTCATTGTACGTCTCATATTGATTGACACTCAGCAAATCTTCAAATGTAATGTTTCTTGTTTGTTCATTAATTTATATTTGTGTTGTTTGAGAATTGACAACTTGTTTTTCTAAACCTTTATCTATCATTTTATTCTGACTCTTCAGTGCATTAGCTGGAAAGGTGTTAGTGCATATTATTGTTGTATATTAGCGTGGCAACGTACAGCTGTGTTGTTCAAGGCCCGCTTATTTGAATGTAAATCGAAGGACAGGTTCCGTACATATTCAATAGAAAACAGGATTGTATTTTTTGTTTACGAACAAACACGAAAAGCGTTGTACGTGAAGTATTACCATAGAGATGTATTACATTTCTCCGTGCCATCACCTACGTGTCAGGTCGGAGCAATGTGGCAGAGTCATCCACAGAGGTACAAGCTCCTCTAAACTATACTTAGAACTAATGGATCTATTAAATATTAAGCTAGCAAAGCTAATAATGTTGCTGTTCAAACTTCTGATCAAAATTCTACTGTCGTATCTAAGTATTTATGCAATAAATTATTAAACACAATTAGAATACCTCACATCCTGAACATATGTAGGTACATTTTGTTTTCGACCGATTTCTCCACTTTATCATTTTAAATGTTTGAAAACTTAATTTGTAAATTCCCTTCAGGTGTTTCTGGTCTAGCGTTTTCATAAATCCTTGACGTCGAGGCATTGAGCGAGCAATTTCACTATAGTCGTGTCTACGAGCCCCCTATTTGTAGGCTTGCCTTCGAAACTCTATTCGTTCCACGCAGGTATCGAAATATCGGCTGTTACGTGTTCTCTTTCTTTTGTTATACAAACTGTTTCCTCAGTCGGTCCTATTTCCTGTTGCGGATAAATATTTCTACCTGTGTCTTTAGTTATCTTATCGTCACGTTTTATTTTTATGAGGCTAATCATGACAAAATGTTAAACTGCTGATTTGGAGATTCAACGGATGGGATTTAATTTAATTTTCGCATAGTTCCTTATAAATAGTTAAAAAATGATGTATGATAAATGTATGTATTATAGGTAATTAACTACCTTTGTAAACGCTATTTTAACAATATTAGTAATAATATGTCGTATAGAAGCTACGTTGTCGACTAAAGTCTGAGTATAAAGGCAGTCCGCATAAGCACCGACACATCTGGCCCAAAGTCGCGACTGTTTTTATTGGCCTGTTATTGCACCAGCATGCGTTTTAGCTTTATTTTTTATTTATTAAACCTTTTATAGCTGGATATATTTTCGGAATTCAAATTACTGCCTTGAATTGTGGTTAGTTTATGTTTTATTTATTTTGTTCGCTTTTATTTGGTCTTGTATTCTTGTTATACTGATTACGTTTGTAATATTTTATTTCGTTTTATGTCTTTCTGTTGATATGTTGAAGTTATTATCTTAGTTATCTTATTTTATTTCATTTGAGCTCATAAGTACCTACTCAATATATTGAATAGAATCTAGTTAAATTGCAAAATTAAGTTCTCTTCATAGATTTCATATTGACAATTTCATAATCCCGATGATTCCGAAAGAAAACCAATTTCTTCCAATACGTTTCGAATGTTATTACGTTATTACAATATTTCTTTATAAAAGCTATTTCTGAGCACAATGGAACACATTCTGGCCATAACGTGATTGGGAGTCTGACGCGTCGGGTGATTTCATTTTACAAAGTAACCCAGAGGGTGGAGGCATACAGGGAGACTGCTTTCTCTATATTCACCTTCCATTCTCTTGAGAGTTTTGTTTCCCAGCAAATCGACTGTGATAAATCACACCTTTAGCTGATATTATGCTGGTTTAACCAGCCGACTGTAATGATATTAATTTTATTTAAAATAATTATGTTGTACGTATCTGAAGACAAATTATTGGTGTTATTTTAGTAAAATTCACTAAAAACAAAAAATTATTAATTGAAATATGTTTCAATAAATAAGTCTTCCGTTGTCTTTTTTTTTGCTTTCGATAGGATTCAGAAAGTACATACTTGTTTTTTATTTATTAATTATTTTCTTCTATGAATTTATTTCAGATTACAGGGCAAGTATATGAGATATTTTAATTTTGTTTCTTAGCTCAGTAATTCTTGAGATTATCAATCAAATCTTTGTAATACAAAGAATAATCCGTTTTATATTATTTACGCCAGAAAAGATAGTGCCAAGGTTTGATAAAAGTTCTTGCACTGTGTCTCACACCCTTACGTTTCCTACCTTTAACGTTGCTATGTATATTCACTATACGTCTCGTCTATTTAAGTTCCATTGTGCTAATAGCTGCCGTGTTGCTGGGAGAGAAAATTTATTGATTCCGTCTAGCTTTTGTGTTTACTATTTATTACACGTAAAGCTGATTAGGATTACTATCAGTTGCTCAAAAGTTTCGTGTGATTCTTCTTTTCTATTGTTTTGTATGTGCATGTATATTATCAGTGTTTTCGGCTTGTCTTCTTCTTATCTTCTTTCTAATTTCTTGCACTATTTCACAAGTTGGATTCGGAGCAAGAAGTATTCTTCTTCTACTCTCTTTTGTCAGCCGCTATCTCTACATTCACTCAGCTCTTTTCTCTTCTTTCTTTTCATTATATTTTAGTAAATATGTAACGTTTTTGGTGCAAAAAATACTATAATAGGATTTATTACTTCTCATAACGTCATTAAAAAACACTTTCAAAAGATCAGTTAGGATTTTTTCTCCAGAATTTTTATTTATTTGTTTGTATTTTATAATTAGTGGATTGTGAAACATATATAGACTACTTTAACTAGCAATGTGGGAAGTATGTTTATTAGCGGTAAATACTTTCCGATCATAATTTATCGATATTGATTCACAGCACGAGCGGAGTACGTTGCCAATTTTATCAACAATGTTTCTTTCCAGTCTAAGAATAAACCAACACACAAACATATTTACGGCTGCAAATATTTTGATAGACACAAGGTTGCCGGGTGAACGAACTTACTTCTTGTTATCTTTTATTTATAGAGGTTTTATCTACGCTTGAAATTTATTATAATACAATGGATTTTAAATATCCGCGGTCATTTGAGAGTATAATATATCAGATTCATTCACATTTATACCGAAATATCTTTAAGTCAAATACATTTCCGGACTCTTGATTGTAGATTTTAGCCTATATCTATTACAATCTATACTTATAAATGCATTTGGTATAAGACACTATAAAATAAATAATAAAATCAATTGATCTATGACTAGGGTTTTCCTTTCCTATTCTTTTCCCATCATCTAAGTGAGCGCTGGTGTCGGAAATTTTAAACCCACTTGATTTGAGCTGATGTAAATGCAACTTTTATATGACAGTCCTTAGCATGGTCATCCTGTCCGAATCAAAGACTGTCCGAATCGACCGTCGCTTAACTTCGGTAATCGCATCTGATCATCTTATTAAGTCCAGCTTACCGGGCATCATTATATGTATATCATATATATGTAGTAGCGCCTGTAGCTCGGCTAGCTAAGGTATGTCGCGATCATCGAAGCTAACCAAATGTCAATGCGGACAGCGTTTGGATAGGTGACCATGCACAGGACTGTCGTTTTTAAAGAGGCATTTTCATCTAGACGCTACCTTGGGTCAGAAGACACGTCAAATTGTAGGTCCCGGCTGTTAGTCTTAGTACAAGCAGTCGTTAAGTCAATTCAGAGGCCTTCGGGTGGCTTGAAAACTCTCGACACCAGAGCTTAGCCACTTAGCTCTTACGAAGAAAACGAAGAATATATCTGTGTATGACTTAACAAGTAGTTATTGAGGTATTCTGTGTCACATCTCTGTGCCGTTTACGAGTAATCTCTAGTAACCAGAGGCATCAACTTTGCGGTGACGCCGAGAGTCATTCCCTCAATTGCCGCGTTATACAATACCTTACGACTAACTTGTCATAAACTACGGATTCTTGTGGTTACCGCTGGAATCGTTTGTTAAATTATGTGATTAGTATTGTTTCTCTTGCTTTTACTAACCCACTTGTATAAGGAATGTAGGTTTGTTGAGCTTTCTAGCTTTGTTTATTTATATCTTCTTTTTAATGAAATGATTAATTGATGCCTAACAACGAAAATAATCAAGCAGTCTTAAATAACTCTGATATAAAAAAAGACAGATTTATGAAAATTAATCAAGTTTCAATAGACGTCTGGAATTGTTATATCATTAATAATAAATTGGTACCATTTGGGTTTTTCTCTAGAGTATATAAGTTCCTTCTAGGCAGGCGTGATACATCTTAGATCACAGTCAAGCTTAACATCAGGCAAGCTGCGGTCAAACGTAAACCAAAAAAACGTTTAAACTGGAAATTTAATCTGGGTGCTGTCCTGGGTCAGATGACACCTTAAAATGTAGATCTCGGCTTCAAGTTGGAAACTCTTAGGAAGCTTGAAATCTCTCTACAACAGAGCTTGGCCTAACTGATACGAAACTTTATTTTTTTCGTTTCCGTAATCTGTTTGCATCGAGTATTGCTTGGATAATCATACCGGATCACATTAGTCAATTATAACCACAAGAAAAATCCGTATTCGGTCAACCTTATAATTCTTAGATAGGTACATAAAATCCTAACAAGCTGAAAACCAATAAATAGTTTTGCTTTATAAAGCTTTTACTGACTACTCCAAAGAAAAAATTGCAGCTGTGGAACCACAATTGCATAATAAATACACGTTGGAAACTACAATATTAGTAGTGCGCTATTTCACCGTCCATTATCATATTTGAGTACAGTATGTCTTCGTCTCTTAGTTCCCAGTACATTTTGAGCCCTATTATAATATTCCGTTTTGCCATAATAGCCTTTAATGCACTGAACAGTTGAGCTGGTTTAAACGCCGTCTGTCAATTCTAGGTATTGATTCACAAGCCCTTTTGCAAGCTCTTGATGTAGCACTTTCGTATCTACGTCAGGTGCTTTTAGAGTCTATAGTTGCCTACCAGTTTTGTACAGATGTATTAATTGCGGGAAAATTGTAGCTGAGGTGTAATTTTCTTTGGCTATTAAAATTAGCTTTCGTGTGTGAAATTGATGCGATTTTTTTATTAGTCTGTTTTAAGTGTATTTTTTATTTTACTTTTACATTACACATTATTTTACAAATTGTTTCCGTCACTGCACTTTATAATAAAAGTACTTATATATAAATTGTAATTTTGTCTTAATAGCATTATAATTAAATGCATGGTGGTAGAGTTTTGTCCGATGCTGACCTGGCCAGCAACCACCTTGAAAGTGAAAAATCTGTCAACAAGTAACTAACGATGTTTTCTGGAAACTTCTTTAGGTGCTATATATTCCATATTAAACCAGCTACCCCTTTAGAAGAGAGTGCTGCTAGTTCGTAACATTATGATAATAAAGTCACCAGCTCTCCCATTCAAAACTACTTATAACTTACCTAAACCCTTTTGTAACTACTTATAACTTACCTAAACCCTTTTGTAACTACTTATAACTTACCTAAACCTAAACCAATTTCACCTCAAACGTCCAGTTAGAAACCGGACAAGACTAGAACGTGTGAAAACAAAGTCCTTGCCTGAAATTGTGAAATATGAAAGGATCAACCCGTCATTCCGCCAGGCAAGAGACAATTTATCGCAGCGCCCCGTCGCTCCACGGACCCCGGAACTTGCAAATGGACAATTTTCATTTTATGGAGAAGTCATTTCAGTGTGAGTTTGGGATCGTGATCACTTAGATTTGGCTAACGATTACGCGTTTAATGTAATTGATATAAAACATAAAAAAGCGAGTGTGGCTCGGTGGTAATAACGTCTGATTTTCAATCAAACGTCCCCTGGTTCCTATTATGTTTATGCTATAAAACTGCAGTAAGTATATACTCATTGTATCACGCCTAAACCTACCCAACGTATACATATAATTATTTTTTAAAACATATAAATGTTTTATGAAAATTGTCACTGAGACAAATTTTGTTAATCAACTTCTGTTTGCTGAATAGAGTCTCAAATAGATTTTTTTCTTCAATTATACATATCTCGGAGTTCTTTGGTTCACGTGGACAAGTAAATTTGCTCACAGAAAGCGGGTTGGCAGCAAATTTAGGTGCGACTTGAAACTGCTAAACTTACAAATATGTTTTAGATAAACGTTAATTTGGAGAGTAGTTCAAAAAGTTGTTAAAGCTTTTGTAGTAATGTTTGTTTTTTATTTTTAACCGACTTCAAAAATAGGAGAGGTTATATATTCGACTGTATGTATTTTTTTTTTATGTATGTTCACCGATTTCTCAGCCGTTTCTGGACCGATTCTCAAAATTCTTTTTATTATAATATTCTTTTGGAGCGCCTGTAGTTCGGCTAACTAAAGTGATCTGACACGATCATCGAAGTTAAGCAATGGTCGATGCGGACAGTGTTTTGATGAGTGACCATGCACAAGACTGTTGTTTTTCAAGTACTATTTTCACATGAGTGCTATCGTGGGCCGATGACACGTTAAATTGTAGGTACTAGCTGTTAATCTTAGGTTCAAACACTCGTTAAGCCAAATCGGAGGCCTTTGAGCGGCCACTTAGCTTATACGAAGAAGCATTATGAGTTTTCTGCTTTTACTGGTTTTGTTTTTTTATTCTGACTTCCCCATTGTCAGTTAAAATATAAACGCTTTTGTTTCACTTAGCTTAAGAGTAAAACAACGTTTCACGTGTGTTGTTGAGTGTTGAGCTACGGGTCGCAAAACAAAAAATATTTACACTCCGACCTCTTTCGCAAACCAAACAGAGATCCTCCAAAAACAAATTTAACATTTCACCTAATCTTTAATTCTTCTGAAAGCCAAATGCGACAAAACAACGGGTCTAAACCCTTACATTTAATTCATTCTGTTCCTCGACCGCCGTCATTTCATTCCGTGTTGAGGCAACATGCTTATGCTTTTATTTCCCCGTTGGGACGGCTGGTATTTTTGCTTTTAAGCATTTAGTGCTGTCTCAGTTTTCCTGATCCGTAAATTTGTCCGGTTTTCTTTATTAAAAGCCTTCGGAGGACGGGTTGGAAAAGTTACGCGGAGGTGAGTTACAGCCGACGCTTGTTTTAGTTTTATTAAATGCTTTTGTTTATTTTATCTTAGGTCTTCGTCTGGGACGGAGGAGTGTTTTTGTGAAAGGGTGTTTTGATGTGCGAACTCTTGAATTGGTTATTGTTGAAACTTATTTGGTGAGTGGAATGATAAGGTTGATAAGGCTTTGTAAGGATGCATTTAGCGCCATTTTCGAGTTATTTGAAACAAAACTTTTGTAATTAAATATTCTGACATCAGAATCAACAATTACTTACAAATTAGTTATACTTAAAATAAACGGGAACACAAAAGGTATGGAGCTATATTTCACTGTACACTTAAGTAAGACGATTAGGCTCATGTTTGACCGCAGCTTGCCTGGTGCCAAACTTTACAGTGGTCTAAGGTGTAACACCCTTGCCTTGGAAAAACCCATTTACTCTAGATTTGAAGATATTTCCACTTAAATTATTATAAGCATACATTCTTTTGGAATTAAATTAATTTTATGGCAAGTTAAGATTGCTTCCCGTCTCAATCTCAGCTGACGGTAGCTGTACTTATTAGGGATCTAACGGAAACTTAAAAGGCCTGCCAACTATTTGTCAAAATTGTCCCTTAGGGAGTTCCCTTTAACAACTCTCATACAAAGTCAGAACATTGATTTGGGTCTGTTTTGTATGGATTTTCAAATTAACTTTCGTTTAAAAATGAATTTCATTGTCATATAAAAATAAGCTTTATTCAATTATAGAATGATTTAATATTTATGAACGAAAACGGAAATTTTAAAGAATGTAAAGAGATGAGTAATTTTATAAAAATAAGTTCTGTACAAATATGTTTTTAAAAGTAGAAATGCCTTGAAGTACCCTCAAAGCCTTTGTAACTCAGACAGAACCTCCCGTAGAGCTTCCGACTGTCGAGACTCATTGTTCGTTTCTGAATAATGGTAAAAAGTACCCTTAAAGGGCAATAATCATAAACACGACAACTTTGAAGAGGTTCATATTCAAAACCGGGGACGCTATAATGTTATTCATGAATGTTGAGCACAGACTAGACAAGTCCAGAGGGATAACTCAGTGAAGATTACGTACAGATTCATATTAAAAACCTATGAAAATTAATGAAAATTAATTGTAATACATTTATTAATAACTAGCTGACCCGGCAAACGTTGTTTTGCCTTAAAAATATATAGTAGAAGATTCTCAGACCTACTGAATACGCATATGAAATTTGGTAAAAATCGTTCAAGCCGTTTCGGAGGAGTACGGTAACTAACATTGTGTCATGGAAATTTTATAATTCTTTATTGGACATATAAATAAAAAAGGCACAGTAAAAGACAATTAACTTAAAATTAGTGTACCACAATTGGCGGCCTTATCGCTTAAAGCGATCTCTTCCAGGCAACCTTTGGATGGAAAGGCATTTATAAACGACTAAAGAAGGACGTAGTGTACAATAAAGAATAATAAAACATACATATAGTATTAATAATCTTATCTTAATTTATATAATCTCGTGTCACAATGTTTGTCCTCAATGGACTCCTAAACCACTTAACCGATTATAATAAAATTCGCACACCATGTGCAGTTCGATCCAACTTGAGAGATAGGATAGTTTAAATCTCAAATTATAGTCGCAATTTTAATTTATTGCTAATATAATTTGTTATAATTAACTGTAAGTAACCTATCTATATAGTAATTGAATTATCAATGAAGTAATTCGTAAAAATGAAGTATCTTTTTGTACGTGTTACTCCTAACCAAAAAGAAACCTGGCAATAACTAACCTTAGGCCTATATTATTTAAAGTAGGCGACCATACGTTTTTATCAAATCGCTAGTGCCTTGAAAACTCGCAAAACGGACACAACCGTCAACGACGTCTGCCCTCATGTGTCTGCCCGCGTTCGGGTCGCGCACTCAGCGTTGAGCCACTTCTTCCCCACCGCACCTACCCCCGCTCCGTTCGCCTGGCGCCGCTGCATTTTAAATCTGTGATATCTTCGAAAATATTTATTTAATTTACATGCTGTAAAAAGCCATATTGATCTTTATTAAATGCACAATGTATTTAAGATACTTAATTGGATAAGGATTAATACTGTATTGCTTAAAATCGCTTCGTAAATAAGCCATTATTTCTCGTACAAAGTAAAGTGTAAAAAATGGTTATTGTGGGTTATTCCTAAGAGATAAACATATACCATCACGGACTTTTTTGTAGACCTTTTTAAGTAGTACAATACTGTAGTAAATTGTTTTGATCTATCTTGTAGGATTCAGTCAGCGTTTGCAATGTAAGCGCAAAAAATGAGTTTTTTTTACGACCTCACATTAAAAACCTCAAAAATTGTAGCCTATGTGTTATTCTGATGTATAAGCTATAGCCTATGTGTTATTCTGATGTATAAGCTATATTGTGGTAAAGTTTCATTCAAATCCATTCAGTAGTTTTTACGTGAAAGAGTAACAAACATACATCCATACATCCATACATACAAACTTTCGCCTTTATAATATTAGTAGGATATAATTAAGTAGATGGTAAATTTATCTTAAATGTCAATAAAATAAATAATAAAAGTCAAATGACAATGTCAAATTTTCTTGCTAAAAGAATTAAAATAGATAAATCAAACATAATTACCTAATTAAACCCAGTTTTTCTAAAAACAGTATTTTGAATAATCATCTTTTAGGAAACCTTTTAAAAATCAAAATAACAATTAATTTGCTTTGAAAAATGGAACTTTGGTACGTTTTCCAAATCCACAAGCCTGAATGGCACTATATTTTTGTGGTTCTTATTTAAACTTATTTACCTACTGTTTGCAAATTTAAAAAAAATTCTTAATTGGTTATTTTTGATTTTTTTTTAACTTACGAGACGATTTTTTTATGCGCCTTAAGAATGCGTTTATAAAACCGCGAGATCTCATTTAGTTCAATTTAGCCTTCTGTCTTTTGATCTGATCAGCGGCGAAGTATTGTGAAATGTCGCTTAGACTTGAAACCTACAAAACAATGATACTAACTGAACTCTGTGTGTAAACTGAGAGTTATCTCAGTTTGATGGGAACATAAACAACAGATACGCTTTATAGCCGACTTCGCAATTTTGTAAACTTTCCAAGGTTTAATTAAAGTATAAAGCCCATATTTTAACGCTTAAATGGTGAGAGTTATTGGTAGGAAGCTCTTGAATTATGTATTTAAGTATTATAGGTACTTAAAGTTTTTACTTCGTGTAGGTAAAAAATAAAACTGTATAAAAATAAACTTACTATATCTTTTAAATTAAATGTCAAGATAACTGCTAAATGACAGTGTCTAGTTTCGGTGTTTATAATATGACTTTAGTTTCATACAAAAAGTTCACCAAGTCGAGGCCTTCTCTCTTTTTTTTACTCTGAATAGATCAGCGCTGATCACAATTCACGTGATGGTAAGTGATATTAAGGTCCACGGTGGAGCGCGCTTGCTTCGCAAGTGAAAAAACCGGTACGGTGAAAATACTCTCTCGCCTTGAAGACAGAAGTAGTTCAGTGGGAACAGGGATTATGGCTAGGAATTCCACAGCTTGACCGTCCGTACTGTGAAGAAAGAAAGAAAGAAAGAAAGAAAGAAAGAAAGAAAGAAAGAAAGAAAGAAAGAACGAAAGAAATGAAGAATCATTTATTTTGAGACACGAAATAAAAACGACAAAAAATAATACACAAGAAACATAAAAAAAAAAAACATTTACGTGGCACAATACCGGTATCTAATGTAATGTCAGCAAATCGCTTAGTACGAATTTTCGGTCAGTCTCCTTGCTCAATTATTGGTACAGGGCTGGATTCGATCTGAACTGTCACTGAATGTAGCCCAACATTCTCCCGACAACCATTAACCTTATATCAGTACTACAATACTCTTATTATCGTACGCAACAAAACAGCAATAAATTAATTTATAACCGACGGTCAAGTTAATCATAATGATAATTATAAACAATAAGTTCAAGGCAAGTTACTTCGCTTGAAAAGTGCATAATTACGAATATACTCCGTTCACGTGTTTATAACGAATTCTTTCGCATGACGATATTATCGTAACTTCTGCATGCTCTTAGTAGATTTCACTGATGTTTAACACTTTTTCTAATGGTATTTGCCTAATTATGGTACCCTAGTACCCTTAGAAAAAGATAACGGAAGCCTTAATCAAACAGTGTAATTGATAGTACAACGGATCTTCAACTTCAAACGACGAAGGGAAAATTAAACATGGAGATTTTATAAGACACTAGCTGTTGCCCGCGGCTTCGGTCGCGTGTAGGTCGTTTTTTTTTGGAAATCGAATTTTACCTAAATTTTTTTTTGCTACAAGTCTCACGGAGCTCGAACCTTTCCAACAAATGCTGTACCGTGGAAATCGGTTCGTGCGTTCTGAAGGTATAGCGCCAGGAAGGAAAACCCGACTTATTATTTATATACTATTATTTGTACATAAATGTTATGACATAATATGTTGTCAATATATAATTATCTAAGTTTCACTGTCTCTTTTCATCATCAGTGATCATATAGAAACGTCTAATGACGTCTCTTTCTGTGTTAGATCATTCTGAACCATATAACAACAAAAAATCACGTCTACAATCAAATGTGGGTAGATTTAAATGGATGCGTTCTAAATAACCTACGTTATCCATATTTGACGTGATATTCTTTTATAGTCTACTCACTATTCAGATTGTGACGATATGGTTGGGTACAGGCTTCTTCCTTCTTATTTCAATAATTTCGATCTTGTGATCCACGAACCTAGAACGTTTGAGTAAATTGCTCTAAAACGCTAAGTTTAGCCAATTTAATTTGAAAATGTAAATTATAGTAAAATCTACCGTTACGACTGCCATAATAGTTTTTTTTTTATACAGCAATCATGTGTAGATCGCATCAAGCATGCCTATATGCAAATGATTCATTATACTTCATGAGCAACCTTGGAAGTTTTATAACGTACTCATTATGTTAATTACAAATCTAATTGTTACAATTTTTACATTAGCTAAGTAATTTATTAAGTTTAGCTTTGAGTTTGTTTGAGGAATTCAGCCTGTATTATTTAAAAAATACTTAGTTATTGAACTAAAACTAGCTGAAAATTACGTTAAATATAACGAATATTAGTGACATTCATTAAAAAACAAAAACAGTTAAAAGGTTTTACTTAAAATATAAATATATGACATACTCATATTATATTAATACCAACCATATATTTTGTAAAATTCTTGCTAGAAAAGTATATTTTAATAGTTAACCAAATTAACTATACTGTTTTAAAATAAAATCAAAACTTGTTGAACTAATAAAACTTTTTCAATAGTTTAAGTGTAATTTCCTAAACGAACATCTTATAAATACCAAACTTTGTAAAAACAAAAAAAAAACGTTTACAGAAATTTTGTCTCGTTTTTTTCAGAATTTTGTCTAAATTTTAATCATTTTTAACACTCCAATCTCGTTAACTCTGCTCGAGATAAACTTGAAGCGCTATATTCTCCTGTATCCTTAATAAAGTTTCATATTAAGTCGTTCCTGCATCAACCGTTGTTTTCCTGAAACTCTTCCTAAGTTTTAACTTGAAACATTGACAGCTGAATTCGGTAAACCACTATGGGGTTACTGAATTGGAAAATATATTTTGAACTTTGAGAGTGTTTTAGTGGAGTTAATCCGGGGTGAAAGGTAGCGTTTGTTTGTATGAAAGTTCTAATGCTATGCCAAATATTTCCTTAATGAATTGAGCCGTTAGAGTGTGAAAGGGTAAAAATACATTTATTACTTTAAATCTTTCCTCATAAACTTTCGTATTTATATTCGTATATATTTTTTGATATTATTAGTGGACGTTTCTCAACCTATCATGGATAATTACAGATTATAAGAAAATGTACATTCTTAAAATTGTCTAATTTGATAAGTATTTGCTTTATCAAGAAAAAAAATATTATTTAATCATCTTCATTTAAAAGTTTCACTGCTGTAACTCTTCCTACTGTGGCAACACTACGACAAACCCGGAATTTAGAAAATACCGCAAATATCTGCCACCTTGAGTCGACAAAATGTGGCAACCCCGCCCTTCCTCGCGACATTGCGCGACTTAATTAACGTACGCTGAAATAAAATTATTTGCGTGAAAATTTTCAGTTGCAGTGCCAACTTGTCACGATCTAGATTTTTATAAGCTGACAAAAAAACCTTTAACAAGCAAATACAAAAATGGTTGTGGATAAAAATAATGACGACACAAAAAGCTTGTGACATTTAAATTCATAATTTAACATGTATATTTTACCGTTATCTGCGTACAGTGGTGTTACCCGGAACAAAAAGAAGTTAAACCGGGATAAAAAGTAAACAACGTGTTAATACAAGGTCTAACTCATCTTTAAAGTATATCTCATACAAATCTGAATTTGAATCTTATATAGTAACGTTAGGACTAAACTTAAATAATGTACACAATGACCATGGCCTGTGTTGAGCCTTCATCAGACAGTGTGTTCTGGGCATTACACTCAGTCTCCACTGATTGTCATGTATATACATAGATTAAATAGTCTAAGGGCCAAAATTGGCTCGATAAAGCGCGCTATCGGTGTATGACGAACCTAAAGAGGCGTTATACTAAGTGTTTAGGAGTTCTGGTGTATTCCAGTAGAGATTCCAGAACCAGTCTTAAAAAAACACAAGGGATGTCAAACGAGGAGGTTTTAGTGGGTAAAAATCCCACATACCCCGGCTGTACCCCAATGCAGTTGGGGATCTTAAAAGATTGACCCCTCGTAGAAAATAATAATATATAAACATAGATACGAATACATCTCACCACCCACAGAACTTCAATCTTTACTCAAACATGTCTAAACACGTTTTTTTCTCCACACGTAGTAATATAGTATTCCATATGACGTCTGATGGTATCTCTTGTGCTCTATGGTCGCATCCACTCGTCACGACTTGAGGATCTTATCGTTTGATGCCACTTGCCACAATAACTTGGAAGACAGTATGGTGTTTTTATGAACCATTTTTTTTTCGTGTAGTTTTTTGGTATAAAGTGTTTGGTTTAAGGTTTAAGATGTTTTTTAGTTGATTGAAGGAAGTCTGTAATTTCGCTGTACATACAAGTAGAATAATCTTCTTAAGATGTTCTTATTGAAATCATTCATCATTTTCAACACTTGCCCATAACTGAGCACAGAATATTCCATAACTAGTACTTTAATGATTGATTACATTAATCATAATGTATTAAGACTAAGGTATCGTTACTAAACTTACCTTACCTTAATATAAGAAAATCTCGACCACATGCTTTTATTTAGATAATATTTTTGAAAATTTTTTAGCTAGCCGCACCTGAAATAATACTCTCAATAAAATAAGAAAAATAATTGCCAGTTTGATTAACCACGCTTTAAATCTGAAAAAGACAATTTATTAGCACCTGAAATTATTCTTATCCGAGAAAAAAAAATGGCCAGTTTTTTTAACCAGGCTGCAAATATTATCCAAATTTGTTAAAATCCTTATGCGTCAAAGAGTAACAAACTGTACACATACTTCGTCACTCTTATAACTATCTCAAGTGTTGTGGTCAAAAAGATGACTCAAGAAACCTATCCTAACGTCACACCACCTGTTTTGTCTCAACGACATTCTTACTGTTCGTCATAAAGCAATATACCTAAAACGAACTAAGCAAGAATACTCAAAGTCATCCTTACTGTTCATCGTTTGTCATAAAGTGATGTACCTACTTATAACGAACTACGTAAGACCACGGTGACGTTTTTAAACGACAAATTTCACCGTCTTTACCGTTATTATGTTGCGTTTAGATTTCGTGACGTCGTCTTTGACGTGGAAAATTGATGTTCATGGCGTCAACTTACAAACGACTCGCGCTATTAGGACCAGATGCATTCGTCATGACTTGTACCGTCACAGATTATAAATGTGGAGAAAAACACCAATAACCGCCGTTTAAAACTGTGTTTATAAGTAGTGTTAGTTTCGCATGATGTGTCGAAATAATCGCGGTAAATAAAAGTGTACAATTTTCGTTTGTAGACAAACCAGCTGAGTCTCGCAGTTCACGCTTTAATTTGGGACAAAAAAACTAAATGTATTAATTCAGAGTCCACGCGATCTTCATACGGAAATCCGTTTAAAATCAGCTCAATCAAAGGAGTAACGTAAACTCGCAATTTTGAATGTATAATGAATGGGATTCAAAAATCGTAGACTTTTTTTACTCCTTTTTGAAGATGTCTGAATGCATATAAAATTTTTGTCACTCAAAACCAGTCAGCAACAAAACATTAATAGACCGCCATCCTTTAAATGCAAAACAACAAAACCTTTGAAGAAACACAATAAGCTCGTTCTCATCAAGAAAATACCGCTTGTAACAAAAGTACAAACATTAAACTTAATTCCAAAAGTAAAATGAGCAACATATTCAAAAATATTCCTCGAGTCCCGTAGCGTAGAGCTCAAAACTTGTCTTGATAATAGATGTACTCATTACGCTTATACCAAGTTCAGAACTCAAGGAAAGCTCCACGAAAAAGCGCTTCTAGAAGCTCCTGGAAGCGTCTGGGTGTTTTCAAAAGCATCCTGGGTGTTATTAGGGAAACTTTGATTCACATACGTTGGAGTTTTCAAAAGTTCTTTTGAATTCGATTGAAAAATGCATGTGTGATTGCTCCTGCTTTTTTGCAGCTTTTTTACATCTTGTTACTTTGAATAGTTATTGTTTGATCTTGTATGTTTAAGTTTGTTTTTGTGAATTGAATCTGTAGAAATGTATTTTTTTTACACTTACATAATCGCAGCTTTTAACAGTTATTTTTTTTTTCTATCTCTTATTTATCTTTCTATCCGCAATCGGTGACACCATGAGCAGAACTAATAAAGTGGTCGGGTTTTTTAGGCTTGGGCTCCTGTGACCCCACATTCCTGCTATTTTCTTAACAGGTCGGCTATTTTTAAACAGTTCTTAAAACAGAAAACTTAAAGACACTAAAACAAAAGAGATAACAAATAAATTTACAGCTTCGTTATCTTATTTATATATAGTAGTGTAAGAAACAGTTCAAACAATAGCAAAGAACAACAAGCACTTAAAAACGTTTTCCATTCATCGCAAGACTTGAAACTTGGAAGCTTCTGAATCCTCTTCGTGGATGCTTGCAGAGATGATAACAAAAATAGATAAGAAAATAGTCTATATAAAGTTAGATGCGCAGTTTGGGAGGTTATTTAGGTATTTGTCTACAATATCTTATAACCTCAAGAAATAAAATTAAATAACCAAAATCATTATTCGCTTGATACATCAAGTGTTAAAATATTTATAATATTTTTTGACATACATTAAGATTTTTAATTTCAATTGTAGTCAAAGTTACAAAAGAGACTTTTATATCATTATTTGATTGAGTGTATGCCATTAGCTTTGCTCATAGTTAAGTTCTTTCTGAGGCTACTCTATAAACCTGGAACCTTAAAATGCTTCTCTGCAGATGTTTCAAACTCGCGTTAATCTTCACAATGCCGTCTGCTTTAATGATATTGCAAATTGTGTTACTACTGCAACATTTTGTTCGGCGTTTGGCTTAGTCGGAGAGGCTGCGGCACTTTTACTCAGGACTAAATAAAATGAAATAATGGATGAAGTGCAGGGGTATTCTTAATACGTATCTGTGAATACATATTATTTAAAAACGATAATTGTAATATGGCAATAGGTACATGTTTCAAATGTGCATTGCAATTAAATTAAATAAAAAAACACTTAAAAGTCAAACAAAATGTTATGAAACTTATTCATATCAAATACAGTTAGTATGAGAATATCGTGAATAAAAGAAATTTTAATTGAGATCTACATAATATAAAAATTTCGTACTTAACATGTACAATACTTGTCAGTTGACCTCTGTAGAAATGACCATTGCACCTACAACTATTTCGTTGAACATTCATAACTTTGTTTTTACGATGTTGGATATTTTCACCTGACTCCAAAGTTGTTATGAGTTTTGTTACTTTTAGCGGTTGCAAGACGAATTTGCTTTGTTTTGTCGGCGTGAGTCATTTATACTGCAAACTTTGTTAGCTTTAACGTAGTCTTGACTGAGCTTTTAAATAGAGCTTTAATGTTTTCTTGGTTTTGTTATAAAACTGTTATGTTTTTTAAAGTATTTAGGTAAATATAAATAATCCTTGTAATAATAAAGAATGCTAGTTATAATAAACTTGTATTTTTTATTTCAATTCTAATATTTATGCTACCTAAAAATTGTTGTTTTTCTGAAAAACAAATTAGGCTTTGCTTTCAAAAGTTTTGATTTTAAATTGCTAACGTAAAAAAAATTAAGATACAGTAAATCTAAATCCTTGACTTTCTTTCTTATTTACTTTAGCCATCAATACGGCAGAAGCAAACCCAATACATTCGGAAGCCATACACGTCGAGAGAGATATAAAAATTCCAACTTTTCCAGACTCGAGGCAAACATCAAAACATACAAATGCAGGGTATATTTATCATGTCATAAAGTGAACAAATGGATGGAGGATCGATGCAGGAGCATCGGTGCATCGCTCTCATAAACCGGGCACACGGATGGACCGAACACGAATGTACATGAATAACCAAACCAATGACTCTATGTATGGGGAATTGAATTTGGATGTTGTGTTGCTTAAAAGTTACAAAGTAAGCGAAATCTGAGACCACTCTATGCACTATTCCACAAGTCAACAACACATACATTCTAAAGACGCAAATCATAAAAGCAGTTTGCCGGATAAGATACCATCATGTTAATAGAAACAAAATAATGAAACCTATCACTAAGAGCAATCTACATAACTTTCCATCCGAAATCTGTTAACGCAACAAATTGCTACAAACAAAACACAATAGAAACATGACCCCCAAAGAAACAAGTTTAATCTGATCCCGAGCGTGACACAGAAAAACGTTCTAACACAAATTCATAAACACGAGCAAGATCTGATACAAAATGTACAATATACATAGTAAATCATCCGAAACCGCTATTTTTCGAAGTAGCCGCAGTATAATGAGCTTTTGTCCGTAAACTTTTCCCATCAGACCTTAAGGTCACAAGGTTTGATCTATTCAAGCCGATAGCACTTTCAATAAACATTGTGCGGTCGAACGTATAAAAAGTTGAGTTGGTAACCGACGCATGTGTGTGTACGTGACGTGCGAGCTAATCTATGCATAGACGGGATAACGGTCGGCATTATGTCTATGACGGGCCCTTATTCACTGACGGCTATTTTAGATTTGTTTGCAAATATAATTCATGTTCGGATAAATTTATTTGTTTTACGCCTGTCAATCGCATTATTTTTTGCTTTACTGTGAATGCAAAATTAATTAACTCTAAAGTGATTTAGTTGTTTTAGTACCGAAATCAAGTAATTAAACACGCCTATTTAAAGTAAAAGTCATATTGTTAGTTAACAAATGAGTCTAAGAAGCTATTAATTTGATATGAGTTACAGCGTTTCACACTTTTACTTCCAGATTCTAAATGTATACATATTTTAAAATACCAATTCCAATAACTTTTTACACTTCTGTCGTAAAATTCCCCTGTAGTTTCCCAGTCACACGTTCCAGCCACAAAACGTAGCCTTCAAATCGATCCGCGTCGCTTCTACGTCAAATATCTGTTCTATGACAGCCTTCAGCACTGCCGCTCCAATGGAATACATTATATGCAGGAAATCACGAGCAAGTCCACTAACCAATTTATCTTCGAAAATCATAAATTCTACAGTATAATGATATTTTGCATCCGCTGTTTTGATATGTTTATTCGGTTTAGTCCTTTTGGGTCAGAGGGAGACATGGTTTTGCGAGTAAAGTTGTTGTGTTGGCTTTGTTTATTATTACTGCTTGCTTTAGAGTCTTATGAAATAGATTTGGAATAAGTGTTTTGTTCTTTAAAGGCGTTTTTTTCAGTATTGTTTTGTTAATGATGAAAAATAAAATTATCTTTGTTTGTTATACAACGTCTACTGAAATCGTCATTAAAAACATGTTTGCCAATTCAATGTTCCCAAGATAGAACATTAATCGACCTAACCGCATTGTCTGAGAAAACATTCAGAAGTTTAAGCTTTAAATCAACTCGTGAATACAAAAGCAAACTTTAAACTTGTTTGATTAAAAGTTCTCTGTTTTAAGTGCACTGCTAACTTTGGTCTTTTCGAATTTTATGTACCTTTTACTATATCTAATATTATTTCTTGTGCTTCATTCAAATATGATTATGCTAGTTGACACATCAAATGTGGTCTTGCCATTTAAAAAGCAATAGCAGAAGGAGAAATAAAATATTGAAATGTAGTTGTCAAAAATGACAAAATCCTATTAAGCCGATGTGATAAGAAACCGTGATGTAGTAAGAAGCAGACTGTCAGCGAAAAACAGGCTGTGCCGACCCTCCTAGTGGAATATGGTAAAGAAAAAGAAGTAAGAAGCAGACTCAGAGACAAAGTTATAATTGATTATATTATAATTAAGGATGTCTAACAGTTTGAGGTAGCGTTAAATAGAATACATAAAGCTTTGTTTATATGTAATCAAGATAACGTTAGAACGGTAGCAGCACCAATAAAAAAACAGAGTAGGGCTCGATACACATCTTACGGCACCGTTAAGTGCATTTTCCAGTCTCAAGCCACTGGGTCAACTTAGAAACGGTCTGTGGTCAAGAATATCACATTAAACATGACAATTATCGATTATTATCCACTTAGAGTCGAGGTGAAACTTTGTGATAAGCAAAGCTAGATTTCTGTGTAGTTTTCCATGCAGTACTACTAATACTACTACTACTGAAGCTAGATTGGAATATAACTTTCTGAGAATCTGAGATGTTATGAACTGTAGTGTTATTATATGAATAATAGTATTCTTTTTTATCAAATAAAGCTAGGCGTTTGACTAGTAAAGCGAGTAACGATACTCTAGCTTATTAGATATTTTGTATATAATTTTTCAATCATTTATATTGTATCCACAAATGAGTTGGAAAATAACTAGATTACAAACAAACAACAATAACTTATAGCTATGTTGAAGAAAATTAATTTACGCCTCAAGGAAACTACGAGAATTAATAGAGCTATCAAATAAATCATTTCTTGCAATCAAGGGATAGATTAAAGTAAATTGCTTTTATCAATAATTATATTTTTCTAATCAAACGAAAACCAGAATAGGAATATACCTTTCTGGTTATATGGAATTAATCGTGATATTTTTTTACTCTAAGATCTATTTACGTAAAAGTATTGGCTTTGATTTAGTAGCGGCTGAACTTCGGTTAATTAAGGTGATCTGATGCGGATAGTTTTTGGATGGGTGACCGAGCATATCATTAAAAAATTGGCAATTCCATGGGCGCTGCTTTGAAGATGACTCATAAATTGTAGGTCCTGGCTGTTACTTTAAGTACAAGCAGTCGTTAAGCCAAAAGCCCTTGATAGATAAATAGAGTGTACACTTTATGGCGTTATAGAGAGTGGTCGTTAAATGGAGAGAATGTAATATCATTGTATGGAATACAAGCTAAACCAACTAAAGTCAAATGATTCCGACGCTTTAGAGAGTTTGTCGTTAAATCGAGTGACGTTACATAGAGTTTACACTGTATGCATTTGGTCGTTGTTATTCTGCAAAAACTATTAAAATATTATATTGCCCGGAGCTAGGTTCGTATCTCGTATCGTGAGGAAGGTCATCTAACTTGAAAATGTATATTTTATGGTCAGCCGTCATAAATTTTATGAGTAGTGGTTTAAGCAGTTTTGACTTTACCTGTTCTATTATTGTACACATTTGTGTACTAAACTAAAACTAATCAATTAAAGAAGTACTTAAAGAAACGTATAATTCCGATTTTAAAGATTGCTATTTGGTACCTTCAATAATTGATATGCTTACGTAAAAAAATCCTCATAACTTTATATTTGTTTTTTTTTTCACACTTGATGGGTACGCGTTTGACTACAGCTTGCCTGATGTAAAGCTACGCAGTAGCCTACGATATGGCACGCTTACCTAGAAAATACCTATTAACTCTACTTTGAAGACCCCGGATGATATCCTTAGGAAACAGAGAACCAGATAGAGAGTTCCTAATCTTCGCGGTCCTAATAATAAAGGTTGACGCAAAACGTTCAGTGCAAAAGTTAAATAAAATGTTACTATATTAAAAGAATTGAAATGCCTTAGAAATTGTAAAAACGTCATAAGAGAATATAAGCAATCTAATTCTATTTCTAATAACAAGTTTTGAAATCAAGAGGTTTGTTGCGACCTCGTTGCTGTGACTTTGATGCATTATGGTCATTGTATCACTCAGTCTGGTTTTATTACATTTATTTCTGGTATTTCGTCTACACATCTTGCGCAGATTGCTTTATTTTATTGATGTTCTTTTTTATTTTAATTATTTTTGCCTTTTAGAAAAAAAATATGTGAAAAATTACAAATGCTAACTAATGAAAGTAGATGTGTATTCGGCTCAATGTTACCAACGATATTTGTTTGTGTGAATAATAGATGGCGCATTATAACAGTATTTTAGTAAAATTGATTTAATAGAAACTTGTTATACACGTACTACACAAGTTAAGTATAAATAATCCTCGGCTCCTCTAATCTTTTTTTTTCAGTTTTATTATCATAGATTCAGTGAGAAATTGAGAATCGTAAGTTCCGAAAAACGATTTACGTAACTTTTTTTGGATTATTTTATTATTTTTTTTATAAAATAGTTGAAATGAATTTTAATACAATCATTAAAAACAAATAGTGTGCTTCTGAAAGTTATTATTTATTTAATTTTAAACTGGTTAATTTAGTACCGTATATATTTTGTTTTAAGAAAGTGCAGAATGTCAATGATGTTCAATTTATGAATATTACCTTTAAAAGTTTTAAACAAAATAATAAACTTCTACATAAATTTAGGACTCGAGACTGAAATTTTCAAAGAATAATTTAAGTTTTTCAATAAAATTAAATGCCAAACGAAGGACAGAACAATGAAGTATATTGTCAGAATTAACAACACTTTATTAATGTTTTCGTTTATATTTGTGTCGAGGAGAAAATTATCAAAATTGTGTAAGAAATAATCTCAGATAATAAAGTTAGGCAGACAACTTCAGCCTTGACTTTATACCTTCATTCGTCACTTTGAATAAACTGACAGTATTGTAAATTGCAAGCGTTGAATTTATAAATGACGCATATTGCATACAAATTTTTAGTGTTTATTTTATTCGCATATATTATGGTTGTACCATACGTAACAGAAAATCCTTACAAGTGATCACGTTCAAGTAAACGTGAAAGTCTAGATCGTATTATGCCTATATAAATATAATTGGGCACAGAGAAAATTGTAATTTAAACTGTAACGAATTTTTTACCATTGCTTATCTATCTACTAATATATAAAAATTCCATGTTACTGTACTCCTCCGAAACAGCTTGACCGATTTTCACCAAATTTTATATGCGTATTTGGTAGATCTGAGAATCAGCTGCTATCTATTTTTTTTGTGATAAGGGTTGTTCACCTATATATTTTTTAATTAATAGAAATAATTATTTCAAAACAACGTTTTCCGGGTCAGCTAGTAATACATAAAAACCGGATTAAAATATACCTAACTAGCATCCTGTCCCGAATTCGCGCGAACTTTTAAATAATCTGAGTAGCAATGAGAAACAAAATATAGCCTATGTTACGTGAAATGATTTTTCAAATCGGTCCGGTAGTTTCGGAGCCTATTCGCGTCAAACAAACAATCAAACTAACTAAACTAAAATTTTCCTCTTTATAATATTGGTAGGTATAGATGGTATAGATGAAAAGAAGAAAGAAAAACTAAGACTCATACTATAATTATAATTTCTGTTTTTCATCACTATTTTCGGTACTGCAATATTAGATGCTAATTCTGTGCATCTTAGAAACGCAGGTTTAATTGCCACTGCTTAAAAACGTACGTGTTGCATGAACATAATTTTGTTAGACCTTGCTCTCGATATATATGTACGATCTTTTAACGTGATTGTTATGGTGGCCTTCCGATTTCTGTATCGACTTGTCTTAGGGTTGACTTTAACAGATGTGACTAAATTGACGATTAAGAAACCCGTTCGTCAAAATATAAACACAGATTATAAACTCCACATATTTTAAATTCAATTGTAAATATGTTTTATGTTATATTTTGATATGGGACTTGATCCTGGAATAAATTAATTTGTATTTGAACTAAACTCCTGTTGGGTTGTGGTGTATACTAAAAATGGTTGACCAAAAGTTAAACTAGTAATTTGTTTTTTAATTTGGTAAAATTCACTCTTAATTCAGCTAAACCTACATTACTGAGGGCTTACATAAATATACTGAAATATTTTATTTCTAGTTGTATACAGAGACAAAATAAGTTCCGTTTGAAGAAAAATGAACCTCTGATTAAACATTTAACTCAAAAAATAGAGTTAAGTAACCAATTGACATTAAACTACTAAAAAGTCTTTCAAATCGATTAATTATAATAATTTGTGATTTATTCAAATAAAGTAATGTAATTACATACACAACAATCTAAAGACACTAACTTACTTCCCTTTATGTAACTGCATCAAGTCGGTTTAAGAATCGGACAGGTTCACGTCAGAAAAGAAGTTTAGTCACGTATTGCTTACTTTTGGTACAAAAATAACCTTTATTTTTTATTCCGGTAGAATGGAACGTGCTTATTTTAAAACGGTTTTATATAAAACGTTTGCCATAAAAAAAATTGAGTAGCTCATAATGAGATGTCCTTGTCATTCGTGTAACAGGTTTGTATTTTTAGAAAATATAGGTCGAGTAATGTTTTATAAAATACTAGATGATCCGGCAAACGTTGTTTTGCCTCACTTAGGGGTATGAAAAAAAAATAGTGTAGCTTATGACACGTTCGTAGATTTACCATAGCAGCGCCATCTATTGATTACTTACTCAACCCAGTCGAAAGGTATCGACATCTGTTAGAATCATTTGGAGTTAACAGATAATTGTGACTGTCAAATAATAACAGACAATAATTAGCAATAAATTAAAATCGCGACTATAATTTGAAATTTACTAAACATTTATTTACTAACTATCCTATCTCTCAAGTTGGACCGAACTGCACATGGTGTGCGAATTTTATAATAATCGGTTAAGTGGTTTAGGAGTCCATTGAGGACAAACATTGTGACACGAGATTTATATATATTAATATTTAAAATAATGCAAACAAAGCAAGAATAATTAATTATTATGTTTATCAGAAACCGCAGATAGACATACAATTTTATGTAAATGAATGAATAGTAGCTTTAACTTATCGACACCATTGTAAACTCGAAACAACAAGGCAGTACTAGAGAAGATGATCTGACATATTAGTTAAATCGAATATTATTCGAATCCAGTTTAAACATCTAATATGTTACATTTTTAGTCTCTTGTGAGTAAAACTTTTAAATTCAAATTCTTATTTATTTTAAATTATGTATTACCAACTAAATAATTCGGCACTTACGTTTTAAATAACCTCGATGAATAAAGCAAATAATAATACAATTTTCTCTATATAAATTATTTCTTAAATTACCTGTAAAATGTTGTGAAAATAACACTAGAAAAATAACATAACACTGCCAAATACAATCTGTTCTAATAAAGATAAAGTTATAATTAAATATCGCAATCGTAGCGTTTCTTACACTAATCGAATAATTCTGACACCGATTTGTAATTCGAATAAACAAACCATTCCATTTCACGCGTCTCCGCCATCGGTATACGTAAATACGTATATGGGCATCCCAAATGAGTCCGCAAACACAGTCTGTAATGGATATCGATCTGTTTGCATTAACTTTGAATGTTTGCTTGTCAAATACAGCCATTGATTAGTGATCACACAGATTTTGACACTTGCATTTGTCAACTAGAATTTACTTTCGCACTTTATAAGTACACAATTTTGTAAATTTGGGATTGTGATTACGTTTTACTTATGCGTAAAACGGAACGATATAATACTTCATAGAGCTGGGACTGAGTCGATGTGCAACTTTGTAGGATTCCGTACCCAATTTATATTTCTATTAATATCAGTAGTTTTTTTTAAGGCGAGAGTTCTTTTAGTTCAGACTTCTTCTAGATCAACTTGCTTCATCTTCGGCCATAGCTTCGCTTACCAACAGGCGAATTGGTAGCCAAGCATAGATCTATCTATTTAAAAAGTAAGTTTTGTAATGGGCCAGCAAAAATAAAGATTACAAGTTTTATAAAAAAATAATTAATCAAAAGAAAACAATAAAATTAAAAGCCTTTTAATTTGTATATCTTTTACTCTTTACTTAAATCACAATTAATATCCTATAGATTTTTCTTCAATTATCAGTTACTTAGTATCGTTGATATATCGTTTGTCTGAATCACTAGCAATGAAAAAAAAACTAAAAAAGGAGGGAAAATTTGTAAAGAAAATAGTACATATAAAAAGCCAGTGAACATAACATACTCTTACACCGAAAAGGTAAGAAGTATCACAGTCGCAAAGCAGTTTATCTTACAATATTACCGAGATCATATCAGTTATTTGATACAACAATACAGACCCGTCCCTGAGGAGAAGGGTAAATATTTTATTCATAAAAAATCTCAACCCAAGCAGTAAATAAAAATGCTGTGAATAAACTAGATACAACGCATCCTTCTGAATATGTATAGGTTAGGAGTTGGTGGCGTTTTATGCTACCAGTTTATTATGTTTATTTTTTAATTTGCAATATTATTTTTTCTTTTTATGTTTAAAGTTTAATTGAATTGCAATCGCATGAAAAATCACGTTTAAATATTTATTCAACTCTCTTTCTCACTCATATGCCGCTTCTCTGTTGATAAACCAGTGCATCATACATTTCAAAAGCGCCTAAAACGTTTTTGAAGTTGCGAATCTTGTATTTTAACTTTGACATACTGTAGGTATACATTATACATTTCACTAATCAAGTTCTTTAGTTCGATACCCATTATGAAGCAGTTGTGAAGAAATATATAATCCGCCATATTGTGATGGCCATCTTAGACCTATTTTCACAAAACATGGCTTAGAACACTCTTGACTTATTTCAATAAATAAAACTAAATCAAAATGGGTTTACCCGTTTGGAGCTATGATGCTGCATACATACTCGTACATACACACAGAGACACGTTAAACTTATAGCACCTTTCATCGAAGGTTAAGAAAATCCTCAAGCTAAGTATTTATTGTGATACGGAGAATTTGAGAATTTGATGACATGATACTTTTTGTTTTTTGTTTTATTTATTGATTAATTGATGTGTGATATGCATATTTTCCTATGCTTTTCGTCCACATTTGTGTGTTTACCTTTATCAGTCCGTGATGTAAAAAAAAAACAGACCAGAAAATAAACGTATATAATATATTTATCCCTCCACCTCCTGGTCTAGTAATGCGCACGACAATCCTTGACTTATACTGGATGTAAATACAACTTCCTTGCGCTAGCTTGAATTTTCTCTGGGCTTGCTGATTTACATTTAATGGAGTCAGCCCATTCAACAGACTAGGTTCGAAGCTACCGGGGAATATAAATGTATTATATACATATACCTATATAATACAGAAATAAATAAAAAATGATTAAACCGAAGATTTTTTTTTATTGTGGATAGGCAAGCGCTTGATCGAAACTCACCTGATGTTAAGTGATGTTGCGATGTAGGGTGGAGCGCGCTTGCCTAAAAGAAACCGATTCACTCTTGCCTTAAAGATAGTAAGGTTAAAGTTCAGAGGGAACAGGGATTGCGGCAAAGAGTTCCACAGTTTAATGGTCCGCACAATATATGTAGAAACATATCTTTTTTTCATTAACAAAGGGTTTTTTCATTGGTGGTATGGAATATTCTAGCACTCACCTAGCCTACCCTTAAGTTGAGAAATAGCCAATCACCTAACAGTGTGTTCTGAAAGCCTCATTGAGAGCTAGTTACACCAGACTAGGCATACTCCTGCTATAATAAAATAATACTAATGCTTAGCTGTAATACTATCTCTAAGCTAAGCATTCGAAAGTGATCTTATTTTAATTACGTAGTTATAAAACTCACGTTTGGAAAAAAAACAATAAATTTTACGTAATAATTTTATTATTTCTTCGGAAAAGAAATACCTTTATAAACATTCTTTTGCTAAAAGTATAATCACAATTCAGATTCATTATCTGAAAACACAATAGAGAAGACCCATCTGGGTTCAAAGGAGGTATTTTGCTCGATAGGGTCAGACTTCACCGTGACATTACAATTTTAGTAAACGTTATTTTGTAGGTTGACTAAGAAACTTCAGTCTTGTTGTGTTCTGAGCTAATCTTTTGTTTTATTTTTTGACTTCTCCATTTTTATGAAAAAAAAAACACAAACATTGGACATTTATTTCAGTTTTTATTCAATTTCAATTTCAATGTGTTTTGTTGAATTGAAGTTTTTATTAAAGATAGTTTTAAATAGTAGAAAATAATTTTGGGATTTGTTGCATCTAAGAAATTAAACAGGATAGGTAAGAAATAAAATAGTAGTTATATTATGCACAATAAACTTTTACCTTCTTTAGATATAATCAAATGTCCAAAACAAACAACTATTTGTTTCAGTACTGTGTATGTACTCGTATGTTTTTACTAAGTTATGGACAAATCTTTATCTAACTAGATAAAACTATATTTAACTAGGGTACCTTTTTTATCTAACCTATACTCCCCATTTTGGGCAAATACCTCCCTTATGATGAAAAAGTATATATTCTATTATATGCAATATAAGAATTGCGAAAATAGTTTATTTTCATCAGATTAAAGATTTGGTATTCATTGGTATGCCAAGATTTCAAATTTCATATTAAATTTGGACCCAGTATCTCATGATGTTCATTTGTCATCTAATTATTTCCTGCCTGAGCTAATTTATTCTATCAAACAGCCAAAACATACAATTTTAAATAAATTAATCAGAGTTACATTACGAGAATTAGTAAAAAAATGGTTGCTTGTAAAGTCGGTTTTACGGGCGAAGATTTTACGTGACAATCCGACGATCATTCATAGTTGAGTGGGAGTGGGGAAGACCGATCATAGTTGAGTGGGAGAGAGACGCAAGGCATTCGGCGGGCCTCTCTCTCGTTCGGTGACTCATCGTAACGTTACCGGGCGTTACACTTTTTCATAAGTGACTCCCAGCCGCAACCTAATTTAAGACGTTGTCACGTCAAAAAAATGTAGCGGTCCCGTTGCGTTAAAGTCCAACTTAGTACCTCTTGACGGGTCCAAAACTCTTTTGTTGTAAGTATTCGTCTCGAATACGTCTTTATTATATCTTGTCTCTTCAGGTTTGTATTAAAGTGAGAACAACCCTTTTAATTTCTTTACGATGCGCTCCCTTTGTGGTTTGATTTATCACGACTCATAAATTCCAAAAGGACGTAATAAATTTCATAAGTGGCAGGGGAAAGTTTGTGAGCACTTAATTTTATTCAAAAATACTCACGTGAGCACACTTCAATTTTTGCATTGTAGGTTCTCAAGTCTCCACAAAGTTCTTTTTTTTTTCGTCTGGAGTTTCTAGGTATTTAATACTAGATGCGCTTTGCGGTGTTATGCGCGTTAATCTGAGAGAAAAAGTACACTAGTTGTTAATCCAGAGTCTTCTAAGAGACTAACGCAGAAAACACACGAAATAATAATAAATAAAATAATAAATATTAGGAAACATTCTCACACGGTTGGTAAGCCCCATACTGAGCCATTTCTAGCTCGTATTATGGTTGCTAACACAACTGATATACTACATATACATACATATTATATATAAATACATAGTTAACACCC
Source organism: Mellilla xanthometata (assembly GCA_035578125.1). Classification (NCBI taxonomy): domain Eukaryota; kingdom Metazoa; phylum Arthropoda; class Insecta; order Lepidoptera; family Geometridae; genus Mellilla; species Mellilla xanthometata. Next base: position 12,805,689 of record JAPUBQ010000001.1, on the reverse strand, counting down.
AGACCCACAGCCAACAAATTTAGTTAAGCACAAAGTTGTTGACCGGGCCGGGAATCGAACCCGAAACCTTCTGATTAGCAGTCCGGCATGGTAACCTTTACGCCAACGAGGTGGTCAACGAGGCTTATTAACAAAAAAAATATTTAGTGAAATCTTTAGCACGTTTTGAGAAAATGACCACTTTATTCGTACTGCAAAAAAACTGGCTAGTTTAAAAAAAACTTGCAACGATGGTCTTAAAATGATTTCCTTTTCACATAAATTTAGCTGGCACAAAGTTTTAACTTCCTTTTTCGAAAAATATTTTTGTCTAAATCTTATCATAACTTGTCAGATTAAATTTAATTTAGGACGGAAACGCGATGCGTGAAACTCAATTTAGGTTTTAATTTCGACTATTTTAAGTCTTTATAACGGTTACTGTTTACCTCTTAAATAAACGTTGGTTGAGATTACGAACGTTTTTAATTTCGAGTGTAATAAAAAGATTTTATTAGACGTCAAGAGATGGAAAAGTCGTTATTTTATTCTCGAGTCAACTTCGTGTTTTTAGTTCATTAACTGTCATAAAGTGCTTATTTGTCAAGAAATTCATAAACATGTTTACAGAATTGTCTCCGAACTTTTTACAACTACAATCAAAGTGTTATCGACCTCTGTTTCGTCAAAACGACAAAACATTGAGGAGCTTCACTTGGCTATTATTTCAAAGTAATGCATTTACTCTAATTTAGTCATTTTTTCTTATTTTTAGTAGGTATAACTGCTTGAAAATTTGCGCTTAGATCGTCGACCACTTTAATCTGACCGGCTTTTTTAATTATCTCTTTTTCTTTCTAATGAAATAAAAAAAAAATAAGACACTTCATTTCAAACGCTGCAAAATCACTTAACATCAGGTTAGTTGTAGTCAAGCGCAAGCCAATTAAGCGTAAAAAAAATAGAAAGCGAGTCCTGAAGAACAATAAATAAAAAAATTCACGGCCTTTTGAAAAATTGGTTCTACTTGTCCTATAAGTACCTGCTTACTATAATATACTAGCTGACCCGGCAAACGTTGTTTTGCCTCACTTAGGGGTATGAAAAATAGATAGTGTAGCATGACACGTTCGTAGATTTACCATAGCAGCGCCATCTATTGATTACTTACTCAACCCAGTCGAAAGGTATCGACATCTGTTAAAATTATTTTTATTTAACAGATAAATAGTGACTGTCAAATAATTACAGACAATAATTAGCAATAAATAAAAATTGCGACTATAATTTGAGATTTAAACTATCCTATCTCTCAAGTTGGATCGAACTGCACATGGTGTGCGAATTTTATTATGATCGGTAAAGTGGTTTAAGAGTCCATTGAGGACAAACATTGTGACACGAGATTTATATATATTAAGATAGTTATTGTATGTATTATTCACCGCTACCGCATTTAAGAAGTTGCCTTGAAAATTGCAAAACAGCAAATCCAGTTCTAGGATAACGGTATTATGCTAGGGCTCTAGCTAGCCAAGTATGCCAAATGAATGGTAGAAACACCATTCACTGACAATTATCTTACTATACTTCGAATTTTTAATCATCATTAGTCAGCTTGTAATTCTGCACTGCTGAGCATATTGTCAAGAATTAGGAGTGAAAATTGATATGTCAATTAATATGACATTTGATTCATATCATATACTTTTGTAATGATATTTTATTACTAGAATTAGAATTGAATATTAATATTGATGAACTTTGGTGTTATCAATAAATGATTTGTATTTGTATTTGTCTCTCTTCTAAATACTCTGATATGATATCAAAGATTTAAAAAGATATTCACTACACACATAAAATTTAATATTTTGTGTCTATGTAAACCACAGATTTACTTTAAGTAGCATATTTTTTCCTATAAGCATATCGAAGGTTTTCAATTCATCCAAGGGGCACCTAACTTTATTCAACGAATGCTTGTACTAAGACGAGCCGAGATCTACAATTTAACTTTTCTTGACAGCCTTTAGCATGGTCACCCATCCAAAAGCTGTCCGTTTCAACCGTTACTTGAATTTTATTCCAGACTAGGCATGCTTCTTAGGCTAAAGTGTCATTGAACTTCAAATGCCTAGCTGTACCGAGTAAAATAATTTGCCAGTTGCGAGCTGGGCTCGCGCATGAAGGGTTCCGTACCATTGTTATATGGGAGCCCCACCTCAAATATTTATTTTGTTATATGGTCCCGTTTTTACCTATAAGGTACGGAAACCTAAAAACTTAAAATATCGCTTTGTATCACCCTAGCCGAGCTGAAAGCGAAATCTTAAAAATATAAACTTTGGAACAATTTTTCCGCCATTCGCTTAGCAGAGTTGGGCGATCCAGGAAACAGACTCGCTGCCCTTGCGCTAGCTCTGTTCTAGAATAGCTAATAGTACAGTCTGACGGCACAACGCGAGCGCCATAACGATAATGCTGACTAGTTCTCTACAGAGTGATTTTTTTTACATAGAAATTATTTGTTTACAATTTGCAAAAATTGTAAAAATTTTAATGAAAAAATTTTTGAAAAAATTTTGTAAAAATTTTAAAGAACGTAAATGTAAAAAAAAAATACCTATATAGATCAATACTATTGACGACCTCGTTGACGTAATGGTTACCATGCTGGACTGCCAATCAGAAGGTTCCAGGATCGATTCACGGCACAGCTAAAATCTTTTTGGGGGACTAAATTTGTTGGCTGTCGGTCTGGATGTTAAATATGTATCTATTTAAAGTATATATGTATGTTATGTAGTATAACAGTTGTGTTAATAACCATAATTCAAACTTGATGTTAGTAGATAACGATATCCAAATATAAAAAAAAATATCATCAATATTAAATATGAATATTAAATCTAAAAATCTCTCGCTTAAGTTCAAAATATAAATATTATGTATGCATTAAATACCACTCGTCAATAGGAGAAAAGAAACTAAAATTCGTTTTGATGAACTAAGTATAATATATTTTTTATTGATTAACATCTTGTCCATGGACACTTGATATAATAATATCTACATATCAAATTCAACTATTTTAGCTAATAAATGACATCGATCACAAAAAATATCTTTATCATCATTATAATTTTATTTACATAAAAATTTAGTTCACTTCTTAGAAAGTTTGTTCTGTTTTTATGCTCACATTACTTTCTTTTGTTTTTTTATCATTGTCCTTTCATTAGTCTCTTGAGTTTGTTACAACAGCCTGTATAGCGAGTGCCAACATTCATTCCATAATCGGAAGGTTACCATAACACCATAATCTGGTTCCTATACACGTGTCAGCTTTTTATTGTAGACTATTTACAATACGGTAGTTGATTACACTTTTTTCGTCATTGCTGAAAGTCAATATAAATAGGTGTCCCTGAAAAAAACCTTGTTAATCTATTTTAATTTTGGATAGGAACTCTAATTATAAGTCCACTTGAATTACATTCACTTGTTATACGAAATATTCCAAAGTTAAACTTAGTTTGGGTTCCAAGCATACAATTTGTATCTATATCAAAATTTATCATGTCTATGGGATGGCATATTTCTATAAATAAATAATAAATAAGTAAATACATACAGGATTTATTTTCCAAAGAAACTTAAATTTAGGTTACATCGAGATTAGTAATTATAATATAAGTATAGAATTTTGCATATATAGTCAGTGTGTTTGGTAGACTCTGTGGACTGCTTCACACTAGGCTCTTTCATACATACAAAGGTAATATATACAAATAAAAGCTACTAAATTATACCAACTTAAAAGTTACAAGTCTATGTAATTATTTTGTAAGTGGCGCCAATATTATCTCCATCCAATAAATTTATTCTAATCTTATGTTAATTATCATCAAACAGGTATTATAATCTAAAAAATAAACACGTTAATAAATTAATCAATGTTACTGATCGGAAATACAACGGACAAACATGAGTTCCAAAAATAGTATGATAACGAACGTCAATTCCACACGCGTCTTTTATGTGTATAAGAATAAAATAAGGTCATAACACGCTCCCCTGAGTGAACCACTAAGTAGGTCTATCAATTTTAAGCCAAGGCTTCACTAATTTCCGCGTTAGCAAATCGCCGGCTTAGAAGTACGAGTACATACGTAAGAAACTAAGTCAGTCTTAGTTCTCCGGAATTCTGCATGCCGAAGGTCTTTTTAGATAAGTAACGCTATTGAAGATGATTTATACGACTTCCTAGAGGAAACAAGTTTTAAATACACTTAGTTTCCCTTAAAATTCAAAACATGTTTAGGTTAAAAATTTGTTGTAAGGTTTTAGTGAAATAGGCATGATAAATATTTATACAAAATTGACATGGTATTTAACAGTATTTATGATATTATTATGGATTATTAATGACTCCATTTTATTTAAAAACTTCATGATAAAAACACAAGATGTGATGTTCGAAAGTGAAAGTGACTTTAAGTCCTTAACCAACGAGTTATTCAAAGAAATTAAGCAATAAAGAAATTAAAATATCAATAACATTTACATAAAAATGAGTGATCGAGTGATTAAAGCTGATAATAATATACTTGTTTTATTAATTTCATTAAAATACATGATTACTTATGTGACAAAAACTTTTATTAAAATACTTTATGAACAGTTGCTTTAAATGCTATGACAATGACAACAACAATCTAGTTTTAAATACACTACAAAATCATAATCTTTTATCACAGTCGGGTAAGAACTAGCTAAATGAAGTAAGATCTGTTGAAGTTCTTGGTCAGACTGAATTATAACAAGTCACCTAGGTAGTAATAAACCTAACCGCCGGCGCACAAAAAATGACCTAGCAACAATTAGAAGTACGCAAAAAATAGCGCACTCGGGTTTTAGGTGGTAATCGACATACAGTCGCTGCAATCTAGATTACCTTCTCAAAAAAAGTCATAGCTACAGAGTGTTATCGTACAACTTATTTTTATTAACGAATAATAATTATGAACTATCTTTTAAATAGACAGCTTTAGAATGTTTTATTGTTATCAACTTATAACAAGTAGCAATAAACTTTATCATTTATTTTATTATTAACCTTAAGTGCCAAAGGAGTATAACAATCTGTAAATGTACTGTTTTTGTAACAAATAAAGATAATAGCAAGTTTAAGTTAGCTTTAAAAAGAGGAGATCTAAATATAAAGGTCGAGGTTTGGTAAACGAAGCATTAAAGATAAGTGAAATAACAGCTGTTCTCGGAATTAGACTACATTGGCACAAAACCGAAACAGGATAGAATAGCTGAAGCGTATATGTACCAAGCAGCGGTACAGAACTGGCTGTAGATAATAATGACAATGATGAAGTAACGATACACAAACCCACAAACACACTGTACCGACTACTCAATAATAATAAGAAACAACCTGGACATGTTTCGAGCAAAAAAATGCCTACCTCTAGGAGTTTCACCTTGAGACTTGCTGTAGGCGGGCCGAACGCTCCGAACTTGATTTACTTGCCATCTGACAAACCCTTTTTTTGTCCTGAATATAAATAAAGACGAGCAAAAAACATAAACTCGGTTTCTTCTTTTCCTTTTTTCCCCTCACGGGCTGAGTGAAGTTTAGCGAAAGTAAGATTTAAATAATAAAAGCGAATATTCGCTTATGTTCTTACTACGCGGCCGTGTTTTTTATTGTCTGAATCGTGAAACGACTCTGCCTTTAGCGGTATTCTTGATAAAACGCTCCTCTTTAAGAAAACGCTGAAACTTTAGCCTTGGCTCGAGCTTTAGGCGTGTCGTTTCATATTTGCGTCAAATGTGAGGCTTGGCACGGCAGATAGTGCCATAAACTTCGCCCGTGAGCGAAGCGTAAATATGCTCCGTTTTATCGAGTGTATTTTTCGTAAGGAAAAACGAGCCATATAGATAGGACGTCCTCACAGCGCTTCCTACATTTGATAATGACTTCCTGCGTCCTTAAACATCCTCGTTAGTCAATGCTTTATAACATTCGAACATACGGAAACGTTTACTGCACTCGGAACGATCTGACTTGGAATAGTTACTTGTAATATAAATTAAAATTGGGTCACGCGTAAATCTCATGGTACAGTATTATCATTACACATTCTACATGGGTACCGTAAAATTTTCCGGTACCAGTTTCATATTTCGAGCTGTAATAATAATTCCTATGATAACAATATCATTAATAGTAAGGACACAGACTTAATGTCGTGCCGTTGTGCATACTAATTGAATGTAGCCAGAGCTGTGCCAGCGGCGTAACGGACATGCCTGAAATAATAATCGTGAGTTGACAATTAAGCTGATAGTGGATAGTGCCGATTTCAACCCGAAACCTTGAGTTGACTCTATGTATCTGTTTCACCTTGTACTTGTATAAATAATATCATAATAGAATTAGCGTTGATTAATTTTCAAGGTCTTTACCCCGAATAGTCCTTGCCCATTTTATCTTTTGTACATTTTACTAACGAAAACTTTTTCTTTTGTTACAGACTAAGAAGAACAACCCCAACCACATTAAGAGGCCTATGAACGCCTTCATGGTCTGGTCTCAGATCGAGCGTAGGAAAATATGCGAGCAGACACCAGACATGCACAATGCCGAGATCTCCAAGAACCTCGGCCGCGTATGGAAGACGCTCAATGACGAGGAGAGGCAGCCTTTCATCGATGAAGCGGAAAGACTCAGGCAACTCCATATGCGGGAATACCCTGACTACAAGTACAGGCCTCGCAAGAAGACCACTAAACCAGATAGAAGTGGTCCAAGATCAGGATCCATCCAGAAGCCAAAGCGTAAACAGCGCGCTGACTCTAATAACAACAGGGGGGTGTCAAGGAGACGGAGGACAGTGCCGACTGTCCCAAGCGTGCCCACGGAGACACCCGCTCCGCCCCCACTCCCGGCTTCCCCAGCTGGTGCGCCAGACTCTCCCGAGTCAGCCTTCTACGAAGACCACAATAGCAGGCCTCAAGTCGCCACCGACTTGACGGACCTGTACTCCATCACGGACCTGCTCACTCTACCGGCGGACTGTGACGTCGACATCGAGGCGCTGACGACGGACATGGAATCGTTCGAGACGGCGTCGTCGTCCTCGGGCTCGCACTTCGAGTTCTCGGTGTCGGACATGCTGTCCGACCTGGGCGTGGCCGGCGACTGGGTCGACACCACGTTCTCGTCCTACCTGCCGTCGTCGTAGAGCGCCCGGCCCGCCACGGCGCAGCCGGTTCCACTGATCTCATGCGGTCGAAGGGCCGCCGACGGAGGCCGACGACGCGGCGACCGCTCGCCGCCCCGCCTAGAGAGTGCCTATCCAAACCGACGTGTCGACTTTTGGATTCAATGTACAAAGTTATTATTAAGAATCGAGGGTAGCAACCGACCGTCCGGGTCGCATTCTTGTTCAGTTACATTTATGTTGTTTATAGTTTAGAGCGTCCGCCCGCTCCGGATGAGCGCGTCGGTTTTTAAACGTAGGCTGTGAGTTGGTTCTCGTTTCGTCTCGTTGCTTTCGTGTTATTTTGATTTTGTAAAGAAAGGGTGGTTTCCGAAAGGCACGTCTCATTGCATCTCAGTAAATAATCCGTCTTCTGTCCGTCGCTGGTAGTATTCTCGGTGTCAGGTCGCCGCTCGCGTTGTCGCGCCCGTGTCCTCGTGTACGTTACACGACTTGGCTTCTAGTTTTAAAATAAGTTCGCAATTTCTATGTCACATTTTTAGTTTACTTTATTAACATTCGTACTTTAAGGCATACGTACGTTTTCTTTATCAAACTGTTTAGATCGAGTAATTATAAGACTAGGTTATAGTCGTTTGCGTTAACAGTACGTAAGTTCACCTTATACTTTACGCACGTGGTAGGAGTACGTTTATGATTTCTGAAGCTGATCGTTCTTGTCGTCGGAAGAATTTGGGAGAGCGAAGTGCGTGTAGTATCGATTGGTGATGGATGAGCCCTTGCCGTGCCGCCGAGGGGAGTAAGCCGCGTATTATTATCAAACGCCTTTCACTTCTGTCCTCGAATGATTCTTCCGCTTTACGCGTACCTTATTCCCTTCTGTCATATTAGCGATAAGGGTTCATCGTGTATGTTTCGAGTCGGTATTGATGTACTGTAGGATTTGTAGGGTAAGATTAATATGTTCAATGGTAAGGCATGAATTAAGTGTATAGATGGCACCTATGGATTGGTACGAAGGGACACTTCTATTTTCTTTGAATTCTTCACGCTGCAGTAACAATGTATAGAAAGATACATATCAATAAACGGGAAGAATAGCGGGAAGGTGGTTTAAAGCAAATGTTTCAACGGTCACTCGCCGTTACACGTTCCACTCGATATTTTGCTGTTTCAACTCTGTGATTTAATTTACGGATTTTCTAAATTTTAAGGTTCTAGTGGAGACTGATATCGCATAGATTAGTTTTAGCAACGCTAGCTTCTCTATTTTCGTTTAATCTTTTAAATCTGGGCATAACTTTTGTACTGGAAAAGTGAATACGTACCTATTTTTGATAATTCACGTCATTGTGGTATTTGGGTTTGTAACATTTTGCTGATTTTATTCGTATGACATGGTTGGTATTTATGTCGTTAAGAGTAGAAGAACCTTAGAATTGATTCATTACTACTTTATTTTAAAATTAAGTTTTTTAGTGTCGTATACTCACGGAAAATAGTTTGTGAGTCTTTCACAAATCCCACAAAGACGATAATAAACTAAAAGTAAACTTTACATAATGTTGGTAAAATCTGTCAATTCAGTGAAAATGGTGTCAGTTAGTTGGGTGATAACGTTTAACAAAATGAATGCCTCTGTCGTTACTTAGATCCTTCTAAAATATTAATCGAAACTTGTAATATTAAAAATAATACTGTAGTATTTCTGTGTCCCGAATAACGTAAGAAGTGAGTTGTGTTCCATATATTAAGAAAGAAAAATGCTTTACCTACATTATATTCTTATAAAATTATATATGTAAAAAATTGAGCATGTTAACTTAGCGAGTGTCTACGAAATTCAAAATAACAAAAATATGCATTAGAAATACATATATATCTATAACTATACTAATGTCTTGTGTGTAGATGGCGATATAATATTATCTTCGTGTAATGGAAAATAAATTTGTGCCTAATAAGTATAAACGTGAAAACCTTGTATAAATGTTAGTGATGCTCAACAAACTACTTTTAAGCGCGTAGACATTATGCTGTCAAAAAAAAACTCTATAAATACTAAAATTTAAGATTCTCTGCAGACCAGATTGTGCATTTCGTAATTATTTTGCTTCATCTATAAACCCTGCCGCTAAAGATATTTATAAAATAATAAAAACACATTATTTTTCAGCTTCTTTTAAAGAATCGATACATAGATAGTCAGTTACTTCATTATTTTTAATACTATTGACAATAAAATTCACTATCGTTATATTTTTGCTATCGCATTGACTATTTAGTATGCTTATGATAAAACAATAACATTACGAACAAATCAACGATTACAAGCAATACTAAACTCTACTGTTAGGTACATCGAGGCTCAAATTAGAATAAAAACCTTATTTACTAAACACGAATAAGTCCATTATTAAACAATTATTTCACGAAAAAACTGTTTCTACTACTTTTTTTACAATATTTATCTTCAAAACGTTCAATTTTTGCCTAAATTCATTCGGCCGTAGATTTTATAAATTGTAAGAATACCAACAAAATCTTCAAAGTATTTTTAGTGCAACATCGAATTTAAAATGTTGTAAAGACGCTTCTTGTTGTGGAAATTCAATAATGTTTGGAATTATCAGGGTTTAAATGTTTTGTTTAAATGTTAGATGTACATTTCGATGGACCTTTTCATTTGTTGCGAACAAAAAAACAAACTTTTTGAAATTTGTGTAAAGCTATGTTCTCATCTTCCGTTACTTTTTAACCGACTTCAAAAAGGAGGAGGTTATATATTCGACGTGAAGGTATTTTATTTTATTTTTTTCTGTTACTTTAACATAAAAAAAGTCGGTTGCGTACAACCCGATATACTTTCAAGATACTGTTAAAGTACGACATAGAAAAGTCGACTAAAGTATCGTAAGATGTGAATCGCTTGAAAATGTGTTCACCTATATATTGTTTTGTGCAGTATTCAAGTTTGGAATCGTTTGTTTTGGTCGCAACAAGTTTGCCTTTGTAGATATTTCAGTGTTACCCTTCGCTATTGGGCTTCTCTTCTTCGTAGCCTAATCATGATCGAAATATGATCCGATGTATATAAAATTAAGTATATTGGAAAAAAAAAATGTTAATGATAAGGAAAGTCAAAATAAAGCACACTGTGAGAAAAAGTTAGATGATATTATTATACACGTCTCAGAAATATATCATAGACGTCGTAGCGTGTAGTCGTTGTAGTATTTACATGTACTATTGATGTAAGTGTACTCGTGTTAAAGGATAATCCCATAATTTTGACATTTCGGATCGCATAACAAATGCTTAAAATGCTTGAGAACTGAGTAGTTTTTTTCTGAAATAAATATAGAGCGACGGATATCTATAAAACACTTTCTTGTATGTATGTAAATCATCGATGAAAATTAGTTGTGTAATTCATAAAAAAAATGTTAGTGATTTATTCACAGAACTGAACGTTACGAATTCTCGTTACATTGTTTAAAAAAAATACTTAATTATATCTGTGTATTATATGTATCTACCACATTGTTGATTTAATATATAAGCGTCTTCTATCTTAAGGTTTTTCTATGTTTCATAGCTGTCATGAAATACAACGAATTCCTTTTCTTACTTCTTCAGCACATTATTATAACCTAAAATAATAATAATCATAATTAATTGATTAATTGGTGTCTATTATTATCCAATGTATAACTGTGGAACCGTAGTTGGTGAAATAATTAAAAACGTTGTAGACGTGTCATTTAATGTTATTGGTAATAATTGTAATATTAATAATTGCTATGATAAAGAAACGAAACTGTCGCACAATCCGAATGACGGAACTTACTTAAGATTAACAGTAATAGTAATTAATGATTGTAATTAATAAGACATTGCAGTTTAATCCAAGAGGAATAGTTATTTGTACAAAATGATTGTTACTTGTAAAATTTATTTTCTGTACTTACATAAACTGTGAATATTCAACACATCAACCATTTCTGTTTCACTTTAATCTAATCATCTCTTTTAATAACTTACCAGACAATCTTCAAAAACTCGAATAGGTTTCTTATTCCGAAAAGTTTTTGTAAATATCTATGTTTTTCTGATCAAAATTAGGAACAAAAATATTGAAGTAAAAAAATGGTCCACTTTTTCATATAATTATAAGGTGTTAGTTGTACGCAAGTATACTTTTGATGTATGCGCTTACATATTTGGTAACAGTTATAATTATATAATGCCAAACTTATTCATACTCCATGCTAGAGAAGATAGGAAGGCGTTAAGGTTTCTGACTGATGACATTCACTCCCCTTAATGCCATTGAACATTGTAAATAGCTCGTCGACGCTTGCAGAGTTTTGGATATTTTCAAACTGTTGAGTTATCCGAACCAATCTAGTCTTTCGAAAGCATTCGGATTTTGTTTCACGTTTTGAAATTCTCAATGCCTGAAAATAGAAAAGGATAGCTGCTGACTTTTGCGAGTCGTGTGAGGGAGTCAGCGATATTGCTGTAGTTTCTGCGTTGATGGTTTTCTGGTGCTTGGTGTTCAGTTTCCGTGTAGGGCTTTGTATTGCGCTAGCTTTGCCACACTCAGCTTCATATGTCGTGGCTTTAGAATCATCGATACCTGATTTTAGTGTTTTTCAATTTATACCAAAAAAATATGAAGCTAATAGACACTGTTACCGATGGATCTCTTTTTAAGTAGCACTGAACAGTTCGACAATTCGGTTTACCAAATAAATGAAAACTGTGCGTTTTCTGTCTTTAAAATTCGTTCTAAAAATTGTAAATATTAGAAGTTTGGTTTAAGGAAAACTGATTCTACGAATCGATTATTGTGACTATTACGAAATGCGAAAAATGTTTTGTCCAGTTAGGAGTAAGGTTTCTTGATTGTGTACGGTATATCTTGCGAGGAAACTTGTCTTGCGGTTTTAACCCGATGTTTTAGTTTTCCTCGTACGTTGTATAAATTATTTACGTATATTTTAAGATACTATGATATACATTAAATGTATGTAGTCTTTTAATTGTTAAGAATTAACAATACTGTAGTTACGGATAAAAGTAAACATGTACATTTTGTAACGTAATTTGTTTCAAAAATACTATATATTATATTATTATAGTAAAATAAATCATCCAGTTTTTAAAAAATAACCTGTATTTTATTCTGAACCCTACTGACTTAGAACTTAAGTAGGCATACATAGATAGATTACAAATAAACGAGAAGAGAGAATTTAACAAATACAATACATATTTGACGACCTCGTTGGCGTAATAGTTAACATGTCGAACTGTCAACCAGAGGGTCCCGGGTTCGATTCCTGGCACTGCCGACATCTTTTTGAAGAACTTAATTTGTTGGCCATCTGGGTGTTAAATATGTATCGATATAAAGTACTTATGTATGTATATGTAGTATATCAGTTGTGTTAGCAACCATAATACAAACTAGAAATGGTTTAGTATGGGACTAACCAGACGTGTGCGCAATGCGTCTTAGTATTTATTTATTTAATTAGTTATAAAAATAAAAATGGAAAAAGAAACGCACAACCAATTCAAATATGATAAAACTTCTTTTGTAAAATCAACAAAAGAGAATAACAATAATTCTCTGTGTGAAACATACAATCCAGTTAGCGCTGACTATAATATAATTATGTCAAAACAGTGGACGGTACAATAGGAATGGTTAATTAGGTATGAACTATATGTAAACAAAAGCAGCTGATAGTGTTATGCAAAATAGGAGCATTACTCACCGATGTTTAAGCGCTCTGCGGGAACCAGTGGTTCAGACTTATCAAACATTTTGACATGACCTAAAATTTATACTTCATATGGTAATATTTAAGTTATTTTAAAGGAAGTGTGAAAGTAGATCTAGTGAGGGAGAAAATAAAGAGCGGAAGGTTAGCGTGGTATGGACATGTGATGCGTAGAGAGGAGATACATTACTAGAAGATGTATGGAAATGGTAGTGCAGGAAGAAGAGCAAGAGGCCGACCGAAAAAGACATGGATAGAAAAAGGATTGAGTGTGGAGATGACGGCTGAAAGAAGAGAGTGGAAGAAGAAGATTTCCTGTGCCGACCCCATCTAGTGGGATAAGGTAAGGAAGAAGAAGAAGGTAATATTTAAGTTTTATTATTTTTAATTGCCCATTTACGATGTTTGATTTGCTGATCGAGCGGGACTTCATTACGGCGTTTCCGTAGTTTCACACACTGCTTGTAAAATACTTAGCTGTAATGAGTAAAATATACAATAATGCACGCACGTTAATTCGGGGCAAAACAAGTAAATCCGAGACAAACGGTAGCCGGTATGTTAATCCAAGATTTAACCCATTCTTATAGTAAATCTCAATAAATTCGGTCCAGCCGTTGGAGCGTGAAAGAGTAACATAGATTTTGAAGTTATTTGCGTATCCCACGGGCTCAGAATACAGAAAGAACCAGAAACCGTGAGCGCGCCTAAAACTGAGGCTACTAAAACTACTCTAAATGGAGTAGTTTGACGCGCGACCGATCAGTCACTCTGTGACTGTCGGAACGTACGACGCTGTACCAATTTAATTAAATTATGCCGTCTTATGTCGTTCCTACCTGTAAAAATGCAGCGGGTCTAAAAAAGAAACAGGATGGGATCACATTTCACGTGTAAGTATCGTATTTAGGTATCAATTAATGAATAAATTTCTCAGTTTTCAATTGTCATAGATAATGAGGCATCCATCTTGTTAGTGTTGCCAGTATAAGAGTCTTGATTTACCCTTCTTTTTATTACCTCTTGGGGGCTTTTATTCATTGTAGAATATTAATAATTAATTTCATAAAAATTAACCGACTTAAAACAAGAAAGTATAAAACATCAGGGCAGCCAGCGTGTACATAACCAAATAGTCCTATTAAATATTATGTTAGTATCTATGAAAAATACCTAGACATAAAATTTCATCATTTATCTAAATTTAAATTTTTGTTACTAAGTTCAAATTCTAAGAGACAATTTTATAAAAAGCTTACTAAGCAAAAAGGAAATTAAATGTATTTTTTTCTAAAGCGTCTTTTATTCAATAAATCTATCAATTTCTTGAGACAATGAGGTAGGTAGATAATTATAATAAAAATTAGGACAATTTTTATTCTATTATTATCTCACCTCCTGGACTCCCAAATTTTACCCTTAAAACGGGCACATAATGCCTGAGCTAGAACATTACGCGGGTGGGAAGTGACGCGGGCGGGGGGCATTGTTTTGATTTTTGGACACAGCGTGTAGGTCGCAATTACAGATGAACGCGGCTTCTGGTTCTTTCTGTATTCTGAGCCTACGGGAACCACAATTGTTTTCGGGATAAAAAGTAGCCTATTCAAATTGAAATTCCATTTATTTCAACAATTTTATAAGTTATATCATAAAAAACACACACATTAAAATAAACATAAAATAATCAAATAAATCAAGATGTCGATAATAATATATCTTAATCCAAATTCAAATCATTTTTTGCAGACTAAGGGTTAATAGGTTTGTATAGGTTATATAATCTTAAGTTCCTCACACTCTTCGCCCTTAGGGATACAATATTGGCGCGAACATCATAAAAGCACACAAAATAACATCTAAAGTTAGGGTAAGGTAAGGTAAAACCAAGGTCTAACCTATCTTCACACCATATTTCATAAAAATTGGAAGCGTGAAGAAGCAACAAAGAAGACACACACACAAATGCAGATGGTGAAGCAACTACCAGAGACAGATAGCTAGTGTACAGACCACTGGTATAGACCAGCCCGTACAGCAGTAAGATAGCCCGAACACGGCTCCCGTATCTGATTCCGCATGTATATTCATGAACTCGAGTCTAGCATAAAACCGCCCCAACAAGATCCAAATTAATTTGGCCCCTGCTTCAACATTCATTTGGTTTCTGAAATGCATTAATAGAGGAATTAATCAGCGTTGCGGTGGCTCAGGCTTGATTGGTGTCAGATTAATCGTGTGGAAGTTTCCAGGGAATTTGGGAGTCATGGAATATGTATTGGAGTTTGAGTTTGGGCTATTTGTCTCCGAATCGGCCCAAATGACGCGGTGTCGCCTTCTGTTGCATGGGAATAGGCAGGAAGTGGAGAGATAAGGCTGAACTTGCATAATTTGACGACCTCGTTGGCGTCAGGGTTACCATGCTGGACTGGCAACCAAATGGTCTCGGTTTCGATTCCTGGCACGGCCAACATCTTTGTGATGAACTGAAAAAAAATATATATTTAGTAACTAACTTATTACTAGATTACATAATATGTGTTATTGTATTGTTTTGTGACTACTTAACTAGGCAAGGCCTGAATTTAAGTAGTCCAATTCAACTTGTTTGCAATTTAAAATAAACTTAATCTCTAACAAGACAGTATAACAAATAAAACAAATATGTATAACACATTTGTTGGCTGTCTGTCCAAGTGTTATGTATCAAAATAAAGAATTTATGTATATACAATATGAAGTAAGTATATCAGTTGTGTTAGCAATCATAATACAAACTAGAAATGGTTTAGTATGGATCTAACGAGCCGTGTGTGAAGCAGTCACTTACTACCCCGTTCTGCAACAGATAGCAAAAACATTACAGCAAAAGTGGGTCAATCGAATTCCACATGCGTCCATCCATCTAGGCTTACCAATTAATATGTAGGTTCGGAGGAAAATATTTTAGCTCGGAAACAGGATACAGATAAGAAGAGGAAATCGAAGCTGGCATACCAAGTAGCAAATTTAGTTCTTCTTTGTGCGTGCTAAGAGGCTAAGCTTTGGTGTCGAGAGTTTTCAAGCTGTGCGAAGGCCTCTAACTTGGCTTAACTACTGATTGTACTTAAGATTAACAGCTGGGACCTACAATTGAACGTGTCATCCGACCCAAAGTAGGGCTTAGGTAAAAATGCAACTTGAAAAATGACGTCTTGTCATGGCATGGTCACCCATCCAAACACAGTCCGCATCGACCGTTACTTCGATGATCGCATCAGATCACCTTAGCTAGCCGAGCTACAGGCGCAAGTTTACTGAGGTGAGTGGAACGTATGTTCTTTTTACGGGATAAGTGGCCAGGCTCTGGTGTCGAAATTTTTCAAGCAGTCAAAGGGATTCAGTGTTGAAGATTGACTTACTACAACTTCCTCCTTAGGGATTAGTTCCCTCATTTTTGAGTGTCATGACTACTGATTGTTAGCCCCATACTAAACCATTTCTGGTTTGAAATATGGTTGCTAACACCACTGATATACTACATACATATTAATACTTATAATTGACATTTAACATCCAGACCAATAGCCAACACATTTAATTATAACAAAGATGTTGGCCATTCCGGGAATGGAGCCAGGGACCCTACCGTTAGCAGTCCAGCATGGTATTCATTACGTCAATGAGATCGTGAAATCAAATATAAATAATCATTTAACGTTAACACACTGCTAGACACTTAAAAATTAAAAAAATACGTAAATTTATACTAGCTGTGAAATTAAATTATAAAATTTAGATATAATGTTCTTTTCTATTATTGTATAGTAAAATTGTGATACAAAAAAAAATATATAAATTTGGGGCCTAAGTAGCTTTTTACTCGATCTTTATACCGATGTTTGGTAAACCCTGTATTCATTCACAAAATGTAATAAAAAAATTAAAAAATAAATTTTTGGGCCCCCCTTTTTCCCAATTGTCCCTTACAACAATGGTACGTAACCATTCATGAGCAAACCCCACTCGCTTTTTCCACTTGACCGTTTATAATAATTAGAATCAGATTTTAAATGCTAATCTCTCACAAAATTCAAGGGCAGTACTCAAGTGTCGATTTTCCGATAGCCCCCATGATATAGAGTAGCAATTGTTATTCCACGCGGGCGCGGTATTAAGATTCCCCCCGCGCCCCTCCGATGCCGTACGTGATGAAAAACTCAGTTCGCCCCCCACAACCAAACTGATTTCAATTTGTGCTGCCTAAACGATGTTTGGTTTGCTACGAGAATGGATTAGGAATTCGGAATCTTGCGATTGTTTTTTAATTTGCTACTTATTTTTAGGTTAAAACGAGACCCTAAAACTAAGCCTCCGCAGTATGTCTGTCTCCTGAAACTGTCTCAAGATATTTATTTCTTGTGCCGCTATAACAACAAATACTAAAAATAAAAAAATCAAAATATTATGGGGTTCCCATACTATAAACGTGCTTTTTAGGTTATATAATATAAATGATTATCTAGAATTGAAAATTGACATTTGATTCATATCATTTACCATTGTATTGATATTATATTACTAGAATTAGAAGTGAAAATTGACATTTTGATTAATATCATATACTATTGTAATGATATTATATTACTAGAATATAATTGAAAATTGACATTGATACATATCATATACTCTTGTACTGATATTATATTATTTGACTTGTAACTTTGGTGTTATCCATAAATTTTTTGGATTTGTATTTGTATAGGGTTTCATACCTGAAAGGTGAAAACGAGACCCTATTACTAAGCCTCCGCTGTCTGTCTGTCTCCAGGCTGTATCTCAGAAACCGTAATAGCTAGAAAGCTGAAACTTTTACGAGATATGTATTTTCCGTGCCGCTATAACAATTTATTAATTTTATTTATTTTCAGCCTATTGTGTCCCACTGCTGGGCAAAGGCCTCTCTTCCCTCCTTCCAGACAGCCCGGTCTTCAGCTTTGGTGGCCCAGTTTGTGTCATGTTCGTCTAGGTCATGACGCCACCTTTGTCTGGGTCGACCTCGAGGTCGTTTCGCGTTCGGTACCCAAGTAGTACAAACCTTCGCCCAGCGGTCACCTGACATACGGCATACATGTCCCGCCCAATCCCATTTCAGCTGTGCAGACTTTTGGGTTACGTCGGCAATTTTTGTTTTGGAGCGCAGAATGGTGTTACGAATCCTGTCTGTCAATTTGACACCCAGGATACTGCGCTCCATTGCCCTTTGGCAAACCCCAAGGGCGGTTCGTTGATTCTTCGTCAATGACCAAGTCTGTGCACCATATGTGAGGATAGGGAGAATGCATGCGTCCATCAGTTTACGTTTAAGGCAGAGTGGAAGTTTGCCTTTCATGTAGTCCTTCATGGCCCAATAGCTCTTCCAGGCGTTTTCAGTTCTTCTGGCGATTTCAAGTTCTTGTCTCGCCTGGAAAGACACTATTTGGCCGAGGTATATGTATTCGTTGACGTATGCAATCTACTCACCCCCAACATGTATCGGTCGTTTGGTACTATTTGTCATGAGCTTGGTCTTTGATCGATTTATCTTCAAACCGACCTCAAGGCTTGCATTGCTCAGATCTTCGAGCATTGCCCTAAGTTCTGCTGCTGAGGAAGAAAACAAGACTATGTCATCGGCGAAACGAAGGTTGGTAAGTTTCTTTTCACCGACGTCAATGCCTTTGCCTTGCCATCCAGGTGAAAGTTTCCTGAATACATCCTCAAGCGTTGCTGTAAAAAGTTTCGGGGAGAGGGGGTCGCCTTGTTTTACTCCTTTTGTGATTCTAAAAGATGGGCCATTACTATGAATTTTTATGTCTGCTGTGCTATCGCGATATAACGCTATAACAATGAATACTAAAAATAAAAAATAAAAAAATATTAAGGGTCCCCATACAATAAACGTGTTTTTTTCGTAATTTTGCTTTATATGTATAGCGGTAGCTGCTAGACACTTGAAATTTTCACAAAATATATAAATGTATATTAGCTATCAAGTTAAATTATAAAATTGAAATAAAAGAAAATTTAAGGGGGGCTCCTATACAACAATGGTACGGAACCCTTCATGCGCGAGTTTACTTGAATTTAAATATTTTTTGTGACATAGCATAATTGTAATATATACAATAGTATAGTAAACTCGTGCCATTTTTAGCGCTTTGTTTGTATGCAACACTGAATCTGGTATATATTTGATGGAAGGGTTGCATACATTGCACGAGGCAGCGGCTTCGAATGCAGCTGACGTGATAAGTGATAAGCGGTCGGGCAAACACACGTGCACCGACACTATCATGAACCGACCTTGGTGCAGCAACGGTCGTTCACCGGCAGACATTTTTTACTCACTCTTCTTCTCCTTCTATTCTGAGGTTACGGTGGTATTGAACCGAGGTCAGACGCGACAAGTTTGAGCCCATACAAATTGTACGGGACCCTACATGCGCGAGTCCAACTCGTACTTGGCCATTTTTTATACATAGTAGATACAGAAGTATTTTACATATTTTTTTTTTTTACTCTTAATGGGCTTGCACTTGCAATTCAGGTGAATTGCGTAAGCGTAGATGGTAAGCGATATTGCGATCTAAGGTGGAGCGCGCTTACCCAGAAGAAATCGGTTCACTCTTGCCTTGAAAACCGCCAGATTATAGTTATCGGGGAACAGGGAATTTGGCAAAGAATTCTACACCTTGGCGGTACGCACAATGAAGGTGGAGGCAAACCGCTTAGTACGCGACTTAGGCACCTCCACAGTATAACGGTGCCGCCTTGGTGTTTCCCTACTCGTCCGATGGTGGAATGGGGCGGGGGGGATCAAATCATGCAATTTCGTCAAAATATTATTTTCGAAGATACCATCTCTCTGTTTTGTCTTTAGTTCTTCAGATAGCTAATTACATATTTTACTGCCATTGTGCTTGGGCTACAATTCTTCTTCTTAGTCGTAGCTTCATTACTGAAGGTCGTGTCTAATACGGAGTGTCGATCACTCGGTTAACGATGGTCTTCCACTGTTTCCTGTCCTCGGCGGTCTTAAAAGCTTCGGCAATAGGTAGGCCAGTGAGCGTCTTTACGAGGTCTGACCAGCGGGTAGGAGAGCGACCTCGTGCTCTTTTTCCGTCAACTTGGCCAACTACCACGAGCTTCTCGAGGCAATCAGGGTTTCTACGAGCGACATGTCCAAAATATCCGAGAATTTGTTGGTAGCAGAGAGTGGAAAGCCTCGTGGTTATTCGGAGCTCACCAAGAATAGACACATTGGTGCGGAACGCAGTCCATGGAATTCGCAACATTCGCCTCCAACACCACATCTCAAAAAAATTACAATTAAACAATTATTGGGCTACAATTACTGTGTATCTAAGTGTACTTTTATTCTGACCCTACAGTACTTGTAAACATCTTATGATGGATGTTCATTATAATTATAACAGTTTATCAAGAGGACCTTGGTTCGCCAGGAAGCCGGTTATTCACTCGTCTGAGCAAAGGACAATACCTTATCGTATTAAGTACTAAATAAGGCTACGATAATGTCATACCGAGTGTTGTAGAACCTTAATAACCTTGAGAAATGCAAGCGTGTGTGGAAACGTGAGCTATGATGCTTTTCAAATGTTATGCGACTTGGGTTGTGACGTTGATAGAGACGCGTACGGCGCGATTTGCAAAAATCCGCACAAAGCGTTTCGCTTCCTAATATATTGTGCGGACCATTAAACTGTGGAACTCATTGCCGGAATCTCTGTTCCCTCTGAACTATAACATTACTGTCTTCAAGGCGAGAGAGAATCGGTTTCTTTTAGGAAAGCGCGCTCCACCCTAGATCGCAACATCACTTAACATTTAACATCAGGAGAGTTTCAATCAAGCGTTTGCCGATCCATCATAAAAAAAATAGTATTGTCAATGTGAAAGTTTGTATCTAAATGTTTATACTTTTTGTCTGTATGTTTGTCACTTTATCACGCTTATATGGCTGAGCCAATTTCGAAGAACCTTTGTATGGACATAGAGTCAAAATCAAATACATTTATTGCTAGTTTTTGGTTTAGATATTGGACTATTTATAACAATCTGCAGGGCGCAGCTATTATTAAATAAAATTTATCAAAAAACATTTTAATTTGAGCGAAATTGTAAAAATTTTAGGACATCGACATTAATTGTATGAGAGGTTAATTTAATGTAAGGTTTAGAGGTATTCATATTTATAAGGTATAATCATGGATCCTGAATATGGTACATCTAGTTTTGTAGGATTCAGTGTCTTCCTTTACGCTCTCTAAAATTATCAAAACTTCAAATATTCTTATATTTTAAATAATAATAGATAAAAATAGAAAGGTATTTAATAAGAGAATTAAAACTAAACCCAATAAAAATAAACAGTGAAATACATATGTTAAGTATTAAATTTCAAAAATAATTATTCTTCAAATAATTATTATTCATTTAATTTTTGTTTTCATATTCTAATCGGTATGACCACTCAAACATACATAAATGAATAAATAAAACGAATAAATATATATATAAATAAATAAATATAGGCATTTATTCCCAAAAAACTTAATTAACATTTCATGAAATCTATATTAGTTCTTATCTATAAATACTTTTTTAACTCAAAAATACATAGATAGAATATATTGGTCACAGGAATTTGCAGCCGAGAAAAAATAGACAGTAGAATGAATGGATCTGAAAACTTTCCATCGTTTTCTCATCTAATTTCCGGATAATCTCCGTGAGACTGTCTGTTCTTCATTAATCAGCTCGACTATGCGTCTTAGGTGGTAATATGGCGGAATATAGAGTTAACAGTTATCTTCATAAAAATATACTAGCTGACCCGGCAAACATTGTTTTGCCTTAAAAACTAGATAGTAGATCGATACTCAGACCTACAGAATTCAAATTCAAATAGTTTATTTAGTACAAATACAGGGGTGAAACGTACTATGAGTAATTAAATACTAAAATATAGCTAAGTCTTAGTGTAAGTTTTGCCATATCCACTGCGCCCTGCGCTAAGTATCATATGATCCTGTTAAGCGGGGCAACAGTATTTCGCTTTTTGTTACACTTAAATTAAAAAGACATTGTGCTTACTTTACACAGTTTTATAGCTAAATATGAGCTACACTATCAATAACAAATAATAAATTAAACGAAAAACATAACTCATTTCCAAAAGCAAAAGCAAAAGCAAACTGTCAAACGTGAATACGCATATAAAATTTGGTAAAAATCGATCAAGCCGTTTCGGAGCATTACGGTAACTAGCTAGCATTGTGACATGAAAATTTTATATATTACATTAAAACTACAGTTAAACGGTGTAAATAGCTGTCGGTTTCCTCACGATGTTTTCTTTCACCGTAAAGCCAGTTCTAACACACATAACTTAAAAAACAAGTCATTGGTCTAGGGCTAAGATTTAACCAGGGTCCGTCCGGATTTAAAAGCAGACGTTTTCCCACCAAACTACATTAGTCTTTTTTTTTAATTTTCAATACATGTGAACAATGACCGTGAATCACAGTAAACAATTAACCCAGATTGAAGCATCGCACGAGTGAGTCCATGAAATTATTAATTATGTACTTTATATAGGAAGTTCAGTGAATCACCTAGCGTGTGGAACCGTGGAAAACTAACTGTGGAATTAGGTATATTCAGTTATTCAATTCAAGTCATGTTTAAGTGGTATGAGATCACAATAAAGATGCCAGTAATAAGAATATTATTAACAATAATAACGTTTATTGAACTAAATATCAGCGAGTGTGATTTGGCAGGTACAAGTTAAGTTAAGTAATGTTTCGCATCATACGACGACCTCGTTGGCGTAAAGGTTACCATGCCGGTCTGCTAATCAGAAGGTTCCGGGTTCGAATCCCGGCCCGGTCAACATCTTTGTGCTTAACTAAATTTGTTGGCTGTGGGTCTGGGTGTTAAATATGTATTTATATATAATATGTATGTATGTATATGTAGTATATCAGCTGTGTTAGCAACCATAATACGAGCTAGAAATGGTTCAGTATGGACTTCTCAGACACTGGCTTCTGTAACACAGTGCATACTAGCACAGAAGCCAGGGCTACCTTTTAAAATGTTACTGTAAATTTGTTTGCTTCAATAAATAAATGTTTGTTTGTTGTTTGTTTGTTAAAAAAAAGTCTACTTTTCAATCTGTTGGTTCAATTCCGGCCCTACACCAATTTTCCAGCAGTTTTTCAAGTTATTTGATGATGATTTACACTCATTTTACGGTGAAGGGAAAAACCAACATTTTTGAGGACTAAAATTTAAAATTTTAAAAAATTTGGTAAATTTTAGAATATGGTTATCAGAAACACAGAACTTTATTAGCCAAATATAACATACGTCATAATAAAATCATTTCTTAAATACTTAAAAAGACTTAATTATCCTTATTTCCACTCCATGCTTTGGTTGCCTGGAAGAGATTGCTTTCAGTGATAAGGCCGCCACTTGTAACACTACTTATAGGTAAGTTGATTATTTATTTTTCTCTCTGTTTTGTATTTTCTTTTTGTGTTGCAATAAAGAGTATATCTGTCTATCTATCTAAAACGACTAGTTAGAATAATTAAACTTATAAATTTCATTTTAGAGATAAATTTATCTTCATCATCATCATCATCAGCCTGTCTGCGTCCACTGCTGAACATAGGCCTCTTCCAAGGCACGCCACGCGACCCTATCCTGGGCATCTCGTCTCCATCCACTACCTGCTTTTTTCCGTATATCGTCACTCCACCTCGTTGCAGGACGTCCTACGCTACGTATGCCGTACGCGCCGGTACGCGGTCTCCACTCCAGAACTGAAATTATCTTAGAAACAAGATAAATAATAGGTACTATAGTAAATATGCAGAAAATAAAATAACAAGTACAGTAAACAAAGTTCGTTAGCTCCACAGTGTGCGTGGTATCACTCGTCAGCCTTGGAGTTTATCTGAAAGTGAGTCAAAACACACACATGCAACTTGCAAGTAATCATACACACGCACACAAACAAACAAATGCATCAGAACTGTGGCATAATTGTTGAAAAAGGCTACAGAAGGATAACTAACGAAAATTTGCTTTTCATAATCTATGTTCATATTATTATTATTTTTGAAAAAGGAAGTATTGCTTTTTAAACTAATTTTGTATCGAATAAGTTACACGCAGATACGTTAAATGTATAATTATTAAACAAACACTAGAAACATTAAAATAGAAAACACAAACGGTTCTTAATTTAATAAAATTAAAATAAATAAGTGGAATAGTGCTTTATTAAAAAAACCTATTATACTATCACGGTTTTAGATTACATTAGTTAGTTCTATAGTTGTCAAAATTCCGGCCAATTTACAACTTTGTATGGCAACACAAAGAATAAATTTATTTTTTAACTAATATTTATTTATTTAGATAACTAATTTATTTTACAGTGATGATAAAAACTACATGAAAAAATACCTCACAATAGTTAAAAATTAAAAAAAAAGATTAAATTACTTGGTAATTGGATTGTGTTAAAAAGTAATTTTTAAAATATTTAAAAGACTTTTTGGGTCAAGAAATAAATGAAAATTACTTAATTTCAGTGAAAATATACTTTTATTTTACTTAATGATTTAAGAGAAATTAAGGATATGAATTGTAAAAACAGTATATTTTTCAATTATCGATTTTTTCGTCAGAAATTGCACCTCTGCACAATGTTATAATCCTTCCTAATACCTAATAGGAGGGCCCTTCGCGTATCGTGTCGATTTCAATGTTAGACAGTTCTAAATACTTAATAACTACGAAATGAACATGATTTGGGTCATTGCTAATATATTTCATATACGATTATTGTTATTAGGGCCTGAGGTGACCTCGGAAAGGTTCTGTGTACTCTGTATCTGCATGTTAAACGTATACTTGTTATAATTTTATTTAACTAGGTTCTGAACTAATATTTGCTATTTCAATTTTTCAATTCAGGGCTATAGTAGCGCTTATAACAGAAAAAAAGGGCATGTAAGAGGAGTGCATGCGGCAGAGATACGAATGTTGAGTTTTTTTTTTTATCCTTGATAGGTTAGCGTTTGACTACAGCCAGCCCGATGTTAAGCTGCGCTGCAGTCTACGGTGTGGCACGCTTACCTAGAAGATACCTATTAACTCTACTTTTGAAGGCCCCCGGACGATACCTCTCAGGAAACAGAGACTCAGGTAGTGAGTTCCAAAGCTTCGCAGTCCTAACAATAAAGGTCGACGCAAAGCGTTTTGTACGAAAGTTTGGAATCTCAACTCTGTATCGGTGTCTCTTCACTGATTCTCTGCTCGTTCTGTAGTAGAACGGAGATGTGTGGAGTAACAAGAATGGACAAGATAAGAAATGAGTACATTAGAAGAATGTGAAAGTAGCCCCAGTGAGTGAAAAGTTAAAGAGTGGAAGGTTGGCGTAGTATGGGCATGTGATGCGTAGAGAGGAGACGCATGTTACTAGGAGATGTATGTAAATGAAAGTGCAATGAAGAAGGCAAGAGGCCGATTGAAGAAGACATGGATGGAGTGTGTGAATGAGGACATGAGAGAGAAAGGAGTGAGTGTAGAGACGACGGCTGATAGAGGAGAGTGGAAGAAGAAAATGGCCGTGCGGACCTAGTGGGATAGGGTAATGAAGAAAAAGAAATAGCGCTTAGCACTTATACGCAGAATTTTGCGTCAAATGCGTACCTTTATGCCTTTATCCATAACCCTTATACAAGTTTATGTATAAAGGTATATAGTACATGACCACAGTTATCAGCCGCCAAATGTCCCGGACGTTATGGGCGGGCGGGAATCCGCCCAGGCTGCGTACCAGCCGCCCAGCCACCGTGCACTGACCAGATTCGCCTATAATTGGAAAATAGTTCTGGTTTACTGATGTAGTCAAATTCGTTTGACTTCAAATGATGTGTAAAGTCAAAGTTAAATAATTTTTACTAAATGAATTTATGTCGCAAACAATTATAGAATCTTGCTTCTGGTACCAAAATATCATAATTTTTAATTATAATTTTGAAGGATTCCAATGGATGATGTAAATAGCTTTATTATTATAAATGGATTGCTTTTGATTTTTTTTAATTGATTTTGAATGTTTAGTGCCATAAAGGTTATCATGCTGGATTTCCGACCAGTAGTAGGTCCTGGATTCAAATTCCGGAGCGGCCAACATTTTTGTGAAAAACTAAATTTGTTGGCTGTCGGTTTGGGTGTTACATATGTATCAATATAAAGTATTTATGTATGTAATTGTATTATAAATTGTTTTAGCAACCATAACACAAACTACGAGTAGAAATGGTTTAGTATAGGGCTAACAAGCCATATGTGAAATGTGTCCTAATATTTATTTTACTAAAAAGTAATCATTATTTCATTTCTCGTTCTTACACTAGTATTTTTCTACACATTAAAACTAGTAACCACACGAGTGGTCGACTCTCTACCCTGGGATGGAGCATGCCTAGTCTGGAACTACTAGCTCTCAAGAAGGCTACCAGAATACATTACTAAGCAAGCTAGTAAGCCGAGTACTAGAAAATGCTCTACTGCAAAAAAATATGGTACAATTGAATTATCAGCTGATATTTTGTGGTCGATACAAACAACAACTGTATTGATAATCTAAAAATGAACTCTGATAGTGTTATCGGTGACAGAGGTCATTCTGATAAGAGGCCATTGAACTTAGATTTGTTTATCTCGCGGTCACCTTGATTGCTGTTTTATTATCTAACTTTTTATGATCTATTTATCTATTAAAAAATAATGTAAATATCTCGAACATTGTGCCTGTGGTGCGGTAGTTGGGTAGGTCAATTGTTTTTCTTTTTTTTTATGAAATAAGTGGCTGAGCTCTGGTGTTAAGAATTTTCAAGTAAATTAAAGTCTTTGATATGAACCGAACGACTGTTTCATTGATAATAAATATTTCGATCCTCATATGACGACCTCGTTGGCGTAATGGTTGCCTTGACGGACTACCAACCAGAAGTCTCGGGTTCGATTCCCGGCACGGCTAACATCTTTGTGAAATGAATGAATTTTACTGGATGTCGGTCTGGGTGTCAAATATGTATCGATATAAGGTATTCATAAGTATATCATATGTATATGTAGTATATCAGTTGTGTTAGCAACCATAATACAAACTAAAATTGGTTTAGTACGGGGCTTACCAGCCGTGTATGAAAATGTGTAATAATATGATTTAATTTATATGAGAGACCTTAATTAAAAAATATTTGTATTATTTTTAAGAGCTGTTAATGTTATTTTAGAAAAAAAAACTAATCAGTGTTAGTGAAAATTTTCCACAAGCGTTATTTCTAAGTGACGCTAACTAAACCTTATGGTAGGTAGATATTAAAAAAGATACTCAGAAAGTTCCGAACAGTTAGTTTCTCAAATAACTGAGTTCAAAGTCGCTATCGGTTACAATGGAATGTAATTTTCCGTACGCTCTATCGAAATTATGAACAGCGACAGGAAAATTCGAGAAAAGCGTACTTTCTATAAACATACTTATAGGTAGCTATGTTATATAAAACTGCCGGCAGTCTGAAGGAATGGGAACACAGTTGCTTAGTTTTGTGAAGTATTGTGAGTATTTCATAATTCGCTACCCATTGCCATACAAATATAATCTCCTACTTATATAATCAAATCAAATCAAACAATTTATTTGTACAGTTTTTGACGACCTCGTTGGCTTAGCGGTTACCATGCCGGTCTGCTAATCAGAAGGTTCCGGTTTCGATTCCCGGCCCGGTCAACATCTTTGTGCTTAATTAAATTTGTTGGCTGTGGGTCTGGGTGTTAAATATGTATTTATATATAATATGTATGTATGTATATGTAGTATATCAGCTGTGTTAGCAACCATAATACGAGCTAGAAATGGTTCAGTATGGGGCTAACCAGCCGTGTGTTTTTTATTAATTCCCTACCCATTACCATGCTAATATAATCTCCTACTAATATAATAAAATCAAATCAAATCGAATACAGTAGAACCTCTATAAGTCGAACATTAAGGTAGACGCCAAAAAAATCGGGTTCTCGAATTTCTTAACGAGATTCTACTGTAATTTATTTTTTACAGTTACTATTTTTACAATCCCTAACAAAAATTGTTTCTTATATCTATATTTATATTTTTTTGTACTAAAACTAATAAATGCGAATGTTTGTGGGTGTATGTTTGTTACTTTTTCACGCTCAATCGGTTGGACCGATTTTGATGAAATTTGGTTAGATCTTGGTTTAACACATAGACTACTTTTTATCCCGATAACAATTATGGTTCCCGTGGGATACGCAAATAACTACATAATCTATTTTCTAACAAACCTTTACGATCCAACGGTTGGACCGAGATTTAAACTATCCTATCTCTCAAGTTGGATCGAACTGCATATGGTGTGCGAATTTTATTATAATCGGTTAAGTGGTTTAGGAGTCCATTGAGGACAAACATTGTGACACGAGATTTATAAATATTAAGATAAGATATAGAGTTTACACTGTAACTGCAAAACCTTGGCATCTGTAAATTTGTCTACTACCACGGCTTGTCTATTGCTATTTTTCCTCTCCAAAATATGCCTACTCTTTGATCGGGAGTACTGGGGCAAACAAAAATGTTTTATATTTGCAAATGGGAAAGTATGCGTGTAACTCAAAGGTTTCGTAGACATGTGTCACTCATTCTTTGATAATGCATGTGAATATGATTTTATCGACAATTTTATGGAGATGGTTTTTATTTGTACACCCATTAGAAAGAAGCTTACGTTTGGCGAATCAAAGGGAAGATAGGCGTTTATTTTAACAGCCATTCCAGCGGAAATCCAGTTTGTTTATTTATTTATTTTTTCGTTTCAAATAAAAGAGAGAAGTGGTTAAGATGTCGTATTTTACTGAGCGTGAAATGAGAGAAAATGTTTTCTTTTGGGTACCTTAATGAAACATACGAGGCTCTTTCAATGTCGTGCGACTTGGGCCGGATCGTCACATGTGGTATTATTTGCAAAAACATACGCAGTAGTATAGGTTTCGCTTCCGCATATATTGTGCGAATAATTATACTGTGGAACTCTGTTCTGGAATCCCTGTTCTCTCTGACCTATAAACTATTGTGTATGTTCACTATTTCTTAACGCTCCAATAGCTAAACCGATTTTGATGAAATTTGGAGTGAAGATAGGTTAGAACTTGTAATAGCACGTAGGCTACTTTTTATTCCGAAAATATGACTGGTCCCTGTGAGATGCGCAAAAAACTTTACACTTTATGTCACTCTTCAAAATCTACATACATAATGTTACTCCTTCATGCTCAAACCTGGACCGATTATGACGAAATGTTATATGAATATAGGTTATATTAATACATAGACTACTTTTTATTGAATATATTATTATTTTATTGTTGTTTGGTGGCCTCACAGTGTAGTAGCACGTGTTCTACCGTTTCATTTTCTTCTAGACAGCCCCGACATAGAGGGCTGTCCGTCGCTCCTATTTTATGTTGGTGGTAGTTGAGATCACAGTGGCCGGTAATGATGCCGACCATCATACGTAGATCCCCTCTTGTGAGTTTAAGTAAATTATTTGTTACTTTTTTGTTTAATTTGAGTAAGAAGGTTAAAACCAATAGTGATTTATCTAAGCAGGCAGTTCACAGCATCAGTTGTCTGGGTTACCTCGCGACCCAATATGCTATCGGCAAATGTCAAACGTACGAGCCTGACTGATAGTGAATTATCTAAATCCAACGAATTTGCAAAACATTCGTGTCGAAAGAGCGATGACCTCATTTTTTTCTGATTATCTATTTCGTTCTGTTTTTCGTGTCGTTGTCGTCATTGTGTGTCTTGATTCTAACGGATCTAGATAGGTTATTTATCTAACTAACTGGGTTGGCGCGTCGACCCGAATCGGTTCCTGGCCTCCGATACTAGGAGACGCCACTGTTCTCGGTCCTGTGCCTTCTCCTGCCACTGCGTGACCTGAAGATTGCGCAGGTCCTCCTCCACTTGGTCTATCCAGCGATACCTGGAACGTCCGACCGACGACGACCGCTCTTATCACTGCACGATCCGATTCCATTCTCTCCACATGGCTGAGCCAGTGGATTCTGTGGGATTTTGTTTCGCCTATTATGTTAGAATCGGCCACTAACTGTTATTTACCTACTCCACATTTTTTTAGTAAGTATGTTAAAAAGCGGCCAGGTACGAGTCAGACTTGCACACAAAGGGTTCCGTACAATTATTTATTAAATATTGTAATTGGTCAAGTGCTAGTCAGACTGGTACAGATAGGGTGTGCAAATATTTAAAAAATAAAATTGGCCAAATGTGAGTCGAGCTAAATATTTTGTGAATCTTTAGAAGGCTTACCATATTATGCCGTTATTAAGATCGAGTACAACATTGCTTTAAAATACGGAGCCGAAAAACAAATAACATTCTTTCTTTCTGTCTGTCTGTGTATTTGAAATTTGGTTCGGACATAGATTAGAATCTAGATTAACGCATAGGCTACTTTTAACGTCGGAATAACGCAGGAGACACCGGGGTTGCAGCTAGTATGTATTATAAAAAAAAAACTACAAACGATGTTCCGAAAAATAAAAAAAGATTGTAGGTCCCGGCTGTTAATCTTAGTACAAGCAAACGTTAAGCCAAGTCAGAGGACTTCGGGCGGCTTGAAAACTCTCGACACCAGGGTTTAGCCACTTAGCTCGTACGAAGAAGAAGAAGAATGTGGGGGTTTTCTTAAGTTAAAATGTATACTAGTAACTTATAGTAACAAATTATCTATGTTTACGACTGAACCTATGCTTGTGTTATGGGGTCATTGACCTCGTTATCAAGACCTTTACTGCCCGCCACTTGGTACTTGATAAGAAGTGATGACGAAAAATCATTATCGGAAACTAATTAGCAATGCGTTATTCTAAATAACATAATTTGATTATTGATTTTATCCCCAAAGCAATAACGATGAGAGTAATTGTTAAAAGTTCAGATTTCAGATAAATAAATATTAGGACACATTCCACACACGGCTGGTTAACCCCATACTGAAATATTTCTAGTTCGTGTTATGGTAGCTATCACAGCTGATATACTACATATTTTAAATAGATACATATTTAACACCCAGTCCCACAGCCAACAAATTTAGTTAAGCACAAAGATGTTGGCCGGGCCGGGAATCGAACCCGGAACCTCTTGATTGACAGGCCGGCATTACGCCAACGAGGTCGTCAAATCAGATACTTTATTAACAAAAATAACATTTATTATATTTGGTAGGTCAAGTGATATGTCTTAATGCTAAATCCAATACTAGCTGACCCGGCAAACGATGTTTTGCCTTAAAAAATATTTATAATAATAAAAAAATAAGGGTGAACCACCCTTATCACTTAGGGGTCTGGAAAATAGATAGTAGCCGATTCCTAGACCTAAAGAATACGCATATAATTTTTTTTAAAAATCGGTCAAGCCGTTTCGGAGGAGTACGGTAACTAACATTGTGACACGGAAATTTGATATATTCGATTATAAAGAGAAAAAGTTTGATCTTTTGTTTGTTTGTTTAACGCGAACAGGCTCTGAAACTACTGGACAGATTTGAAAATTATTTTACTAAGAAAGTTTGTAAGGAACATTCTTAATTTATCAAGTTACATTCTTGAAAATTACTATGGTTAAATGGTTAAATTAAAATTATGAAAACTTTCGCCAAGGGTGCATTAATGACATTAGGGTCGAAACTTTAAAGTCCTAAGTCTGGATAATTGTATTATGGACAGGTTACGCAAAAACCTACAAGCGGGCAGCTGCTAGGTTAATAAATAAAAGTTTTAAATCAATCTTAATATAAATAAATCTCGTGTCACAATGTTTGTCCTCAATGGACTCCTAAACCACTTAACCGATCATAATAAAATTCGCACACCATATGCAGTTCGATCCAACATGAGAGATAGGATAGTTTAAATCTCAAATTATAGTTGCAATTTAAATTTATTGCCAATTATTGTCTGTTATTATTTGACAGTCACAATTATCTGTTAAATCCAAATGATTGTAACAGATGTCGATACCTTTCGACTGGGTTGAGTAAGTAATCAATAGATCGCGCTGCTATTGTAAATCTACGAACGTGTCATATAAGCTACACTATCTATTTTTCATACCCCTAAGTGAGGCAAAACAACGTTTGCCGGGTCAGCTAGTTAAAGTATAAATCAATAAATTAACTTAAACCTTCCTCAGTTACAGGAATTCGCAGGGAGTGAGGGATGTTACTCTGACAGTTGTTACTTATTCATGCCTCGGGAGGGTCCCGAAAAGTGTTTTGAAAACCATACAGCCTGGAATTAAGGTTATTTAAAGATTCTAGGTGTGATATACCCTGACAGAAGTTTTTTTTTGGACACATTTCACACACGGCTGGTTAACCCCATAGTGAACCATTTCTAGTTCGTGTTATGGTAGCTAACACAACTGATATACTACACATACACATTCATACATATTTTATATAGATACTACATATTTAACACCCAGACCCACAGCCAACAAATTTAGTTAAAAACAAAGTCGTTGGCCGGGCCGAGAATCGAACCCGGAACCTTCTGATTGGCAGTCCGGCATGGTAACCTTTTACGCCAACGAGGTCGTCTACGAATATACTACATACTCGTATTTCAGTTTTTCTTCCATCTACTTCTTAGAAAAACGAGTGTAGCTCGGTGGTAAAAACGTCTGCTTTTACATCAGACAGCCCCTGGTTCGATTCCAGCCCTACACCAATGATTTGTTTTTCAAGTTATGAGTGGATTTGCACTCGCTTTACGGTGAAGGAAAATATCGTGAGGAAACCGGCATGTTTGAGGACCACAATACTCGAAGACGTGTATCATTCGCCGAACAGCACTTGGCCATCGTGGCCGATTATGGCCTATATCTTTTTCCTAGTAAGAGAAACCCCGAATCCCAGAAGCGGGAACGGCTGAAAGAAAGAAACAAAGAATGAAAATAGTTTTATTATGCACAAAAATCATTTACATCAATAAAGCAATATGCATACATTTATATAAATTATACAGGTCCAGTATTTATTTGTGCATAAAAGGTAAAGGTTCAGCATAATGCCGGAGTACCTTCCAGCTAGGTACTTCGGCGCTGGTTTTCACATTTTATACACTCATAGCATTAGATAGGTAGTTATTGGAACTGCTTATGCTTATGCTTACTGTTTGAATATATAGCTAGTCTACACTAATATTATAAAGAGGAAAACTTTGTTTGTTTGTTTGTTTGTAACGAATAGGCTCAAAAACTACTGGACCGATTTTAAAAATTCTTTCACCATACAAAAGCTACATTATCCACGAGTAACATAGGTTATATTTTATTTTGGAAAAAAATAGGGTTCTGTAAGATATTTGGATTTTTCGGTATTTTTTTTTTCACAAACTGAAAAAATTCAACCAAAAAAGTTACTTATTTTGCGTACGCTGCCTAAACTACAAAAGATAGAACCATAAAATGTTGTAATAATTTGCAGATCTTATTAATATCTACAAAAAAGTCCGCGACACACTATACCTATCTATGTCGAGTGAGGCACAACAACCACATTTTTATTAAAAAATCTTGAATTTTTTTTGGCCTACATTTAAACGCGTTTATTTTACTCATGCTTGTAGATTTATATATTCCTTATCGCCGGATTTAATATCAAGCTAGGTTTTATTCCCTCTGGAAGTCGTACAAGCACCGCAGCCCTAAGATCCGCTGTAAACCGGAAAGTATCCGTGCGAACGCCGAGTCTAGTGCAATGTTAGGATGTCTAACCGGTTCTAGGGTTAACATGCTCGGTAAACGTGCCAGGTTTTATTGATCGAGGCAGAAAAATCTAGATTTTTAGCAGAGATTTTTTACTAGTTTTTACACGCTTTCTATTAGCTTCACCTATATGTTTGTTTGTTAGTTTGTAACCGATTTCTTTGGGCGCGATTTTGACCCACTTTAAACGGCCAGATTTCGTTCAAACTTTGAAGATTTATTGAGGACCGATGACAATACACTAATTTGATAAAATTATTCCATTTTTTGTATTTTTGTTTGTCTGTAACTGACTTCTTTGGGCGCGATTTTGACCCACTTTAAACGGCCAGATTTCGTTCAAACTTTGTAGATTTATTGAGGATCGATGACAATACACTAATTTGATAAAATTACGGCCATATATAACATACGATATAGGCAAATCACACAAGAAGTATTACTTAAATACTTAAAGAGATTAATATTTTAAACTATAAATTTATTAAGCATAAATTTAAATAAATATCCTACACTATTGAATTTGAAAGTTCACTCTCTTTTTTTCAAACTCGGTTCAATGAGAGTAACATTTTTTATTTATAAATGATAAAAATAATAATGATTTATTTTCAGGCAAATAAACCATAATAAAACATAAGAAATAAAATTAAATGCTTTGTCAAATTATTATTAAAAATATTATTAAAAATATTATTATTATTATTAAAAATATTACGTAAAATATTTCTAAGCATTTATCATTGTAGACAAAAAGGGTGTCTTGGATAAAATTTCTAAATATTTTGTATAGTTTCGTATATTTCTTTTATGTTCAGTCTTTTCCTGCATTGCACCCTTTCTTAAAGGCTATTGTGGATCAAACTCATTCCGTCACACTATTCAAGAAATGACACCCTTTTTACGTGAGGAAATGCATTTACGCATGCCCACCACACCCGGGGAGGTGGGTGGGGTATGTCGGGCTCGATGCCAGAAGGGCATCACTACCGACTAAAACCTCACGATGGCCTTCTCACCGGAAAGGGCGGGATGAGGTTCCGCTTCTCGCATTAACGCACCACCCCGCCCACCTCGGCTAGCCTGCGAGACTCCGCCTCTGGGGATGACTCCCCTTGCAGTGCACCTGGTGCACTGCAACCACCTCGGGGACCGTGAGTGCAATGGACGCCGGAGAACCCCGGTCCGACGTCCTAAGTCCCCCGTGACGGGTCGGGTCTGTGGCCCCGTCACATGCCACTACGGCCGCAGAGAATAGGGATAGTGGTAGTCTCCGGTTACCACTCCCTTCTCCCTGCGGCCCCACCGCGTCCGCCATCAACGGTGGCGACCCCGTCGAGGCCGCGGCAGGTAGGAAGAGCGGCGCATCGTAATACCGACACTTCTCTCCTGCCGCGGCCCCACACTTTCAGCTGCGGTGCCTCCCTATCCACACCGCAAGCCCGCCTCAGTTGCGAAACCTCCCCGAAAACCCCCGGAGCGAGGTCCCGCAACCTACTGGTGCCACTCCATCTAGAACTTGCGTACAGGGATTACAAGTCTAGGGAGTGGCCCGCCTCAGGGACCCTCTTCGCTTCACCGTGGGTGACCAGGCCACGGTTACTGAGCCCCCCCGTCTCGACAATGCGGGGCCCACGGGGGGGGGAAGAAATGACACCCTGTCATGTACCAAAACGGATCGTTCAATTGTGTTCGTTCTTTTCGTTCAGTTTTTCGTTCGTCGTGCACAAGCAAAGGAACATTTTCTATTTCGTATGTAAAACAAAATTTCTCACATTTTCGTTTGGATCTGGGCTGAGACGCTGGCGGTGACGGGATTTGATCGGGTGACTGTGATTTCGTTATGTTCTGGGATAACATTATTTTTAATTAAATACAAATCATTTATTGATAATCATTTATTGATATCATAGTCCTTCTCAGAAAGGATCAAGACTATTTTTTTTTTCAAACACTTACTGTATTTCTGTAATACTATACATATTTTTGACAGTTTGTTGTGTTCAGTGGTACTACAACCACAATGAAATTGTTCCAAACGTTGGCACATGTTGTTTGAAAGAAACATAGATAAGTGCGTTTCTATTACTAAACCTCCTTGTAGCTAAACTTATTTTTTATAATTCAAGAGTAAGAGTAACCATTATACTTAACTCAAACATGTCTCATGTATGATTTAATTTAGTTATTAGGCTCAACCATATACCATATATATTCGCGCTCACATTTTTCCAAACCTTAATTAAATAAATAAAACTACTATTTTTTAACGTCTCTCTTTTCTGATCTTTCACTATTTTTACCTATCTACTTCGTTCTGTTTTCGACATCTTTGTCAGTCAAAATTATAATATTGAATCATGTTATAAGTTAACATACAGGTCTGAAACGATGTCAGCTCAGTGAAGAGGGCAGCCAGCCGTCTCATGTCCTAGTTCTTGAGTTTGATCTCCGCCAATGAAGTCAAGCTTTCGTTAAAGGAAAACAACGTGTGGTGGTAAGACTATTTCTAGAGCTCACCAGGCTAGCAACTCTTAAGTAAACAAAAATTGTCAGCAAAGGTGTTCCGGCAACCTCATTGAGAGCTAGTTATTCCAGACTAGGCACGCTCCACCTTAGGCTAGAGTGTTGCTAACTCGTGTGATTACGCGCTTTTCTGGTCAAATCTCTTTCTGGTCAATCTGACGGTTTTCAATGCCAAAGTGAGCCGTTTTTTCTGAGTAAGCGCGCTCCACCTTAGATCATAATATCGCTTACCCTCTGATTTCTAAGGTAAGCGATATTATGATGCCGATATATAAACCCATGTATTGTAAAAAAAATGACAAGATGTAAGAAAAAAAATACATAAATTTGTGGAGAAATATCAAATCAAAATATCAAATATCAAATAGTTTATTTAGTACAAAATACAGGGGTGAAACGTACTATGAGTAATTAAATACTAAATTATAGCTAAGTCTTAGTGTACGTTTTGCCATATCCACTGCGCCCCGCGCTAAGTATCATATGATCCTGTTATGCGGAAAATTTCCAAAATGATGGTCACCGAGTGGAGTCGGAATAGTTGCGCGTCTGTCAGTCGTCTTTGAGAGGGATTTATTATTTTTATTATTGTTTCCGCTCGCGAACAATTCTCGCCTTATTCTTTGCTTAAGTTATGACTTGCAAGTGAAGTATGGGGGCGATATTAAGCTATTCTCACCCCTTTTTGGTACTAAAACTATTACGTACTATTATTATTACTTCGTACGGTTTTTTTTTTGTTTGGAGCTGTTTTCGTAAATATGGTCCTGGTTTTTGTCACATATGTATATAATATTTTAGTGACATGTAAGTACGATGTTTTAATCTAAAATTAAGTACAATGTAAACTTCATGTAACGTCACTCGATTTAACGACAAACTCTCTAAAGCGTCGAAATCAATTGGCGTTAGTTGGATTAGCTTGTATTCCAATCAATGACATTATCTCTCGATTTAACGATCACTCTCTATAACGCCATTAAATACATAGTCCCTTCAGTGTCGTTATATAGAGTTTACACTGTATAATACAATATTTTAGTGAAATGTATGTACGATGTTTTGATGGCAAATTTAGTAGTTTTACTCAATGTATAAGACTTTCGGAAGACAAATATTTTGTATTTTTTTTCTCATAATAATCCATGTAGCGTCTAAAGTTTTATATTGCAGATGGGATTTTCATGAAAATGTTGCACATGGTCTACTACATCATATGTTTTTTTTCAATAACAAATAATTAAATAAGTTAGGAAATTAATAACAACAAAAGGTTTCTACCTATCGCGGTTTATGATATTCAGTCTAGTGACAGACAGACTGACTGAGGCATAGTAATAAATAAATAATATCCTTTATTGACATAAGAAAGAAAAACACAATTAAAATGAAACCATTGGTGTTGATTTAGTCATAGACTGTGTTTCAACACCAATGACCTCTCCCACAGAGTTATTACAAGACTTGGTAATATAAACAATCAAATTATGTTATTAATAATAACAGTTGCAAAAAAAAAAAAAGAAAAATACATTTGGAATAGAACATAGTTCCCGTTTTAGTTTACCTTACACCGAACATAGTTTACCTTTTAGGTACGGATCCTAAAAACTAATATCCACTTATGTCATTATTTTTTTAATACACTTTAGTAATAATTAATTCAAATTATTATTATTTTTTTACACATTTCACACACGGCTGGTTAGCCCCATACTGAACCATTTCTAGCTCGTATTATGGTTGCTAACACAACTGATATACTACATATACATACATACATATTATAAATAAATACATATTTAGCACCTAGACCCACAGCCAACAAATTTAGTTAAGCACAAAGATGTTGACCGGGCCGGGAATCGAACCCGGAACCTTCTATTTAGCAGTCGGCATGGTAACCTTTACGCCAACAAGGTCGTCAAATATATTTCATTAATTAGTAATAATTCATGAAATATATAATTTGAATTGAATAAGTGACCTAAGTAACAGGTTCGTACTAAGTACCAAACTTGTACAAAGCTAGTTAGAATAAGTAAATACACAGTTTGGTTATGAGTAGCTCGGTTATCTGAAGTCTCAAGTTAGACCTCTAGCCTAACTTGACCTAACTTATCTCTCACTTAGGCCACATCCTCGACTCCAAGTTAAATCCAGGGCCGGTTTCAGGAAACTTTACAGAGTCTTTCGTACAAGTTTTTTTTTTGTATAGAAAGTAGAATTTCTAGGTAAGTAAAAGTAGATAAGTCAAGAAAGTAGGTAAGTCAAAGCTTCGGGTGTGGCTAATAAGTAATATAGTAATATTTGATATCAAGTATTGCATTTTATAATTTAGATGATTATATTTTAAAACTGACTGTTAATTGTAAAATTGAATTAATTTATTATTTGAACTTTATATTGTTAAATCATGTAATTAATTGACGTGTAACTTTTGGTATCACCAATAAATAATTTATATTTGTATGTATTTGTTAAATATTGTATGAAATTAATCTTGAAACCTATAAAATAGCATTATGAAAAAAAACTATATGTAAAATATATTTAAAATTGTTCTTGGTTCAGC
Organism: Mellilla xanthometata; assembly: GCA_035578125.1. Taxonomy (NCBI): domain Eukaryota; kingdom Metazoa; phylum Arthropoda; class Insecta; order Lepidoptera; family Geometridae; genus Mellilla; species Mellilla xanthometata. Next base: position 12,766,602 of record JAPUBQ010000001.1, on the reverse strand, counting down.
ACTATATAAAAGAATGACATGTTATATGACGAAATTAATGAGAATGTATATAAATTTATTTTATAGACACAAGTTACTATGAAGCCGATCGAAGAAGGGACGGGAGAAGTTTGGTCTACAAATTTTAAAGAATATGAAAGACACAATATAACATATAAACAAGTTTAAAACCCCTTTCTGTCACTGAGTACATCCCTGTAAAACCCAAGCCAACTTGAAGAAGAGTTTATTAAAATTCCAACTCCTCCAAAGTATTGGAAACCTTGTAATTTGTGGACTGCTACCGTTCTGTTAACTTTTAAGCCTTTTGAAAGTCTTAACTAGCCTATACAAAAATCAAATAAATCTTGTTCGGCTTCTTAAATATTTTTTCTGGTGTTCCTTTACTTAATTAAGAATGAAACTAAACTTTTTAAAAGCTTTTCTGCTAGGTTCCAATTCTGTGTAATAAAAAATTTTGCATATAGCATTTCCTAATCCAATTGGAAAACACTAAAAAAACTAAACTTAAAATTAATTAGAGGTTTATTACTTAGGGGAAAATATAAAGTAGCTGATTCTTATACCTATTGAATAAGCATATAACATTTGGTAAAAATCGGTCAAGCCGTTTCGGAGGAGTACAGTAACTAAAATGAAATAAAAATGTAAAAAAAATAAAATGTGACATGGAAATTTTATATATTAAAATTTCATAATTTACTTTTAAAGTCAATACATAATTGAATATTCTGTGAATGTTGATAGGGTTTACGAAACGTCGTTAAAGATAAGGCAAAAAATAATAACCTTTTCTTGTATGGGAGTCCCCCTTATATTCGTATTTATTTTATTGTTTATTTCGGAAGTTACCAAATATACATCTACCCATGTTTTTGTGAAATAATAATAATAAAAATATCTTTATTGACATAAAACACATAATGTACATATTTTTTTTAACCATTAGTGCTAAACTTGTTCTCAAACTGTGATTCTGTACCGATGGCCTCTCCCACAGAATATGAACAAGTCTATTTATTGCAAAATTAACAAAAGTATGTTAAGGTAGAAGATGAGAAAAAAAGTTATACATAATGTTGTTAAACTTAAATTATGCTTATATATAAAAAAATATCGTGGAAATCATTGGGGGAGACATTTGCCCAACAGTGGGACAATATAGGTTAGATAAAAAAAAAAATGTTTTCTTCACCAACTCGAGTTATACAGCGAAACATTTTATAACAAAATGCAATGCAAAAAATTCACGTTTTTAACAGAAGTGTATGCTCAAATATAGCCACAAATACCTCTTTGAATAGTGTTAGAGGCCAAAACAATACAAAAATCTGCGGCCAATCTACCCGCATACTTGTTTCCGAAACACAGAGGCAGAGAAAAAGGTTAAAAAGTAATGTAAAGTCGACTGAGTAGATTTCGTAATAAAAATAGATTTTCCGTTTAAAATTTATCAAAAATTCTCGGTTGTTTTTATTTATTATTTACTTACAAAATTGTGTCATTCTTGAAATAATATGAAAAATTTAAATATAAATAGTATTTTTATTAGATTGGGTCATGATCAATTAATATTTAACAAAATAATAAATAACAAAATTTAATCAACAATTTCTTTTTCACACACGGCTGGCCCCATACCCTATACCCTATGAACCATTTCTAGTTTATGTTGTGGTAGTTAACACAAGTGATGTACTAAATATACATACATACAAATTTTATACAGGTACATATTTAACACCCAGACCCACAGCCAACAAATTTGGTTAAGCACAAAGATGTTGCCGGGAGATGCCGGCATTCTGGCAATCGAACCCAGAACCTTGTGATTGGTAGTCCGGTATGGTAACATTTACGCCAACGAGATCGTCAAACTATATACACTTTATACTTTTCCACTATATACTATTTTTAGACGCTAGGGTTTTCGACTATACCACGAAATCTACCTTTAGAATAAATCTCGGTGTGGTACATAACTGAAAATGCCTAAAATAACGTGTCCCGGCTCAGTCTATAACTTTAGACTAACAATTCTAGTAATTTTCTTTCTACGTTGTCAGTTTCAAACGAGCTTAATTTGTTCGGTTTTGTTTCAAAGATTGTCAGACTAAAGTAAGTCTGAAAATCTTTGGAAGGGAGCGATCTTATTTAACACTAGCAGATCGACCCGGCTTCGCACGGGCTATCAAATAATCTAAGTCGCAAAGAGAAACAAAACATAGGCTTTAAACTATGTTACTTAGGGATAATGTCGCTTCCTAACGGTGAAATAATTTTTCAAATCAGTCTAGTAGTTTCGGAGCCTAATTGCGTCAAACAAAAAACCAAAAATTCAAACTTTTCCTCTTTATAATATTGGTATAGATGGTTAAGGCTAGCTGCTCTGTCGGCTTTGTTCGTATTATGATGATTGCTTTTAGTTTCCTATTTTTCATTGGCTTCGTATTAGCTTAGTGGCCAAGCTCTAGTGTTGTGTGTTTTCAAGCCGCCCAAAGGTTTTGACTTGACTTAACGACTAAAACTAACGATAGCGTAAAAAAAAACACTTTTTAATGATGGTCTTACTCTTACATGCATGATCTTTCCGCATCAACTATTGCTTAATCTCAATGATCGCATCAGATTATCTTAGATTGTACATTCCTTTTGATATGAATAAACAATGTTGTTATATTTTTTCCAACATTCAAAACGTCTTGTTCCCTAAGAAGAAAGATAATGGTGTTTTCCGGTCCAACATTATATTTTTTTATTAAATTTTTAGGCCACTAGCTGAGGCCATTCATTTGCATTTTGTCACATTCATTTGTTTCTGGAGGCAAGAAAGTCTTTTTTCTCGCCAGTTTTTTTTTGTTATATTTTCCTTAAGTCTATTTATTTTTTCTTTCAATTTACATTGGATTGGTTCCATCACCCTAACAAGGATGTTTGGGGGCACTGAGTAGGTGATTTCTCTTTATGGTGTCATTTACTGTAATCTTGGAGTGGATTTAACGTGTCGTTTAAGGGAATCCATCTTGTTTGCAGTCCCTATTTCTGCTAATCAAGGGTTTATTAGTATGATTACGATTTTTTATTTACCGAAATTATTCGCAGTATTTATTATTTCGGCATAAACAAAACTTAATATAATCTGTTTTATATTTTTTCTAGTTTCTCTAATTTTAAAATATAATTGTGTAATTTTGACATATTAATTCATTGTCATTTAACTTATTGTTCTCTTTTTTTTTTTAATGTAACCAATGGTGTTATTAAAAATATTTGTATTTAATATGTTTTTTTTATAGTATAGGTTTGCGTTTGACCACAGCTTGCCTGGTGTTAAACAATACTATGGCCTACGATGTTACACGTTTACCTAGAAAATACCTATTAACTCTAGGTTTCCTCACGTTGTTTTCTTTCACCCAAAGTTCGAGCTTTTTAGCGGAGATCGAACCCAGGGTCTGGGAGACGTAAGGTAGTCGCACGATCGACTGAGCCTCATCACTACAGTAATAATGCTAATTCTATCATAATAACAGGTGATTGGGATAATATAGTTATTACCGGGGTTGAAATAATTTCCGTTACTAATGTTTCAACACCATTCCCAAGTGTCCTTCATGTGAAGAGGTCGTCGAACGATACGTGATAACGTAGGGAAAGGTGGGCCAAGAAGAAAGCGAGGAGCGAGTTTAGGCAGAATAGGAGCAAAATAGCATATTTTGTAAAATATTTATTTATATCTTTGTTTTGAAATTAAATGAAATTAATATGAGTTGGTACATAGTATTTTTATCTTTTTTCTATTATGTATTTAATTATATTTATTGTGTATCTTGTGTAAATATGTTTTTCTGTGAATAAAAATCCTTCCCAAATGATTGGCGCTTATTTCAGATTGTTTAGCTTTAATTAAATGTCAATGTTAATGAACTGTAAAAGTTCCAAAGTATGTATGATTACGTTTCGTTAAAATAGTTGGTTGGTTTTTTTTTAAATTTTATAATGCTGTGCTTTGCAAAAACTACGGGATGTTATACTAGTAAGTTTGACCTGTATAATTAATTGTATGAGTGTGTGTGTGGGTCTAACTGTAACATAGTAGCTTCCGGATGGATTGAGTTATTTATTTTTAAAGTTGTGGTAGTCGAGAGTGTTTTGGCTACGTGTGTTATAAAAAACGATCCAATATGGTCACTGTGATATAATGGCGAGTAACATAATTAACATCTGCCTCTATATAGGCATGAAATAAAAACCCTTCCATGCATATAGAATACATACATTATGTCAATTTTTAAATCCTTGATATTCTCCGAAATATCGGGACTTGCCTTAATTTTCAATCCATACTTGTTAGTAAATACCACTCATTTTCCGATTTTAAAATCATTATCTTGACCGCCTGTGACTTGCGCCCCGCGGCTAGATAGCAGTGATACCCGTTATCAGGATCGACTGTCAAGGTGCTCGCCCGTAGACTCTGTGACGCCGGCTGATAACACTGTTTGTTTTTATATTCCATCACTGTAGACAGTGGCTTGTTATCGTATTACTATCACCCGTGGACCACTGTTTGAATAGGTCTCAAGAGTTTGTATTCAGCAGCAAAGGCAAAGTCAAAATTAGAAGACAAAATTAAATATTTAGTGTACTTCCGCTGTGATCCGAAACCCAAATTAAGACAAGTAAAGGAAAACTTAACTAAGATAAATTAACTAATATTAATTAGGATTAACGTTACCTATCACAATCCGGAAATTCTTACTCAACACGTGTTTCGCCTTTCCACAAGGCATCATCAGGAGATGTCGACTCTTCGAACGACGAATCGAAAGCCCTTTCGATTCATCGTTCGAAGTTTCGTTTTCCTTTACTTGTCTTAATTTGGGTTTCGGAACACAGCGGAAGTACACTAAATATTTAATTTTGTCATCTACTTACAATGGAGTGCCGCAAAGTAACGCCTGAGTCAGTAAGTTAAAGTCAAAATTCTTTATTAATAAGCAAGCTGTTGCCCGCGGCTCCGCCTGCGTGTTTGTCGTTTTTGTTAACCTCTCTTTCTCCCATTTTGCAGCGCACGCAACGGGAGCCCTCAAAGATGAATATTTTTTTCCAGTTTTTTTCACATTTCCCTTTGTTTCTTCGCTCCTATAAGTCACAGCATGATGTTTTATAGCCTAAAACTTTTCTCGATAAATGGTCTATCCAACACAAAAAGATTTTTTCGATTCGCACCAGTAGTTCCTAAGACCATTTATCGAGGAAGGCTTTAGTCTATATAAAATAAAAATAAATATTAGGACTCATTTCACACACGGCTGGTTAACCCCATACTGAACCATTTTTAGTTCTTGTTATGGTAGCTAACACAACTGATATACATACATATATATTTTATATAGATACATATTTGACACCCAGACCCACAACCAACAAATTTAGTTAAGCACAAAGATGTCAGCCGGGCCGGGAATCGAACCCGGAACCTTCTGTTTAGCAGTCCGGCATGGTAACCGTTGCGCCAACGAGGTCGTCAAATAGCATTACGCTGCAACTAATATCTCAGGAATTTAATGCGGAATGACAGATGCGATCGATATCTTGGCAATGTAAGGTCAATATAAAATTGGCACAGGAATAGGATACTAAAGAATTATTTAAGTCTATTACAGGAATGGATAAATGTAGTTTCTACTGGTTATGCGAAAAGCGACCTATACGCGGGCGGAGCTGCGGGCAAGTGCTAGTAAATCATAAACGGTAACTGGTCCTTCAACCTTCAAACCAAGCAACGTATGGTTTACAAACAAACATTTCGACTGCAAGAGCAAAAATAACACAAGTTTATTACACTCGTAACCGAAGTTTACACTAAGATCTTGCTGAATAAACACCCGCGGGTGAAACAAGGTGTTTCACACTAATTCGTTTGGTTCGGAACCAGTTCAAACCGCTTTCAACCGGTTTCATGCATAAATATTGCTTCTAATGAATCGATTTGACCTCGGAAGTAGGAAATAGGATGTGAGAAGTCTAGTGGTCATTTGAATAAGAAGCACGTTCTCTTTTAGGCCAAGTTTTTTCCGTACTGGTAAACTGATAATGAGCATGCAAGATGTATGATGGTAAGCTAGTTCTAGTCAATTTGGGAGTAATTATAATAAAATCATTCGAGCTATATGGCCAGTCTTTTTTACACGCTTTTTATTAGCTTCACCTATATGTTTGTTTGTAACAGACTTCTTTGGGCGCGATTTTGACCCACTTTAAATGGCCAGATTTCGTTCTTACTTTATAGATTTATTGAGGACCGATGTGACAATACACTAATTTGATAAAATTATTCCATTTTTTTGTATTTTTGTTTGTATGTTTGTTTGTAACCGACTTCTTTGGGCGCGATTTTGACTCACTTAAAACGGCCAGATAAGCGTCTTTTTTAGTTTTTTCAAATTATTATTATTTTACAGCTAGACATCTGAGCAGCAGGGCGAGTAATAATACAGGTTAGAGAAACTGTAGCTTTAAGGAGCATGCCTAGTCTGGAATAAAAGGTTTTCAAGGAAGCTGCCAAAACAAACTTTGGGTTGCTAGTCAAACAGACGAGCGCTAGAAAATGTCCTACCGCCATGCAAGATGCCCAAAGAGCTACTAAAACAAACAAACGAGACCTACAATTTAACGCGTCTTACGACCCATGGTAGCGCCCAGATTTAATGCCACTTTTTAAATAATACTCTACATGGTCACCCATCCAAACTGTCCGCGACGAATGTTGATGAACTTCGATAACCGCATTTGATCATCTTAAGCAGTCGTACTTGGGAGTTGTTATTACTAGTTTTGAATTACTGTTGCGACTTGAAAGTTAAAGTAAAAGTCAAACATTTATTGCATCGATGTTACGTAGCCATACATATAACGTACTAGCTGACCCGGCAAACGTTGTTTTGCCTCACTTAGGGGTATGAAAAATAGATAGTGTAGCTTATGACATGTTCTTAGATTTACCATAGCAGCCATCTATTGATTACTTACTCAACCCAGTCGAAAGGTATCGACATCTGTTAGAATCATTTGGAGTTAACAGATTATTGTGACTGTCAAATAATAACAGACAATAATTAGCAATCAATTAAAATTGCGACTATAATTTGAGATTTAAACTATCCTATCTCTCAAGTTGGATTGAACTGCACATGGTGTGCGAATTTTATTATAATCGGTTAAGTGGTTTAGGAGTCCATTAAGGACAAACATTGTGACACGAGATTTATATATATTAAGATCTATTTGAAATAACATATAAAAATACCACTCAGGGTTTTGCATAGAATTGTAGTTAAAATCTGTAGTCTAGCCAATTTCAATTTCAGAAAAGATACTTAAAATAGAATATCTTTTAGTTTCTTATTTCGTACCTACAAGAAAGTAATCTTGTGATAGAAATATTACATAGACTTGATACTTTGGGAGCGGTCTTTTGATCAGCTATTAACAAAAATAAACGTTTCGGATAAAAGAAAAGATCAAAAAGCTATCAGCAATATTGGTGCCGCACACAAAATAGTAAATTCCAGAAGAGGAACTTGAAAATAATTAATAAGACACGTCATATTTTGAAGCGACGGCAGCTAAGACGATGGTGCGGCCTTACATCCCTCGGATCGTGTGTTCGATCCCGCCAAAGATTTCACGCTTTTAAAGAACCATTCTAAGAATATTTTCTAAAGCACCACTCTAAGAAATTGTATATTGGTACCAATCCTACTAATGAATAAATTAGGTTCAGAAAACCTTAAAATAGTTTTTCAACCAGTTTTCTTCCTTATTGATAAATCTGATTGATGACAAATTAAGTATGAATATTTTTAGGGTTGTTTTTAGACGGTATTAAAGCAATTTTTTTAATACTTTTTACAGTTTGTAACGAAAAAAAAAAACGCCTTATCATCGTTATAAAGATTGCCAAGTGCGTTGGACTCGCGCATGAAGGGTTCCGTACCATTGTTGTATGGGAGCCCCCCTTACATATATATTTTTATTAAAGTTTGTAATTTAATTTGATAGCAAATGTACATTTGTATTTTTTGTGATAATTGTAAGTATCTAGCAGCTACCGTTATTGTTATATAGCAAAAAATACGACAAAAAAAACACGTTTATTGTATGGGGCATCACTTATCATCCATATCTCTTATTTTTTTGTGTTTGTTGTTATAGTGGCACGGGAAATACATATCTTGTCAAAGTTTCAGCTTTCTAGCTATTACGGCTTCTGAGATACAGCCTGGAGACATACAGACAGACAGCGGAGTCTTAGCAATAGGGTCCCGTTTTTACCTTTCAGGTACGGAACCCTAAAAAATACATAATTATTTTATTGAAATACATATTCAAAAGGCAATTTTTTGTCTAAATGATGTAGCTTGTCGCTTGATAACGAAGAGGTTTCGATTTCTATTCTGTGTGCGTATTAGAAAAACAATTGGGCGCAAAGTGACCGCGGTGAAGTACTCTGTCGAAACAATATTTGTGAAGGTTCGTCTTAATCTACCCGTCAGACTGAGCCAATAAATATTTATTGCCACTAAACGAGGCAGTGTATGCGATGAGAGGATAGCGTGTTCTCGTAAGCGATAGCGAGTTTAAAAGTCGCAATTAAATACAAGTGTTAAAAACTTAATAATACTAACTTATTCATCTTATTTTACGAAACGAAGGGGTAATAAAAATAATTAGCTTTTCGAAGTTAAACGTTATTAAGTTTGAAGGTTAGATTTTCACATAAGAAGTCGATTATAGTAAACTAATGCTGGTTCTCTATATGATAAAACTATACGACAATGAACGATAACTATTTATATTATAATTAAATAAGCCGGCCCTCATATAATATGTTTTTGCAAAACCCGAGAAGGGTCCATTATGTGGTACCAAATAAATAACTTTTAAGACTTTATGTATACCATAATGATGCAATAAATTAATTTGACTTTGACTCTACAATCGACTTCGACAATAACCTCTTAAATTCTCCATAAAAGAAGATTTTGTTTGGAAAGAGTGTACTTAGCTATGTCTGATGAAAATTGGACCAAATTGGCAGATGACATGGCCCCGATTTCCAGCAGAAGGAAAGTAAAGTGGGCTGCGCTGACAACTCTTTACAACTAAACATTTTACCAGCAGGACGAGTAAATGGCCTACGGTGGCTTAATTTGGTATAACTGGCTTTTGAAAAGGCTGCCGAAATACAATGTTAGGTGTCTGGCGACAGACTCTTCATCTTATGACTTGGGCCACACATGTAAGATATAAAATCTATTTGCGCGGTACATTGTTGATGCCCCGAAGATAGCGCGGTAATAGCGCGGGAGATGCTATCAGTAATGAATACAGATGCCTGATTCACTCAGTTTTGTTAATTGTCAACCGGTGTCGCCTGGTCAGACAGACACGTAGGCGGGTTATTTTTTTACGCTTAATAGGCTTGCGCTTGACCACAACTCACCTGATGTTAAGTGATATTGCAGTCTAAGATGAAGCGCGCTTGCCTAGAAGAAACCGGTTCACTCTCGCCTTGAAGACAGTAAGGTTGTAGTTCAGTAGGAACAGGGATTCCGGCAAGGAGTTTCATAGTTAGGTTAGGTGATCTTAGATCGTGTCTAAAGCCACGGCAAAGTGAAACTCTTAAATCAATCTGACGATCTTGAAGACGTCGTTGGCGTAATTTTTTCCATGCTGGACTGCCAATCAGAAGGTTCTGGGTTCGATTCCCGGCACGACGAACATCTTTGTGCTGAACTAAGTTTGTTGGCTGTCGGTCTGGGTGTTAAATAATGTATCTATGTAAAGTATGTGAGTATATGTAGTATATCAGTTAAGTTTGGTGTCGAGATAGCTCTCACTCTTCCCTACCACGTAGACTACTAGTTATTCCAACTCTTGCACTTAGAGCAAGCGGGGTGAGTTATTTAATCAGTTTTAATATCTTTATTGACGTTTTAATATTCATGTTTTGACCATAAATTGGTAAATAAAAATTGTTTCATATCTTATTCACTTAATGACCGGATTTGGTTAACTTTAATATACAGTGTAAACTCTATATAAGGACACTGAAGGGGCTTTGCATTTGGCATATAGAGATTTGTCGTTAATTTCGACGCTTTAGAGCCAATTGATTTCGACGATTTAGAGAGTTTGTCGTTAAAACGAGTGACGTTATATGGAGTTTACACTGTAATTTAAATCATTTATTTTTCGGAGTTTATCCTAGTAAGTAAATCATTAGCGAGCACAATATTTAGGAGCCTAAGCCTAAAATAGGGCCATCGACACCACCATCGAGTGCATTAACCGGTCGTTTAGCAATCCGCGATTACGGCCCGATATTATCTCTGTACGATTAATGGTCAGCCCTTTATCCAATGTCGATAACCCACCCAACTGAAAACATCTTAACCCTAACACTATTCACGAGATAAGTGACCTTATTACTTAGTAAGAACGGGTCATTTTCGCTTGTGACGGAACAAGTTTTGCCCTGAAAATTTTGGACAAACGGTTTTGATACTTGCTGTCTTTGGTTTAGGGTTGGTTTTTGAATGGTAAATCTAATTTTGTAAGTAATAGGCTATGTGCAGAGTCAGTTGTAAGTCCTTAGGGGACAATACGTAGGTCTGCAACAGATATATCTTCAGAACGAGACAATTGAGGAATAACCGGAATATTAATCGGTAGCGGTGAAGTCTTTATGGGGAAATGTTAGTTGTAATTCAATTTGAAAATATCGGTTTCGGTCACGGCTATAGAAGTTAGGTTTGGATGATATTACTTTCAAACAGAATTACAAATTTATCTCTATATATCATTTTAGGATTATGATATATTTGACGTTGGCCTCGTTGGCGTAAAGGTTACCATGCCGGGATCCCAATCAGAAGGTTCCGGGTTCGATTCCCGGCCCGGCCAACATGTTTGTGCTTAACTAAATTTGTTGGCTGTGGGTCTGAGTGTTAAATTTGTATCTTTATAAAATATGTATGTACTATATCAGTTGTATTAGCTACCATAACACGAACTAGAATTGGTTCAGTATGGGGTTAACCAGCCGTGTGTAAAATGTGTAAAAAAAATAAAAAATATTGGGTTAGTTGTAAATGATATAACGTCTGCTTCTCAATCAGGCGGCCCCTGGTTCGATCCCGGCCCTACACCAATGACTTGTTTTTCAAGTTGTGTGGATTTGCACTCGCTTTACGGTGAAGGAAAACATCGTGAGGGAATCGGAATGTTTGAAGACCACAATATCCGAAGACGTGTGTCATCCGCCAACCTGTACTTGACCAGCGTGGTGGCCTATATCTCTCTCCTAGTGAGAGAAGGCCCCGAGTCCCAGCAGTGGAAACGTATAGTGGGCTGCTTGTGTGTAAATGGTACGTTAACAGTATTCTTCGTCTTCGTACAAGCTAAGTGGCCAAGTTTCAGTGTCAAGAGTTTCCAAGTCACCTGAAAGCCTCTGATTTGAGTTAACGACTGTTCGTACTAAGTCCAACAAAGCCGGAACCTACAATTTAACATGTCATTCAAACGACGTCAGCGCCCAGATGAAAATACCACTTTAAAATCGACAGTCTTGACATGGTCAGCCATCCAAATCTGATTTGGGTTAAAGACTAAGACTAGCAGATGGCACCTACAATTTTACGTGTCATCCGACCCACATGAAAATGCCATTTAAAGACGACAGTGTTGTGCATGGTCACCCATCCAAAGACCGTCCGCACCGTTGCTCAGCTTCGATGATCGCGTCAGATCACCTTAGCTAGCCGAGCTACAGGCGCTACAGATTACTAAATAGTTAGTATACTCAGTAGGCTTTGAAGGGCCGAGGTGAATGGCCGACGGAACAACAGCACCAGTGACGTATTGGATCCATTGCACTTTCATGCACTAAATGGACTCGTCCTAACAGGTTATTCGAGGTTAAAGCCTCCGACATTATTAATAAAGCCTCTATTATGAAGGTGGCTCAAAAAAAACCCTAATTGGAATGGGTTTTTCTCTGTCAGAAAGTGATTTTCGTGCAAATTTTTGTAAGTGTGTATGTTAGGACAATGAGAATAAAAAAATATGAATAAATTTTGGACATATTTCACACACGGCTGGTTAGCCCGATACTTAACCATTTTGACGTGACGACTTCGTTGGCGTAATGGTTACCATGCCGGACTGCCAATCAGGTTCCAGGTTCAATTCCCGGCTCGGCCAACATCTTTGTGCTTAACTAAATTTTTAGGCGGTAGGTGTTAAATATAAACATATAAATGTGTGTATATGTGGTATATCATTTGTGTTAGCTACCATAAAACAGACTAGAAATGGTTTAGTATAGGGTTAACCAGCCATGTGTGAAATGAGTCCTAATAGTAAAAAAAAACTAATTTGTATTATGGTTGATATACTACGTATAATATATGATGGGCATGTGATGCGTAGAGAGGAGACGCATGTTACTACGAGATGTATGGAAATGGTTGTGCAAGGAAGAAGGGCTTGATGCCGACTGAAGAAGACATGGATGGAGTGTGTGAATGAGGACATGAGTGAGAAAAGAGTGAGGGTAGAGATGACGGCTGATTGAAGAGAGTGGAAGAGGTAAATTTGCTATACCAATCCCACCTAGGAGGAAGAATAAGAAGAAGATGTTACATATAATTATATTTATAAACACGCAGACCAACAGTCAGAAAGAAAAGAAAACGAATGCAGAGGTACTCTGCCTAGTACAAGAACCAAGACCAACCATATCAAATACAATAGACAAACAGAAGAGGAACGATGTTAGGCCAACTTATACTACATGACAATTTCATTGAAAATATCATAGAAGGAAAGATAAGAAGCCAGGTGAAGAAGATGAAGACCTAGAAGATCATATTTAGACCAAATTAAAGAGAAGGCGAAAGTCATGTCGTATAGGGAGGTCAAGGATTTGGCCGAAGATAGAACTACGTGGAAAAAAATCCACAGACAAGAGCCTAAGTCTTAAATTTTGAATGAAAGGAAATAAATTGTCATAACAACATTTTTGTTTCATAATAAATGTACACCAGTTACAACAATGAAGTCCAACAATGTCAGAGCAAATATTAAATAAACTTCGCAAGAGAGCACAACCTTAGCAAACAAGAAGCAGGGTGAATGCATCGGTGCAACGTCACATTAAGATTCATTGCACTTATATCCTATTCTACTAAAATTATACATGCTAAAGTTTGTGTGTGTGTGTGAGTGTGTCTCTGTTTTAGTGTGTGCATGTTTGCAATTTCTACAAATATTTATTTTAGTTAGGTCTTACAATTTAATTTAATAGGTAAATATACATTTTTATATTTTGTGAAAGTTATAAGTGCTTTACAGCTACTGTTCTTGATATATAACAAAAAAACACGAAAAAGCACGTTTTTTGTATGGGGACCAACATTTTCATTTTTATTTTTCTTATTTTTAGTATTTGTTGTTATAGCGGCACGGGAAATACATATTATGTTAGAGTTTCAGCTTTCTAGCTATCACGGTTTATGAGATAAAGCCTGGAGACAGACAGACAGCAGAGGCTTAGTAACAGGGTCCTATTTTTACCCTTTGGGTATAGAACCCTAAAAAACAAGCTTCTGACCAAATAAACCGACGGGTCACGTCTGAAAAAATAGTAGTTCAGATTTATAGCACCAATATTCTCACGGGAACATACCGCCCTGCATCGGATGCTGTTCAAAAATGTATTAGAAAACTTGTCTGGCTTATATGTACGTAGGTATATTATGCTGGTTCTATACATGCTGATATTATATTACTAGAATATAATTGAAAATTGACATGGATACAAATCATATACTTTAGTAATGATATCATAATAATTGACTTGTAACTTTGGTGTTATCAATAAATGATTTGTATTTGTACAACGGTATTCGCGTTGGCATATTCAGTATATTAGGCCAACCATTCTGTGTTAGCGTAACGTTAACGACTGCTTGTATAAGACTGAGACTAACAGCCGGGACCTAGAATTTAACGTGTCATCCGACCCACGGTAGCGCCTAGGTGAAAATGTCAATTAATTATTTTGAATTTTCAATTTAAATTACGAGCGTTTTTTATAGCATATTATGCAAAAGTCTCAAAAATACATATATCAAGCAAAGTAATAAGCAACCGCGAGCGGCGTCATAAAGTTCAATATACTCGGGTCGTCTGTCAGTAACCTCTGCCCAGTTTGTCTGTACAATAGTTTATTTCGTTTTTATTACGACCTCTATATACGACTATATACAGAGTTATATAATATACAGAAGATGAAAATACATCCTTCTTTTTATCAAGGCACATTTCACACACGGCTGTTTATTAGTCCTATTTAATTATTAATTATTTCTAGCTTTTATTAGCTTGGTAGCTAACACGATTGATATCTTCACATTCAAAATTTGGTGTGAAGATAGGTTAGTTCTTGGATTTAACGTATGGATTCTTTTATCCCGAAAAAATTGTAGTTCACGTGGGATACGCAAATAGCTTCAAAATCTATGTCACACCTTCAATTTTGATGAAATTTTCTATGAAGATAGGGTAGATCTTGGATTAACATATAAACTACTTTTAGTCCCGGATTAACTTCTTTTTAGTGCTGGATTAACCAGGGTTACACAGCGGGGCGCAGCGCATATACAAATATATTTCATACAGATAAAAACTTAAATTAGATATGTAGTTAATGCAGGGACTTCTCTACTTTTACTTTCTCGTTCAAAAAATATAACAAAGATCTTTTTACTTGTGATAGATTATCTATAACCTACTTATTTTTATCATACAACTCTGAATTAGGTCCAATTGTATAAGTTGTATGACAGTCATAAAACTATATTCGAAGGGCCATTGAGCCATAAATTAACTTTAGTTGAACTATGGCCGATTTACAAGTGGAGTACTGATTAGTTTAAAGCATAGAGTACTTTATAAAGGAACCTTTGAAATGACTTTTGACCTAATTATTTAATAGAACAATAGGTTCTTTCTGAGAAATTAAATAGTGAAAGGTTAGTGTGGTATGGGCATGTGATGCGTAGAAAGGAGATGCATGTTAGTAGGAGAAGTATGGAAATGGTAGTGCAAGGAAGAAGGGCAAGAATCCGACCGAAGAAGACATGGATGGAGTGTGTGATTGAGGATATGAGAGTGAAAGGAGTGAGTGTAGAGACGACGGCTGATAGAGGAGAGTGGAAGAGACAAATTTGCTGTGCCGACCCCACCTAGTGGGATAAGGCAAGGAAGAAGAAGAATAGGATCTTTTCATGATTTAAAAGCTGGATCTACAATAATAAAGTGTAATTCAAGCCATGGCAGCACCCATATCAAATTGCCATATGTCTTGCGCATGGTCACCTATCCAAAGACTGCATCAACGACCGTTGTTTAACCTCAATGATCACGTCGGATCACCTTAGATTGCTGAGCTACAGGCTCTTCTACTTCTCCTATATTATGAGGTAATCTATTCTTTTTAATTATACTTTACAGCAAAATTTAGAGATGTCACCAGTATCAAAAGTCGAAACTATCGATTAGTATCGATACTTCAAACGTCGATAGTAATATGCAAATGGCTATAGCATGGATACAATTTGTAAGATAAAATAATGATTAGGGTTGTGAAACATTGCGTCACGAGCGCGCCTCGCAACATGATTAAACTTGCAAAAGCAAAGTACAGGCGAGTAAAGGTTAGTCGGCGGCTAGAGATGGGAAAAAGGGTGATGATTTTTGTTCTCTTTTATCGATGATTTCTTTCATACTTATTCTTTTCAATCGTTCTTAAGTACTAATAATAATTTTGCTCACAATACTATTATTTGATAATTGACAACTGTTAAGCGTTGGAGATTATTTCTTAAGTCTCTGTTCCTTAAAAAGTATCTAGAGAAAATAAGTAGGTACTTTACAAAAAAGTTGCTTTGGAAACAGTAAAGCGTAACGTTAAACAAACGGGCGTTTGACTTAGTATACAGGAAGACATGGGTTCCAATCCCGTCTTTTTTTTCTAGTGCTCGCTCGACATGCAACTACCCTCAAATTGAAAAATCGCCAAGCACCCGGCAGTGTGTTCTAGAAGCCTCTTTAAGAACCAGTTAATTCAGACTTGGCATGCTACACCTTAAGCCTGAGTGTCGCTAACTTCTGTGGTTACGCACTCTTCTTGTCAAATCTGTCTGTGAGGTGTATAATCAAAACTTTTTGGTTAGGTTAGTTAAGAACCAAAACTAGCATGACCATTCTTACAAACTAATTACTTTAATGTAAATTAAATATGCTATTAATAAAACAGCAAACCTAATAAGCATTTACATTTTTAAGTCAGCCTTAATTTCATCGCTTACATTCAGGTCACGCATCCATAACTCATATCGATGTCTCAGAATGGCTATCGATAAATCTACGATAAAATCGTCGGCTGGACATCACTATCATGGCGGGTTGCCGATCATTGTCAATTGGATCGTGACCGCTATGTACGTATCCGCTTATTATCTTAATAATTTTGTATACAATCTCAAGAGAACTGAGTCATTTTTGAGCCAAGGTTTTGTTGTAAACGGTCTGTTTTTAACTAGGTATCTACGGGCTTAGATATGATCTAAGTCTAGTCTAGTATTACGAGGTTTGCCTCGGAGTCACCTGGCGGTGTTGAAATGGGCTTCTAAAATTTTGTTTGACTATAAAAGTTTACGTAGCATAAGCAACCTATTACGTCCCTGCTGAGACTCGGGGCCTTCCCTCACGAGAAGAAAGATATACATGATACACCACGCTGGCTAAGTGTGGGTTGGCGGATGTCTTTGGATAATTGGTCCTCAAACATGCCGGTTTCCTCACGATGTTTTCCTTCACCGTAAAGCGAGTGCAAATCCACACATAACTACATTAATAGTATTTTGTAATATATCAATAACGGTAGCTGTAAGACACTTGAAATTTTCACTAAATATGTTAATGTATAATTACTATCAAATTAAAGTTTAAAATTTACTAATAATATTGTAAAATACTATTAATGTAGTTATGTGTGATTTTGCACTCGCTTTACGGTGAAGGAAAACATCGTGAGGAAACCGGCATGTTTGAGGACCAGAATATCCGAAGACATGTGTCATCCGCCAACCCACACTGTGGGGCTCCCATACAACAATGGTACGGAACCCTTCATGCGCTAGCCCAAATCGGACTTGGCCAATTATTTTCATATGTAATAAGTATTAGTTTTCACTTTCATAATTTTCTAAAATAACCTAAGCCTGGTACTCCGTGTCAACGTACGACCTGACTCATCAGTAGATGACTAACAATTAACTAACCGACCGTTTTACCGCAATAATTACCTTCAAAATAATCCTAATCACGCAATAAATAAAGTTTAATTTGCAACACCGAGGTTACCGTTAGGACGGCCTTTCGACGAAGTCTTCGGTTTTGGTTAGAATTCAGTTTTTTTTTGTGGCCGTTGTTTATTTGTGCAGTTTTAGTGTTGCCAGTGTAACAATAAATATTCAGATTAACATATCTGATCAAAATAAATATGTGAAATAAAAAAAAGTTTCTTCACTGTGTTATTTGGATTGATCATGCGAATTATAATTACTACAGATACTAATTAACTATATTATTTTAAAACAATTACAGAAACCACTGATAATAAAAAAAAAATTGGTAAGTCAGGGGAAAAATATTATTTCTCCCGGTGGAGATATTATCCACTATCCGGGTTAGCCTGGCTACAATCTAAAAGTTGCCTGGAAGAGATCGCTTTTAGCAATAAGGTAGCCGTTTGTGTTTTTACACGCTTTTTATTAGCTTCACCTGTATGTTTTTATACATTAATAAGTGATGTAACTTTTTATACAAATTTGTACCTTTTATTTTTACCCAATAAAGATTTAATCTATCTATCCACAATGACGAATAATAAACAAAATGTTTTCAAGGCGAGAGTCAATCGGTTTCTTTTAGGCAAGCGCGCTCCATCCTACATAGCAACATCACAACATCAGCTGAGTTGCGATCAAGCGCAAGTCAATCAATCATAAAAAAATGCATATATATTTGTTTCATATTTAAAGAGAAGGAAAAGAAGCCCACTGCTACCACGAAATTTTATCAAAAAACTAATAATATTCCTATTGACTCAAGCGTTACTTTACGAAAATCCATTGTAAAATAGGAGACAAAATTAAATATTTAGTGTATTTCCGCTGTGATCTGAATCCCAAATTAAGATAAGCAAAGGAAAAATTAAAATATAAAAAAAAAAATAGGTGTGATATTTTTAAAGTTAAAATTTTTTTTTATGTTTTAATTTTTCCTTTGCTTATCTTTATTTGGGTTTCAGATCACAGCGGAAGTACACAAAATGTTTAATTTTGTCTTCTATTTTTAACGAATATATTCTTCTCCCTAGCAACACTGGCCAAAATGATAGGTCAGGAACCCGTGATTTCATTAAGTGTATCGAGCAATACCTACTTATTATCGTGATTGCAACCCACGTCCAAACCTAATAAGGATTATTGAGAGGATTTCATCGTAATCTCAAACGCATGCAACCGCCTTTTTTCGGCACATTTTTTACGATGGCAACATTAAAAATCGTTATTGAATCACTTGATTTTATTCGTATGCAAATTATATGTAAGTTTAATTGGATATAAATTAATTTCTGTTTAAATTAATTTGCATAAAGTTTGTGGTATTGATTCACTTGTATGTTTTTGTCCGTTTTGTGTGGTATTTTATTTATTGTATATACAAGCTGACCCGACAAACGATGCTTAAAAAAAATCAAATTCTTTATTTTCGAGCAAAAAACACTAATACATATTAAAACTTAACATACCAATACTACTAAAATGAAATAAAAAAAAAATGAGAATTAAAAATTACAATTTCCATTTCACATATTAAAAACATATTTTCACTTATTAAAAACCCTGTAAAAATGTACACTTATATAATTATTAAATTAAAAGTCGGCGAGAGAGCGCCAGTATTGCCTTTTTATAAAACTTTCATTCTTTCATTTTAAATCCTACTATTTGAAACTACCCTCAACGCGTCAATCGTCGTCACTACAACGCCGGTTCGAGACTATTATTAGAGTAGCCGCCATTGGGGTATCAGTGATAAATTTTAACTTGAAAATGGCCAACACCCCAAAAAGTTCAGTAGGGGGTTTTCTAAATTTTTAATTTATACTTGTAATAAAAAACGTCATTGTGGCTATTTTACCAACTGACAAGACAACGTTTATCCACAGTATGTAACTGACAGTTATGCAAAATGCCAATACCTAAGCTTGGTGATCCAGCGAGGTAATGCCGCCAGCATTTTAGGCACCTTACCCGCAGACACTGACTTAGATTTAATTTACTATGTCTAAGGTTTTGTGTGTGTGTGTGTTTTAATAGTATAATTATATCACGGACAAATAAATGAATTATACAATATTGCAAATTACATAAAACGAACATGTAAAAAAAGAAGAAATACAGAAAGTACCCTTAGCGACCAAAAAAGGTCAGCCATCAGTATAAACTCAGATTTGTCTGCAGCACTGATTTTCAGAACTACGTGACTTACAAGAAGTAATGTTTCTGAATAAAATAACTAATGATTTAACTTTATCGCAAGATGATAACCTCAGCGCGGGGTTAATTATTGTTTCTAGATTAATTGGCGCGACTAACACAATCTGCATGTATTTTAACACGTAGGCCAGAGAGGAACAAATGTACCTATTGTAGTTCTTCTTCGTATAAGCTAAGTGGCCAAGCTCTGGTGTCGAGAGTTTTCCAGCCGCGATAGGGCTCTTCTGACTTGGCTTCACGATTGCTGGACCGATGTTGATGAGATTTAATGTGAAAATAGGTTAGACCTTGGATTGACTCATAGGCTACTTTTTAACCCGGATTAACGGGATAAAAGTGTCCCGGATTAACATCATCAAATAAAAAATAATATTGTAAGACTAACAGTTCTAAATGCATATAATAAAGATAAAGATAAATTTATTTGTAGTAATATGTCCAGCAAACTAGAATAAACGGAAGAGTAACTCCATACAATTGCCGCTAAGAATTTGAATTCATCTACGCACACAATTATACTGCTATCCCAACGAAACACACACAAAGCTCGCACGCGATTGCTTGCATCAAGGTCACGCCACCGATACTAGCCGCGCGGGTAGCTGTTTTGCCCCGACCACCGCGGTATTTTACGCGTGGACGGCGGAACTATTTTATCGGCCAAGTTACTATTACTACTCGTATTCTATTAATTCTAGTTCGCTGAATACGTCTAAAGAATAAAGTTAAATTCAATTAAAGCTATTTACATTAATTAATTTGAGAAACAAAGCGCCGACAGAATTGAAGTCGGTCGCTTTGTCCCGGAATTGATTGACAAGGATTCTGAGCAAATTAACGGTTTAACGCTTAACAACAACAAAATTGTCGTTAACGTTAATTGATAGCAGTTAACGCTATCACAATAGCTACATGAAATCTGTGACGTCACCGCACTTTTGAGGGTTCCGTACACAAAGGGTACCAACGGAATCCTATTTCTGAGACTTTGCTGTCTGTCTGTCTGTCACCAGAATGTCTTTTATATGCACTGCTTAGAGTTGATATTTTCACAAGTAATGTATATAATAAATATGAATTTGTTTATTTAGGCAAAACATACATTCACATTATAATGACATTCATAATTGTGATTATTATATTTTGAACATAAGAATACAAATTATTAATTATTTTTATTTGTACACAAAATTTGATATTTTTATTTTTTAACAGCAGTTTCGGAGATAATATGTATATTGTATGTATTTGTTGTATATCAGTTGTGTTAGCAACCATAATAGAAACTAGAAATGGTTTAGTATGGGGCTAAGTGACCATGTGTGAAATGTGTCCAATTTATTTTTGATAATTCTATTTATTCTGGTCCCGCTAAAACAATACATACAAAATGCAGAATATGAATTAGATATTTAAGGGAAGCTCTTATACACCTAACGTGGTATTTTTGCAATTTTATTTTCGATTTTTGTAACGACAATTTGATTAGTAGACGCTTTTATGTTTAATATTATTTTTATTGTTATTTATATATCTTGATAGACGTTAGACTTTAGTAAATATAGTATACACTTTGGTGGATATGTTATAGTAAAATTTTGTATAACTTTGCACACCCTAACGGTTTTAGTGTAGAAAACATTACTATTTCTAAAATTAATGATATAACACCTTTGAACTACAGTCTGCAAATAAAAAAAAAATATTTGATTAATTTTTTTTTTTTTTATAAAATAATTAGCTGACCCGGCAAACATTGTTTTGCCTTAAGAAAAAAATTAACAACCCTTAACACTTAGGGGCATGAAAAATAGATAGTAGCCGATTCTCAGACCCACTGAATACGCATATAAAATTTAGTAAAAATCTGTCAAGCCGTTTCGGAGGAGTACGGTAACTAACATTGTGACATGGAAATTTGATATATAAGAAGATAACAATAGAAATATTGGAAATAAAATAAACAATTAAATGGAACTAATGGAACCCTTCATGCGCGACCTCGATTTACACTTGGCCCTTTATTTTAGTGGGAGGCCTCTTAAATAAAGGTGGTCAGCAGAAATACCAGACAGGGTAGTAGTAGTGTGCAAAGACTGGCAAGTATCAAACGAAAAAAAAAAACTCATTGGGAATCCTTTTTGACGACCTCGTTGGCGTAAAGGTTACCATGGCGGACTGCCAATCAGAAGGTTCCGGGTTCGATTCCCGGCCCGGCCAACATCTTTGTGCTTAACTAAATTTGTTGGCTGTGGGTCTAGGTGTCAAATATGTATCTATATATAATATGTATGTGTACGTAGTATATCAGTTGTGTTAGCAACCATAAAACGAACTAGAAATGGTTCAGTATGGGGCTAACCAGCCGTGTGTGAAATGTGTCCTCATATTTATTTTATTTATTTTTTGTAGTCAGTAAATAACTTTTCAGCTCAAAATGAGCGGAAAATGTTTTGAGTTCGCGGTCACGGGCGTAGTGCATCATAATTAGATCGTAAACGATGCGCGTGAGTCGCCATTTTGCTAACGTGACATAGTACAATATGTGACTGGATGAGATATTTTTTTTATTATTTTTTTGTTTGTTCTGCAGTCACTAATTTACATAGTATACTTAAGTTAAAAAATCCAATCCGCCAACCAAGGACACTACCAGCTATTTTTTTTTTATTTAATAAACTAAATGGCTGGCACTTACCTCGGCCAATGTTTAGGTTTGGCGATCCAGCGTAGTAATGCTGCCAGCGTAGGTACTATATTAATTATCTAAATGGTAAATACAACATAAGCTATGTCCATAAAAGTGCGATGAAAGTTAAAATTGGGATAGGTTATGTAATTACTTTTTATTATTATTAATACATCTAAAAATATATTTCTGCGAGCTTCAGATCCAAGTATTCATCTAATTTGTAAAACGCATTACATGTCAAGAAATATTTAATTTTACATTTTAATTCATTATAATTATTTTAATTTTGTTCTAGGCATTGGCAACTTATAAAACATTAAAGCAAGCCGCTTCCAGTGTAGATAGTGTATGTGGCGGCCATATTTATTTATTTAGGTACTTGGGTCGGCGGCCGGGCGTCGCTCTGCGGCGAGCGACCTTCACCCCGCCACCAAGGCCTCTCTTCAGGAAACAACTCAGCGTTGGCTGCGGCTTGCAATGCTTTGATAATGACACTGATGTTTCTTAAAATATTTATTTTGCGCGAAATCACGAAATAAATGCATTTCCTCACGTAAAAAAGGATGCCATATCTAGTATGGAAATTTTAAGCCCATGTTATAACATATAACATGAGCTTACATTATAATTTTCATGAAAACAAACTATTTTGTAAGCGAAATAAGAGAAGCGATTGCTTTTTTACATAAAAAGCGAAAGGAAAATTTAGTAGAAACTGAATTAACTTTGATTAATAAAATAATAAATAGTATACTTTTCACACTATCATTGGTTTTCTAGTTAAGGAAGAATTTAAGTGCCTTGAATAAGTATTTTTCAAAATTATTTATGAAATAAAAATATAATAAAATAAGATGAAGTACCGTTAAATCATCAAAGAACTATTTACTAGCTTGAAAATCAAAGAACTAAAGCGAAATAATTTGACCTTAACCTTCAAAATATTGAATAATGTTTCGTTTATCTCTAGGGAAATTCCTCCAAACATTTTATTATATATTCGGTGAAATAGCGTTTTGAACTGAAGCCAGCCGCGTCATTTTCCGAGAAGTACAGTCTACTACAGAAATAAACTTTCGCTAAACTACTTTATTTCAATACAAGAAAAAGTTTCAAGTAATGTCTATTTAAATTATATCCTAAATACATATTGGAACATAGTTCCTTATCGCGCGTTGTGAAAGGGGGCTAGACGGAAAAAATTCTTACGAAAAGTTGTCACGACACTTTTTGCGCACGGGATGGCAACGTCGCATCTCCAAAATTTGTTCGGAAGTCAAATACGGCTATCAATGAAAGTATTCACTTATTGACAACAGCGCCATTCGTTTCAGGTGGAGTTGCGATTGAGCTTATTGATTAAGTTTATATTACATTATATTTGTTAATAATAAAAAAAAAATATTACTATTCCTTCACTAATTAATCGGAAGGAACTAAGTTCCTTTCGATTAATTAATTAGGGATGTCTCTTGACACTCTCAAGTGGTTTTTAATTTTTATGTCAATTCAATTACATAAAACAAAACTTACAACAGTATAAAATTTTTCATAAGCAAAACATCACATCGGTTTAATATTGCCATGATATATCGGTTGTAAATAAATAAAAACATAAAAACATTTTTGGACATTTAACTATCAGATTTGTGTGTAACTTTTAAGAACTTAATAAACTATTTAAGCAAGAATATATAAGGTTTTTTTTAAATATCCTATATTCCTATTTCCTGTATAGTTATGTAAAAAGCAAACGTATTGTTAAGAAGCATTATTATTGTACGTTCGTAATGGAGATGACTGTTGATACTGTTTACCTTTATTTACACATTTTTTATTTTTTTATTTACACACGGCTGGATAACCCCATACTGAACCATTTCTAGTTTGTGTTATGGTAGCTAACACAACTGATATACTACATATACATATACATACATATTTTATATAGATACATATTTAACACCCAAACCCACAGTCAACAAATTTAGTTTATCACAAAGATGTTGGCTGGGTCGGGAATCGAACCCGGACCATCTGATTGGCAGTCCGGCATGGTAACCTTTACGCCAACGGTCGTACCTTCAACTCAACTTTAGATCTCGTAACACAGTTGAACAATACATATAAAATTATATTATTTTTAAAATTCAAATATGTAATGGGCACTACACAAAAAAAAAACTAAACGGGATTATTTATATGTGTTTCATTGTAATTTCTAGAATAATTGCATTACAATGTATGAGTCAATGATTATGGCGTGATGTTCATGACTCAATCGCGGGAGTTAAACCGCTCCTCACATTCTGATAGATAACGAGAATTTTTATATATTTTTACATTATACAGCTAGGTATTATACAAGCTTGGGCGGGGAGAGCAGCGTCAATACAAAATAATTTATTGGACCAACTTACATTCTAAACAAAACAAACATTAAGTATTGGTACCTTAACTAATTAATACTACTTCTAAATGCTAAGTCTTAATGTATGTAAGTATGGTGCCTAGCTCCTGCAGTAGGATACCCTGTGTTTGCAGGAGCTAGTCAATGCGCGAAGTGGTCCTGCATCCCTGCCCCCGTCGTGAGATGGGACACCGTGAGGTTGTAGTCGGTAGTGACGGCCGCTCTGGCCCTCGAGCCCGACATACCCCGCCCGCCTCGTCCAGGCTTGTGGCGGGAGATGCGTAAGTGCATTTCAGTGCATAATAATAAAAGGTATTATACCAGCTGACCTGCCCCGTTGCGAGGGACCTACAATGTCGGACCGGGGTTGTCCGACGTCCATTGCACTCATGGTCTCCGAGGTGGTTGCGGTGCACCACGTGCACTGCAAGGGGACTCATCTCCTGAAGAGGAGCCTCGCAGGCTAGCCGAGGTGGGCGGGGTGGAGGGTTAATGCGAAGAGTGGAACCTCACCCCGCCCTTTCCGATGAGGAGGCCATCGTGAGGTTTTAGTCGGAAGTGATGTCCTTTTGCCCGTCCTTTCCGTCCGTTTTATTCTTTTTGAACCTAATATACGAGTACCCAGCCGCGTCCCCGAGGATTGGCGGGCATGCGTAAATGCATTTCCTCCATGACAAAAAAATTATACCAGCATTAGACCAGCTGGGCGCGTAACCTTACAAAGGTTGTCTTACAAAACTTTGTAAGGTTACGCGCCCAGCTGTATAATTTTTAGTATAATAATAACGTATATCTAAATTATTAATAACATATAATTTTTAGTTAGTGATACTCTAGCCTCAGGAGAAGCATGCCTAGTCTAGAAATAGTGTCTCTCAAGAAGAATACACACTGTGAGCTTGGCGACAGATTTTTTTAACTTGAGGGTAGTTAGCCAGGCGAGCACTTGAAAATGTCCAACCACCTAACCATGGCTTTTTGAAAGAAAGAAAGAAAGGAAGAACATTTATTTTGTGACACAAAGACAATAAAAAAAAACATAATAAACAATAAAAAAAAAACATATACGTGGCACAAAACCGGCCCCAGCTCAGAGTGTGCTGACTGCAAGCAATCAGCGCTGGTCTTCCGCTGGAGCCGACCGGTGACGTCACATACGAAATTAGAAATTACTTATTTATTAAATTACTTTTACTACGCATTTTGGAGCTTGAGCTCATTGGCGGGGATCGAACCAACGATCTTCGGGCCGTGAAGCGGTGTCACGCTAGACTGAGCTCTCGTCGCTTCATAAGCGTATTTCTAAAAAGTGAGTTGAAAAGATCAATTAGGTTTTTTGACAAGTTCTTACGTCTACAGTTTCTTTGAATCTTTTTTTTCTGACGCTAGTTCTATTTTTTTCCGATAATTACTTCTTTTTCTGACACATTCACTTACTTTTCACGTCCTTGTAACAATCTGTTTATAATGTTCACGTCAAAAGTTTTTTTGTACCAAATTCTCACTAAAACCGTTTGGTTTCAGACCAATTCGTCTGTGTATGTTTGTTAATGGAAAATTTGTCTGTGTAAAAAAATATTGTTTAATAAATTCGTAGCGCCTGTAGCTCGGCTAAGTAAGGTGGTCTGGCGCGATCATCGAGGTTAAGCAACGATCGAAACCTTCGATCAAATACATACTAGATTCAGTGTTGCATACAAATCCAGCACAAAAAATAGCATGAGTTTACTATACTATTGTATCTATTACAATATACTATGTCACAAAAAATATTTCAATTCAAGTCAACCTTACCACTGTATCTTAAGGTTGAGTTTCGACTAGTGCTATGTGATAAACATTAGCTATCTTGCTCTGCAATAACAGCTATCAAATTTCATGACCGTATGCAGTGAGCGTTAGAAAATTTATCTTTATTACTATACTAATAACGATTAAATTCCTTAAACTCAAATAAGACCACACTCTTACTTGTGGTCTTATTTTCCTTGCCGTTTTAGAGATCACCTTATATCTAGTACATTTTTGATAGAAGTTCACACTAGTTACATCTATACTATTACTTATAGTCCATACGCCATCTATCTTTGCCTTGACTCATTCATTCATCTATAGGCAACGTAGAGCTCAAACGGCTGGTTATTAATAATTATGGTGTTATACATTTAAAAGAATCTCATGAAAGACCCTGTTCATATATCGTAACACATTTTTTTTATTGTCTCTATTAATTTGTTGTTGCAGTCAGTATAAAACATCGACCGAAGTCACACGTCGAAGCTAGGGTGTCCATCATTTGGCTCGCAGCCAGACTTCGCACGTAAAGATTTTTTTCAATAGCTCATGTTGTCATTATGGTTAGCATTATTGGCACCTGGAGTCGGATGCTCGTGACCTTGACTGTCCCTAATAGCTGACGCTGGGTGGTCACACCTTGACCCGGTGTGGAGGTCAACGGCAGATAACACCTGAGGACATTTTGTGATTTTTTTACGTTTCCTACGTAAGAGGCAAGTACGGAACCCTATTAATAATAATAATAATTCGTTTATTTGGCACAGATATATGTACATAAACATTGTAAACTGTTCATGTAAGGCATCTTAATATTTTCGCGTAGAAAACGGTCACACTTACTTATTATATGTACATATAACACAAATTACATTTCATAAACTGACTAAAAACTAATTGACACTATATTAGCATTTGAGCAACAAATTCATCATATTTACTTTATACTTAGCCTATTACTAAGCCTCGTCTGTTGCGCGCGTAACCGAACAATTTGGCAACACTCCTGTCTAGGGAGCATGTCTAGTCTTTAATAACTGGCTTCTAAAGAGGCTGCCGAAACACAGTGTTAAGTGCTTTGGCGAGCGATTTTTAAATTGTGGATGATTGTTATCCAAGCGAGCTAAAAAACATACTCTACCACCGTGTTAACTATATGAGATAGCGACACTGTAGCCTAAGGTGGAAGGAGATGCCTAGTCTGGAATAATTGGCCCAAAGATCCAAAGACATGATTGCGTTATCCGCCTACCTGCGGTCACCGTGATGGATTATAGCCCCTATGTGTCTCCATAAGAAAGAAGGCATTGAGTCCCAGCTGTCACTGTCTCAACTGACCAATCAACTGACGTTAGTCAAAAAGTTTTCACATAAGAGGAAGTTAAAGTCAAAATCTGGATTTTTACAGTTCGACGTTGGAAGCTTTCTGAAATATTGTGCAGCTGAAAAAAAAAATTAGCAACTTCTCAGGTATATTACTATGAAAAAATAAGTTTTTATGAGGCCGCTTCAAAGCTGACAAATTGTATTTCAGAAGTTTAGCGTTTTATTTGAATGGTTTTTTCTTTTGATCCACGTTTAGGTCTTAGTTATAGTTCCTAGAACTGTTTCGACCTTTCTTACTTGTTTCAAAAGGAGTTTTCTTCGTGGTTTTCTTTCAGTAGATTCATATAAAGCAAAGATAACTTTCATAACGGGACCGGTCTTTTAAAATATATGGGTTGATTTATTTATATATTATTTACTTTTCTTTACGGCCCAGATCTGTCACAAAGAAAGGAACATTTAAATATATTTTTTACTATTTTTTTTACACCTTTTTTACAACATTATTGGAGTCTTAATATACGAGTTTGCGACAAAATATAATGCTGATATAATTTTGGGTTAATGTATTTTCCCAACCATGTAAGAATTTAAATTACATAAAATTAAATTATAATATTGAATTTCAACATTAATTACATTTAATCAAAAATAGTCAAATAATAATAAGTAAGTACATATAAACATAATTAAATTGAAAAACAAAATAATTAAATTACTAATTCTGGTTGGTGCACAGAACAAATGTCCCAAGAGTCCCGTTTCGTATGCCAACGTATAAGTTTGGCAATCCAGCGAGATAATGCCGCCAGCATTTTAGGCACCTTACCCGCAGACACTGACAGGTTTAATTTACAATTTGTAAGGTTTTTAATTATTGTGTTGTTTTTTTCATGTACCTAAGTCTTAATTTTAATGTAGTCTATTACTATTTAAATTAACAAGGTCAGGCGACTAGTATTTGCAATATATAGGTAAGAAATTAGAAGAAGATTTATCAGTCAATTTCAAGATAATATAAATGAAAATAAAGAAATCATATAATATGTATCTATATAAAAATATGTTTGTGTGTATAATATACACACAAACATATTTTTTGTGTAGATACATATTTGTAGATACATATTCTATCACTATCTAAATATCTGCTAATAAAGAGGTCGTCCAAAAGAAGAAACTACGTAATATTGTTGAAAAATAAACTCCCAAACCTGGTTAAACAAACAAATATATAAATCTAACTAAAACCACACGAATTCATATTATCGGAAATTGTACAAAAACAATAGCCGCCTCGATTCGCGCTAACTATTTATTATTTAACTATTCAGAACCAGTCAAGTGGATGGTCATAGTTTAAAATAAACTGGCCAGGTTAGTCATAGGACATAACGGCCATGGAGTTTTAACTCTAAAACGTAGACTACTGATGCAATGGTGGCGATTCAGCGGCACACACGACTAAACTAGGTCTGTCTCTTTTCGTCATAAATGATCAAAAAGAGATGGTACGATCTAAACCATAAACAAAACATCTAAAATCACGACAAACACGTCAGATTTAGAGCTGATACAATTGGGTGGGCTCTAAAATCGCTTACATTTTTCATATTTGACATGATTTTAGTTATTTTTTTTTAGTGTGTGGTTTAAAACGTGCCGTCTCTTTCTAGCCACTTTATGAAAAAAGACGGGGCTTCTTTAAATTTAGTTTAGTCGTGTGTGCCGCTGAATCGCCACCAATGTAGCGCATGTAGTTCGTCTAACTATCAAGTTTTTTTTTACGAATTTTTTAATGTCGAAAAAAATATTTATTTTATTAATGTGTGACATGTAATTGTTTAATATTATTATTATTTTATTAATATTGACATCATTACATATTGACATTGTTACAAATTGATTGTATTACATATTGTCATTTTTTAATTTTTAATTTTTTGACGTATAATTGAATAATTATCAATAAACGGTTTATCTTGTTTTACGAGGGAGTAAAATCTTCATAGATCCCCAACTGCATTATAATGCAGTCAAGGTATGTGAGATTCTCACTTATCAATCTCACTATCGAGGTTATTTACCAATGTGTCTACTCTTGGTGAGCTCCAAATAACCACGAGGCTTTCCACTCTCTGCTACCAGCGAATTCTCAGATATTTTGGACATGTCGCTCGTAGAAACCCTGATTGCCTCGAGAAGCTCGTGGTAGTTGGCCAAGTTGACGGAAAAGAGCACGAGGTCGCTCTCCTACCCGCTGGTCAGTCCTCGTAAAGACGCTCACTGGCCTGCCTATTGCCGAAGCTTTTAAGACCGCTGAGGACAGGAAAAAGTGGAAGACCATTGTGAACCGAGTGATCGACACTCCATATTAGACACGACCTTCAGTAATGAAGTTACGACTAAGAAGAGAGATCGAGGTTAAGCAACGGTCAATGCGGACAGGCTTTAGATGGGTGACCGTGCATAAGTATGACTTTTAAAAAGTGGCATTTTCATCTGAGCGCTAACCATCGGTCGGATGACACGTTAAAGTATAGGTTCCGGCTAGGAACTAGCAGTCGTTAAGCCAAGTCAGAGGTCTTTGTCGCTTGAAAGCTTGACCACTAATAACTAAGCCTTTAATCTATATAACTTTATATCCTAATGGTCATACAACAGATACAAGTATTTTACCAATAGCCTTGAGAAATTGAATTTGTGTAATTCTTACTTGAAAAAGAAACTGCATTATTTACTGAAATTCCGCTGTGATCTAAAACCAAATTAAGATAAGCAAAGAAAACATCAAAATATTAAAAAAGTGTGTATTTGTGTATGTATTCTTTATTCATCTCAATTTAATTTTAGATCACAGCGGAATTACACAGAATAATTTAGATTTTTTTCTAGGTAATTATTATACAAATTAAATTTCTCTAGTATTGAAAATGGTAGGAAATGGTAGTGCAAGGAAGAAGAACAAGAGGCGACCGAAGAAGATATGGATGCAGTGTGTGAATGAGGATATGAGAGAGAAAGGAGTGATTGTAGAGACGACGGCTGATAGAGGGGAGTGGAAGAGGAAAATTTGCTGCCGACCCCACCTAGTGGGATAAGGCAAGGAAGAAGAAGAAGAAGATAAATGTAGGTCACTGATAAAATATCTGTTGTATGACCATTATGTTATAAAGTGTAATAGATAAAAAGCTTAGTTATTAAAAGATATATTTGTTTTTGCGTATTATAGCTAGACATTTAATATTCTGACTCTTCCAGTAAGTTTTGTAGTTCTGTGGAAATATTCAATAGACGTCTATTGTTTTGGCATTAGTTACGCGGTTTGAATTTTACCGCAAATCTTCCCGATCGCAAAAAGTGTGTTCAGGTTTGCTTTTATTTTATTTCAACAGAACTTTTTTGTTAGATAATTTAAATCGATTAAATATCTATTTTAGAGGTAAGGACGAAATCTTCATTTTACAGTGTTTTCGTTATAAATCGTAAATGATAAAAAATCGACAAAATAGCATATAGGGCGTCTAAACTGTTGTTTAGTGGTTACTCTAAGAATATTATTATTAATATTTATTTTAGTACCAATCAGACTTATCAGAAATCACGACTTATGAAAACTCTTGTCACCAGAGCTTAGTTACTTTGCGCATACGAAGATGAAGAATATATAACCTAGCCAAAAGTTTTTTTTTGATGAATAGGCTTACATTTGACCGCAGCCTGTCTAAGATGCAACACGCTTGCCCAGAAGGAACCTATTTACTCTGGATTTGAAGACCCCAAATTGTAAGATTTATTTTGAATCCCTAATTTACTTCAGAAGCACAGCTTCTTATATATAAAATGTCCATGTCACAATGTTAGTTACAGTACTCCTCCGAAACGGCTTGACCGATTTTTACAAATTTTATATGCGTATTCAGTAGGTCTGAGAATCGCCTACTACTTATCTATTTTTCAAACCCCTAAGTGATAAGAGTTGTTTACCCTTAAGTTTTTAAGACAAAACCATGTTTGCCGGGTCAGCTAGTAATAATATAAATTTATAACCAATATTTTTCAAAAAATATACAACAATCAAGCGAATTTATTCAATCAGGTTTTGGAGAAATAACGATTCTGAATCAAAGGCAATATAAGTAAAAAAAAAAACCTTAGGCCCTACAATTTACGCAAGATTTTAGAGGAAAAAAAAAAAATATGCTATTTTGATACCGGGATGAGTGGAATAAGGATAAAGAGGCCTTTGCCCAGCAGTGTGATGGAACCACTTTAAAATAATAATAATAATTATAATCCAATAACACGCTGGGTCGACGACATCCGAAACATCACAGGCAAGACATGGATGAGAGCAGCGCAAAACCGAGATGACTGGCGTACTAGAAGAGAGGCCTATGCTCAGCAGTGGGCGTCTACGGGCTGATAATGATGATGATGATAATAAATATTTTGATCCTGTATTGCCTTCAACTCTCCGCCTCAAATTTTGCGCAATTCACAAAATCAGCATCATAACGTTTCAACACACCATTTACGGGTGACATAAATCAAACGTAGGCATTAACTTCAGCATTATCTAGTTGGTTTCCATTGATTGTAAAATCCGACCATTGTATATAGCCATTTGATCCTTAATAGTTTGGATCGTAAACCCAGATACGACGTGCAGTGGCGGGCGTGAAATTGTACGGCCCAAGTAATGTACTGATACATAGCGGATTTAAGGAGGCCTTTTAAAAAAAAAAACCCTTTATTACTAAGATTCCACTATCTGTCTGTTTGTCTGTCTGTCACTAGGCTGTATTTTAGAAACCGTGATAGCCAGAAAGAAAATTTTCACAAGTTATGTATTTCCCGTGCCGCTATGACAACAAATATTAAAAATATAATAAACTAGCAGATCTAGCTTCGCATGGGCTATAAAAAAATCTAAGTTGAAAAACAAAATATAGTCTATGTTACTCAGGAATAATGTAGTTTCCCAACGGTGAAAGAATTTTTCAAATCTGTCCAGTAGTTATGGAGCCTATTTGCGTCAAACAAACAAATAATCAAACTTTTTCTCTTGTAATATGGGTATAGATATATGGGGGTATACAGCGAACTAGAATAAATGGAAGAGTAACTCCATACAATTGCTGCTTAGAATTTGGATCCATCTACGCTCACAAAATACACACAAAGCTCGCACGCGATTGGTCGCATCAACGTAACGCGGCGCGCGGGTAGCTGTTTTGCTCCGCCCACCGTGGATTTTACGCGTGGACGGTGGAACCATTTTATCAGCCAAGTTACTAATTTACAATAGATGCTTGCTCAAAGGCAGAAAATGGTGCAATGGCAATGGTGGTGGTTTTTGTTCGGTCTCTTACCATATCCGCAATAAATTGATTTGAATTCAATGAGAATTTTGAATTTGCTTATGTTGTCGTATGTAGAGTAATGTCGCTATCAGTTGATATCTTAGCCCTCAAAGTGGGCCGGTGTTTATTTAGCAAGGATAATTTTATAGTTTTATAGCAAGTTACAGTCAAAGTTTGCATTAAGCTGATTGTTTATAGGCCTGCCCAATCCACGAATAGGATGTGATTTTAGCACGAAAACACATCAGTTACGGTTCAGCTTTTAGGATGTTTTTTTTTTCGAAATGATTGCAAATCAATCAGAGTTGATTAAACAATTACTAAATTAAAATGGTCATGAGCGAATCTTATTCGCTGACAACGGGTTCCATCTATAAAGACTGCAAAAATACTTCTGCAAAGAAACTGCAAAACAGTTTTCTTTTTTTGATAGAGAAATATATTTTTTATGTTTTTATGTTTCCAGTATTCATTTGTTTTTTATTACGGTAACACATTTTTATACATACACATAAGGACACATTTCACACACACCTAGTTAGCCCATACTGAATCATTTCTAGTTTGTATTATGGTTCCTAACACAACTATTATACTACATATACATACATAAATAACTCTCGACTTGTCGTTCGAAGAGTCAGCATCTCCTGATGATGCCTTGTGATTAGGCGAAACACGTGTAGAGTTAAGAACTTCCGAATTGTGATAGGTAACGTTAATCTTAATTAATCTTAGTTAATTGATCTTAGTTAATTAGTCTTAGTTAATTAAGCTTGGTTAATTGATCTTAGTTGATTTTTCCTTTACTTGTCTTAATTTGGATTTCGGATCACAGCGGAAGTACACTAAATATTTAATTTTGTCATCTATTTACAATGGATTTCCGCAAAGTAACGCCTGAGTCAATAAGTTATATACATAAATACTTTATATCGATACATTTTTAACACTCAGACCACCAGCCAACAAATTTAGTTCATCACAAAGATGTTGGCCGTGCCGAGAATTGAACCCGGGACCCTGGTTGGCAATCCGGCATGGTAACCATTACGCCAAAAAGGACGTCAATTACATAACTATGAAAGGTTCAACTGACTTATTATTGTCACTGTTTCAGGTACATCCTAATGAGAAACAGAAAATTGGAAAGACAGGTAAACTTTGTAAAAAGGTTCCGTTTATACCCTTCGGGTATAGAACCCTAGAAAGAACAATAAAAAATTTCGTGATTGGAAGTGATTTATACGTAACATGACGGTTCTTTGATTAACTTAAATTTAAGAGAAATATTTTCACATGTTTTTTTTGTTTTAGAGATTTTTTTGTAACCCAAAAACTGACTCTAAAAGAGGAAGTTCTGGCTTGTGTGTTTTTTTTCGCAAAACAAATGCATGACTGCAAGAATGGCTACAAGCTATGAGCTAACAAAATTAAATAAATAAATATTAGGACTCATTTCACACACGGCTGGTTAACTCCATACTGAACCATTTTAAGTTCGTGTTATGGTAGCTAACACAACTGATATACTACATAAACATACATATATATTTTATATAGATACATATTTAACACTTAGCCCACAACCGACAAATTTAGTTAAGCACAAAGATGTCGGCCGGGCCGGGAATCGAACCCGGAACCTTCTGGTTAGCAGTCCGGCATGGTAACCGTTGCGCCAACGAGGTCGTCATTAAAAAGATACACTTGAACTTAGCCCTCTCAGATATTCGTTTTTTTTTTATTTTTTTTATTGATGTTAAGATTGTTTATTTTTTTTATTGATTCGTTTTTTTTTTTTTTTTTTATTGGCTTACGTTTGACCGCAGCTAGTCTGATGTTAAGCTTGACTGTGGTCTAAGATGTATCACGCTTGCCTAGAAGGAACCTATTTACTCTAGATTTGAAGACCCCCAAATTGTACTTCTCGGGAAAAAGAGACTCAGGAAGAGAGTTCCAAAAGGGGAAACTTTGTTAGTGTGTGTGTATGTTTATAACTTCCTCACGTTCAAACGGCTCAACCAATTTTAATGACATGTGGTATGAAGATAGCTTCGACCCTGGATTAACACATATGACAATTTTATATCCCGGATTAAATTGTCTAGCACCGATAGACGCAGCTAACTATGTATATGGATTATTTTATATGATGGTTAGCGAAAAAAAGCGAGTGTGGCTCAGTGGTATAAACATCTGCTTCTCTATCAGACGGCCCCTGGTATATATCCCGGCTGTTAGTTTGAGAACAAGCCGACCGACGACTTCGTTGGCGTAATGGTTACCATGCCGGACTGCCAATCAGAAGGTTCCGGGTTCGATTCCCGGCATTGCCAACATCTTTGCGCTGAACTAAATTTGTTGGCTGTCGATCTGGGTGTTAAATATGTATCTATATTAAATATGTATGTATGTATATGTAGTATATCAGTCGTGTTAGCAACCATAATACGAACTAAAAATGGTTCAGTATAAGGTTAGCTAGTAAAAAAACAAAAAAGAAGCAGTTGTTAAAAAGACCTTTGGTCAGCTTGAAAAGCCTCGACACCAGAGCTTAGTTCGTACGAAAGAAAAATGAGGAAAAACATTCTTAATACCAGATTCGAGTACAAACCTCATTTTTTTGACATGTTCATAGTTTCTTACTTAATTTGTTTTTGTGCTCCATAGACAGTCGGAAATTGTGATTTTTTATTTGCAGTTATTTACTGAATATATTGCTGTTAGCTGTTTTCTATTGGCCTTTCTTGCAAGTTTGTTCGGTTTGGTTTTTAGTGTATTTTTTGTGGTAGATTGGTTATAAGCACCAAAACATGGGGTTTATAGTATATTATATTATTGTTCAAAATACGAGAGCTTTTTTGTTTCCACATTCTTAAGGTCTAGGGTCGCAATTCCAAAAAAAAAACACTCAATTGTATAGATTTATATATATTTATTATTGTTAATTATTGAATTAAGTAGTAGCTAGCCAGACAAGCACTAGAAAATGCCCTACCCCTTCGGATTCCTCATTGGCAGGGATCAAACCCATAACCTGCGGATTGTGTGTCGAACACACGCCCGACTGAGCTGTGGTCGTAACAAACTTTTAGCAAATTGATAACGTCCACTATTACTTTGTTTTTTTTTTCTTCTCGCTCAAGTTGTGACGAAAAATAGTATGCAATAAGAAAATAAGAAAGAGAAAACACATATACTCAGTAAACTACAACTGCCAAAGACGTGTGTCATCCGCTATCCTGCACTTGGTCAGCGTGGTGAATTATTAAACTTTGTAAAAAGTTCAAGTAATACATCTTAGCTTTCTCAAACTCAGAGGATCCTACTAAGAAAGCTAGAGCTTCCAAACATGCAAAAATTAGTTAAAACCAACACTAAAATAAGATGTTTATTTATTCACGAACTCTTTTTCCATTTTTGTAAAACCGATCAACACGTTCGCTTCCATAAGTTGTCAAATTAAAACGAATGAAGGGATTGGAATGAAAATTTGAGAAAAGAATTAAAAAAGAATGTGCTACACAGTGATAAAACTCTTTTGAAACTACAGCGTCCTCTGGCGATGAGACTAGGTACTTATAGAATGCACCTCGTATTTCCTAGCGCATAAAATTTAGTTAAAATATGTAAGAATTCTTTGCAAAAATAAATAATGATTATTAGTGTATTAAAACTTTCGTAAAACATATTTGAATAATGTAATAACCGGCTATCGTTTATTTTGTCGGTATTCCATTCTCATGAGAATGGCACACTGATTGTGCTGAAACATGTCAGGCTAATACCGACAAAATAAACGTAAGTGATAGCCGGTTATACAAACATTATTCAATGATTATTAGTATTATTATTTTACTAGTTAACGTGAACTGCAACCGACGTGCAAATATTTGCAGTGATGCCCTAGCTGAGGTCAATTTTTTATATCCGTCAGTCGTAACATCGTAAAAACTGCGGTCAACAAGATTATCATCCCTATCCCAAGCAGAATAGAGTCGAATTTTGATTATTTGTACAACTTCAGGAAATTTTAAACCACACGATGTTGTTCGAAAAAGGAATTTAATTATAAGGACATAAAGTTTAAATCACAACGAAAGGTCGTGAGCATTTCAATCAATTTCCAAATGTCATATGTTGGCTCACAGCTTTCTGGGATTATGGACTTTAATGTGAAGGTTATAAGGTTGGGTTTTGGCAAGCGAAGGTTAATTTTAAGATCACTGCACTTTGCCTGTGATGCACCTCGAAGCGTCTGATTTATGGTTATAATAAATAAATGGATGTTTAATGTACAGGATTATCTATAGCCTATAAAATGCATTTTAGACGAATATACAGCTTTTTTGCTCCATTTTGTTCGCGTGATATTTAAAGTCATGAAATGTGTTTTATTTGCAGTTGCATATATAGCAAATCGGTTGTAGCGATGACAGCTCAGTCGGGCGTGTGGCTGCCTTACGCCCTGTAGACCATGGATTCGGTTGCCGTCAATGAGCTCAAGTTTTCGATGAAGGAAAACATTGTGAGGAAACCATAGGATGGTGCTAGGGCAAATCGGTTCACTTATTCAAAAGCTATGATGAAAAAGATACACACACAAACACACATATATAGACACGTCACACTTATAACACCAGTCGTTTTTTCGTTGGGGTTAAGGACACAAAAAAAAAACGAGTAAAAACTAGTTCTTTAATATCAAAACTGAACTGGATCTTGTGTACAATACTCAAGTAAAATAATCAAGCAACACCGAGTCATTCATATTAACTTACATTACCTTTCAAAATAAATTATTTAATTAAAATAAACCACAAATAAAACTAATTTAAAAGGCCACTCCTGACAGAACCTGACGGAAAGGTACCCATAACGCTGGTGGCATTGCCGCGTTGTATAGCTATGTAGCCTTTGCGCCAGGTACGATCCGGAGCGGAATTCTCCCGATCTCTTTCTTAGTTTCCGCCCAATTTCAGCTTTAAATATGTTGGCTTCAGAACTCCCTATAAATCAGACTTGGCTTAAATAGACAATAATTTAAATAGCGCCTGCAGCTCGGCTAGCTAAGGTGATCTGACACGATCATCGAAGCTAAGCAACGGTCGATGCG
This sequence comes from Mellilla xanthometata, assembly GCA_035578125.1. Taxonomy (NCBI): domain Eukaryota; kingdom Metazoa; phylum Arthropoda; class Insecta; order Lepidoptera; family Geometridae; genus Mellilla; species Mellilla xanthometata. The sequence continues at coordinate 12,728,189 of JAPUBQ010000001.1, read as the reverse complement.
GACGGTGTTTGGATTGGTAACCATGCACAAGACTGTCGTTTTTCAAGTGTATTTTCTTTCGGGCGCTACCGTGGGTCGGATAATACGTCCTATGACATTGTAGGTCCCGGCTGTTAGTCTTAGTACAAACAGTCGTTAAGCCAAGTTAAAACCCTTCGGGCGGCTTGAAATCTCTCATCTAAAAAAAAAAAAATTATGATGGGTAGGCAAGCGCTTGATTGCAACAGAACTCACCTGATGTTTAGTGATGATGCGGTCTAGGGTGGAGCGCGCTTGCTTAGAAGAAACCGATTCACTCTCGCCTTGAAGACAACTCTCGTCTTACTCTAGTCATTGTGTGTGTATTCAGGAGTGTAGTTTATAAGTCTAAAATAGTTAGCGCTTTGGTGTCAAAACTGTTATAACTATTTAATTGAATAAATGAACTCTCGACGCAAGAGCTTAGCCACTTAGCTCATACGAAGAAGGAGAAGAAGATTTAAATAGGGAGATGATTGAAATCTTTTTAATGCTACAAATAGTACTTTTACTGCTGATCCGTATCGATCGATGATATTGACTGATCAACCAGAAGTTACAGCAGTAAATTTATTTTTAGTTCTTCATACGTAAACCTTGTTTTTTGTGAATATAAGGACGCATCGGTCGAACGTTGGCGAAAGACACGTGAAGAAAGTTTCTGACTAAGGTGATTTGACGCGATTATCGAGGTTAAGCAACGGTCGATACGGACAGTGTTTGGATGGGTGACCATGCATAAGACTGTCGTTTAAAAAGACCTTTGGCTTCAGTGGGTGGGATGACATGTTAAATTGTATAACTAATGACATGTTAAATTGTAAAACCTGATTAAATCTATTTTCGTTTATTTACTATGTGTACTATTTTAATTATCAGGTATATTTTGTCTTATGTAGATTAATTTGTCTCAATATTTTTTTTTATTTCTTTCTTTCTTTCAATCTTCTTTTTCTTCCATGGTATGAGCTAAGTGGCTGACAATTTCTACTAGATGTGCCTGGCAAATGTGGCTGAGTGGGCAAACATCTCCTTTTCAATCAGACAGCCCCTGGTTCGATCCCAGCCAAGTGAAAAACAAGTCATTGGTGTAATGACTTGTTTTTCAAGCCATGTGTAGATTTGCTCTCGCTTTAGGGTGAAGGAAAACATCGTGAGGAAACCGACATGTTTGAGGACCACAATATCCACGAGTGTCAACCGTCAACCCGCACTTGGCCAGCGTGGTGGATTATGTCATATAACTCTCTCTTCGTGAGTGAAGGCCCCGAAGTCCAACAGTGGGTACGTATAGTGGGCTGTTTATGCCTTTATGCCTCCCAATAACCAATAATTGGCCAAGCGCGAGGTTGGCTCCGCATGTAGGGTTCTGTACCATTACTGTATGGAACCACCTTTAAATATTAATTTATTTAAATTTATAATTTCATTTGATAATTCATATACATATTTATATATTTCGTGAAAATTTTAAGTATCTAGCAGCTCCTGTTATTGATATATTATAGCAAAAATATACGAGAAAAACACGTTTATTGTATGGGGACCTTTATATTTTTTATGTTTGTATTTCGTATTGGTTGCTGTAGCGGGAAATACATATCATGTAAAAGTTTCAGCTTTCTAGCTATTATGGTTTCTGAGATAACAGCCTGGATACAGGAAAACAGACAGCGGGGTCTTAGTAACAGGGTCTCGTTTTTTTACCTTTTAGGTAGCCAGTCTGTCGGTCTTCTATCGGTTGCATTTCGGCGAGTGTGCGACTGAATTACATGAAGTGATTCCCCCCGCCCCCTTCCACTATCGAACGAGCAGGGAAACGCCAAGGCGGCATCGGTTTACGGTTGAGGTGCCCAAGGCACGCACAAAGCGTTTTGCCTCCACCTTTGTTGTCCGAACCGCCAAACTTTGGAATTCCTTGCCGAATTCCCTGTTCCCCAATGACTACAATCTAGCGATTTTCAATGCGAGAGTGAACCGGTTCCTTCTAGGTAAGCGCGATCCACCGTAGACCTCAATATCACTTACTATCAGGTGAATTGTGGTCAAGCGCTGGCCTATTCAGAGTAAAAAAAAAAAAAAAAAACTTCTAATCAAATCATTTATTTCTTGCAAAATAGGTACAATTGTGGTGTCATAAATAAGTAAGCTCTCTATTTTAACCGTCAGGTATGCAAGATAAAATTGTCAGTTCTAAAATTTAAAAATAAAAATACATAATAATGTCTAATTAAATGTCTTATATACAATCATTAAATTTCAAATAATATTTTAAAAATAGACTAGACTTTAAAGGTTCCTTTATGTTGTAGTCTATTACCTCTATGCATTCGCCATACTCCGGTGATTACGGTTCTACGTAAGCATAAACATTTAAGACAACGCTAATGCACTATTTTTACAACAAAATAGTCCGTCCGTGATCTTGGCAGTGGACCAAAACATGGGCATTTGGCCTAATGACGGATTTCCGGCGCGACCCGTGGCATCGCAGCTTGTTGCATATTATACCTAGATGCAAAGTAAATTTTGACGACCTCGTTGGCGTAAAGGTTACCATTCCGGACTGCTAATCAGAAGGTTCCGGGTTCGATTCCTGGCACGGCCAACATCTTTGTGCTTAACTAAATTTGTTGGCTGTGGGTCTGGGTGTTAAATATGTATTTATATATAATATGTATGTATGTATATGTAGTATATCAGTTGTGTTAGCAACCATAATACGAGAAATGGCTCAGTATGGGGATAACCAACCGTGTGTGAATGTGTCAAAAAACAAAAAAAAAATATGTTTTACTAGCTGCTACTCGCATTATTTTGGGATAAAAAGTAGCCTATGCGTTAATTCAAAGTCTAAACATTCATACTAATTTTTTTTTTGCACTCGCTTTACTGTAAATTAAAACTTCTCGACGAAAAACTGATGATGACAATGATGATGAAACTGATATGTTATTGTTCAAAAAATAAATTTAGATTTTGTTAGGTTTTGTAATTTTTGTGTAATAATTTTCGTTTCAAACTATCCTTTAATTATCGGTTTTCATGTTTCGTTCAAAAATATTAATCGATTCTCGGTTTTCTAACTTTACTAAGTCCTAGTATCTGGTATCACCAAGGTATTCAAAAAAGCACCATGATGGTTGGCAGATCACGGGAGAGGCATTCGGCTTCCAGCTTCGGTACTAGTCGGTTCTGCTTATAAGTGCATAGTCTGTTTAAAAAGTAATAAAAGTGAATTGATTTAAAGTCATCCTTCGTTTAACTCTCTTCGGAGGCTGTCCACTCTAACAATTTTACAATTACATATTTTTAGATAAATTTAGATTTTATGAACCAGTTTCATTTCTAATTCATAAGTCTGAGTGGTAACAAAATAAGTATACAATATATTCTTCGATGTGGAATTCTTTGCCAAATTCCCTGTTCCCTGATAACTATAATCTAGCAGTTTTCAAGGCAAGAGTGAACCGGTTTCTTCTGGGCAACCGTGCTCCATCTTAGATCGCAATTTCGCTTACTATCAGGTGAACTGCGATTAAGCGCAAGCCCATTATGAGTAAAAAAAATCCATTAATGATTTATAACGAAAAAACTGTAAAATTCAATAATATGCTCTTAACATCGCCAATCTAAGATTACTAAAAGGTTCGTAATTTTAGTGCTTTATCTAACTAAATTGTCATAAAGACTAGTCGACTAAGCCCATTACCGGAAGTACACTCCACCGAACGAATTAAAACCAACGTTATCGAATATAAAATCGACAATAACGCTGCCGAGCCCCGGTGTCGGCCATTGTGTAGGTAATTTGATTTGTTTTACGAGCGACAAACCGTCAACTAGCATTATATTGCTGTGACGATTGCCCTGTTCAATGATAATGTCTATTTTTTTTGACACATTCACACACGGCTGGTAAGCCCCATACTGAACCATTTCTACCTCGTATTATGGTTGCTAACTCAACTGATATACTACATATACATACATACATATTATATATAAATACATATTTAACACCCAGACCCACAGCCAGCAAATCTAGTTAAGCACAAAGATGTTGACCGGGCCGGGAATCGAACCCGGAACCTTCTGATTAGCAGACCGGCATGGTAACCTTTACGCCAACGAGGTCGTCAATGCTCTTACTCTTCGATCAAAAATGTACTAGATATAAGGTGATGTCCCTAAAAATGGCAAGGAAAATAAGATCACAAGTAAAAGTGTGGTCTTATTTGAGTTTGAGGAATTTAAGCGTTACTATTAAAGTATTACAGTTGAATTTTCCAACGCTCACTGCGTACAGTCATAGAATTTTAAAGTTGTTATCACGGAGCAAGATAGCTTATGTTTAGAACGGCACTAGTCGAAACTCAAACTTAAGATACATTGGTAAGTAATATTTATATTTGACTTAAATTGAAACATAATTTGTATTTTGTGTATATTATAACAGATACAATAGTAAAGTAAACTCATGCCATTTTTTGTGCTGTGTTAGTACGCAAAACTGAATCTGGTATATATTTGATCAAAGCTCTCACTACATAAGTCAGCCGATTGGGTAAGGTTTTTTAAAATGCTTGATTGACCTGCGCTTGACCACAACTCATCTGATGTTAAGTGATATTGCAGTCTAAGATGAAGCGCGCTTGCCTAGAAGAAACCAGTTCACCCTTGCCTTGAAGACAGTAAGGTTGTAGTTCAGTGGGAACAAGGATTCCGGAGTTCCATAGTTAGAATAAAGTAGTTAGTTTGATCCCATTTGTTGTCAGATATAAGTTTTAAGTGAAGCCCATTGCATTTTGAAAAGTGGATATTGTGCTTTTATTTAGAAAACCCACGATGTTCCGAGATAACTAGAAGTTAATGTATTAGTCCAGAATCTAAACTATCTTTTCACCAAAATCCATTCTTCTTCTTCTTCGTATCAAGGTGTCGATAGTTTTCAAAACGCCCCAGAACCACCAAATTTTAATGAAATCGGTTGAGCCGTTTTAGCGTGTAAAAGTAACTAACACATATAAACTTTCATTACTATAATGGTAGTAAGATCTGGTATGTCAAATATGTAGATGCATTAGATTATTGAAAAAAATAAAAATGAAAATGAAAATTATTTATTAACTAACTTATTACTAGATAACATATTCTCTTGTGACTACTTAACTAGGCAAGGCCTGAATCTATGTAGTCCAATTCAACCTGTTTGCAATTTAAAATAAACTTATCCTCTAACAAGCCAGTATAACAAATAAAACATAATAGAAATAGAACAATAAGTACGATAATGTTATTATTGTTGATATAAATGGTATATGAGTACAGAAGAATAAAACTAAACTGTATCAAACTATCCATACTAACCATAATAATTTAATAACACTTATGGCTTTCGGGCGGCTTGAAAACTCACGACACCAGAGCTTGGCCACTTAGCTCATATGAATAAGACGAAGAAGAATAATCTAGCTGGGTACAGATCAATATAAAATTGTGAAATTTTATTTTTCAACTTAAATAATATATTATTAAAATATTTCTTATCACACATCCTGTCTGTAATCATTCCCCATGTAAAGGTACTATCTGTATTACACCATTGTTTATCAATTGCCTTGGTTATTACAAATTAAATTATAATTACAAATATTAATTAACTTCGGATGACAGATCTGAAAAAACTTCTTCTTTTCCTTTACCTTATCCCACTTAGGTGGGGTCGGCACAGCAAATCTTCTTCTTCCACTCTTCTGTATCAGACGTCATCTCCACACTCACTCGTTTCTCTCTCATGTCTTCATTCACACACTCTATCCATGTCTTTTTCGGACGTCCTCTTGCTCATTTTCCTTTCACTACCATTCATACATCTCCTAGTGACATGCGTCTCCTCTCTACGCATCACATGTCCATACCATGCTAACCTTCCACTCTTTATTTTCTCCCTCACACTTCATCTAATGTACTAATTTTCTGAAAAAACTCAAAAGATTTTATTACAGCTACAATTTATTAGGACTAGACATGTTTACACAAATAAATAAATTTGCATTTGTATTCCGTGACACAAAGCGTGGGGATTATTAGGGAGTCCTTTGCCTAACAGTGGGGCAATATAGGCTAGATAAAAATTGGCCAAGTGTGAGTTGGGCTCGCGTACGAAGGGTTCCGTACCATTGTTGTATGGGAGCCCCTCTTAAATATTTATTTTATTTAAATTTTATAATTTTACTTGAAAAGTAATGTACTCGTACATTTATACATTCCGTGAAAATTTTAGGTGTCTACATGCTACCGTTATTGATATATAGCAAAAAATAACGAAATTTACACGTTTCTGTATGAGGTATGTAAGTATTTTTTTATTTTTAGTTTTTGGTTTTATAGCGGCACGAGAAATACATATTTTAAAAGTTTCAACTTTCTAGATATGACGGTTTCTGAGATACAGCCTGGAGACAAACAGACAGCGGAGTCTTAGCAATAGGGTCCCTTTTTTACCTTTTAGGTACTGAACCCTAAAAACGTTTGAAACGTCCGATGGGTTTCGACGCGTTTCGACGACGTTTATATGTCCAATGTTTTTCAAGTAAGTGTAATTGTTTGTTCATGAAACTATAATATGATAATACGAGTATAACGATGTTGATGACTATAGAAACAATTGGTATAGGTTAAAAATTATGCAGCAACAGCTGCCGCCATCTATTGTTAGTTTCTGGTACTAGCCGAGTTAAACCTTGACCGAGTACTCAGATCGATGACCTCGCGCAGAATAGTCGCATGCGCATCCGTAGCGAACTCGACGGTTTATTTACTTTTGGTGGATTTATAAATTGACAAAATGTGATCTATATTACAAGTGTCTTGATCTTTTACTGTTATTATATTACTAGCTGACCCGGCAAACCTTATTTTGCCTTAAAAATAGATATTGGTGGCGATTCTGCCGTACACACGACTAAACTAAATTTAAAGAAGCCCCGCCCCGTCTCTTTTCATCTTAGGTGCTAGTAAGAGACGGCACGTTCTGCACCATAGTCAAACCAATTCAAATCACGTCAAATGTAGAAAATAGGCGACTTTAGAACGCACTCACTTGTGTCACCTCTAAAACTGCCTGCACATTCGACATTTGACGTGATTTTAGTTGTTTTGTCTGTGGTTCAGAAAGTGCCGTCTCTTTCTGGCCACCTTAGATGAAAAGAGACGGGGCTTCTTTAAATTTAATTTAGTCGTGTGTGCCGCTGAATCGCCACCAGTATCCGATTCTCAGACCTAATTAATACGCATATAAAAATTGGTAAAAATCGGTTAAGCCGTTTCGGAGGAGTACGGTAACTAACATTGTGACATGGAAATTTTATATATTAGATATTCCCTGTTCCCTAATGACTATAATTTAGCGATTTTCAAGGCGAACCGTTTCCTTCAAGTAGACCACTCTTTACCGTAGACCTAAATATCACTTAAAATAATCAGGTAAATTGTGGTCAAGCGTTGACCTATTTAGAGTAAAAAAGGCTTTATTCTACCGCTGTTGGTGCAAATGGTGTCTTAAATTTGAATTTAAAAGAAATCAATTACGTGTTATTCAATTTAATTTAATGTAAATACACATTTATTATTTACAACTTATAGGTTTGCGTTTGACCACAGCTTGCCTGGTGTTAAACAATATGTCTATGGTCTTCGATGTTGCACGCTTACCCAGAAAATTCCTATTTAATCTAGATTTGAAAACCCCCAAAACCCTTCCTGAATCTCTGTTTCCTGAGAAGTAACCACACTTCTCAGAAAACAGAGATTCAGGAAGAGAATTACAAAGTTTTGCCCCTCACTAGAAAGGTCGAATTTGATGTGTATTTTTTTATATAAGTACCACAAGTAATTTCATGTCAGTAAGAAGAACAAATCTTGCATAATAAACAACAAGCGTAATTTATAAACTTGTTCTACTTCTACAATCTACATACGTTTTTGTCACGCAATAAAGGTACAGGCGTCACTCAAAAGTGAATTCTGACTGATATATTATGATTATTTATTTTTATTCTAGTTTATACTTAATTTTGTACTAGTATTTGTAATTTATATATTTAGTATAAATTTAATGTTTAGAATTATTTCTCGTAAAAAGTTACTAACTAACAATTTTTGTTACGTGGACGGAAGTCGACGGAAAAAAAACTATAACAATGTTTTTTTTTTGAAGATTTGTCAATATAAAAACAAACTTATTTTTACTTATCCAGAGAAAAAAAAATCCTTGAATGGGATCTCTTAAACATCCGAGTGGAGATCGGGCCTAGAAGCACGCTTATTAACTGGTCAAGTGTTATCGCCTAGAATGAAGCTATTCGCAAAGTTTCACTCAAGTACGTTCGTTTGTAAGCTTATTATTTATATCAGTATCAGTGTTATAGAAAACAATGATTACCATTATTATTTACTTTATATTTTTGGTCAATAAATGTATTAAGTAAAACCAAAAAAACTGATTGGTAAAAAATCGTTTGAGTAGTTTTGCAAATATAACTTTATAGATACACCAATGATTAAATCATAATTTTTACAAACATAACATAGGTGCATTTGATTTTATGTTTTTTTCATGTTTTTTCATTTTTAAATCTTCTTATATATAAAATTTCCGTGTCACAGTGTTTGTTACCGTACGTACTCCTCCAAAACGGCTTGATCGATTTTTTCCAAATTTTATATGCGTATTCAGTAGCTCTCAGAATCAGCTACTGTATATTTAGAAATAATTATTTAGGCAAAACAACGTTTGCCGGGTCAGCTAGTAATTATATAATTTCACAATATATTTATCCAACACTTGTCTTGACGACTGTCCGGAATAGAGCGTTCCTTTGACAGAATATTTAAATTAGTCGTAATGATGGTAATAAGCGGTGACCACATCTCGTTGCTTGATTTGAGAATTGTTACAAAATACTTCGCCGGAAAATTAGATTAGTAACATAGCCAGCTTAATTTGTTTGTATGGGAATGTTTGGGTATTTTATTGTGGTTGTTTTTTTTTATAAATTCTACATACTAACTCTCACATTGATGTATGTCTTACATTTGTTTATTATTCCTGTGTTTTAAGTGTTTTATCTCCAAAATAAAATTGCTGAATAAGAATCATTTACTTTTTCAAACAAGTTCTGTGTCCAAACCATTTATTTATTTATGTATTACATTTTTTAAATTTATTAAATAAAAAGAAATATCATGTCACATATTATCAAATAATCAAATAACCTGCTCTTGCTCACCCCTGGTGCAAAGGTGCCCATCACGCTCGCTGCATTACCGCGCTGAATAGCTATGGCCAACCTCGGCACTTAGAACGACCCGAATGAAGAAACCGACCTTTTTAACCTAAAATTTAACTATGTAAGGTAAAAACGACTTGCAATGTATGAGACTTTATTTCATATCATTAATATGTAATAGAAAACTAAAACTACACAGACGGATAAGTTTATTAAAAAATAGACACAGAAAATGTTATATTATAAAACAAGATATCATAGTCGACGACCCTATAGCCAAGACCATCTTAGAAAATAACATTGAAAAAAACTACAAGAGGAAACGCAAGAACAGAGCCAATGTGAAAAACCCGTCCCCTGAAGATGAACCCCCCAAATCTGAATAAAACAAACATTAAAGCAATATAATTGTTAATTCCCCATCAATATTCGCTGAACGTATTCGCTGCAAAAGACACACGAAATAAGAAAGGGTAAATATTTGTGAAAGAAACAATATTATTTTCTTTGGTGCGGCTCCCCGCAATTTGTAGTCGATATGGGTTTGCGGCAAAGAATATGGATGCTAATATTGTACAGAGAGGTTTTTTTTTAAATATTCGTACACATTTCACACATGACTTGTTAGCCTCATACTGAACCATATGGTTCAGCCTGTTTTTATAAAAGTTTAGACTCTGGACCGAGTATTTCAGCACCCTCCTTGAGTGCCAGTTAATCTAAACTAGGCATAGGAGTGTCGATAACTTATGTAGTTACGCGACTGACTGGTCAAATGCTTTGTTTAGTCTAAATAGATCAGTGTTTGACCACAAAAGCGGTAAAGTTAAAACTATCGTCATCACTAGCTCTGATGTGTGTAATTTTTTTTATGATAGATAGGCTTGCGTTTGATCGCAGATTTGACTCACCTGATGTTAAGTGATGTTGTAGGCCGGAATGGAGCACGCTTGCCTAGAAAAAACTGATTCACTCTCACATTGAATATATTCCACCTTTATTGAACACATTTCATCTTTGCCAAGCTTCCTGTTCCCCGAAAACTACAACCTGGCGGTTTTCTAATCAAGAGTGAGCCGGTTTTTTCCGGGTAAGCACGCTCCACCTTAGATCATAATGTTGCTTACCATCATGTGAATTGTGATCAAGCTTAAACCCATTTATTGTAAAAAAAAAAGTTTCTCTCTCACCTTGAAGATACTAGATACTTTGATACTTAGTCCAAAGACTAAGACCGTTTTTGGAGAGCTATTTTTTTTTCTTAAACCTTCTGTATGAATATTCTTTGCCCTAGCACGGACCCAGTCCACTCACGTCTACGCCGACCACCGTAAGCTTGGTTAGAGCGATGCATAAAAACTAAGCTCTGCTTTGAACTTTGAAATTCAAATACATCGATACAACGTCAATAAGTCGCCCATGGTTTGATGGGGTTTGCATGGGATGCCAAGATTTATGGCTTGCCAGAGGAAGGGTGTGAATATGGACTGTTTTGCTTGTTTGTGGAGGAATATTTGGAAAAGACGCGCTTCGTTTTTGTGTTCAGATTTTTGTAGAAATGCGTCGGGTTATCTTTTTTATTTTGTTTTGTTTTTTAGAAAATTTGTCATGTCGATAGTTAAGACCCTGGATTTAAGCATAGACTACTTTTTATCCCACATTAGGCTTGGTAAAACCGCGGGGTTAGTTATATTACGAGTAGCTAGTTAGGCGTACTATATTCACAAAATGTATATAGCATGGACATTTAGATGTAATATCTCAAAGTGATACTTAGTTTTGTAGTCAAAAACTTGGGATGCCATTAAATATCTTTTTTAAAATAATAAAGAATTTTTTTTTTTACCATAATTATTATGACCATACATATAAAGACAAACAATGATATCAAACAGTGAAATCTTAAATAGTAAGTTAATATTTATTCAAGGATTTACAATTAAAAACATGAATCATGGAGTTATGTAATGTAAGAAGCGGTTGGTACATCTTGTCTCTCCTTCGATCAAATATACTCGTATTACAGATTCAGTGTTGCATACAAACACAGCACAAAAAATGGCATGAGTTTACTATGCTATTGTATCTTTGTATCTATTACAATATACTACGTCACAAAGAATATTTAAATTCAAGTCAACCTTACCACTGTATCTTAAGGCTGAGCTTCGACTAGTGTCGTAATAAACATAAAATATCTTGCTCCGCGATAACAGCTATAAAAATTTATGACCGTACGCAGTGAGCGTTAGAAAATTCAACTGTAATACTATACTAATAACGCTTAAATTCCTCAAACTCAAATAAGATCACACTCTCACTTGTGGTCTTATTTTCCTTTCCGTTTTTAGAGACATCACTTTAAATCTAGTACATTTTTGATCGAAGTGTCAAAAAAAGAATCATCACAAAGTTTTCTAAAAGAAAAGCTAGAAATTATGATAAAAATACTTATTTCATTATATCTTGTAGCATCTATGGTAGGCGAAAAACCGTAAAACGGGCTATGGCAGCTGATACTCAGAAAGCTCGCCTTATTGAAGCTTGTAAAGAAGCTTTTTTAGGATTAAATTTTCATGACTCTTATTCTAGATGCATCATCGGAGTATGAAATCTGGTTGTAAAACGTAACCTTGTTCGCTGATGGAGCTTTAAAGCTCTATTCCTTATATTCCCGTTGCGCCTATTTTATCTATTCACTAGCTACGCACCGCGATCTTACCTGCGTTATTCCGAGATAAATAGTAACCTGTGTTAATCCAGGGTCTAAGTTTTCTGCATACCAAATTTCATCAAGATCGGTTAAACCGTTTGTGCTTGAAGAGATAACAAACAGACACCCTAAACACTAACAAACTTTCGCATTTATAATATTAGTAGGATTTTACCTAGGTTTTGGGATAAAAAGGAATCGTTGTATTAATCCAGGGTCTAACCTATCTTTGTAGTAAATCTCATAAAAATTACTCCAGCCGTTGGAGTGTGAAGAAGTATCATAGATTTTGAAGTTATTTGCGTATCCCACGGGAACCACAATTGTTTTTCACAAAATAAAGTAGTCTATGTGTACATACCAATGTGAGAGCTTTTCTGTGGCAAGAAAGTGTGGCTCGGTGGGAAAACGTATGCTTGTAAATCCGACGGCTCGGGTTCGATCCCTGCCCTACACCAATGACTTGTATTTTATCTTATGTGTGGATTCGCACTCGCTTTACGGTAAAGGAAAACATCGTGAAGAAACCGTCATGTTTGAGGACTGCAATATCCGAAATGGCGTGGTGGATTAAAACCTATCTCTCTCCTCGTGAGAGAAGGCCCCGAGTCCCAGCAGTGGGAACGAATAGTGGGCTGCTTTATGCGTGAGAGCTTTTAAACGTTGCAGCTCTGCCAAATCCGTTTTATTATTACTAATTTCCTCTTCCAGAATAAATAAACAGTTCTTGCGTGATATTGTTGGCAGTAGCAGATGGAAAATTATGATTCTATAAACTTGTAAGTAATCTCTTTAATTTACTGCTTTGCTTCTGACTGTTTGTATTCGATTTTTGTGTGGGCTAAGATCAAGATTTAAGTGATTAAAATCTGGTGATGATAGTTTTCTTTTACTTTTTTGTATTTTTTTTCTATTGCATTTGACTAGCCGGTTGTGTTATCATATGATTCAGCAACATAAACTTAGGTGGAGTATGCTTAGTCTGGAATAACGGACTCTCCAGGAGACTGCCGGAATACAACACTAGGTGCCAGGCGACAGATTTTTCAACTGAAGTGTAGTTGCTAGCCAGACGAGCTCTAGAAAATACTCTATAACCATGTTATTCACAGGCTAGTCACAGATCGAAAGTTAGGCTTTCTGGCTGAAATTCAAGCATAGTCTGGAATTATAAGCTGTCAAGGTTTTTATTTACAAGTTGCTTGAGGTCTTTGAACATTGTTCAATTACTAGAGTAGTCCTTTTAATATGTTTATTATAAGTGCGTAATACGTAAAATTGCCAGTGGTCTTACTGTTATAACTTTTACGCTTTGAACAACAAACTTGTATTTTATACCAAGTAAAAAAATTTGGTTTTGTGTTATTTACTCTAATGTAATATGACGACCTCGTTGACGTAAAGGTTACCATGCCGGACTGCCATCCAGAAGGTTCCGGGTTCGATTCCCGGCCCGGCCAACATCTTTGTGCTTAACTAAATTTGTTGTCTGTGGGTCTGGGTGTTAAATGTGTATCTATATAAAATATGTATGTGTGTATATGTAGTATATCAGTTGTGTTAGCAACCATAACACGAACTAGAAATGGTTCAGTATGGGGTTAACCAGCCGTGTGTGAATGTGTGTTAAAATAATACATTAATAAACAGAGTTCTTATTTTGCAATTGACAATAATACCATCTTATTTAGGCGGCTTTAAATGCACGCGTTCGTATTTTGCTCGGTTAAGAAGTTCCGTTTACGGAGTCCGCAACACAATTCTGAACACAGCAAACGTAACAAAAAAGTAAAAAAATTAAACTTTGTTGCTCGCTAACAATACTTCTTGCTTCTTTCCAACTTTTCCCCCTTTTCAGTAACGCAAACGGAGCCGCGGCACGCAGCATGTATCCCACTGTGAGTGGGAACGCATTTTTGGTGGCATTTTCCCAAACTTCCCTCCAGGCCTCGTTAATTTTCATTACTATACCGAAAAAAGAAAAACAGCATTCCAAGCGCGTCCCGTATACAACGCTATAAATATTGCAATACTTAATTGAAATTAAAATTTTCGTATCACAAAATCACGTCGTGTTTGCACTGTCAACATTTTTATAACTTCAACAACTCGTTATTTCTTTGCAGCGTTAATTTGTTGAGTGATCCCTTTTATTTTTGGGTTTCATTCAAATTTGTTAAGCCAATTTGTCTTTAATTTATCAAGGATCCGACTTTCGCTAAACAAATAATTAAGTTTGAGAGTTTACGAATTTGCAACATTATTAATTTTGTCGCGTTTAATTTAATTGTAGAATTGGGGTTGAGGGGTATTTAGAGCGCGGTATGTAACTCGTCTGAATTTACTATCAATAAAATGAAGCATGACGTCGTAGCGACCACGCCGTCTGTTGACCAACAACCTTGACCTGTACCGAGCATAGTTTATTAACCCTCCAAATAGACAGGTCACCTACATCTTCGGAAGCATAGTGCCAAAAACGCGTCGACCCCATCTACGACATTAAACTCGTATTTGTTTCTCAACAATATCACATAAAACGATGTCGGACTCGTAAATTGGTGGATCATCGTCTTTTCTCTGGTCATAAACAGTTCGGCCTGAATCTACTTAACGATTTATCTTCAGCAAAACAATACGCAATTGCTGAAAATACTTTATCGTTTTAATTTAATATGTGCAAGGAGAAGTTTGTTACCTACTGTTCCAAATGTAACGGCATTGACATTACGGGCCGAATACGCTACCTTGGGGCACTCCTGCGCGCGTAAACTGTAGTTTGTTTGCGAAATTTGTCAGTTTGTTAATGTTTATTGTGTGTACTAATTTGGTTGCGTTCTAGTATGCTTGACCTTGGCTGATAGAGATGCGGGACTTGCCAGAATTGCGTTGAACAGATTAAACTGTCACAGTATGTCTTATACAGCGCGGCGGACGCGTGACGTGAATCTGCGATAAGTTTTATTTGGATTTTGAAGGGCATTGTGTATGGAGAGTGGAACACGAGTTTCGTTTGAATTCATTTCTTAATTGGACTGAATTATTTCGATCCAAATATTTATCTAAAATCAGCAAGTAATTTCTATTATATTATGTTATTTCTAACATATAATTAATTACTATATTAAGACCCTTTGGTGCTACCCGCATAAATCCCGGATTAAAAAATAATCTACGTGTTAATCTTGAGTATCTGTTGAGGAGATACCTCCATACCAAATTTTGTGAAAATCTTGCGGGCTGATGTTAGTCGCGTAATGCCGCTTATTACCCTCATTTAATTATTATTCTTAAAGACCGTCTAAAGAAAATCTTGACGACCTCGTTGACGTAACGGTTACCATGACGGACTGCCAATCAGAAGATTCCAGGTTCGATTCCCAGGCCGGTCAACATCTTTGTGCTTAACAAAATTTGTTGGCCTAGTCCCACATTTGGTTGTTAAATATGTATCTCTATAAAATATGTATGTATGTATATGTAGTATATCATTGGTGTTAGCAACCATAAAACGAACTAGAAATGGGTCAGTATGGGTTAACCAGCCGTGTGTGAAATGTGTACCTACTAATATATTTTTTTAAATATCATATCTGTATAGGTACTATTAGCATCCATATTCTTTGCCGCAAACCCATATCGACTACAAATTGCGGGGAGCCGTACCAAAGAAAATAATATTGTTTCTTTCCCAAATAATATGTGTGAAATGTGTCCTAATATTTATTTATTTTATTTATTCTACATGCAGTAGCAACAAATAATTTAAAACGCGGAAGCTCCCACTGGTGCTGAGCCAATCCTGCGCCGGGTACATAGAAATGCTTTCTGTCATACATCGCTTGATTAACATAAAACATGCGCAGGCGCACACTAGAATGGTCTTCCGGATTTTTTTATACTTACCTGTGGAGACCGAGATGGAGATACTCTGGATATGGCTTTGAATTTACTAATGTAGCACGGAATTATTATTATTTTTGCTATTTATTCACGTTTCATACTTGTAAAATATAAATAAAAAAAAGTTTACAACATTACCTTGTGTAACATATTTCCCTTGCAATACAAAGAGGCAATGCGGAAAGCCTGATGGGCACGTTTGGGCGGGTGGTTTAATTTTTATTTCGTTATTATTTTTTTTGTTTACTAAATTGTCGTTTTTTCTATGCTTTGTAAATATTATTCTTAAATCCTGTAAAATATAATAAAAGTATCGTAGCTGTAATTAAATAATATTATACCCAATAAAAAAAATAATTGCAGAAAAACGCTCATAAACAGATTTATAGCCAGAATTTATCCGTGCGAGATCCCGATCACGATTTTTGCTGTACTAAAAAGGATGGTATGCTGTTTTGCTATCAAAACCAAAATTATACTATAGCTAAGCTAAGTTTCAAGTAAAGTGGCGGGTGTAGACATGAGTCTTATCTAGTAATGTTCTAGCTCTCTCGTATAGCGGAATTCCAGCCCGCATGGCATTGAGCACTCATTGTCAATGTTATAATAATGGCGCAGTTTTTGCTTGTGTCTGTACGTTTAACCGACTTAATGTTTTTTTTCTACTTTTTGCAGGTTATTGATTAGAGGTGAAGGTATTTAGGGTACTTTTAGCGTGCTTGTACTGTACTTATTTCTTGTCAGTCTTACTTTTTGTGGGAACAACTGCACGGGTGAAAGAAAGAAGAAACTATTTTACTGCTACTAGCTTTATTAGACTTAAAAAAAAAACAATAACTTCAGTACTGATTTGTCATTTAAGTCCTTGGAGACTACCATAAAATACAACGAATCTTTATATGAATAAAATATCTGATGATTTGATATTTTGTAGTGGAACCCGGATTTTTTTTCTGGGGTTATGGTGTCGACTGCATTTAATAATATTATCGTGGCGACTAACCAGGATATACTCCTTTCATTTGTTTTCAGTGTAAGTATAAGTGTTAAATTTAGGTTCACTGTTGAAGAGAAATAAACCTATAAGTAATTGTATTTTAAAAATCCATCATCATCATCATTCATCCAATGCCGGTTCTCTCCCACTTCTGGGATAAGGCTTTTCTTCTCATATGCCAATCACCTCGATGCTGTTCCAATCGTGTTCAGGTTTAACTTGCGCCTGATGTTATGTTGCCTACCCACCAAGCCAAATATAGTGATATCTTCTTCTTTGTCTTTGCCTTTTCCCTCTATATGGGGGGTTGGCACAGCCCGTTTTTTGCTTCCACACTATTCTATCAGCCCTCATATCTACATTCACTCCTTTCTCTCTCATATCCACTTTCACACAATTCATCCACGTCTTCTTTGGTCAACCTACTTCTACTATCTTGTACAGTAAAGTACTGGGTGATCAATTTAATACAAACAGCAAATTATCTCCAAACTCTAATGATGCCCTTCACTATTAGTCAAATAGCAACTGACCGCAAGTAAAGCCGCAACACAAACTAGTACGAGTTTGACAAACAAACTTCATTTGTCTTCGCTTACATAACTATATGCGCATAATTAGACATGCCTTGTAATACAAAGTGGGATAATAGAGCTTAGTTTCGTTCTTTCTCTTTTGATAAAGTATATGTAATATTGTAATAGGATACATCATTTTCGGGTTTATATATCAGCATCAAGAAGATAATAAGTCATAGGATAGACTGTCTCATAAACACAATACACCTAAGGGTAAACAATTGTAATTTGCGTTTTGTATTATCTATCTATACCAATATAAGAAGAAAAAGTCTGATTTTTTGTTTGTTTGTTAAACGCGAATAGGTTCCGAAACTACTGGACTTAGAGAGTCCAGTAGTTTCGAGGATCTATTATACTAGTATAATAGATCCTCTAAGCTACTGGACTCCGAATTTGGTGTCAATTTTGACATCCGACATGTCAAATTTCAAAATTGTCAGAATCGGAAAAAATAAACGTAAATACAAAACTCATGGAGGTAGCACAAAATTGTTGCATAATGGTGGCAATTCTGGCATACAACCGACTAAACCAAATTTAAAGTAGCTTACATCAGTTATTATTATTATCTCTTTACATCAGTTGACTAGAAAGAGGTGGCACGATCTGAAACATCATTAAATCATGAAAGTCACATCGAATAAAGAAAATGTAGACGTTTTTAGAACGCATCTATATGAGTTTTTAAACTACCTGCATTTTCCATATTTAACGTGACTTTAGTTGTGTTGTCTATAGTTCAGACCGAGTCGTTTCTTTCTTATCACTAACGATAAAAAGAGACAGAGATACTTTAAATTTAGTCAAGTCGTGTGAACGTCAGAATTGCCACCATTGTGTGCAGTTGCACATAATATCAGTTGATATTCAAAGAAAATAATTGGGAAATTCAAGCGAAATGCATCCAAAACCGGTACTCTCACTAAATCCTGCGGACGCTGTTAGTAATTTGACAAACGTCAAAAAAGAGGAGCGTCGGATATACGAGAACGAGCGGACTAACCTTGGCTCAGACAGTTACTACTGCGCATACGCAGGAACAGTTGCCAATCTTACCACAAACATCAGATTTGATCGTATATACCACAAATACAGTACAAAGTGTAATGTATTTTATATTACGAAATATGTTAGGGCCGATAGACATATATGAATCTATAAATGTACAAAATTTAGCAATTATAATATATAGTAAATTAGGGTAAATGATAAACAGGTCTTTAATTGGCTCTCCTCTGTCTGTTATTGAAAGAGACGGCTTAGGAAAGTTTCTAGAAAATTTCGACGCAAGTCGCAACAATCGAAAAATTTGTCTAACAACTGTGCCTATAGACAAACAATCTCTTCAGATATTTCATGTAATACATGTTTTAGAAGGAGACGAAGGTATGGCAAACTGTTGTTATCATTGACTTACAAAATTGGTTCTCAGATAGTTACATATATCTCTTTCTTCTAAGCCGAATTCCTCATTACTTAGGGTCGTACTTCAAAGATTTATTCAAGAGGAGCTCTCTTGGGCAAGTACATCATGATGGATGTTTAGTTCCTTCCACGGAAAACCTATGTCATTGGATTTTGTGGTCCACATACAGGTCAGTTTCCTCACGATGTTTTTATTCATCGTAAAGCAAGTGCTAATCAACATTTAACTCGAATAAGAAGTAATTATTGTGGCACATGAAAAAGCAAATGATTTTCCACCGAATCACACTCGCTTCTTAAACAGACACCACCGAGGTTTTTAACCTTATCTGTTACAGCAAATACGATCTACCGTTGAGCCGTAGGTTTTCATTCTGTTTCATCATCAATCAGCCTGTCTGTGTCCACTGCTGGACCTAGGCCTCTCCTAAGGCACACCACGCGACCCTATCTTGAGCATATCGTCTCCATCCACAGTCCGCTTTTTTGCGTACATCATCGCTCCACCTCCTCGCAGGACGTCCTACTACGTGTGCCGTACGCGATCTCCACTCCAGAACATTCTGTTTATCAATCAAAGTTATTTCACGCAATAGCCGTGGGTAAACAAACGCAGCAAGAGTTATGGTCAGTTTCATCCCATTCGATACAAGCTAAACAAAACTTTCCCTATCAATGTGGAATCTCCGCATCCCATCCGTGCCTACTCCTAAAGCAGAAGTTAACCAACTGCCTTCGAATAAACAGTTGCAGTTTACATTTTCCAAATATAAACGGTGCACTTCCTTTTGATGTGAGACACGTAGAGATTATTTGTGCTTCATCTTGAAACCTTGAAGTTTGCTCGCGCTTCGAATGCTCTCGGTTTGGGTATTTATAAGTATACGGTTCGGGCTTGGTTGGAATGACGCGGCAGTTTTAATGAATTGATTAATACGAGTAGTTATTGAAATTTACGTTAATGTGTGAGTGAATTTTATTAGCTATCATGAGCTTCAGAAAGTAAAATGAATGTTAACTTATTGTAAACCGTTATCGTACTATATATTTGCACGAATACTAAGTAGATTAGTTGCTTAAATAGAATATATTATAAAATGTATATATATATGTACATTTGTCAAAATTTGTTCTGAGATGAGCACGTATGAAAATTTTTGGGTCTAAAATTAAATAGAGTAGCTTAATTTAAGGGCCAGTTTAGATATTGAAGAGAAGCCATAGTTCCGACACAGCTTAGTATTTACTAAGCTGTGTACTAAGCTTAGTATTTACTAAGTGTGAAATATTATTTTATACCATTCTGTATGAATGCATCCCCACTTATCAGTGTAGACACCACTCTTATCTTTTTAAGTCCTGAACACTATAGCACTTATACTGTTTATTTAATGATAATATCGAATATTTATATTGTTATTAATTGTACGCTGGTAAAAGTACCAGCGTACATCTAGGCATTTTGCCAGCCGAGCGCAAATAGGCTCCGAAACTACTGGACCGATTTGAAAAAGTCTTTTACAGTTAGCTACATTATCCCCAAATAAAATAGGCTTTATTTAGTTTCTCTTTGCTATTTAAATTATTTTACAGCCCGTGCCAAGCCGGGACGATCTGCTAGTTGATAATATGACGACCTCGTTGGTGTAATGGTTACCATGCCGATTTGCCAATCAGAGGTTCTGGGTTCGATTCCCGGCACGGCCAACATCTTTGTGCTAAACTAAATTTGTTGGCTGTGGGTCTGGGTGTTAAATATGTATCTATATAAAATATGTATGTAGTATATCAGTTGTGTAAGCAACCATAATACGAACTAAAAATGGTTCAGTATGGGGTAAACCAGCCGTATGTGTGTAATATAGTAGTAAACACACACCAACTCAGCGTTTATAAAACCGCCAGTAAATCCAAACAATCAGCCGACAAGTACCTAAAGCTGCACTGAATCCGCAAATTGATGGAAACACAGGAAACTGCGCAGACGCAGCGAATGCATATTAGCGGGGCAAGTGATGCGACCTTGACGCGGGTGCCTGACCTGGCCTGGGCGGCAAGCTCGGCTTCAAGCCTGGAGATCGGAGCCGTAAATAACATCAAAAACCGCAGTGGCGAATTTACGAGTAGCTGCGAATTAGCTGGAACTACGGTTTTTTTTTAAGCAGCCTACTATACGTTCCTATTGCTGGGACTTAAGGCCTTCTCTCACGAGGATAGAGAGATATAGGCCATAATCGCTGGCTAAGTGCGGGTTGGCGGATGACCTACGTCTTCGGATATTGTGGTCCTCAAACATGCCGGTGTACTCACGATGTTTTCCTTCACCGTAAAGCGAGTGTAAATCCTCACATTACTTGAAAAATAAGTCATTAGTGTAGGGCCGGGATCGAACCGGGGGCCGTCTAATTGAAAAGCAGACGTTATTGCCACCGAGCCACACTCACTCGTATGGGATTACACATGATTAATCATATGACTTTTTGTGGACTACCTCGTTGGCGTAATGTTTACTATGACGGACTGCCAACCTGAGGGTCCCGGTTTCGATTCCCTGCATGGCAATACCTATGTGATAAACTAAATTTGCTGGCTGTCGGTTTTGGGTGTTTAATATGTATCGATATAAAGTATATATGTATGTATGTATAACAGTCTGTTAGCAACCATTATACAAACTAGAAATGGTTTAGAGTATGGGCCTAACTAGCCGTGTGAGAAATGTGTGTGTGAATTTGTAATCAACTGACTTACATAATTAGTCATATTTTTAGTATTTGTTGTTATAGCGGCACGTGAAATACATAAATTGTGAACATTTCAGTCTTCTAGCTATTACGGTATCTGAGATACAGCCTGGTGACAGACAGACAGACATCGGGAGCTTAGGGCCGCATTATTTCTTTTAAGGTACGGAACCCTAAAAAAATCCAAAATCCCCTCCCGATCATAAACAAAAGACAAACGAATCTCGAGATTATCTTACCAACACCCACTTACAGCTTATCTTAAACAGCCATAAAATCGCCATAAACACCGTAAACCTCATAATTATAAGGTTCATAATTACTTGAACAAAAGCACCGTGACATAATAATTAAAAGTGTACAATCGCGAACATTTTCCGGTACGTTAAACCATATCGCGGTACAGTCGTGTGGAAATGCGAAAGAGAGTTATATGAGCCGCCGGTAGGAATTTCTGTTAAACGCGCTTTGTGGTTGTTTACTAGTGCGAGAGAGGCTGTACTCGGCTAGCTAAGGAGATCCTATGTGATCATCGAAGTTAACGTACGTTAACATACAATGCGTACAGTTTTCGGAAGGTGACCATGCACAAGACTGTCGTCATAAAAAATTGCATTTTCATCAGGTTGCTACCGTGGGTCGGATGACACGTTAAATTTGAGGTTCCAGCTGTTAGTCTTAGTGCCGACTGACGAGGGTAGGATAGGACTTAGGGCGCCGGTACACCGCTGCGAAGCAAAGCAGCGCAAGCGTAGAAAGGAGCAAATCTTATATATAAAATTTCCGTGTCACAGTGTTTGTTACCGTACTCCTCCGAAACGGCTTGATTGATTTTTTCCAAATTTTTTATGCGTATTTAGTAGGTCTGAGAATAGGCTACTGTATATTTAGAAATAATTATTAAGGCAAAACAACGTTTGCCGGGTCAGCTAGTATATGAATAAAAAACTCGCTTAAGCGTCGAGGAATTTCCCAAAAGATGGAAATCTTCATAATATCATCATCCTCCCCTGCCTTTTTATCCCACTGCTGGGTATAGGCCTCCCTCTGCATGTGCCACCAGCGACAGATAAGAGCTGCGACTGCAATAATTATGTTTTTTTTACAATAAGTGGGCTTGTGCTTGATTACAACGCACCTGATGGTAAGCGACATTATGATCTTTTCAAATTCAAATTCAAATAATTTATTTTGCAAAACACGGGTAAAACATAATAATGGAAAATAATGTCTAAGTCTCACCATGTTTTAGCCTATTAAGGCATGCCAAAAAAATATATAAGTTATATTACTAAATTTACTAAAACTTATTCTAATTTAAATTTAGGCATTACAATATGGTACATAAATAAACACAATAAACAGTCCTAACTAAAAATCCAATAATAATGATCTTAGGTGCAGCGAGCTTACAATTAATTTAAAAAAAAACACTCATAATAAATTTAATAGGCCACTCCGGACAGAACCTGACGGAAAGGTACCCATAACGCTCGTGGCATTGCCGCGTTGTATGGCTATGGATAGCCTTTGCGCCAGGTACGATCCGGAGCGGTATTCGCCTGATTTCTCTCCTAGTCTACGCCCAATTTCAGATACAAAAAGTTTGGCCTCAGTTCCCCAACAACCCATTCTATTCTTTCTTTTCCATTTTTATTGCACTCCAGAAGAGAAACTAGCTTTCTCAAACTCAGGGAATCCTACTGAGAAAGCTAGAGCCTCCAAACATACAAAATTTAGCTTAAACTAACACTTATTTAAGACTTTTATTTAATTTATAACATAAATTTTGTATAACAATGTAACAATCCTTTTGCATAAATAAAAATTATTATTATTACTAGCTGACCCGGCAAACGTTGTTTTGTCTTAATAATTATTTCTAAATATACAGTAGCCTATTCTCAGACCTACTGAATACGCATATAAAATTTGGAAAAATCGGTCAAGCCGTTTCGGAGGAGTACGGTAACAAACACTGTGACACGGAAATTTTATATATAAGATTCTATTATGCAATTCTAGTAGATTTTTCCATCTTGCCGTAGTTCCGCTCCGCTCCGCTGTGGTAGTGAGACAGCCTTACCCTCGCAGCGTGCTCTATGCGTGTGACAGTTGAGAGTTTGCCAAAAACGTTAGGTCTCGCTAGTGACGGCACATTAGCTCAGCCGGTCGGATTCCGCTGGGACCGTACGCGAGGAATGTCCCCAAACACTGCTAGTGTGCAGGACACTTGCTAGATAGATGACAAAATTAAACTCGACTTGTCGTTCGAAGAGTCAGCATCTCCTGATGATGCCTTGTGGTTAGGCGAAACACGTGTAGAGATAAGAACTTCCGAATTGTGATAGGTAACGTTAATCTTAATTAATCTTAGTTAATTGATCTTAGTTAATTAATCTTAGTTAAATAAGCTTGGTTAATTGATCTTAGTTGATTTTTCCTTTACTTGTCTTAATTTGGATTTCGGATCACAGCGGAAGTACACTAAATATTTAATTTTGTCTTCTATTTACAATGGATTTCCGCAAAGTAACGCCTGAGTCAATAAGTTAACTACGCTTCCAGTTTTGAGGGTTTCCTACCCGAAGAAATCTGATTTTTCTTCTTCGCATGAGCTAAGATGCCAAGCTCTGGTGTATAGAGTTTTCAATCCGTCCGAAGGCCTCTGACTTGGCGTAACGACTATTCGTTATGAATGAATAATTTATTTGTCTATAAAACTAGGTAAATAGGTGGTATTATAAAATGTCATAAAAGTTAAAACTATTTACAACTAAAAATTTATGTAGTGATTCCTCTCGTAATAGGACTAACAGCCGGAATCTTCAATTTTACGTGTCTTCTGACTCAAGGTAGCGCCCAGATAAAAATGCCACTTGAAAACGACAGTATTGTGCATGGTCACCCATCCAAACACTGTCCGCATCGACCGTTGCTTAGCTTCGATGATCGCGTCAGATCACCTTAGCTAGCCGAGCTACAGGCGCTACCCAAAGAAATAATATAGTATGTTCTCCCATTACTCGTTGGCATAATGGTTACCATGCCAAACTGCCAATCAGAAGGTTCCGGGTTCGATTTCCGGCACGGCCAACATCTTTGTGCTGAACTAAATATGTTGGCTGTGGGTCTGGGTGTTAAATAGATACATATGTATCTATAAAAAAACTAAGGAGGAGCCTACCAAGGTTGGCTCCTCCTTAGTTAGGTCTAAAAATTATCTTCTTGATCTTGGGTAAGTGCGTACCATATTAGATCGCAATGTCGCTTACCATCAGGTACATTGTAAACAAACCCAAACCTAACTATTATAAACAAGTCTTCCTTTTCTGGCTTCTTCATCTTTCCTTCTATGATCTTTTTAATGAGAGTATCATGTTTACCATGTTTCCTCTTCTGTTCTTTTATGGCTTTTTATTCTTTTAGATACAATATAGGTATAGGATTTATCAAAATACGCTAATTGGCTTCCGCTGCCTTAAAATTTACAATTATTTCAGCGCAAATTACAATCTTCCACGAACTTCGAGTAAGGTTTTAATTCGGCCACATCGCATGTCTGTCAGCAACCACAATACGATTCTTGCCACCGTCACGGAATACGCATCAACTTATAGAAAAGAATGAACGAAATTAGTATCGAATAAATGGTCTGATTATACTTTTTTGCGGTCACGATTTTGACAGGTTTCGTAGATTTTATTCATTTTCTGTAACATTTCCGGATATACTTTAATAGCAAAAAGCATAAGAAGCCCACTAACCATTTCCATCGTCATCGACGACCTCGTTGGCGTAAAGGTTACCATGCCAGTCTGCTAATCAGAAGGTTCCGGGTTCGATTCCCGGCCCGGTCAACATCTTTGTGCTTAATTAAATTTGTTGGCTGTGGGTCTGGGTGTTAAATATGTATTTATATATAATATGTATGTATGTATATGTAGTATATCAGTCGTGTTAGCAACCATAATACGAGCTAGAAATGGTTCAGTATGGGGCTAACTAGCCGTGTGTGAATGTGTAAAAAAAAAAATCCACTGCTGGGCCTGGAGGCTTGTATGTTTTTTTTTGTACAACAATTGTAAGACTACAAGAATAAAAAATATGTAGAAACTAAACAAAGAAATATCTACAAACACCCTTTATGGCCTAAATACCATTAAAAATATCCACTTGAACTAGCATAAGCAGTCCACTATACGTTACAACTGCTGGGACTCGAAGCCATCTCTCACAAGAGAAATAGCCCGTTATCCACCACGCTGGCCTAGTGCAGGTAAGCTGATGACATACGCCTTCGGATATTGTGGTCCTCAAACATGTCGGTTTCTTCAAGATGTTTTCCTTCACAGTAAAGCGAGTGTAAATCCACACATAACTTGAAAAACAAGTCATAGGCCGGGATCGAATCAGGGACTGTCTGATTGAAACCCAGACGTTTTTACCACAGCGCCACACTCAATTTTGTTATATAAATTTAAATTAAATATGTATCGATGTGAAGTATGTATGTATGTATAAGTGGTATATCAGTTGTGTTAGCAACCATAATACAAACTAGAAATGATTTAGCATGGGGTTAACCAGCCGTGTATGAAATGTGTTCTAATATTTATTTATTTATATTTACCTTGCGCTAAATTTTAACTACCTAAGTTCGTAGTTTGTGAGTATAAAGATAATAGATATCAAAGTAAATAAATAATTTTATAAGAATATGTCTACCAATATTACATAGATTAAGTTATATGTAGCTACGAATACACTCTATGTATAGATACAGTAATTAGTTAGCTAGTAAGCTAATGTAATTATTTGTAATGCTAAATTAATGATCGACAAGAAGGTCCTACATATTTATTTTTATCCTAATAGTAAGGTCTAAAATAAGGTTTTAAAACTATAGTAAAAGTAAAAAAGCCTTTTATTCAACTACAACATATTTACATGCACATATATTAAACTCTTGTCAATTATCAAAATTAATTTCGTCTACTCATTAAATTGATTATTAAAATTAAATATCACATTTTCGATTTATTTGTCAATAGCTATAATAATTGTTGTCTCATAATAATAGTGCGATTTCTCTTGTCGGTTATGTATTATACTATCGGTTTATGTAGCTGTCGCCTCCTTGGCGTAGGCCTTCTTTTCCTTTAAAACTATAAGTCCTTGTTAAATAATAAAAACGTGTTTTACGTGATTTTTAACGACTTCATAAAATAAATTTTTTACATGTTCATCACGTTCCGTAAAATTTAATTACCTAACAGATTTTCTCTTAAACATTAAATTTCTCGGTAGTAAAAAACTGTGAAACAATGATAATCTGACTTCTGGTTAAAATGAGTCATTATGCGATTGTGACAGAGGTTAATTCTACTGAAACGTACAATCTCATTTCCTTTGTAAAATGTTCTTGGAAAAACACAATTTTTGTATGATCTCTTAACACAGACGTAATATTTTTTTATAATTATTATGACATCCCCGTTCTCGATCGTACTTGGTGCAGAGGATAGTCATTGCTATTCAGCGTGGAAACGCAGCCAGTATTATGGCACCTTTGCACCAGGTACGGTCATGAGCGGGTTTTCCTAACATAATTTATTTATTAAGTCATAATTTATCATGTCATAGTTAAGTCATAATTTATTTATCTGTCTCAGTCACTTTTTATTATTATGAAAAAAAATTTCAGTTATCTTTAATTCAGTGCCAAAAATCGATAGTGCCAAAACACATAACATAAGCATAAGCAGCCCATACGTTCCCACTGCTGAAACTCGGGGCCTTCTCACACGAGGAGATTATATATTGGCCATAATCCACCACGCTAGCCAAGTGCGGGTTGGCAGATGACACACGTCTTCATATATCAAGTTCCTCAAACGTGTCGGTTTCCTTCCGATGTTTTCTTCACCGTATAGCGAGTGCAATTCCACACATAACATGAAAAACAATTCATTGGTGTAGGGCCAGGATCGAACCATGGCCGTCAGATTAAAAAGCAGACGTTATTACCACCGAGCCACACTCGCTTTTTTAGTTCGCGTTCCTAAACACGATTACGTAAAATTTGTTCAATATCTACTTAGACTGTATTAATAGGTAATTAAGTAATACTACAGATTCTTCTTCTTCGTATGAGGTAAGTGCTTAAGCTTTAGTGTCGAGAGTTTTCAACCACCTGAAGGGTCTCTAGCTTGGCTTAACGACTTCTTGTACTAGATTATCAATACTTACCATACCTGGACATACTCTTACAATTTATAGCATCATCCGACCCACGGATATAAAAAATAAAACATCACTCTTTACATTTCGTATAAAGAAAAATAAAAAACAAACCAGTTAAAAACATATCTTCCTGACAATTTGTTTTAGCGATTAATTTATTAAAAAAGAACGACTGCTTGTACTTAGACTAACAGCCGGTACCAACCATTAAACGTGACATCCGACTCACGGAAATAAATAGGAAAACATCGCTCTTTTTAACGTCATATATGTAGTTATTCGTATACAGAAAAATGAAAAAATAAAAACGTTGTAAACATAATATTGGTGGCGATTCTAGAATACACCCGACTAAACCAAATTAAAAGTAGCTCTGTCTTTTTTTATCATCAGTGACTAGATAAAAACGGCACGATATGAGCGATAAACAAAACAAAACAACTAAAGTCACGTCAAATATAGAAAATGGGTACTTTTTTAGAAATCACCCAAATACATCAGCTCTAAAACTACCTCTCTTCTTAGTCGTAGCTTCATTACTGAAGGTCGTGTCTAATATGGAGTGTCGATCACTCGGTTAACGATGGTCTTCCACTGTTTCCTGTCCTCGGCGGTCTTAAAAGCTTCGGCAATAGGTAGGCCAGTGAGCGTCTTTACGAGGTCTGACCAGCGGGTAGGAGAGCGACCTCGTGCTCTTTTTCCGTCAACTTGGCCAACTACCACGAGCTTCTCGAGGCAATCAGGGTTTCTTCGAGCGACATGTCCAAAATATCCGAGAATTCGCTGGTAGCAGAGAGTGGAAAGCCTCGTGGTTATTCGGAGCTCACCAAGAATAGACACATTGGTGCGGAACGCAGTCCATGGAATTCGCAACATTCGCCTCCAACACCACATCTCAAAAGCGTCGATCTTGGCTCTTTCCTTCTTTCTTATCGTCCAGGATTCGGCACCGTAAAAGAAAATGGAGAACACCAACGTACGCACTAGCCTCACTTTAGTTTTACGGGATATATTGCGGTCTTTCCAAATCCTAGTGAGTTTAGTCATCGCTGTCTTAGCCATTTGAATTCTTCTGGAAATTTCCTTTTCACTGCCACCCTCGTTACTGAGAAGAGAGCCAAGGTATGTAAACTGCTCAACGAATTCTAGGTCTCTGAGTTCATTAGAGCGAACTAGCATGCCTTGTCTGTCTACCACCAACACCTTGGTCTTCGCCTTGTTAATGGTGAGGCCAACTAATTCACTTTCTTTCTCTACTCTAGAAAGAAGCTGAGCCAGTTCTTGCTCTGACGATGCAAACAGAGTAGTGTCATCTGCGTATCTCAAGTTGCTTATTCTCTTCCCACCTATGACAATACCACCTTCCCAGCCATCTAACGCTCTCCTCATGATATATTCGCCATAGATGTTAAAGAGAATTGGGGATAAAAAAACTACCTACATTTTGCATATTTGACATGACTTTACTTGTTTTGACTATGGTTGAGATCGTGCTGTTTCTTTCTAATTACTAACGATGGAAAGAGACAGGGCTGCTTTACATTTAGTTTAGTCGTGTGTACGCCAGAATCGCCACTCTTCCTATTAACTTGTTACAAAATTAGCAAATTTAGACACGTGACGCATTTTTTATATAAATCGTAAAGCTAAACAATATAGCATGTTCATTTGAGCTAACTTCGAGATAACGCTTCCCGGAAATACAATTTAGCCGTAATGTAGTTTTTGAGGAAAATAGGCATAAATGTTCCGTCTGTATGTAAATTTAGCATTGTGGTAAAATATTTAAATTAAAATAGCTAAATGTTCATTTTGGTAATTTTTTTAGTGTTCACCTGGCTAGCTTATACCAAGTTTATAATGTGGCGCCAACCTAGACTGAAGAATAAACCATTATAATAGGTTCAAGTTGATGACAACGGCTTTACTTAATCATAATAATCATAATCATATTATTTTATTGGTAAAAATATTTTACAAGTCAATTCTTACATAAATATTTATAAAATATTATAAATATACTTCTGTACATTTTAAAGTTATATATGTCATCTGTATTAAACAAAATTATAACAAAATTAACCAAAACTATAACGGAGGTTCACGGGAACCTAAGCCACTGGCCTAGCCGAGTTTGGGGCCCATTGCGAAATAATGTAAAAGTAATGTTTAGTAATGTTTATGGCAATAAGTGATTTATTTATTTGTTTATTTAATGATTGGTCAATATTTTTGTTCTCAATGTACACACATCTTTTTTTACGCTTAATAGGCTTGCGCTTTTTTTATGATGGTTGGTAAGCGCTTCAACTGTTGGAACTTCAATTGCATAGTGGTGCCTCCTAGCCGACTATAACTCACCTGATGTTAAGTGATACTGCAGTCTAAGATGAAGCGCGCTTTCCTAGAGGAAACCGATTCACACTTGCCTTGGAGACAGTGAGGTTTTAGTTCAGAGGGAACAGGGATTCCGGCAATGAGTTCCACAGTTTAATGGTCCGCACAATATATGTGGAAACGAAACGCTTCGTGTGGATTTTTGGAACTTCAATTGTATAGCGGTGCCTCCTAGCAGACTACAACTCACCTGATGTTAAGAGACATTGCAGTCTAAGATGAAACGCGCTTTCCTAGAAGAAACCGGTTCACTCTCGGCTTGAAGACAGTAAGGTCAGTGGGAAGAAATACGAGTAAGTCTAATAAGTCCAACAAATAACTTTCGCGATACTCTAAACCTCGTTGTAATGCAAAATACGTACTAGGTCTCCTCACAAATTGTATTTACGTATTTGCAAGTTGGTAACTCCCTAAATAATCTAATTGAAGAAATAATTAAATGAACAAGGACAATGCAGTGTAACTTTTAGTATCCTAATTTGTTGGGAGATGGATAATCGTATTTGAGTTGAATTCGGTTGTTTAATTCGATTGTTGTTGAGCTTCATTTACATACTTGACATAGGTCTGTGCGCCTTGGGAAGTTTTGTTAGAAATCGGTTGTTTTTAATGTTTAAAACTTAGTTAATGTTGGTATCCAGAAAGTGGATAAAGTGCATTCACTTAGATTTTTTGGCTAGTTATACCAGTAACTGCTTGCTTACATTGCAAACATAGTTTCATGATGATTTTATTGGAAGGAATAAAAAAACAGCATTATTGGTTTTTCCCTAAATTAATACACTTATTACTAAATACTAGTATATACACTTATAAAACAACACATTCAACCCCCACGGCCCCAAAGTTTCTACCCCGAAAAGAACAAATAATTAATTACTTACTTAACTCTGAACTCTGTAGTTATAGTTAGCAATAAGGTAGGAGAAACACACCTAAATTTTTTAATTTTTCCTTTGCTTATCTTAATTTGGATTTCAGATCACAGCGGAAGTACACTCAATTGAATTCAATTTTTAAATATCTTTATTAACATAATTTTACAAAACAGTTACATACTAGTGTACATGGCTCCTAATACGTAGCAATCATAAACAAAAATAAACGTTCTTGAGTCCAAAGTAAACTCTTTATTAACTTAGAGCTTAGTTTAGAACATACACAACATTAAAGGAGCATTCGCCATTATGGTTAAACCATGAGACTTTGTGGGATTAGGTTCTGTTGCTGGGTTAGTGGCAGTAGAGGACGACCTAAGAAGATGTGGATGAATTGTGTAAAAGAGGAAATGAAAGAGAAAGTAGTGAATGTAGATATGACGGCTGACAGAAGAGTGTGGAAGCAAAAAACGAGCTGTGCCGACCCCACATAGTGGGAAAAGGTGAAGGCAAAGGAGAGTCTTCTATTGAAAAAAAAAAGACAGTGTTCAACATTAAAATATTCTCCCTTCACTAAAAAGCAGATCATCACCGCTGCCCGCAAAAGTATGCCGTTTTCAATACAGTACCGTTCCGGTGTAATGTATAATTATTTAGCATCCTGCGCCCGCGCAGCCTAACGGTGTACCATTGTGACTGATGGACAAATGATTGCGGGTCCTTGGGGCTCCGCGGGGGACTCAGGGAAACACTGCTGGTTTTTTAAACTTGTTTTTTTTTTAGTTTTTATTTTTACAAAGTTAATTTTATTAATTGGATTACAAAGATATTTTTTTTAATTGGATTTAAATTCAATTGTTTTTTTTTGTTTGTATACTAGTTGCGCCCCGCAGTGTTACCCGCGTTAATCCGGGATAAAAAATTTCCTAAGTGTTAATCCAAGGTCTAAACTGTGTTCATAGTAAATCTCATCAAAAATCGGTCAAGCCGTTGGGAAAGTGAAGGAGGAACATAGATTTTGAAGTTATTTGCGTATCGCACGAGGACCACAATTGTTTCTGGATATAAAGTAGTCTATGTGTTAATCCAAGGTCTAACTATTTTCACACCAAATTTCATCAAAATCTGTTCAGTCAATCTACGGTTAACTTAGTAATATTACATTGAACACAAACTATTTTCACACCAAATTTCATCAAAATCTGTTCAGTCAATCTACGGTTAACTTAGTAATATTACATTGAACACAACTAATGTATATCATATCCTAAGAGTGACATTAATATAGATGTTTTACAATTCAGAATATTAATAATTAATTTTAAATATTTATTCAATAAATTTACATATTAACTAGCTGACCCGGCAAACGTTGTTTTGCCTTATTAATTATTTTTATTCTAGTTTCTAGACAAATTCTAGTATAATTAAAATGTTACTTACTTATTATAAGTGTGTATGGTATATGCGTGAAATGGGTATGGAGCGCCATGAACAAACGTTAAGGGAATATAAAAGTAACAAACGCCAAAAAATATTATGTTCAATCATATCTATTTAATAGTGTTTATTTTAACATTCTTAGCATATTTGTTCGAGCCGCTTGAGCATAAAGAAGTCCAAAGCAGAACAAATTACATAGTATTTGTAGTGTCGTAAGCTATGACCCAAAACGTCGTAGGACCAATCGCGAGCGAAGCGAGCCGGATGCGAGCGCGAAAATTTTTAGCATATTTGTTCGAGCCGCTTGAGCATAATGAAGTCCAAAGCAGAACAAATCACATAATATTTGTAGTGTCGTAAGCTATGACCCAAAAGTCCTAGGACCAATCGCGAGCGAAGCGAGCTGGATGCGAGCGCAGCGAGCTATGCGCGAGCGGAGCGAGCGCGAAAATTTTTAGCATATTTGTTCGAGCCGCTTGAGCATAATGAAGTCCAAAGCAGAACAAATTACATAGTATTTGTAGTGTCGTAAGCTATGACCCAAAACGTCGTAGGACCAATCGCGAGCGAAGCGAGCCGGATGCGAGCGCAGCGAGCTATGCGCGAGCGAAGCGAGCGCGAAAATTTTTAGCATATTTGTTATTTCGAGCCGTCTGAGCATAAAGAAGTCCAAAGCAGAACAAATTACATAATATTTGTAGTGTCATCATATTTGTTGAAAATTTTTTGCTCATCCGTTCGGGGTCTAGTTTATTAGTACATCAAATTTTAAAGCTTCTTCTACGTAAGAACTAAGTGATCAAGTTATGTTGTCGAGAGTTTTTCAAGCCCCTGCCTTAGTTTAACGACTGTTTGTGCTAAGAGGACCTACAATTTAACGTATAATCCGATCCACAGTAGCGCACAGATGAAATTTTTTTTTTTTACAACAGTCATGTGCAGGAGAGGTTATGCAATAAAGCGACTTACACGCGGGTGGAGCCGCAGTTAAGTTAATAAGAGAGTTACATTGATGTAGCAAAATGATAATTGTTAACAATACTACTACATACGATATATAAACAATAACGAAGGTCGAAATTTGTGTAAGCAGTGAGAGAAGTCTGTGAAGAAGAATTTTGTGAGTAAAACAGGAGACCGACTTCGGTCTATGGCATAGTGTGGCATTTCACTCACCAGTAAAGTAAAGGCGCGGCAAATTTTAAGTATTTGAGATTGGTAATAATCATAGGCATAAGTATATCAGGTTAAATTTTGTAAGTTATTAACTTCAAAAAAAAAAAGGATTTTTACTCTAAGTGCAGTTAGATACTATATTTGATCAGTTATCAAGCGAGATGAAAAATGAATAAAATACTAAAATGGCCATAAAAAATAGGGAATGATGATAAAAAAGTAAAAAAATTTGGGTTGTATGTATTTTTAATGCCACTTAATACAAAAATAAAATTAAAAAATTAAAAAAAAAAATTAAGGGTGATCAACCCTTATCACTTAGGGGTATAAAAATAGATAGTAGCCGATTCTCTGACCTACTGAATACGTATATAAAATTTGGTAAAGATCATTCAAACCGTTTCGGAGGAGTGCGGTAACAAACACTGTGACACGGAAATTTACTAAAATGCCCATAAAAAATAGGGGTTGATGATAAAAAAGTTAAAAATTTGGTTTGTATGTATTTTTTAAAGCCACTATATATAAAATTCAAATAAAAAAAATTCGTCGAAAAATGAAAAAAAAATATTTAAGGGTGATCAACCCTTATCACTTAGGGGTATAAAAAATAGATAGTAGCCGATTCTCAGACCTACTGAATACGTATATCAAATTTGGTAAAGATCAGTCAATCCGTTTCGGAGGTGTACGGCAACAAACAATGTGACACAGAAATTTACTAAAATGGCCATAAAAAAATAGGGGTTGATGATAAAAAAGTAAAAATTTAGGGTTGTAAGTATTTTTAATGCCACTTTATATAAAATTAAAATTAAAAAAAATTCGTCGAAAAAATAAAAAAATATATTTAGGGGTGAACAACCCTAATCACTTAGGGGTAAAAACGTTTCACGTTGGCCGATTCTCATACCTATTGAATACGCATATGAAATTTGGTAATGATCAGTCAAGCCGTTTCGGAGGAGTTCGGTAACAAACACTGTGACACGGAAATTTTATATATAAGATGTAATAAGAACATTTGAATATACGTATCCTTTTGAATAGAATAACATTTATTCTCAATTTATTTATTTATAAAGTGACTATAATGTTTTCAATACAAGCACTTAATACCTGCAGAACCCAAAGTTACACGCCTAAGCCTTACGCCTCACTTTTACCTCTCTTTTTTTGTGACAAAGAACCATTTGTGGAGGTAACCACTGGGCCGGATTCCGAGAAGGCTATACGACGAAGGTAGAATTATACCCAACAATATCCTTTCAATTTGACTAACTGTCTGTGCAGGGATAATTTTAGCTCAATGTAGCCACATTGGGTAGATAAGATATCCCGAGTTTGTTTGTTAACAAGATTAAAATTAAAAATTTACAAAACCCCCAACTCAACATTTTGTGGTCAGCCAAACTATCTTAATATATATAAATCTCGTGTCACAATGTTTATCCTCAATGGACTCCTAAACCACTTAACCGATTATAATAAAATTCGCACACCATGTGCAGTTCGATCCAACTTGAGAGATAGGATAGTTTAAATCTCAAATTGTAGTCGCAATTTTAATTTGTTGCTAATTATTGGCTGCCAACTCGATGGCGCAAGGAGTTGGTGGACTTCCACACTAACTGGAAGGAACTGACCCAGGACAGAAAAGCGTGGGGATCGTTGGGGGAGACACACAAAATTTCATCATAATCGGTCCAGCCGTTTAAGCGTGAAGAAGTAACAAACATACACTACTCATTTACTCGTACATACAAACTTTCGCATAAATAATATTAGCAGGATGTATGTGCGTATGTCTAAAGATCATCAGACGTATCTATCAGAGCGTACAACACAATTAGACTAGCGACACCCGAGTCTACAGAATATGTACACTATGTCAACATAATCACTAATTGTGCTGTTAATTGTCGTAAGCCGTGTAATTGGGTAAATACCTGAGTACAAGATTTTACTACTCGATTCTAATGCTCTACCATGCTATGGTTTCTTAACGACGTTTTCCTTCACCGAAGCTTGAGCTCATTGGCGGGAATCGAACACGCGACATTGCGAGACGTAAGACAGCCCTACACCCAACTTAGCTTGTCTCTAACGTCACTTTAAGGATAAAAACTTGATATTACAATTATTTTGTTATAAATCGTAAACTGATATAAATACCGTAGACCTCACGATCACTAACCATCAGGTGAATTATGGTCTAGCGCTATTCAGAGTAAAAAAAATATCGATAAAATAACGCCGTCTAAGGAACAATTCTAAGAATATTTACACTTATTTTGATACCAATCAGACTTTTCAATATAAAAAAAAACTGGTACAAAAAATTTAATTTAAGTTTTCATGAACCATTTCTAATTCACAAGTCTGATTGGTATTAAATTAAGTGTACATTATTCTCAAAGTGTTTTTTTGACGGCCCTTAAGCTTTTCTCCAATTTTTTTACCGTTAATGATTTATAATTAGAAAAAACTGTAATATCAAGATTTTGCCCTTCATCATAATCAACCTGTATCTTTCCACTGCTGGGTATAGGCCTCCTCTCCAACACGCCATATAGTACAGTCTTCAGCCAGTTTCCACCAGTTCTTTCCAGCGGACCATCGGTCTTAATTTGGATTTCGTATCATATCATAGCGGAAGTATACTAAATATTTAATTTTGTCTTCTATTTACAATGGATTTCTGCAAAGTAACGCCTGAGTCAATAAGTTACTTTGTGTACATAACGATAGAGTGTAGGGTAGTTAGTGTATAGGCACCAATAGTCGGCCATATATCCCAGCAGACGTTGGTTTAATCTGCGCGCTGCCAGCCTCGCTTACCTTGCATGATGGATGGAGCAGCTAATGCACTCTCGGCTCCCATTCGCCGCACATAGCTTGAATCGTGTTGCTTAGGAAGGAAGGTTACATAAAAAATAATAATAATAATATTTTTTTTATTAACACTGTTATAAATTTATATTTATTGAAACTTTTTAGCACTATTCTTAATATTAATTTATTAAAATTTATTTTCAATTTTTTGTTTGGTTTTCTGTAAGAAGCGTGTATTTAATTTTTTTTTAAACTATTATTTATTTTTCTAACTATTATCTATTCTTCTTCTTTCTACTCGTTAGTTTGGTTTATTTATATTAGCTTGTGTATTCACACACACGTTTCACACACGGCTGGTAAAACCCATACTGAACCATTTCTAGTTCGTATTATGGCTGCTTAAACAACTGATATACTTACTACATATTTATACATACAAACATATTTTATATAGTTACATATATTTAACACCCAGACCGACAGCTAACAAATTTAGTAGACACAACAGTACTTAGTAGTCAACAACACAAAGATGTTGGTTTGGCCTTGTTGGCGCAATGGTTAGCATTCCGGAATGCCAATCAGAAAGTTTCGGGTTCGAATCCCGGCACGGCCAACATCTTTGTGCTGAACTAAATTTGACATAAAGTACCTACATATTATGTATGTACTCGTATATTATCAGTTGTGTTAGCTACCATAACACTAGAAATGATTCAGTATGGGGCTAACCAGTCGTGTGTGAATTGTGTCCTAATTAGTTCTTTATATATCAGCCTATGCTCGTCCACTGCTGGACATAGGCCTCTCCCAAGGCACGCCACTTGGCCCTATCCTGCGCTTCTCTTCGCCATCCACTCACTACCTGCTACCTTCTTCAAATCATCACAAAGTAAGGAACCATCTTATATATAAAATTTCCGTGTCACAATGTTAGTTACCGTACTCCTCCGAAACGGCTTGACCGATTTTTACCAAATTTATTATGCGTATTCAGTAGGTCTGAGAATCGGCTACTATCTACTCGTATTTTCCATACCCCTAAGTGAAGCAAAACAACGTTTGCCGGGTCGGCTATTATTATTATAAAAACTGAATGCTGAGGTCATCGACCCCGCTACCTAGGTACACAAACGTAATGACAGAGTATGCGCGTGCGCAGATTGCCAGCTATTATCTAATGATGAGTGTAAAGTGCCGCCCCCGCACCCCCGCGCCCTGCGATCTATAGTCGACACCTCACGTATAAGCTTGGCGATCCAGCGAGGTAATGCCGCCAGCATTTTAGGCACCTTACCCGCGGACACTGACTTTGATTTAATCTACTATTTGTAAGGTGTTTTGTGCTTTAATTTATATAATTAGTTTTAATATAATTTTAATAAATTAACTACAGTAAGTAAAAAAAACATATCCGAAGGCGTGTGTCATTCGCCAATGCGCACTTGGCCAGCGTGGCGGATTATTGCTTGATTATATCTCTCCTAGTGAGAGAAAGCCCCGAGTGCCAGCAATGGGAACGTATAGCGGGCTTATGCTTATGCTTAAGTAAATAAAATTGTTTTAAAAAACAAACAACCGACTTCAAAAACACAAGTAGGTACTTTTTATTTTTAGAATTAATGGGTTTTCGCTTGATCACAATTCCTCTGATAGTCATCTTCTTCTTTTTCGTATGGGTTAAGTAGCTAAGCTCTTTTTTCGAGAGTTTTCAAGCCACCCGAAGGCCTCTGACTTGGCTCACCACTCATCATTACATCGCTCACCGGATGGTAAGCGATGTAATGATCTGAAGTGGAGTGCGCTTAACAGTGAAAACCCAGAGATTTTGCTTTGAAAACAACTGGATTATAGTTTTCGGGGAACAGGGACTGGAGAATAGGGAGCTTCCAATTTAAGGAAACTAACAAAAAGCAATCATCATTATAATAATCCACCGCTTCACAGTTAGAATAAGCAAGTCATTATCAGAGTAAATCGCGTTAGCTCTCTACTGCAGTTAAATTAAACTAATACGTTTGCCCCTCGTCCGAACTGTTTGGGTGTTTTATAGGTGGAGCAACTCCCTCACTTTCTACGTAACGCAACAAAAATATTTATGTATCGTCCCAGCTTCGCACGAGCTATAAAAAAAAACTGTGTTGCAAAGAGAAACAAAATACAGCCTAAGTTACTTCGAGATAATGTAGCTTCCCAACGGTGATAGAATTTTTCAAATTAGTCCAGTAGTATCGGAGCCTATTTGCGTCAAACAAACAAGTAAACAAAAATCAATCTTTTCTGTTTATATATTGCTTACTTTTTCTCTTAATAGGCTACAAGTTGCCAAAAGAAATAACAACTCTTAATATAAGTAAATTAAAACAAAAAATAAAGAGCTTTTGTGAAAGTAATCCCTTCTATAATTTAATCGAATATATGAATATGGAGCTTACAGAATTTTTATTCATGTGTAAAAAGTAGTAATAGGTATTTGAAATTTAAAAGATATTAATAAATCATTGCTACTGTGTGTTGTATTCAATGGTGTAAAATGAATGAAATGTTTTAGTTTAAGCTTATCTAACTAATGTTTTTAAGTATTAAAGTAAATATCGTAGTGTGACTTGCCTTTATTGTATGTTATTTATGGTGAATAAAGTTCTGTATTCAATATTTTGTAAGATTCAGAATTCATGATTCTGAGTTTGTGTGAGCCTGATCTATGCTGACCTACTGCTGGGCAACTAGGTTTCCCCAACTGACAACCAAAATCAAAATCAAATTATTTATTGGCCTTACGGCATCACGCTTTACTGGTCAAGTCAATTTACAATTACTTAATTTCTTATATTTATAAGTCCAAAATACGAGTACACTGTTAATACTTAAACATCTATATTTTTTCATCCACCTGGAATCGTTTGAAAGCTTTATAATAACCATGAAACAGCTGCTCCACGCGCGCGATACCCTGTGAAGTGCACGGTGCATGCGGGAGAGCTGCAGTATTTGTTTACTTTGTTATTTTTGGCTGCATCGCAGCGCACCCGTTCGACGGAATTTAATTTCGAGCGGTCGCAAACTGGCAGCGGATTTTGTGAGGTGCATGTTGCTAGTGAATACGCGTGGGACACTGTAACTGCACTAGTTGTAGGGCCATTGTTAAGGAATAATACTGGAAAGTACTGGACCAGTCAGACTGCACCTGAAACACCATACTGCTATCCAGAAAAATAACTCTGTGTTTTAGAAACTCTATACTGGGTTCCAGAAACACCATACTGCTTTCCAGAAACACCAGACTGAGTTCCAGAAACACCATGCTGCTTTCCAGAAACACGATACTGCTTTCCAGCAAAATAATTCTGTGTTTTAGAAACTCTATACTGGGTTCCAGAAACACCATACTGCTTTCCAGAAACACCAGACTGAGTTCCAGAAACACCATGCTGCTTTCCAGAAACACGATACTGCTTTCCAGAAAAATAATACTGTGTTCTAGAAACTCTATATTGGGTTCCAAAAACACCATACTGCTTTCTAGAAACACTATACAACGATCTAAAACCTCTATACTGGGTTCCAGAAACACCATACTACTTTCTAGAAACACCATACTAAATTCCAGAAACATTATACTGCTTTCCCGATACACGATACTGCATTCCAGAAACATTATACTGCTTTCCAGAAAAATAATACTATGTTCCAGAAACTCTATACTGGGTTCCAGAAACACCATACTGCTTTCTAGAAACACCATACAATGATCTAGAAACTCTATACTGGGTTCCAGAAACACCATACTACTTTCTAGAAACACCATACTACGATCTAGAAACTCCATACTGGGTTCCAGAAACACCATACTGGGTTCCAGAAACACCATACTGCTATCTAAAAACACCATAACACGATCTCAAAACTCCATACTAGATTCCTGAAACACTATGCTGCTTTCCAGAAACATTATACTGCTTTCCAGAAAAATAATACTGTGTTCTAGAAACTCTATACTGGGTTCCAGAAACACCATACCACGATCTAGAAACTCCATACTGGGTTCCAAAAACACTATGATGCTTTCCAGAAACACGATAATGCTTTCCAGAAGCACAATACTGATTTCTTTTAATTTGTTTTGATGTAGTTAATATCATTATCATTTTATTTGATGTAGATAGAATAACATTACCTACAAAAAAGTTGATATAGATTTTTTATCATTTTTAAAAACAAAGTAATTTTTTTATTTGAATAAGTCATAATCTAGCGGTTTTCTAAGCAAGAGTGAACAATTTTTTTTTCGGGGCAAGCGCTTTCACATTTAAATCTCAACATCGTTTGCCATCAATTAATTTATCACTAATTTATTGCAATCCAGCAAACCCAATTAGTATTGAAAAAGATAAAGTTCAATGTCTCAAAGAAGTACACACCTTCCTTACGAAACACATTAGGTATTTAGCGCCGGAGTCATTTACCTAAAACGATGTTTCATCTCTCGACACTCTCTTTTGAAATAAAATGTAATCTTCGAGTATGAGACATTAAAAAATAAAGTCGAAACCACATGGAATGCAACTAAATTACTTTTCCAAAAATACAATTCCTCACTCTCAAGTCTTGCGCGTAATGTGAAAAAGCGCGTATTTTTACACCCACTTTGATATATGTGTGCAAGAAAACAATGACCGACGTTATGAAGGATCCTGCAAAAGATTAATGTCATATTGCTGTCTACGGTCTTATTTAAAACGAAATTGGCCAAGTGAGAGTTAGGCTCGCGCCTGAAGGGTTCCGTACCATTGTTGTATCGGAGGAGTTTTAATAATTCAATATATATAAAAATCGAGTAAAAAACTACTTAAAAAATTACGTACATACGTTGTATGGGATCCCTCAATATTTTTTTAATTTTAGAATGTAATTTGATAGCCTTTATATATACATTTATATTCTGTACAATTTTTAAGCGTCTACTAGCTACCGTTTTTTATTTATAGCAATAGAATACGAAAATACCTCATTTATTGTACGGTTTATTGTACCCCCCTTATTATTTTTTATTTTTAGTATTTGTTATTATATCGGCACAGACAATAATAACTTGTGAAAGTTTCAGTTTTCTAGCTATTACGGTT
Source organism: Mellilla xanthometata (assembly GCA_035578125.1). Lineage (NCBI taxonomy): Eukaryota > Metazoa > Arthropoda > Insecta > Lepidoptera > Geometridae > Mellilla > Mellilla xanthometata. Next base: position 12,686,411 of record JAPUBQ010000001.1, on the reverse strand, counting down.
TCTGAGATACAGCCTGGAGACAGACAGACAGCGGAGTCTTAGTAATAGAGTCCCGTTTTTACCCATTAGGTACGGAACCTGTAAAAGAGACAATGGTAGCGATTCAGCGGCACACACGACTAAACTAATTTTAAAGAAGCCCCGTCTATTTCCATCTTACGTGGCCAGAAAGAGACGGCACGTTCTGAACCACAAACTAAAAAACTAAAATCACGTCAAATATGTAATTTGCAGGCAGTTTTAGAGGTGTTACAAGTGAGTACGTTCTAAAGTCACCTATATTTTCTACATTTGACGTGATTTTAGTTGTTTTGACTATGGTGCAGAACGTGCCGTTTCTTTCTGAACACCCCGTATCATATTTATTGTGATTTCCTCTCCATGCTTTGGTTGCCTGGAAGAGATCGCTGTAAGTGATAAGGCCGCCACTTGTAACACTACTTATAAGTTGTTTATTTATTTTTTTCTTTGTTTGTATTTCCTTTTGTGTTGCAATAAAGAGTATATCTATCTATCTACTAGCTGATCCGGCAAACGTTGTTTTACGTTAATGAAAAAAAAAAACTAAATATACAGTAGCCGATTCTCAGACCTACTGAATACGCATATAAAATTTGGAAAAAATCGGTCAAGCTGTTTCGGAGGAGTACGGTAACAAACACTGTGACACGGAAATTTTATATATAAGATCTACCTAAGATGAAAAGAGACGGGGCTTCTTTAAATTTAGTTAAATCGCGTGTACGTCAGAATCACCGCGAGTCACTTTGAAAGGGTCCTTAACAGTTCCTTGAACTGAATATTTGAGAAAGTATCAAGCAAAGACATTCGTCAGTCAGAGTTCGGTGGAAAATAAAACGAATGCGCAAATTTACGACTTCGGGAACACGTGTTCATGATTTGGGCGTTGCGTTGTTTGGAACGTGTTTTCGGTTCGATTTTATGGGTTTCCTAATACCCACTTTCTTGTAAATAATAATTTTGATTTAAAGCTTATATAATATTGACTTTATTACAAACTAGGTACGCCCCGCGGTGTTACCCACGTTAACCCGGGATAAAATTAGACTATAATTATGTTAATCCAAGGTCTAACCTATCTTGTGTCAGATCACTTCAGCAAACCGAGCTCTACAGGCGCTACAATTTAATAAGAAAAAAAATATTTTTCAGCGTATATCATATTTTGTTAAATTGTACATCTGAACAACGTTAAACATAAAAACTGGATGTGTTAATCGGTTCGGTTATTTAAAAACTTATTCATATTATTTCAAATTCAAATCAATGTATTGCGAATATAGTTATAATATACAGACAGGTATTCGGTCAAAGAAAAAGTGCACCATATTCTGCCTTCCGGCGTGCAATAATTAATAATCTATGTCAAAACTTAAAGCTACATTTCATCAGGTTTTCAAAGCATCCAAGATCGTTGTGCAGTTTTCGACATGTCGAAAGATATGACAGGATCCGATGTAAAAACTGACAGGAAGGCGTAATATCTGTCTCTCTTTCATCAAACGAAATATTCTGAGAAACGTAATGTGACATTGTCAAATTTAGTACGAATTTATTTCAGTAACTGCCATTGTTGGGTGGAAACTCACTGCTTTATGTTTTGAAAATTCGAGAACTAATCTAAAACGGTGGCAGTTCTTTTGTTCTTAGAATATAGAATAGAATAATTTTTTATTGTACAACCACAACTTTAAATTAAAATATTCAATTTATTTTCATGTAATAATTAATTTTAGTGTAGTCACTAAATAAATGATTTAATAATTTTGTTATAAGCAACTCTATGATTTATCTATCTCTGATATTACTCTATTACATTAAGTTCGTTGTTGTGCTATTCTATGTATGTGAATGAAAATGATTTTGTAATTAAAATGAAATGTATTTATTTATTTTAGATGTAATTTTTGTATGTTTTGCTTTGTTTTGCAAATATTGCATGCCCAAGGGCGAAGAACATAAAATTATAACCTAAAGAAACTTGCTAACCCATAGTTTGCAAAGAAAATTATAAAATACTTATAACCTGTCATTATAGTAAATTACATGTACCGCCTGAATCTCGACAAGCTAAGGTGATCTGATGCGATCGTCGTAGTTAAGCAACGGTCGATGCGGACAGTGCTTGAATGGGTGGCCATGCAGATAAGATTGGATATGAATACAGAAAAAAAGTCTAAAGTCCATCTATATTGTGAAACTTATGCCGTACCGATACCTAAACCATATTAAACAATTATAAACTCTATGTTTTAAATATAAGGATCAAATTACAGTTAAACTTTTAATTATTATGCTATTTTGTTTAAACATCTGACACCTGATGCGTAAATGCAGAATTATACGCATTAATGTATGACTCAATGTATTTACTTCCTAGCATGTATTATATTTCCAATAATTATATATGTGTTCCTTTGTGAAAGTCTTTGTGTTTGTCACTTTTTTATTTCTTACAGTTAGACATTGCAGTAATTTAAGCTTCTCATAAATAGTAGTAATTCGTTCGGACATGACAAGATTAAAAATAATAATATTAAAAAAAAAACAAAAAAACACGCTTTTTATAGAAAACCGTAATTTTATCAAATTACTGTATTGTCATCGGTCCTCAATAAATCTACAAAGTTTGAAAGAAATCTGGCCGTTTAAAGTGAGTCAAAATCGCGCCCAAAGAAGTCGGTTACAAACAAACATACAAACAAAAATACGAATATTTTGGAAACTTAAAAAAAAAAGAACCAAACGTGCCCATCAAGCTTGTCGCATTGCCTCTTTGGATTGCTTGTATAATTTTTTTATAAATTAATTAATGATAAAATAATTTGTTTGTTTTATTACCTTATTTGCACATATGCGTATTTGTTAAAATAATTGCCAAACATAGAAATCAACGAATACTATCTACATATGTTATTGCTAGCTTAACAATTGCGAGTAAAGTCACAAGGCGAGTCATTACGCTTAAAATAATGATAGTCATATCATATCTACTTGGGTAGTGCAGTAGCCAATGATAATATCCCACTTGATGGTCGATGTAAGCAATGTCTCATATTAGCGCTGTCCACCTCTGCGGTCGCGGGACGCGGTGCTAGCAAAGGACAGATATATTTTTTAGAATTTATTGAAATTCTAAATAGTTTTACGTTTACGTTCTTAGTATGAACTTTTATATGAGATTAATTATAAACTATAAATAAAGGTTTAGTGATGAATCACTTACTTGTTTCGGAAGAATTTTAAGACTATGTTCCATCAAGTGCGATATTATAATTGACAGTAGCAGTAGTACTATGAGGTTGATAAACTTGAGGTCAATAACTGAGATCGTAATTATCATATTAATTATTGTAATTGTGTTAATCACGGACAGACATTTGAAGGATAACGCATCTGTTCTGATAATAAATACGTTTTGCACGCGTATGATGCACATCGACAAGTTTATGTCGCGGTAAATGACGTCAGCAAGTGTGGGTTAAAAATTGGCCAAGTGCAAGTTGGGCTCGCGCATGAAGGGTTCCGTACCATTATTGTATAGGAGCCCCTCTTAAATATTTATTTTTACAAAATTTCATAATTAATATTTATAGCTAATATACATTTGTAGATTTTATGAAAATTTTAAGTGTCTAGCAGATACTGTTATTGATATATGGTAAAAAAATACCAAAAAAATACGTTTATAGTATGGGGATCCCCCTTAATATATTTCTTAATTTTTAGTTTTTGTTGTTTTAGCGGCACGAGAAATACATATCTTGTGAAAGTTTCAGCTATCTAGCTATTACGGTTTCTGAGATACAACCTGAAGACAGACAGACAGCGGAGTCTTAGTAATAGGGTCCCGATTTTACCTTTTAGGTACGGAATCCTAAATATTTAGGAAACCGATTTCATTTCATACGATGTGCATTGGATACGACTTTAGCCAACGTGGTGGATTATGGCCTATATCTCTCTCCTAGTGAGAGAAGGCTCGGAGTCCCAGCAAAGGGAATGTATAGTGGGCTGCTTATTTATGAAAAAGAAAAAGAAACCAAGTTTAAAAGTGTGTAATGTAAATGATCTATAAGGTTAATTTATTTGTATTAAATAATTTGAGGAAGACGTTTCAGGAAATGCATTTTTCCTCTTCGCGTATATTATCAGCACTTCCTACCTTCTTTCCTTTGCGGAAGACCGCATTCGTGGAAGGTTGATAGAAATATTCAAAATATTTCAGTGCATGGCAAAATAAATATATAAATGGTCTATTGTAGGTACAGAATTTTGGTTTACATACAATAAATATGAGGACAAATTTCACACACGGCTGGTTAGCCCCATACTGAACCATAGATAATAATAATAAATATGAGGACACATTTCACACACGGCTGGTCCCATACTGAACCATTTCTAGCTAGTATTATGGTTGCCAACACAACTGATATACTACATAATATGCATACATATTATATATAGATACACATTTCGCGCGTATTACGTATCGCGCGTTGTGAAAGGGGGCTAGACGGAAAACAATCTTACGAAAAGTTGTCACGACACTTTTTGCTATAGTGAGCTGTGCGGCGCGCGCATGTTTCTCTGTCTCTCTCGCTCTCTCTTATAGAAAGCAAGCCAGATATTTTCATTTCTATTTCGCATTGAACAGTGTGGTGTCGCGACGATAATTTTTGTTGAGTGTATACAGGTTTTTTGTAAATAATAAAAATATAATAGTAATGAATCCTGACAGTGAAGGAACTTCGTTCCACCTCCCTTGACACCTCCCAAGTTTTTTTTTGACGTGACAACGTCTTAAATTAGGTTGCGGCTGGGAGTCACTTATGAAAAAGTGTAACGCCCGGTAACGTTACGATGAGTCACCGAACGAGAGAGAGGCCCGCCGAATGCCTTGCGTCTCTCTCCCACTCAACTATGATCGGTCTGCCGCGCGCGCAGCACGCGGCAGACGTTGTCACGTAAAATCTTCGCCCGTAAAACCGACTTTACAGGCAACCATTTTTTTTTACACATTTTCCTCATACATATTAATAAACCAAACTAAATAGGTGCACTGTGCTAAAGCTTTCGTAAGACATGTATAAATAGGTGCAGTTTAATTGTTACGAAACGCTCGCACTGATCTGCAATTATTTAATTATATAATTACGTATACAGTTATAGGTAGATACCTAACAGATGTTGCCAACTCAACTTCTCAGAATACTGAACTGGGTTTTCCTGTTGCTGAAAAACTATGGGGAAATACATTTATTGTTAAATGCTTTGTTTTTTATTTTCTCACAGAAATTTAAAATTATCGGCCAAGTGGTAGACGGGTTCGCGCGTGTAGTGTTCCGTACCATTCAAAATTCAATTCAAAATGTTTTTATTCATGGAATGTATGTACATAGTTCCTTCCAGTGAATAAATAACAATGTCGTACATCTGTTTATGGACTGCAATTACAAATATTTGTTTATCATTTTTTTTCAGACACTTTCACACACGGCTGGTTAGCCCCATACTGAACCATTTCTAGCTCGTATTATGGTTGCTAACACAACTGATATACTACATATACATATATAAATACATATTTAACACCCACACCCACAGCCAACAAATTTAGTTTAGCACAAAGATGTTGACCGGGCCGGGAATCGAACCCGGAACCTTCTGATTAGCAGACCGGCATGGTAACCTTTACGCCAACGAGGTCGTCATTATTTAACAAACAAATACTGAACCCTAGACATTGCAAATTAAATAGTAGTTTGTGTGGCGTAGTAGTGTAGAATTTAATTTACTAAATAAAATAATCATTGAAGGGGAACATTTATTTTATTTTATTAATTTAATTCAGTTTAGCAAAATGTTAATTAAATTATAAACTGTTTCTTTGTACAACTTATAGGTTTGCCTTTGACCACAGTTTGCCTGGTGTTAAACAATACTATGGTCTACGATGTTACACGCTTACCCAGAAAATAGCTATTAACTCTAGATTTCTAGACTTATGGACATAATTATTACTTATGTACTTAATTACTATAAATATTTGTAAATATTATTATCAGATTATTTTTAATTTGAATTATTTTTGAAGCGTCTAATATTTGTCATAATAAAGATTGAGGAAATAAAAGGCTAAAAAGACACTTTTGCTGTTGAAAAGCTCCCCTAAAATACCTTTTTTACTATATTATTATAGCGGCAACAAAAATACATTATCATTAAAAATTGCAACTCAACTATCTCAGCTCATAAGATTGGCCTAAGGACATACGGACAGATACCGAAGTCTCAGTACTAAGGGTCCGTTAATACCATTAGTGTACGGAATCCTAATCACGAGCAATTAAGAATGGAAAATTTTAAAATAAATAAAAAATCATTCTCAGCCACGATTCTTGTCCGTCATCATTAAAGTTACAAATTTGTCTTGTCATTTTTATGTTGCTACCTACCTGATTTTTTGATTTAATACTTTTTTAATTTTGCAATTATTAGTATTCTTTTGTTTTATTTGTCGTAGTGTCTTGAACATTGTAATTGGGCTGAAAGTAGTGTGTTCCGGGGCTGGTGCATTGACCACTGCTGAGGTCTTTTACCTGAAGTGTCGAAGGGACAGTTTATTAAAAAGGTACTCGTTGATTAAGCCCTATTGACGTTTTAGGTAAAGAAGAAGATATAGATTTGTAAATAACATTACAAATGTATCTTCTTCTTCTTTACAAGTTCCCATAACTATAAAATCTTTTTTTAAATAACTATTTACAAATTTATCTTCTATCTTTAAGATATTCTATCTTCTATCTTTAAGACTGGTATTTGTCATCACTACTTTAGGATTTCTTTTATTTTCTCTTCTAAAATTGTAACTTTGAAATGTTTCATGGTAAGTTATTTATCGATCTGTGTATATATCTACTTTAAATATATATATTTATTTATTATAGTTATGTAATATAATGTTATTAACTTAGATTTATTTAAGTCCTCTGTCATAACTATAAATATTAATATTCTTTATTGTGCAACCCTTCTTTTTCTCGTATTTTTCAACTTCTTTCCATCCAAAGGTTGCCTGGAAGAGATCGCTGTTAGCGATAAGGCCGCCGTTTGTGGCATACATTTGTGTTGTTACTTTTTATTTTGTGTTGTACCTTAATTTGCCCAATAAAGAGTTTCTATCTATATTCAATTCAGTAAAAAAATAAAGAATAATTAAATACACACTTATGGATTTACACACTTATGGACGGACGGACGTGTAATTTAAAAAGTAGGCATATTAAATTTACAAACATATTGCAGAAACGTATTTCTCAGAAGTAAAACATTTTATTGCAAAGCAAGTTATGTACGGTTAAGTTATTAAATCACCTGAATGCACTTTAAAAGTATTTAAGGATCGTAAAAAGCGAGTCAATTATTCAAAAAATAAAACGAAACAAAAAATGATTGCGAATTTTTTTCTGATTATTCACGGAACCAATTAGGTACGTGAATCATTTATATTGTAACGCTTACTCGGCTCACTGAGGTAATCTCACGCGATCATCGAAGTTAAGCTACGTTTGATGCGGACAGTCCTCTTCACGCAGAAGGCATTTATTTAAATAAAATAATTATAAAATAAAAATAAAAAATAAAATCATTTATTGCCTTAATATCATTTATAACCTTGGAACATCTCATCGCATTTGGCAAGTCATTTACATTTAGTTTAAGCAACACAGAATGATAGTAACTAAACTAAACTTAAAAATTATAACATAGACTAAAAATTGTAGGTATTTAAAATTAGGGATGCTATTGCAAAATTATGTCTGAAGAAAATGAAGATTCATCAAGTTGCATATTCAAGAATTCTTGTATAGAATTGTTCCAGTAATTTATTTAATAAAATAAAATAAAATATAAATTATATAATAATATTTTTATAGAATAAAATGGATTAGTTTTAAAAATTGTTTTAGCGTCCTTTTGAATTTGATCACTGGTAATTCAATAATTTTAAGTGGCAGTTTGTTCATCATGGGCGCTACCGTGGATCTGATGACACGTTAAATTATCAGACCCGACTGTAAGTACAATCAGTCAATAAGCCAAGTCAGAGGCCCTTAGGTGGCTCTAAAATTCGATACGAGAGCTTAGCCATTAAGCTCATACAAAAAAGTCTGAGGTGATCTGATGAGATCACCGAAGTTAAGCAACGGTCGATGGGGCAATGTTTAGTTGAGTGATCATACAGAATACTATAATTGAAAAAGTGTAATTAATCTGGACGATACCGTAGTTTGGTTAACACGTGAAATTATTAGTCCTGATTGTCCTACTCGTATAGCCAAGTCACATGTCCTAGGGCGGGTTGAAATCTCTCAACACTAGTGCTTGGCCACTTAAGCATAAGCAGTCCACTATACGTTCCCACTGCTGGCACTCGGTGTCTTCTCTCACGAGGAGAGAGATATAGGCTATAATCCACCACGCAGGCCAAGTGCTGGATGGCGGATGACACACGACTTCGGATATTTTGGTCCTCAAACATGTCGGTTTCCTCACGATGTTTTCCTTCACCGTAAAGCGAATGCAAAATCCACACATAACTTGAAAAATAAGTCATTGGTGTAGGGCCGGGATCGAACCAGGGGGCCGTTAGATTGAAAAGCAGAGGGTTTCCTACCCAGCTACACTAGATTTTTTTCATAGGAAACTATTCTATCTATCTATCTAAGCCTATAAATCAGCCCACTGCAGGGCAAAGGCCTCCCTACTGTCCCTCCACTTTAGTCTGTCCTGGGCTACGGTCTTCCAGTCTGGGTTGTGTGTGTCGATGTCGTACCGCTATCTAATAAAGTTTAAAGTCTAAGGAAACTATTATAGTTTTTTTATGTGTACCTATTCACCCACTCGATGGACTGACCAAATAAGGACAATCGTGGGTACCCCCTTAAATGAGTGCGCCAGGATGATCTTTAACAGAGAAAAGTGGCGAGGCATCGTGAGGCGTGTACTATCTGTCCCATCCACCACAACTTCTTGACGACCACGACCGCTCTGTCAAGAGCGTACCGACTTAGAAGATGTGTACCATAGTTTTGGCATGTAATGATTTATGTTATATAGTGGGTGATGACAAAGGGGTTTTACGATTAACGAAGTGTTAAGCTGTAACACAATTTTGTCTACGAAACACCTCATTTATAATACACAATAGAAGTTTATGTTTCCGTATTTCTATGAATTGTTGTTCATATTGCGCAAATCGTGAACTTGCGTCATTGGAGAACATATTTGAAAGTTCGCTGCATCCCACTCATTGTGTTATACTAGCAAGATAAATTGATTGTTGTAACGTTTGTTTATAAAAATATAACAATAGTTATAATGTTAATATTTGTTTATGCGTTTTGCTTCAACATTTATTGTGAGAACTGTGGAGAACTCTCTTTCTGAGTCTCTTCCATTTTTTTTTTTTCATGTAACATGTATCTCCTCTCTACGCATCACATGCCCATACCCTAGCCCCCACTTTTTAGTTTGTAATTCACTGGCGCTACTTTTAAACTTCTTCTAATGTACTATTTTCTTATTTTGTCCATTCTTGTCACTCCACACATCCATCTCAACATTCGCATCTCTACCGCATGCACTCCTCATACATTCCCTACTTTCGTTCCCCAACACTCAGACCCATACAATACGACAGGTCTAATGATCGTCTTGTAAATCTTTCCCTGAGGTTTAAGGGGGTTTTTTGATCGCACGTTGTTCTTCAGACCTGTCGCCATTTCATCCACCAAGCGTTTATTGTTAGCAACAAAACTACAAACTATAAATGGTTTAGTATGGGACTAACCAGCCGTGTGTGAAATGTGTCATTATGTACTATCTTAATATATATGTTAGAGGAATGTTTTATTTTAATTTATTCGATTAGTAGTTCCATACTATCGAATGGCAGCACTGTGAACGCAAGAGTTTGTTATCTGTGCTGATTGAAGGAACAATTGAGTGAATGTACGAATGAAGTTGTTTCCTATTGGTCGGTAATGCGTTCATTCGAGGACGCGTCAGTAGTGCGTTCATTCGAGGAGACTTGAGTGTGCTTCAGTCTGCCACGATACAGCGCCTGCGCCACTTGTGCGCACTGACAAACAATTCAATTATAATGGCGGACGACGACGACGACCACGCTGATTATAATCTAATTGAATCCGCGTCATATATAAATCTCGTGTCACAATGTATGTCCTTATTGGACTCCTAAACCACATAACCGATTATAATAAAATTCGCACACCATGTGCGATTCGATCCAACTTGAGAGATAAGATAGTTTAAATCTCAAATTATAGTCACAATTTTAATTTATTGCTAATTATTGTCTGTTATTACTCCAAATGATTCTAACAGATGTCGATACCTTTCGACTGGGTTGAGTAAGTAATCAATAGATGGCGCTGCTATGGTAAATCTACGAACGTGTCATCTAAGCTACACTATCTATTTTTCATACCCCTAAGAGAGGCAAAACAACGTTTGCCGGGTCAGCTAGTTTATTTATTTATGAGGTCATACACAGTTTCAATTCAAACAATGTTTCAATTGTGTTCAAAGAATTAGCGATTAATATAATTTAATAGGTACAAATACCACGTATTTCGTTTAAATTACAAACATAGGTACCGCAAAATGTAATAAAACGAATAAAATCAATAAATGAATAGCAGAATGGCTACATTAAATGTTTATCTGTACAATAATTAAACCATTGTGGGTACTGTTAGTAAAATAAACATACAAATTGGTTCAAAATGCGGAATTATTTGTTATTACAGCTATCTGTGAAATAACTAGTGCGGTTCCAATGTTGGTTCTTACTTATCCACTTCTCGGTATGGGCCGGCTTCGTTTGAGCAAAGGTTAACAAAGAATATCAGAGTATTTGTTTAGAGCGCAGAAGAGTATTTTTTTACAACTTATAGGTTTGCGTTTGAGCAAAGCTTGCCTGGCGATAAAGAAGACTATAGTCTACGATGTTACACGCTTACCTAGAAAATACCTATTAACTCTAGATTTGAAGACCCCCAGGTGATACTTCTCAAGAAAAAGAGACTCAGAAAGAGAATTTCAAAGTTTTGCAGTCCTCACAAGAAAGGTCGATGCGAATCAGCTTGTGCGATACTTTGGGATTTTGACTGTAAACCTATGTCTCTTCGCTGAGTTTCTGCTTGTTCTGTAATGGAACGATAGTATTATATATAATATTATGCAACTCCGTTGCGCACTCCCCGAAATGTTTAGTATCCCCTGTGTATATACATAATATGTACATATGTAATATGTACATATTATGTATACATATGTGCATAGTACATATGTACTACTCGTAATATGTACTAACAACAAAAACAAGCTCTCTGTTCCCCGAAAACTACAATCTGGTGGTTTTCAAAGCCAGGATGAACCGGTCTATTCTGGGTAAGCGCGCTCCGTCGAAATTCGTAATATTGCTTACCATCAGGTGAAGTAACGACTAAATTCACAGCAAATGTTTGCTAAGGCTTGTATAAACAATGTTTAGAAACGTATAAAATGTCTCTTCTGTTTTTAATTAATAATTTATTCTTAATAGTTAGTCATGAACCGCAGCTGCGTCTACCATTTGAAGATAAATTATTTTATTTGAATCTATTCCAATTATTAGAAATCGGCATTGTTTTATGACTATTATATTGTTATTATATTTTATATAGTGTTCTCATGAAGTGTGAGGCTGTAAGCAAGTTTTATTAGCTCTGTTTATTGGCTGTTTTAACGAGAACTAGGAATTTATGTACTTAGCACAAGAAGTGGTTAAATTACTTCTTTGATAAAAAATAATATAAAAAAAAGGATACAAGACCCAAATCACGTGCTTACAACAATTTTATTTAGTTTAATTAAACAATTTTGACTATTTAAAAAAAACAGTGGTCCACAAACCTGTATAATAACAATATTTAACCAAAGTCAATAAAGAAATTATTTTAAAGTAGTGGTCCGTCCATTACAATGAGTGTAATTGTAGCGCCTGTAGCTCGGCTAGCTTAAGTGATCTAACACGATCATCGAAGTTAAGCAACGGTCGATGCGGACAGTGTTTGGATGGGTGACCATGCACAAGACTGTCGTTTATTAAAATTAAATGGCATTTTCATCTGGGTGCTACTGTGGGTCAGATGACACGTTAATCTGTAGGTCCCGGCTGTTAGTACTTAAATTACTTACTTAAAGTACTTACTGCTAGCTTACTCTAGTACAAGCAGACGTTAATCCAAGTCAGAGGCCTTTGGGCGGCCGACTCTTGACACTAGAGCTTGGCCACTTAGCTCATACGAAGAAGAAGAAGAAGAAGATTATAAATACAAATACAAATCATTTATTGATAACACCAAAGTTACAAGTCAAATAATATAATATCAGTACAAAAGTATGTGATATGTATCAATGTCAATTTTCAATTATATTCTAGTAATATAATATCATTACAATAGTATACGATATGAATCAAATGTCAATTTTCACTACTAATTCTAGTAATATAATATCAATACAAAAGTATTTGATATGAATCAAATGTCAATTTTCAATTCTAGATAATCATTAATATTATAAAAAGTTTTATCTAATAGCCAAACTCTGAGTCTAGTCTTAAAGCTGGCGGTGGAAGGTGCATCCCGGACAGTCGCAGGTACGCGGTTGTAAATCGCGGGCCCCAACACGTAAACGGACCTCTCCAATTCCACAAGTTTATTTTATCATATAGAATATACTATCCTAAGGGGGAGATGGAGGGAGAGGGAGAAGCGACCTACACGCGGGCGGAGCCGCGGGCATCAGCTAGTAGATACGTAAGTGGATAAAGTATAGTGTAAGTGTTCGCATCAAGCCAGCGACTATTTGTAGTAATTCACGTTCATACTTAGCAGACAATAAGGCGAACAAGTAAACTCGGTCAGATACCTACTGAGGGATTACTCATACTGCTCACTTACAATACAAACGCAGTATGGATGGAATATGTATTAATCTTAATATATATAAATCTCGTGTCACAATGTTTGTCCTCAATGGACTCCTAAACCACTTAACCGATTATAATAAAATTCGCACACCATGTGCAGTTCGATCCAACTTAAGAGGTGGGATAGTTTAAATCTCAAATTATAGTCGCAATTTAAATTTATTGCTAATTATTGTCTGTTATCATTTGACAGTCACAATTATCTGTTAACTCCAAATGATTCTAACAGATGTCGATACCTTTCGACTGGGTTGAGTAAGTAATCAATAGATGGCGCTGCTATGGTAAATCTACGAACGTGTCATATATGCTACACTATCTTTTTTTCATACCCCTAAGTGAGGCAAAACAACGTTTGCCGGGGCAGCTAGTGTATATATAAAATCCTTATGTTAGGTATATGACTGATTTATATTGATGTTGTGTATTGTATGTTTAGGTTTTATGTGCGTAAGGTGAAAGTAAAATACATACATACAAAATAAAAAAAAATATTAGGATTACTTTTCACACACGGCTGGTTAGTCCCATACTAAAGCTTTTTAGTTTGTATTAGGGTTATTAACACAACTGATATACAACATATACATATATAAATACTAAAGTATTAGTCGACAGTGTAGACAGCAAACAAATTTAGTTCATCATAAAGATGTAGCCCATGTCGGGAATCGAACTCGGGAACCTCTGATTGGCAGTCCGGCATGATAACCATTACTCCAACGAGGTCAAAGTAGTACGAGTATATAAGACTTTGAATCTAAATAGTATATAAGATTATGCGTAGTATGAGTAATTAAAAAAAATATACATTATTTATTTATATACCATTATAGTTTTATTTACATTCAGTCGTTTGTCTCGAAGTCGTCAATGGTCGTCAGAAACTTTAGCTAGAAACTTCGGTTAAAAGCTCTAATTACTAAAACTTTAGCGAGAAACTTCATTCGAGAGTTTAAGTTACAAAAGTTTGTCTAGATTTACGAAACTTCTTTTGTATAATGACGTTCGAATTTTGAAGCTGTTTCTTAAAAAAAAAAAAACCACGCGTGTAAAATGTACGAAAAAGCGAATTATGAGGTATGTTAGTTAAAAAAGGGTTTTTAATGTAATAATCAAGAAATGGCCGTTACACAGACGCAGCAGTTTCGCTAGTGGAGTGTCGCATCGCATAGCGTCACCACGCGTTCTGTCAGTGAGGACAGAATTTCGCAAAATGGAAGCCGAAATTATGAAATGACAATGACATTTCCTTGCGAAAGAACTGCAGTGTACTAACGTTCCGCAGATGTTTCGCTGTCGCAATTATTTCGCAAAGACTCGCTTCCGCATGCGAATGCGTAGGTAGGTATAAAATAAATTAAAATAAAATTAAATAAAACAAATAGGTATTTAAGGCATAAGAGGTGATATTTTCGCGTAGAAAACGGTCACACTTACTTATTATTAAAAGTTGGAATGAGTCCAACACTCGCCCCTGAAGATGGTGCTCGGAAAGCACCGAAACTGTTGGACTCATTCCAACTTTTAATAATAAGTAAGCGTGACCGTTTTCTACGCGAAAATATTAAGATGCCTTACGTGAACAGTTTACAATGTTTAATAAGAGGTGATATTTAATTTCATAAATTTAGAGTTTAACTAACTGTTTTGTTTGAGTTGAGCTACTGCGTGTAGCTGTATGAATCAAATCGGGATTACAAAAGGAGAAATAAGACCTTAGAACTGCGCAAATTGGCTATATTCGCCGACACTACCTTATAACTCTGTTCATTTATTGCGCCTGAGTTTCGCTTGCTTGGAGTTTCGTGCAACTACATACAATTGTATATATAATATCATTTAATCACTAAATTTGATAGAAGAAGCGCTTGGTCAACGCTACTCGCGACCAAAATTGCGGCCTCTACTTTACACAGCGGATTAGCGTTGCTATACGAAAAGGCAACTCGATTGGCATTTTAGGTACTCTTCCCACTGGCACTGGTTTTTTTAGATTAGATATACTTTTAATTTAATTAATAGCCGTGGAGACCCTGGGCTGTTGGAGCAAGGATGCTAGGGCTTTGCTTAAAGAAATTGGGCAAAGGCTTAACAAAACGACCGGTGACTCCCGCTCCGGATCTTTCCTGGTGCAAAGGATAGCGATTCAGCGCGGGAACGCTGCAAGTCTGATGGGCACCTTTGCACCGGGAACTATTAGGGGCGGGTTATTTATTTAGATTTAAGTTATTTGTAAAAAAAAAACATTTTGACATATTGTGATTTAATTAATTTAAGATTAGATTTACATTAAGTAATATTGAATTTGTAGTATTTAGTTTTCCCCAAATAAAAGATAACACTTAAATTTTATAGCTAGAAAACACCGCTATACTGTTGAAGTTCAAAAAATCCGCACGAAGCATTTCGCTTCCTCATATATTGTGCGGACCATTAAACTGTGGAACTCATTGCCGGAATCCCTGTTCCCTCTGAACTATAACCTCACCGGTTTCAAGGCGAGACTGAACCGGTTTCTTCTAGACAAGGTTTCTTCTCCACCCTAGATCGCAACATCACTTAACATCAAGCGCTTGCCTATCCATCATAAAAAAAAACTATTTTATTATTATCATTTAATCACATATCAATATCATTTGATAATGTATATTGTTAATTGTATATTGTGACATGTATAAATATAAAAACTTACCAGTACCATTTAATAATTAATATCTTAATATCATTTAATTATACTTAAAAAAATGCAGACAGCTCAACGGGCGTGCGGTCGCCATACGACCCATGACGACTCTAATAGCGTAATGGTTACCATGCCAGACTGCCAACCAGAGGTTTCCAACCATACGAAGAAGAAGAAAAAGAAAAATAGAATAGAAAATTATTTAAGTGACGGAAAACAAAAAAAAAAACAAATTAATAAATAGGGTTGCTCATCTCCCGTAAATAATTGGAATGTCTTATGGTTAACTACGAGTATGTAACTGTAAAGTGAAATAACAATGCAGAAAAAATTGCTTGACTTTGACTTTGAATTTGAAGGACCTATGCAAACTTTAAAGTCAAAGTATTTGCATACTTGAAAGTCAAAGTGCAGCAATTTAGTTATTTCTGATTATTTGCTTGAAAAAAGGTAAATATCATTTACCGACCATTCCTATAAAGTAAACTGCGTAAGCAATATGCTTGGTCTAACTATGTCTCTGACAACTATGGTCAGAGGACGTATAGTCGGAACAACAAAAAAAAATTGCTTGTTATTAACTAAAAACATCTCAACAATCATCATCATCATCATCATCGTCAGCCTATGTTCGTCCACTGCTGGACATAGGCACGCCACTTGGCCCTATCTTGTGCTTCTCTTCGCCATCCACTACCCGCTTCAGATCAGCGCTCCACCTGGTCCAAAATCAAATGAAATCAGTAATTTCAGCTGTCCATCAAATTGGTTTTACAATTATCCTGTGGAACTCCTTGCCGGAATCCCTGTTCTCACTGAACTACAACCTGACTGTCTTCAAGGCGAGAGTGAACCGGTTTCTTCTAGGCAAGCGCGTTTCATCTTAGACTGAAATATTACTTAACATCAGGTGAGTTGTGGTCAAGCGCAAGACTAATAAGCGTAAAAAAAAAAAAAAAAATCCTGAACTAGATTCAAGAGCGCAGAAAAACTTTATTACTCACGCAAGCATGTAACCACGACGAAGGAACTAGAAGGTTCCGCATTGCTTTTATGACGCATCAAATTGTAGAAAATGCTGATCCTTCCATGGATTTCATAACACATGCAAGCCTTTCCGCTCTACTTAGACTGACTGAAATACTAATAATAACTCACTAATAAAATTGACGAATACTAAAATATTTGGACACATTTCACACACGGTTGGTTATTCCTGTATTAAGGTTGCTAGCATAAATTATATACTACATACATACATATAACGATACATATTGAACACCCAGTTTGACAGCCAACAAATCAGCTCTTCACAAAGATGTTGGCCGTGCCGGGAATCGAACCCGGATCCCTCTGGTTGGCAGTGCGGTTGTTGCCACTACTGACGTATGTAGTAGTTTGTGAAAGTACGTGTGTTTAAGTTATGGTCACACTCAAACTGCTGTAGCCGTTTGTATAACATTTTGTAGGATGATAGATGAAGATTCTGGATTAAGGAATAGGATACTATCGAGCGTGAAGAAGTAACAAACATACCTACGCACTTAGACATACACAGACAAAATTTTTTATTTATTGTATTTGTAGGATTTGCAAGCGCAAACGGTCACACTTACTAAAAAAGTAAGTTACTTTTAATATCTGACTTACATATCCCTTCACTAGGATAACCTTTTTTTCGTAAGATAATGCATTTACGCATCTCCCGCCACAAGCCTGGGCGAGGCGGGCGGGGTATGTCGGGCTCGAGGGCCAGACGGGCCGTCACTACCGACTACAACCTCACGGTGTCCCATCTCACGACGGGGGCAGGGATGCAGGACCGCACAGCGCATTGCCGCTGCTCTTCCCACCCAAACATGTGAAAGTGAACATTCAAACGATATCTTTTCTAACACGATTCATTTCTAGTTGTAGATACCACAACGATCCGTTTTCCATCTAAGTCATTTTCATAAGTCTATGTTACCTTCCAAAGAATTCATTTGTGCCTGTATTTAGATAGTTGTTTTCGCAGTTATGGAGTGCACGTGTGAAGCTCAGTTGGTATGATATGCGGTTTCTTGCCTTTGGGGGTAATTGCCTATTTTACTTAACTATGGTGGTCCTTCATTGTTACTGTACTGAGTTATATCTATTATCTGTCCTGAGCTACGTAGAGATCAGTGTACTTATCAATACGAACAATTTGTATTATGGGAGCAAATCAAAAGAAAAAAAAAAGAACAAATCATTAATTAACCTTACGGCATCGCGCCGTACTGGACAAGTCAATTTACAATTATTAAATATTAAAATTAATTTTATATACACATACCTAGAATATAATAGATATTCAAATAATAAATTACAATGACAAATTATAAATTACATTGTCAAATTATAAATAAAAATGTGAATAGGGCAAGTCAAATTATAAATTGCTATACTAAAGTTGCGAAAAAAATTACCTTCTACATCTATAATTTAATATTTAGAGATTTAAATAGTTTTTATATTCAGTTCAGTTTTAATTTTTTTATTTATACATGTATAATTATTATGACTTAATATAACACTAGTGTGGGTTCTTATCCCAGTGGCACATTATTATGATGAATTGTTTATTCTTTTACATCGTAATGCACACAAAGAACTTTAGCCATGGACAACTTTATATAATGTGTACATATTAGACACTATTTTTATTTAAGTTTGACGTTTGATATTAGATTTGGCTACTAAGCTCACACGAAGAAGAAAAAGTTGTAAATAAATAAAATAAAAAAATAACACTGCGTTTTTTGTTTCAGAAAAACAAAAAAACTTTTATAATATATAAATAAAAATACCTTTTGTAATTTAACGGTACATAATTAATTTATTTTTTATTGCAGTGCTTGCTCGACTGACAAAGGTGATTCGATGAGATCACCGATCTTTAGTAACGGTCGATGCGGACAATCTTTAGATGGGTGGCCTTGCATAAAACTTTTATAAAAAGGGCCATTTTTATGGATTTGGATGACGCGCTAAATTGTAGGTCCTGGCTGTTAGTCTCAGAACAAGCAGTTAAGATGAAAATGAAAATGAAAAATATTTATTTACCAAAAAAAAATGGTTGCCTGTAAAGTCGGTTTTACGGGCGAAGATTTTACGTGACAACGTCTGCCGCGTGCTGCGCGCGCGGCAGACCGGTCATAGTTGAGTGGGAGAGAGACGCAAGGCATTCGGTGGGCCTCTCTCTCGTTCGGTGACTCATCGTAACGTTACCGGGCGTTACACTTTTTCATAAGTGACTCCCAGCCGCAACCTAATTTAAGACGTTGTCACGTCAATAACCTAAAGAATATCTAGTGGTTGCTTCACTAGGCGGTTGGCCTGTATCGAAGCAACCTTCTCCACTTACCAATATAACTTATCCTCTAAACAAGACATTGCTAATTTTTTTTTTGCTATTTAACTATCGTACATTTAACTTATTTAACTAGTTGACCATCTTACATTTAACTTATTTAACAATCTTACATTTAACTTATTTAACAACTTATATAACAAGATATGTCAAGAGATCCTCGGCCGCTAAATCTCTAGACACCAGAGCTTGGTCACTTAGCTCAATGAAATTGTTCTTATTGCAGTGCGCTTGCCCAGAAAAAAGCGGCTCTTTGCCCTGAAAACAGTTAAGTAATAATTATTAGGTGAAAAGGCGTATTAGGTGATTTAGATAACGGTAGCAGAAATAAAATAATACAGTGCTTTTGCCAATTTTTAATTGTTGGTAACCAATGTTTTTTTTTTTAATTAGAGACCTATCTCTGTTTGAACAGAGCTTGTCTGGTGTTAAGGAACACTTAGTTTACTAACTATATAAAAAAAAAACGATGTTCCATGTTGTCCTAAAACCTACCTATAAGCTCTAGATTTCAAAACCTTTAGATGGTTCTGTTTGACCAGAGCTTGTCTGGTGTTAAGCGACACTGGTCTACTATGTTTTACGCTTACCTAGATCATACCTATAAGCTCAAGATTTAAAGACCCTTAGATGGCACTTTTCAGGAAACAGAAACTCAATAAGACCTTATAACATATGTCTAAGAAAACTATAGTTAAATAATGCTAACTATAGTTTAGTTATTCTTATTTTCATTTCAATCCTTTCTTTATTTCTACCTCTCGTAACGTTCCCGAACCTAGTGTTGCAAGTAGTTGGTTCAAAATATAAATCGAGCAGATAAGTAGGTATAGTGCGCAAGAGTTGAATACTCGCGAATATTTATTATCTGTAAACACACGCACACTAGCAAAGGATGCGCGTGAGATACGGACGTGTGAAGTACTGCGCTCGTGCGGATTTGATCATTTTTGATTCGTACCTACTATGTAATATAATTGATTTTTAGACAGTTAGTTTTTTTTTGCTGTCATAATCCAAACGCAGCTCAATATCAACTGCCAGCCAAAATGTATCATATTAATTAACAATGGGTTGGTGGATGAATGCATCTACGCATTTTGATCCTCAAATGACGCATTTAGTAGCACTCTCGCATTCACAATTATTTTTCCAGAAATTGCAAATTCCACATTAAGTTTGAAAATCAGTAAATTGCTGTAGGAAGCTGTTGTGTCTAGATTATGTCATCAGTGGTTTTATTTGGCCTTTTTTTTTCAATATAAACACTTTTAGATTTTTTTATTACAGAATTTAAGTAAGTGTGACCGTTTGTTTCGTGTAAATATAGAATATAATCAATAAAGATTTATATGAAAACTGTTATATTTATTACTTAATACAAAATAATGATATATAAAGTATCAAGACATCATATTCAAACAACACCTTTGTATGTGTGGATGTAAACAAGCCTTCAGAAATCGTGCACATTCTTTGCTAGTGTGCGTGAATCTTATCTGTGCACAGTTTGACGCGTCGCACACAAGTGCGAAGCGTCGTAGACACATTGTGATTTGTATGTGTGAGTGGGTGTGTGTGTGTGATCCGTAGCATTGGGCCAGGTCATGGCACTCCGCGCGTGCGGTTTATTTTATTTGTATGATCATGCGCATCTATCCATTTATACCTACTTACTGTATACGTAGGTATATACTGATGCATTCGGTTGAAGGCCGCAGAATTTGCGCGTGTTTTGCCGAACACGCGTGTTTTGCCGAACACGCGTGTTACTAGCAAACAAATATACACGAGGAAGATGTACACACTATTTTTTTCATTATCACTATCATTTTTAATTTGATGGTAAGCGAAGCTGAGACCGAAGATATAGTACGTTGATCTAGAAGAAATCTGCTCATTATCGAATTGAAAAATCAATAACGAAAAGATTCAACTTAATCTAGATTTTTAAGGTTCCGTACTCGGCTAGTTTTTTTTTGCGTGAGAGTCCTCCATAAATATTATCCCTATTTGTGAAGACATCAATTAATTATAGCTTATAACTTTTTAATTAATTATTAAGCTGTGAGTTTTTCACTGTCTAGTTGTCACGGTTCCTGAGACCGTCTGGTGACAAACAGACCGACAGATTGACAGCTGATTCTTAATAGTAAGGTTTACACCTTTAGTGTAGTGTACCCTAAACTGTACCTAACTAATTAGGTCCTTAAATAATGTATAGTAGCTATATTATTGTAATTTAATTTGATCTAAAATTCTAAATACGTCTTATATATCATTGTAAATAAATCTATAAACTATTTATGTACATAAACTATTTAAGTCACTGGAAGGCACTAGCCTCCATGGCACGGGCGCGAATGCGTCCAGTTTGAGGGTTAGTGAATAAGTTAAATGTACAATTTTAAACGAATAAATAATTTTTATTTTTTTTTACAGGCGTCAAACCTGGAAAACACACCTACAAAAGAAAAGAGATGAATGCAACATAAGGTACCGATCTCTTTTGTGGCTCTTAAGAAGGCAGTCCAAGTTATCAGTCAACAACAAATTGCTAATCTACAAAAGTATACTCAAACCAGTGTGGACTTATGGTATAGAACTGTGGGGAACTGCAAGACACTCCAACATAGAGGTACTTCAAAGGTTCCAAAACAATGTTTTCCGAAACATAGCTAATGCACCTTGGTATGCGAAAACCTCGGAAATACATATGTATCTAGAAATGCCTACTATAAAAGAGGAAGTCACGAAGCACAGTAAGAGATACCAGGCCAGGCTCGAGAGACACGTGAACCCACTTGCTATTCAGCTTAAAAACAACGAAGGCACATGCAGGCGGCTAAAGAGAGCCAAAATAGCCGACCTGTAAGAAAATAGTAGGAATGTGAGGTCATAGGACCCCAAGCCTCAAAAACCCGACCACTCTACAACAATTCTGCTCATGGCGTCGCCGATTGCAGATAGGAAGAGAAATAAGATAAAAAAAAAAAAAATTAACCCTAAAAATTAAAAAAAATACAATACGGCTTTTGTAGTGTGCACCTTAACTCGGCTCTTCGTTTAACCTTAGCATTGTTTCCTTATGTGCATTATTTTATCCGTAGCCTTCCGCGTCTCAAGCTGTATTCGTACCTACACTGCTGACGTCGCTTCTAAAAATATCCACTCATCATTTTGTGAGGAACGTGTGGATCTCCAAGGTCAGAGGAGAAACTGGGAAATTCAGCAAATTACATTTTAAAAGTCATAAAAGTGTTGACGAAAAAGAGAAGAAAGACGCTTTGGACGGCTAAAAAAGTTATTTAAATCAACTATACTATAAGAATACTAGCTGACCTGGCAAATATTGTTTTGCCTTACACTTAGGGGTATGGAAAATATATAGTAGGTATACTAGCTGACCCGGTAAACGTTGTTTTGCCTCACTTAGGGGTATGAATAATAGATAGTGTAGCTTATATGACACGTTCGTAGATTTACCATAGCAGCGCCATCTATTGATTACTTACTCAACCCAGTCGAAAGGTATTGACATCTTTTAGAATCATTTGGAGTTAACAGATAATTGTGACTGTGAAATAATAACGGACAATAATTAGCAATGAATTAAAATTGCGACTATAATATGAGATTTAAAATATCCTATCTCTCAAGTTGGATAGAACTGCACATGGTGTGCGAATTTTATTATAATCGGTTAAGTGGTTTAGTAGTCCATTGAGGACAAACATTGTGACACGAGATTTATACATAATAAGATAAATATGCAGACCCCCTGAATACGCATATGAAATTTGGTAAAAATCGGTCCAGCCGTTTCGGAGGAGTACGGTAACTAACATTGTGACATGGAAATTTTAAATATAAGATTTGTCCTAACTCATCTATTGACAACATACTATGTACCTAGAGCTCAAACGGTTGGTCCTAGGAGTATGAAATTTAAAGCGGATATTTTTTGAGGTACATTACGAATAAAAATTAAAAAAATAAAACTAATAAGCAAAAAAAAGACACTATAGAATTAACTATAAGTCTATTATAAGGTCTGGATAGTTGTAGTTTTCAAAAAATTACCCGATTGGTGTAGGGCTGGGATCGAACCACTGGCCGTCTGATGTAAAAGCAGACGTTATTACCACCGAGCCACACTCGCTTTAATACAAGTAGAAAGACCTACCAATTACGCAGGAACCAGGTTCGAGACCTGTTTTCGACCTTGAAGGGCACAGAACAAGTTTCTTTTCGAAGCAGTTTTTATAGGATTTTAATGAAACCAGTATTTTCAGATTCCCGTCATTATTGTCCGTCCCATAATCTGACCGTGGAAGCGGAAACCCCATCAATTAAACATTAACTCGTTTGAAAATGTCACCAGATTGTAGTATAAGTAAAAGATACAGATGGAAAAAGAATAGTTACATAATAAGCTTAGGCAATAATAATACGTTATATAAATATGGTGTATTTTTTTAATTAATTATTGACGTGACAACGTCTTAAATTAGGTTGCGGCTGGGAGTCACTTATGAAAAAGTGTAACGCCCGGTAACGTTACGATGAGTCACCGAACGAGAGAGAGGCCCGCCGAACGCCTTGCGTCTCTCTCCCACTCAACTATGATCGGTCTGCCGCGCGCGCAGCACGCGGCAGACGTTGTCACGTAAAATCTTCGCCCGTAAAACCGACTTTACAGGCAACCATTTTTTTTTATTTGTAAGGATTGCTGAGTTTCAATTCAGCTAAAAACTTGTATGATACATATTTATTTACGAATTTAATTTATTTAGGTATATAAGATCAAGATAAATAAGAGATGACTAACAGTGCTTTTATGACAATTCCTTTTTATCCAGCCATATTATAAATATAAAGAAATAAATTAAATGACAACCTCGTTGGTGTAATAGTTACCATGCCATACTGCAAACCAGAGGGACTGCAAATCCGATAAGGTTCGATTCCCGCTACGGCCAACATCTTTGCGATGCTGTCGGTGCTAAATATGTAAAACGATATAAAGTATTTATGTATGTGTATAAAGTATTTATGCATGTAATATGTATTATACCAGTTATGTTAGCAACTCCATAGTTGCTTACATACAAACTATACATATTTTAGTACCAGCCGTATATGCAATGTGTCCTAAAAAAAAGATTTTTTAATTCTGTTAAAATCAAGAATTTATGTGTTCACTGGGATAAGACAAACCGTTGCTAGATAAAAAACACATATTAAATTTATTAAAATTTTACGATTTGTAAGATTTATATAGCGTTTTAAATAATAAACATACAGTTTTGATTGACATTTCAAATTCAAATACCATTTATTTAGACAAATTTAAGTCATAGAAGTTTCACAAACATAATAAATAAAAATAGATGTATTTTGAAATTTTCCATGTACTGCAATACCGAGGCTCGTGTAAAGATTTTTCCATTGTAGTCGATCGGAAGAAGCCAGTTTTTCCGGTTTCGTGCCGAGTAAAAGTGTTGATTATCCTGTCTTATATCTATTTTACGCCGATACCTACTCACAGGGATTAACGATAAACATTTCCGAGATGTTTTTAATTTGTTTTGTTTTTATGAAAAATACTCTACAGCATTACGAGTACTTTGATTGTTTATCGATAACTTTACTTTGGTAAAACCCTGGAAGAAAACAAGTTATGAACAGTGTTATTAGGAACTAATACTTAAAAGTTTTTCTTCTTCGTAAGAGCTAAGTGGCCAAGCTCTGGTGTCGAGAGTTTTTAAGCCACCCGTAGGCCTCTGACTTGGCTTAACGATTGCTTGTACTAAGACTAACAGCAGGGACCTACAATTTATCGTCCGTTACAAGATCTGACCCATGGTAGCGCCTAGATGAAAATACTACTTGAAAAACGACAGTCTTGTGCATGGTCACCCATCCAGACACCGTCCGCATCAACCGTTGCTTAGCTTCGATGATCGCGTCAGATCACCTTAGCTAGCCTTAACTACAGGCGCTATATTTAAAAGCAATGTAAATTTCTTTTTTTTTATACACATTTCACACACGGCTGGTTAGCCCTATAATAAACCATTTCTAGTTCGTATTATGGTGGCTAACACAACTGATATTCTACATATACATACATATTTTATATAGATACATATTATTTAACACCCAGACCCGCAGCCAACAAATTTAGTTAAGCACAAAGATGTTGGCCGGGCCGGGAATCGAACCCGGAACCTTCTGATTGGTAGTGCGGCATGGGAACCATAACGCCAACGAGGTCGTCAAATTTTAATTTATTAATTGTAATGAATGAATAAAAATGGAACCTAATCTCGCTCTTCGCATCGATAAGTTCAATAGCTCCTAAAGGACGCAAAGGACATCTTTTTATAGACTTTTATTGACAGTAAAAACTCAAAAAGATACCTTTGGGGTCAATATTCTGGGCTCGGGGCACTGAGGGCCAAAGTTCGTCTACAATTTTGCGTTCGATAACTTTAAGAGAGGTAAAATTGTTGAAATGTTTTATTATGCCGCTTTATGTGTATTTGATTCATGACGTTTTATTCTTTTAGATATATTTTATCAACATACGAGTAATTGAGGTGTTGTCATAAAAATACATCTTAATATATATAAATCTCGTGTCACAACGTTTGTCCTCAATGGACTCCTAAACCACTTAACCGATTACAATAAAATTCGCACACCATGTGCAGTTCTATCCATCTTGAAAGATAGGATAGTTTAAATCTCAAATTATAGTCGCAATTTTAATTTATTGCTAATTATTGTCTGTTATTATTTGACAGTCACAATTATCTGTTAACTCCAAATGATTCTAACAGATGTCGATACTTTTCGACTGGGTTGAGTAAGTAATCAATAAATAGATGGCGCTGCTATGGTAAATCTACGAACGTGTCATATAAGCTACACTATCTATTTTTCATACCCCTAAGTGAGGCAAAACAACGTTTGCCGGGTCAGCTAGTAGGTATATAAATAAAGGCGCTAAGGCACAGAATAATAACTTGTACTTCGTAGCTAAGGGAACAAAATGATATATTTTGCAAAATACTGCGTAAACTATAGGGCTAAAGTTTTTTTTAGCTATTATTCAGTGTTATGTGTTCCAAAACACGGTTACGTAACTTTCGATCGATTCGATGTTATTAGACATTAAAAAAAAGGTGTCATTTTTGCAAGAGTTGCGTGTGTTTCACAGAGTCCCCTCAAGTTTATACATTGTAATAATGTTTAGAATAATGGTTAAAATAAAGATCCAGAACCTAACCTAGCCCTGTAATACTAATGTAAATTTTTGTTTGTGATAAATAAATATTTTATTTATTTATTTTATATTATTGATATTGAATTAATTTGATATTTAAAGTATTGATTTTGAATATCAAATTAAGTAAATTAGACTACTTTAGCACTAAATTTTAGTTTCAGTAGAATATCAAATGAAATTGTTTAGAAATAAGTTTTTAATAATCTATAAAAAAATATATATATTTTAATGATGTTCAGGTTCACGTTTGACCGCAGCTAGCCTGATGTTAAGCTTAACTGTGAACTAAAGTGTAGTTGATAGATGATAGTAGATTAAGATGTGATTTGAAGACACCCAAATTAGTATACTTCTCGGGAAGAGAGTTTCAAAACTCTGCAGTTCTCATAATGAAAGTCGATTTGAATCGACTTGTGCGATACTTCAATGATTGCGTTAGAAAACTATCACTAAGTAAGCCAAGTTTTGACACTACAAAAAACCTTTTAAATAAAAACCTCTTTCTACTCGTAGTAACAAATGCATAAAAACTTTGACTCAACATTCATTGCACATTTAGAAGCACGTGTTCAAACGCATACCAAATGTGAATACAATAAACATTGACAGACAAATTAATTCTTACTTTATCGTAAAGATCTGTGACTACAATGGCCTGACTGGCTATAACATGCTTATTTGCTGAATAAATCAATTGCATAATTCAGTGGAAAATAAAACACGTAAATATGTATGTAGAATATCAGATTCAGATTCATTTATTGTAGACTGTACAGATTATGGTTACAAGTACTTACTTAGGTTCAATGGAATCAACAGTTTTGTTCTTTTCGAACATACAATATTGAAAACCCTGAGAAGTACCTAACTGGGATCTTAAAATCTAGAGTTAATAGGTATTTTCTAGGTAAGCGTGTGCATTGTAGACCATAGTGTTGCTTAACACCAGGCAAGCTGTGGTCAAACGCAAACCTATCAGTTGTAAAAAAACATCGCTGTTAAGCAACGGTCGATGCTGAAAGTCTTTATATATGTGATCTTGCAAAAGATTGTATTTTAAAAGGTGATATTTTCCTCTGGGTGCTAAGTGGGTCGGATGACACGTAAAACTGTAGGTCCCAGTTTCGGGTAGTTTGTAAACTATTGATATCTGAAAAGAAGATGGCATTTAACCAGCAGGTCACGAGTCAAACATGTCAGTGATTCCTTAGCCTAAGGTTTAGGATTTCTAGTCTGGAGTTACTGGCTCGTAAGGAGGCTGCCGCAACACAGTTAGGTGCCAGGTATTTTTAAAAGCTGTTTCTGTATCGAGCACAATTCTAATTTAATTTGTGTATATATTATATGTCATTAATTATATATTATATGTAGAAGTCATAGAAATCAATAAATATTTATTAACCTTATCACATTTCGTAACAATAGGCACGTCAAATTATACATATAAATTATCCTTAAAAACTACTACAATTAATTGTAAGTAAATATTACTCGTATATACATACATGATTGATTTCTATACACAAATGAAGACTCTGCAAGAGGCAATCTCATAAATTCATTTAACGAGTAAAATGCATTTGCCTTAAAAGACTGTTTAGTACATCTTTTGAAGTCAATAAATGGCAGATTAATCATAGTAATCAACATTTTCATTATTTATTAAATCTCATATTGTGAGTTTGAAAGCCTTGTGTGTTAAATGTTTGTATAATCGTATCTATAACAGCTAACGTACACTGGCATTTGACGACCTCTTTGGCGCAACGGTTACCATGCCGGACTGCTAACCAGAAGGTTCCGGGTTCGATTCCCGGCCCAGCCGACATCTTTGTGCTTAACTAAATTTGTTGGTTGTGGGTCTGGGTGTTTAATATGTATCTATATAAAATATATATGTATGTATATGTAGTATATCAGTTGTGTTTGCAACCATAATACGAGCTAGAAATGGTTCAGTATGGGGCTAACCAGTCGTGTGTGAATGTGTCCTAATATTTATTTATTTATTATTATATATTGTTATTGTGAAATTGAATCCAAAATTGTATCGCGGCACAAAAACGGCGGAAATACAAAATTCTTTCACCTTGTGTCCTCATGCACTCGACACATAGTAATAGGAGTTATAATTAAATTAATAAATATTAATTAGCTCTTGGTATGTAAAGCGGGGGTGTCACGCGAGCGCCCGCACGCGACCCGGCAAGGGTTGATCGCGGTAACAGGGGATTTTTTCAGCCAATTCATATTATACAGTATAAACTCCATGTAACGTCACTTGATTTTACGACAAACTTTTTAGAGCGTCGAAATCAATTGGCTTTAGTTGGTTTAGCTTGCATTTCATACAATGATACCTGCAAACACACGGTATCCTACTGCAGGAGCTAGGCACCACATACTTACATTAAGACTTAGTTTCTAGAATTAGTATTAATTAGTTAAGTTACCTATACTTAATGTTTGTTTTGTTTAGAATGTAAGTTGGTCTAATAAATTATTTTGTATACATTCACTCCATTTAACGACAACTCAATATAACGCCATAAAATGCACAGTTCCTTCAGTGTCGTTATATAGGGTTTACACTGGTTTTGTGTGAGTTAGTTAACTAGCCATAGTAAGTGACATACATAGGTTTAGTAAAGTTATAGTATTTTTTAACAGAAAAAAAATTATTTAGTTAGTTAATTTAGGTTCAAATTTATCTTATCTTATTATTGTTAGCAGAAATCACTACAGTAATGGAAATAGAGGTTTTCCGGTTTTCTGTTTGATTTTAAGTAGTTACGAGTATTTATGCTTGGACGGGGTTGGAAATTGTAAGAATTATCTATGGAATTTATTTCATTATTTTTCTCTATACACCTAGAAAACCAGCAGAGCATGTAGCCATAAGAGTTAACGATGCACTGGCCTAACGTGGAGCATGCCTAGTTTGGTGTAACTGGCTGTCATAGTGGCTGCTAGAAGACTCTGTTAGGTGCTTGGTGATTTTTATATATATTGGTAGATTTTTTGACTTTAGGGTTGTTGCTAGCCAGGCATTAGAAAATGTGTAACCTCCATGCTTAATGGTTTCCTTTCGATGTTCTCCTTCACTGAAACCAAGAGTTCATTGGAAGGAATCGAAACCACGATCTTCAGGACGTGAGGCGAACGCACGACTGCTATCATGGCTCTAAAGATGGCTTAAGAATTTTGTAAGTGTAATGTCATAAAAGCTGCAATGGTATACATGTGTAGTAGTTTTACAGGTAGAAGAAACAAAAATCAGGGTTAGGTTATTATGCGCTGAAAATATATTATGTTTTTTTAAGAGCATTAATGCATAATCCTTTGGTTAAAATAATGTGTTAAAAGTATAAAAATAAATATTTTTCTATTGTACGATTGAAAAATTTGTCAAGTAAACTCATTAAGATATTAATTTAATAGGTTATTCATGTGAAATCTCTATAGCAAGTTTCAAACATTCATTTGGTGGAAAAAATATGGTTCAACTTGAATAAAAAACCAGGAAAACTTATTATTGCCATGGAAAAGGTTCGCTTAACAATTAGATAATGAACAGATAAACGTATAATTGCAACGTTGGTAGCCGCCGTCGCGTTTTTTCTACTTTACTCAACAATTATCTATAGAGTGGCTTTGAGCTGATAATTATCACGATAATACCTAATGGTTAATCACTTACATCTATTTACTTAGTACTTGCATCATAATTATAGATAGATAGATAGATACATTCTTTATTTCCCACTAATTACATTAAATTATACATAGAAAAAACTTATAACTAGTGCCGAAAATGGCGGCCTTATCGCTAAAAGCGATCTCTTCCAGTCAACCAGAGGAAGGACAGTGATATAAAAAACGAAAGAGTAGGTTTTTGTTTAATTATGTAGGTTTTTTTAGTCTGAATAGGTCAGAATCGTCATCATCGTCCGATTCTATCCCACTGCTGGGTATAGACCTCACTCCTGTCATGCCATTTCTATTGTTCTGTCTATTGCTTCCACAGTCGTGATAGAAAATCTATCGCCAAGCACGTAAAGCTGTGATCTTTTTTTTTTGTTGACGAGGAGGAAATCTTCGACAAGATACCTGGCTACGATGGGACGCAGCCAGATTATGTGGGATTTGTACCCATTAAAACCCCCCCGGTGACCTGCCTCTGTGCTTAACGGAGGTCTCCAGGTTCTTCCGGGAAACACTCCGGAGACCTCCTTGCACTGCGCTGTGGCCCTTCCCGGATTGATTCGCGACGCCGTCGTCGTTCACCCCGGACTCGATGGAGCGGGTGTCGGAACCCCATCTCCGAACACCCTCGAAAGCTGTGATCTAGTAGACTCCTTAAGGTTTAGGTATTCCACACTAGGCATAATAAAAATAAGATTTATTACACAACTTAAATACATGTACAAATATTAAATAAAATTGAAGTTCGTGATACTAAATAATTCTTTTTTTTTTGACGTGACAACGTCTTAAATTAGGTTGCGGCTGGGAGTCACTTATGAAAAAGTGTAACGCCCGGTAACGTTATGAGTCACCGAACGAGAGAGAGGCCCGCCGAATGCCTTGCGTCTCTCTCCCACTCAACTATGATCGGTCTGCCGCGCGCGCAGCACGCGGCAGACGTTGTCACGTAAAATCTTCGCCCGTAAAACCGACTTTACAGGCAACCATATTTTTTAGTTAACTTACAAATAGCTGCTTCCCGCGGTGTTACCCGCTTTAATCCGGGACAAAAAGAAGTTAATCCGGGATATACAATCCATGATCTAACCTATTTTACTGTGGTAAATCTCATCAAAATCAAAACAGCCGTTGGAGCATGAAAGAGTGACATAAATTTTGAAGTTATTTGCGTATCCCACGGCAACCACAATTGTTTTAGGGATGAAAAGTATCCTATGCGTTAATCCAAGGTCCAACCTCAAATTTCATCAAAATCCATTTAACAGTTTAAGCGTAAAGAAGTAACAAACATACACACACACTTACACACACACAAACTTTCGCATTTATTATATTAGTACAATAGTTTTGTGTCAAAAAATGTTTAGCAGTATGTGAAATTTTGTATATTACTATAGTCACGTTTCACCATAAATACCTACCTGCATTGAGTAAAAATACGAGTAGGCTATACATAATGTATTAACCTGGTAGTTAGGTCACTCAAGTACCAGAAACAACACTCAATCTTATCAAATGTTTTATTTATTTCAGTATATCAAATACTTATCGATGCAAAGTTTGCACCTTGGACTTGCATACATGCATTTCATAAATAATCCCATGTATAGCTTAAGCTTGTGGATAAGTTTGTTTGTCACTCTCTGACGACCTCGTTGGCGTGATGGGCACCATGCCGACGTTAGAAAATTCAACTGTATTACTATACTAATAACGCTTAAAATTCTCAAACTCAAATAAGACCACACTCTTACTTGTGGTCTTATTTTACTTGTCTTGCCGAAATCACCTTAAAACTAGTACATTTTTGATCGAAGCCTCAAACAAAGGTAAAATCAGGCGAATACCGCTCCGGATCGTACCTAGCGCAAAGGCTATCCATAGCCATACAACGCGGCAATGCCACGAGCGCTATGGGTACCTTCCTTTCCGTCAGGTTCTATCCGGAGGATATTAAATTAATTTTATGAGTGTTTTTTTTTTATTAGTTTTTAATCTTATTACCTTATATCTGTAATAAATTATTCTTAAAATTAATAATTATTTAGTTATTTTATATTACAATAGTATATGATATTAATCAAATGTCAATTTTCACTTCTAATTCTAGAATATAATATATCATTACAAAAACGAAAAAAAAATAAAAGTCATTCAAACAAAAGATCAAAATTCTCCTCTTTATAATACTAGTATTTTTAAAATAAACCCGACGCCGCGGGACATTGCAAGTATATATATGACGGATAATATATTCGGCGTCTTGCTGTCTACCGTCACGTATGCTCATAGCTATCCGTAGGTATAGGTAGATATCGGCAGGTAGGTATCGGTAGATAGATATCGGTAGGTAGGTATTGGTAGGTAGGTATCGTCCACTCGAAGGTGACTTGTACTAGTGTGTAATACACAGGTAAATTGCAGGTTTTTTTACATTAAATGAGCTTGCGCGTGATCACAATTTAGCTGATGGCAAGCAACATTATGATCTAAGGCTCGCCCCTGAAGATGGTGCTCGGAAAGCACCGAAACTGTTGGACTCATTCCAACTTTTAATAATAAGTAAGTGTGACCGTTTCCTACGCGAAAATATAAAGATGCTTTACGATACAGTTCATATTATTTTAGTAACAATAAAAATGTAACCTTAAAGAATTGCCCATTTTATCGTTTTAAAGGTAAAGTTCTTCTGAAACAATAAAGGCACCTTTAACAAGTGCCTTTGAAAATGAAATTGCAGCAGTATTGGCAGTATCTTCACGCTAATAGACAAATTCACCGCGAGCGAGCGAACGAGGCAACTTCACTGAGGTCCTAGTGCATTGACTTGAATCAGACTCTATTTGAATCAACTATTCTGATTCGTGCGGCTCTGGAGTGGAATTCTGTACCAACCGCCTTGTTCCTCTTAACCTAGGTTTCTTCTTCTTATTCTTCAAGAGGCTTCTCATTCTTCAAGAGTAGAAATAAAAGACTAAAACATCCTTCTTCTTCCTCGTACGAGCTAAGTGGCCAAGCTCTGGCGTCGAGAGTTTTCAAGCCGCCTGAAGAAGGCCTCTGACTTGGCTAAATGACTGATTGTACAAAGACTAACAACCGGTACCTACAATTTAACGTGTTATCCGACCTACGGTAGCAGCCAGATGAAAATTTCACTTTAAAAACGACAGTCTAGTGCATGGTCAACCATCCAAATCAAAGTCTCAGTAATAAATAAACCGTTAAATTAAGTTATTATTAAGTGAATTTTATTTCTTAGAGTTTATTTATCTATGCTGGAATATTATAAAGAGGAAAAGTTAAATTTTTTGTTTCTTTGTTTGACGGGAATAGGTTCCGAAACTACTGGCCCGATTTGAAAAATTCTTTCACCGTTGGGAAGCTACATTATCCCCGAGTAATATAGGCTATATTATTATTTTGTTTATAGGCTGCAATTCAGATAATCTTAGGGCCCGTGCAAAGCCGGGACAGTTAGTACTAATAATATTATGTTCATTCTAGTAGCAGTCTTATTATATGTAGTTATAAAGCTTTCTAACGATTCCTGGTGGAAGAAAAATATAAATATAGATATAGATTTATGTAATAATATTAAGAGTGTACTCGTAATATAGGCATACACATTTTAGAAATTAAGTAAAATGTAAATTGACTTGCCCAGAACGGCGTGATGCCTTAAGGCTAATAAATAATTTGAATTTGAATTTATGTTGCCGATTCATGAAAACTATTGCCGGTTTCCAGGTTCCACCGGTTAACTGCGCGAGGACCCCGCAGGCAAGCGTCGAGGCAGCGTCTAACGCTCGCCTGTCATATTAGCGTCACCGCACCGCCCGCAAGGATTATAATTTAGCAAGCGTGCTGCGCTTACCTTCAAGAATAAGCTGCGGTATAAAACTCTACGCGGAAATAGGAAATAAAAATGGATAGAACTTGTATTAGTAACTTATTGACTCAGGCGTTACTTTGCGGAAATCCATTGTAAATAGATGACAAAATTAAATATTTAGTGTACTTCCGCTGTGATCCGAAATCCAAATTAAGACAAGTAAAGGAAAAATCAAATAAGATCAATTAACCAAGCTTCTCTTCGAACGAGATTGCTGACTCTTCGAACGACAAGTCGAGAGTCGTTCGAAGAGTCAGCATCTCCTGATGATGCCTTGTGGTTAGGCGAAACACGTGTAGAGTTAAGAACTTCCGAATTGTGATAGGTAACGTTAATCTTAATTAATTTTAATTAATTGATCTTAGTTAATTAATCTTAGTTAATTAAGCTTGGTTAATTGATCTTATTTGATTTTTCCTTTACTTGTCTTAATTTGGATTTCGGATCACAGCGGAAGTACACTAAATATTTAATTTTGTCATCTATTTACTTGTATTAGTAGTTTTAAGAAGTTTATTTGCGGTGTAGCTCGGCTAGCTAAGGTGATTTGACGCAATCATCGGTGGATGGGTGACCATGCACAAGATTGTCGTTATGAAAGTCTTGAGATTCAAGTCAAGATTGGCATTTTCACCTGGGTTCAATTTGACTTACCATCTGATCCACGGTAGCGTACATAAACTTATCTAATGACGATGTGCTTGCCTCACAATAAATCTGATGCTCGTGTACCTTAACTAAATAAAATGTCGTAAGTTTTTAAATGGGCTTGTAGCTCGTAAAACATTATTAACTCGTATGATGTAACACGTTAGGATTAATTTACACTAATATTGTTACTGTATATTTTTTATATTGAAATAAAGACTTTTTGAAACTGAAACTGGTAGCGGATCAGATGGCACGTTAAATTATAAATCCCGGCTGTTAGTCTTAGTAAAAGCAGTCGTTGAGTCAAAAACCTTCTGGCGGCTTAAAAACTCTCGATCCCAGAGCTTAGTCAGTTAGCTCATACGAAGAAGAAGTTGAAGTATGAAAGAATATTAGTGCATGCGGCTGAGATGCGAATGTTGAGATGGATGTGTGGAGTGGCAAGAATGGACAAAATAAGGAATGAGTACATTAGAGAAAGTTTAAAAGTAGCGCCAGTGAGTGAAAAAATTAAAGAGTGGAAGGTTAGCGTGGTATGCATGTAGTGCGTAGAGAGGAGATGCATGTTTCTAGGAAATGTATGGAAATGGTCGAAGAAGCAAGAATGAAGAGCAAAAGGACGAGAGAAAATTTAGAAAACTCGGTCATTTTGGATTTGAAATATGTCATTATGTATGTATTCTACTTACTATTCAAACCCTTTTTTGATGCCCATATTGATAGAGTTGTGAAAAAAAAATGACTTCCGCCTTTTTGTTGCGTCGGCCATCTTGAGACTACTTTTTTATAATGATGACTAGGCTTACGTTTGATCGCAGCTTGACTGATGTTAAGCTTGACTGTGGTCTAAAATGTATCACGCTTGCCTAGAAGGAACCTATTTTTAAACCGATTTTCATGAAACATTGCTAAGAACACTTGACAACCGTACCTTTCAAACAAAGCAGGGCAAATCAAAATCGGTCCAGCCGTTCGGAATACGCACACACATAGACACAGATATAAAAGCTAAATCAAAATCAGCCCATCCATTTGACACACATAAACGGAAACAAGAAATAATTTTACTAGTTTAATATTGACTATAAGTAAATCAATATAGTTTTGAATTACTATGTGACCGGGCCTTATACTAATAGAAAATACATATATTTCATTAGAACATTCCAGGCTATCAAGAATTGCATTTTACATAATATATGTCATGATAATGGAAATCAAAACACAGTTCTTATTGATTCGATTATAAAATTAGTTGTCTAATAACTTGTGATTGTTTTATTAATATATGTCCAAAATTATAAGAATCTAAATGTTTTATTTGTAGAATGTATATGTACGTACCTACACATATGTATGTCAAACTATTAACACTGTCGTCTTTCGTCAGATATTAAAAACGAAGAGCTGTATCATCAGTAAGCACACGTTTACTAAGGGAATGATAAAAACCCAGCTACCGTATCACTTACCACCCTAATCTTACCTTTATCGCGGCAATCGGAGAAATCGGTGCCCGAACACAATTAGCGTTGGACATGCTAAAAGCATCGCTTTATTGTTAAGACGAAGGTAAGGGTAACATTTGAATATTACAGTTTTTTCACTATACATCGTAAACGATAAAAAGTATCGAAAAAATTGCTTAAAGAACGTCTAAAGAAAACTTGACGACCTCGTTGGCGTAAAGGTTACCATGCCGGACTGCCAATCAGAAGATTACGGGTTCGATTCCCGGCGAAGCCACCATTTTTGTGCTAAACTAAATTTGATGGCTGTGGGTCTGGCTGTTAAATATGTACCTATTTAAAATGTGTATATATGTAGCTACGTACACAAACTAGAAATGGCTCAGTATGGGGTTAACCAACCATGTGTGAAATGTGTAAAAAAAAAGGATTTTTTGTATAAGTAATATGTTAAATACAAATCATTTATTAATAACACCAAAGTAACAAGTCAAATAATATAATATCATTACAAAAGTATATGATATGAATCAAACGGCATTTTTCAATTCTAAATAATCATTTATATGGTAAAAAGTTTTGAAGATATATCTTTTAAACGCTTAACACGTTTTAAACCTTATCTCATAACAACACTCGAAAACACGAGTTCTAATGAGTAATTTGATAAGGAAACGCAAGAACTTGTATTTACAGACACTTGAAGTTTTTAATCGAAGCTTCAGGAAATTGGATATTTATCTTATCAGTTGCAAAACCCACATACCGTCGTCGTGGCTTATTTGCGGATTTACTTATCTTTAAAGCGTATTGTTTTTGAGATTGTAATGTAATCTATCTGTAAGTGGTTTATCAATCAGTCCTTAGTCAGTTCCAGACTGTTTGTTATTTGCTTGAGTATATCAGAAATACAGCTTCCCTAAACATAATTATTAAATTTATTTGAATTATGATAAGGTATGTTTTATAACCATATATAAACTCCTAAAACCTAATTGGTCAAAGATGGAATATCCTTTTTTTTTTCGTGAGTGCATTTACGCATCTCCCGCCACAAGCCTGGGGGAGGCGGGCGCGGTATGTCGGGCTCGAGGGCCAGAGGGCCGTCACTACCGACTACAACCTCACGGTGTCCCATCTCACGACGGGGGCAGGGATGAAGATGGAACATCCCTAGTTTGGAAATACTGGTTTTCATAAAGGCTGCCGCAACTTACTGCTAGGTGTTTGGTGACAGATTTTTAACATAAGAGGGGTAAACATAACATTAAAAAAAGGAAAACAGCAATAATACGAGTACATATATAATAAAGAGGAAAAGTTCTATTTTGTGTTTGTTTGACGCGAATAGGCTCCAAAACTACTGGAACGATATGAAAGAATCTTTTACCGTAGGGAAGCTACATTATCCCTGAGTAACATACTTCGTTTCACTTTGCAACTTAGATTATTTTACAGCCCGTTCGAAGCCGGGACGATCAGCTAGTGCATCACATCTAAGTAGATATCTTTTTTTTTCACACATGTCTGTTTAGACCCATACTGAACCATTTCTTTAGTTTAGCTCAAAGATGTGGGCCGTGCCGGGAATCTAACCCGGAACCTTCTGATTGGCAGTCCAGCATAGTAACCATTATGCAAACGAGGTCGTCAAAGTGTAACTTTATTTATACGGTCTGAGAATGTTTTATAAAAAAAAATCTTATAAATCTTTGACTAAAGAACGATGAAACGTTGTTTTTAAATTTAAAACAGCGATAAATTTTCAGCATTCGCAAAATGAATATGTTCGACCATCTTTGTTCCCAGCAATCATCGCATTTCCGGTGTGTAATTAAAAACTAATTCTACGTTTTAAACGCGTTTCGAGTTAACAAAAGCACATGAATAATCCTTGATTGCTACACGCTTGTTGTGAGTGCAGAAAAACTTGGCAACGTTCAAGCAGTAAGGGAATCTATACTCGTATTTATTATATACATATCATAAAGAGACACAAACTTAATATGTAAATTTTGACTCCTGAACGGTGAACAAGAATAAACGGAAGAGTAACTCCATACAATTGCCGCTTAGAATTTGTATCCATCTACGCATAATACTTAATAACAAACTTAAATTTATAGACTGCAACAAACATGCACTTCGAATATTAATTAGAAATCACCTGATGACCCTTAACTTCTCGGAAACGGAGGGTATAGTCCGCCTAAAAATATAACCCAGACTGCACTTTTCTTGACCTCCAAACTGCACCCTGCACTACTAGACACACACACATACATAAGAACACTCGCTCTCTCTCATACAATCACACATACACACACTCAAAAACATACACACACACATACACACACTGTCACACACACACACACACACAAACACACACACACACACACACAAACACACATACACACGCTAGCACACTTTGGTGGTCTTGACATCCCACTCAGTGTCCACTTCGTAGCGGTATACTATACTATTTATACATTTATATTTACTTGATAATAATTTACCCTTGTTTACAACATGTTAATCTGAACTTTATTTTTAGCACATCTGAAGAGAGCTAGCTCCTGCAAACACAGGGTATCCTACTGCAGGAGCTAGGCACCACACTTACATTAAGACTTAGTTTCTAGAATTAGTATTAATTAGTTAAGGTACCTATATTTAATGTTAGTTTGTTTAGAATGTAAGTTGGCCTAATAAAATTATTTGTATTTATTTGTATTTGTATTATTACGCACACAACTATACTGCTATCCCAACGAAACACACACACACAAAGCTCGCACGCTATTGGTGCCGTGCCACACCATGTGACGCCACGCGGGCGCGCGGGTAGCTGTTTTGCCCCTCCCACCGCGGTATTTTACGATTACGCGTGGAACCATTTTATCGGCCAAGTTACTATTCTATTTATTCTAGTTCACTGCTCCTGAACCTGTATAAGGGAGCAATTATTAAACACTAGCTGCGTCCCGCGGTGTAAAACGCGTTAATCCGGGATAAAAAGAAGTTAATCCAGGAAAAAAGTGACCTGTGTTAATCCAAGATCTAACTTATCATAGTAAATCTCAAAAAAATTGGTTTAGCCATTCGGGTGTGAAGGAGTTACACAGATTCTGAAGTTGTTTGCGTATAACCACAATTGTTTTCGGAATATAAAAATGCCTATGTGTTAATCCAGGCTTTCTTTACACAAAATCGGTTAAGCCGTTTGAGCGTGAAGAAGTAACAAACATACACATTAGCATACACAAACTTTCGCATTTATAATGTTAGTAGACTATATTTTGTCTTACTATGAATTACAGTTAAAAAATTATTAAGAAATCAATACTATGTTTTAATGAAATAAGCACGCTTTAGCGTATTTTTAGTGTATACTGTAAGATATATCCTTATATCAGAAATCAAATACCTTGCAGTATAAACTATCTTGCTGTATGCTTGATTGTTATTTTTTGTAAACATGTCTGGTTAACTTACTGTCATTACGTTACAAAATTTCCATGTCAGCAGGAACAAAGAAGCACAAAGACAGGATAAGTCTCAAGTTTTGACAGAACGAGGGTTTAAGTACAAGGCTCAGGTTATCGCTTCACGGTCCTATAAGCATTATTAACGACGCTAATTTTTATACCTTTTCTTTATGTTAAATTATCCTCAAATTAAATAACGTTTATTTCAGCGTTACCGTAAAAAGGTACATTTATAATTACCCCTTTACAAGTTATATGGGCGCTTTTTGCGTGTTTGCATAATTTTTATCGTTTTTTTTTTTGTATTTTGAATTGGGTGCATTGCTAATGCATATTACATTTTTAAGCTTTAAATCACTCGCTTTACAAAGGATTAGTTAAATTTACTGCTATTAGAATTAAAATTACAATAAGTGAGGCCAATTATTGTGGAACACTAATTTCAAGTAATATATATTAATTTTGTTTGAACTTGTATCTTTATATTTAAAGTTGCACCCTGCAGTGCGCGGATTTACTCCGCGACGCGTTGCTCCGGGACAAAATGAGTTAATCCGGTATCAAAATAAGACTATGCGTTAGCCGTCATATCTACATTCACTCCTTTCTCTTCCTCTTTCACACAATTCATCCACATCTTCTTAGGTCGACCTCTACTTCCACTACCTTGTACAATCATATTCATACTTCTCCTAGTCACATGCTTCTCCTCTCTTCGCATGACATGCCCATACCAAGATTTACAATCTCGTGTACAAATACAAATCATTTATTGATAACACCAAAGTTACAAGTCAAATAATATGATATCATTACAAAAGTATATGATATGTATCCATGTCAATTTTCAACTATATTTTAGTACTATAATATTATTACAATAGTATATGATATTAATCATAATGTCAATTTTCACTACTAATTCTACGAGTAGTATCTAATATAATATCAATACAAAAGTATATGATATGAATCAAATGTCAATTTTCAAATTTAGATAATCATTTATA
Source organism: Mellilla xanthometata (assembly GCA_035578125.1). Lineage (NCBI taxonomy): Eukaryota > Metazoa > Arthropoda > Insecta > Lepidoptera > Geometridae > Mellilla > Mellilla xanthometata. The sequence continues at coordinate 12,645,726 of JAPUBQ010000001.1, read as the reverse complement.
TTGTACAAAGTTTTATCTAATAGCCAAACCCTGAGTCTATCTAGTCTTAAAGCTGGCGGTGGCAGGTGCATCCCGGACAGTCGCGGGTACGCGGTTGTAGATCGCGGGCCCCAACACGTAAACGGACCTCTCCAATTTCACAAGCCGATGAAGAGGCGTTTTCAGTTGCATCTTCTTCACGTTGCTACGTAGATAACACGTTTTATTTTTATGTGGTTATATTATTCCCTGTGGGCAAAAAAAAGGGGTAGCAAGATGATGCAGACTTTGAAATGTTTTCTTTACTGAATCGTGTTATAACTATAGGCATTTTGTTCCCTCAAACTATGATTCACAATGAATTAAAGGTAATATTTACGGCAATGTTGAATGTAAAGTATTTTGAACAAGTATTAAATAAAAATTATAATTGAATACTGTGATATTAACCTTATTGTTCCTTATTGTATTAAAATTTCTTGCTGGCCTTGGCCTTTAAAATTGTATGTAAAGTTAATAATAATTTGCATTCCCGTACCTACCACTACCTGCCAGACGCCTCGGCACCTACAAATACAAATATAAATCATTTATTGATAACACCAAAGTTACAAGTCAAAACCAAAGTTACAAGTCAAAAACATACATACCTACCAGGTATCAGAATACTACAGAGGATTGCTGATTCCCATACAATACAAACTAAAACTACATAACTAAATTAAATTGTAGCTTAACCTATTTGTCACCAACTAGTTATGTAGTTTTGTTTTGATTCTTTGTTTCTTTCTAACTTATATTTGTTCATGTTCTGTACACATAGTTAGGAAAATAATCTTGTTTTGATCCTGGTTAATTGATCTTTTTTAGTTATAGTTTTGATTATTTTCTGTTTTGTGAACCATAATAAATAAATAAAAAAATAAATAAAAATAAATAACGCGTGACGCGGAAGTTTTCCATATTTACCGACGAAACCTAGATGGCGCTGTAAAAACAGCGTGCAGCCTAGCTGCCAAATTCCGCAACGCGCTGCAGTCGCATAGTGATTTATCGATAGTAGACTGCGTGACTCGAGTGAAGACGTTTTATGAAAATACGAATAGATAGTGCTAATTGTATCGATCGACTCACACGGAATACGATTTTCAACAAGAGGTTGAGCGTCAATCATATTTTAGGTCTATTATTATACCTACCTACTTACCAAACTATATACCTAATTTTGCTAGTTACTCCGTCGCCAAACATCTTCTTTCTTGGCGTTTCAAACTAGGTGGGGTTGGCACAGCAAAACTTATTCTTCTATACTCCTCTAAAAAGCATTCCATATGCTTGATAATCCTTAAAAATCTATTAATTGTTTTTTTTATCATTTGTTTTATTGTTAAAAAGTTACTTATCTTAAAAAAGTTAGAAGAATGTATATTTAAAAAATCAGAGAAGCGCCTGTAGCTCGGCCAACTGAGGTGATCTGACGCGATCATCGAGGTTAAGCAACGGTCGATGCGGACAGTCTTTGGGTGACCGTACACAAGACTGTCTTTAAAAAAATGGCATTTTCTTCTGGGAGCTACCAAGGGTCGGATGTCAGTTAAATTGTAGGTCCCGGCTGTCTTAGTACAAGCAGTCGCTACGCCAAGTCAGATGACTTCGGACGGTTTGAAAACTCTCTTACCGAAAAAGTCTCTCCAAAAAGTATGACACCAGAGCTTAGCCTTAGCTCATACGAAGAAGAAGAAGAAGAAGAAGATTCAAAAAGAAAACTAATTTGCATTAAATTCAAGTGGAAACTTCTAAGAAACTCTTTCACATAGACTGCATCCTTAAAAACGAGTCTCTTCCAAAGAAAAATTGCATTTAACAGAACTTAAAGTTTGCCAAACTTATGAATTATGTTAAGAGAATACATCTTGCCGCTATAAATTTGTGTGCGAGCCGCCTTAAATCTGGTAGTACGTTATCAATTTCAGACAAAACTTTAATACTTTGTTCGGACTTTTGAAAGACTTTTAATAGAAACGACTACGATTAACTAAGCGACCGTCAAAAAAAACATATTTTATTCAGTCACGCCTTTACCTACGCATTCGCATGCGACAGCGAAACGACAAAAAAACTGTAAGTTGTATGGCAACGTTTCGCATGTGTTTTGTCTCGCTCTACTACTATATAGCTAGATGAAATAGTTGCGTCCTTGTCGGTATTGTTCGCAAGTAACTGCGAAATGGCCGTTACACAGACGCAGCCATTTTGCTACTGGAGTTTCGCATCGTTTTCTCTTATTGATATTGAGGTCTGAATGGAACGGAACCTGATGTTCGGAACAAACTGCCTCAAAGTATGACCATATCCCACTACCTTTTCACACATTTAAAAGAAAATTGAAAAACTTCTTTGTGGAAAACCCTTTTTAAATGAATATATGAGGTTGCCTCTTTCAGAATCTTTATTTAAGTATGACGGACTGTAAAGTGACATGAATTATGTGTATATGTGTTGTTATTTTCTATTTTAATATTATGACATTGTACGAATAATTATATTATTTTGAGATTGTATGACTAATTATAATATTAAGATAGTGACTAATTCATTACTTGATTGTTGATGAATATAATATGTAATATGTAAAATTTGACGTATCCAGTATAACGCAATGTCATAAGGTTAATAAAGTTCTATGATTTCTATGAGGTCTACGGCGGATACGACTTTCGCCTTCTCGGTCGTATCGTGTCGTATAAAATCAATCTCCTTTAACTTTATGCTAATAGAAGATAGCCGAGGAACTCAGCTTAACCCAAGGTTTTAAGTAAAACAAAGTACGTAGACTTCACTTGAGCTCAGAACTTGGAAGGCGAGTAAAAAAATAGCAATATATTTGCTAATCGGTTGGTTTATTTCGCAAAAGGGGGCTCAATTTGCATTTAGATGGATCGTCTGTGAATACTTAATACTCTGAGCTAATGTCGGATTGTAGTTTTGAAAGTTTTAAGTTTGGGGAGATTTGTGGGGAACCTAAAATGGTAATTAGTTTCAGTGACTTATTTCGGCGGACTGTTACCAAGTTTTGGGCTCGTTTATCACTGATTTGAATAAGTGAATGATCACTGTACTGATTTTCACTGATTAATGATTAACTGAATTGAGTCCTATTATATCACTTTGTGTGCAATAGTTATTTAGTTTATTATTTTAAAATGTGTATTAGTTTATAGTTATTGTTTTATATTTATATATGTGTATTGCATTTTATGGGCTCTAGTTGCCTGAAATAAAGAAATAAATAAATTAAATAACTAAATATACAGGTTATTATTTTTGAATCCTTTATTAAGATTATTATCCTTTATTCCTTTATTTATTACTGCTTACTAGAACAAAATCTCGGATCGGATTAAGGACGGCGGTTTAAGACATCTAAACAAAAGCTTTAGTTTAAATCTTTATAAAATGTTAACCGTTGATGATATAAAATGAAACAACTGTAAATTAAAAATTTTGACCTTGCAATTGCCTTAAAATTATCAAAGCCCATAATAGGAACAATTCTACTTCTTATGAGCTTAGTGTTACTAAGCCATAACCAGTGGCCAAGCCCTGGTGTCGAGAGTTTTCAAGCCGCCCGAAAGCCCGAAGCGATTGCCGGGATCTACAATTTTACATGTCGATGATCGCGTCAGATCACTTTAGCTAACCGAGCTACAGGCGCTACGATTGGAAGAATAGCTTTAGGAGAGCAGACAGACAGCAATGCAAGCAGTTTGCATCAGCGCTGGTGTAAAGGAGGCCATATATCCTCGGATATGAGTCTAGGTGTCATTACCCTGTGTTGCTCCCCACAAGGCGAGCGTTTCCTTTTCTTTTAGACTATTTGCATTTTTCTTTACGAATTTTCTTTTTATTTTTGGGTACATTTTCACTTGACATTTTTGTTGTTGTACTGTGTTATAGTTATTATTTCTTACGTTTTTGTATGATATTTTTTCAAAGTCAAAGTCAAACATTTTTTGCATAATTGAATGTTATTTAACAATGTCTACTCGTATGTTTGAATAACAATTAACATACTCTCAGAGTGTACAGCAATGTAAATTTGAAGTGGGCGGGCCGATTTTAAGTATACGTCATTAAAAATATTACCCTTAAAATATCTTGTACATCATAATAGAAGTTAAGAGATTTTTCAAATTTATTCTCATTTTCTATATTGCCTTGATAGTCTACAAATACAAAAATACAAAATGATTTATTGGTGCATAAATGTATACGTGGTGCATATTGAAGCCTCTTGCATATTGAATTTCCTCCTCTTTCTGAATCTTTTTTCAAATTTGAAAAATCTTTATTAGCTTATGAGATATTTGCAAAAAACTAAATCCCTCCTTTATTTAGTTAATTGTTAATAACTTTTGTAGTTTTTATTTGCGGAACTTCATTGTTTTTCTAAAACTATCTAGATGCCATTCCGAATCGAATGACACCTCAATCATAATTTTCGGAGACTGCTGAAAAAAGTTGACCAAAAAGGCACTTGTTGACTAGAATATGACTTGAAAAACAAGTCATTTGGTGTAGGGCCGGGATTGAAATAGTGACCGCCTGATCAGACGTTTTACCACCGAGCCACACTCGCTATTTACTTTATAGCTAATACAAATATTTAATCGTACTATTACCAGTTAAAATATTATGTACCTAAAACCCTTCATATTATATAGTAGAATAATCCAATTTTGACAACCAGCGCACAGCCTGATTCTCATATGGATGAAAATGCTTATTAAAACGTACTGCACCTATAATATCAAGTTACACAATCCCACAGTCATCATTTGCGTAAACCAGGGCTTGTCAACATTTTGGAAACATTTTTTAAAGTATATCTCCTCTCATACAAATAAAAAATAATATTATTAATACATTTTTCTTTAATATCTGCGGGATTGTTCTCACGCTCTAAGGCTAATCCGATTTAGATATGTTTTTTTCTCTGACCACAATTCACCTGATTTACTGTGAAGATAGGCTAGATCCTGGATTAACACATATTCTACTTATTTTTTTCACACTTTTTGGATGAATGTAAATAACTAAATGTAAACAATAATATTATATTTTATATTTTTTAGAGCTTCTACTCAATCTGTACATTTACATTAGTTTTTAGCGAGATAAGGCCAAGACTTAGTAAAATTTTACCTAAAGTAATTAACATTTAAGAAAAATCTATTTACAACCCCCTATCAACTATATTATATACCAAATCTAAACACTACAGTTCAAATGTAAATCAGCGGATTGGCGTTGCCATACAAAGAGGAAACTCGGCTGGCATTTTAGGTACTCTTCCCACTGGCACTGGTTTTTTAGATTTGATATACTTTTACTTTAATACAATATCTATTATTTAATACACAATAAAAAAACTTTACCAATAGTAGATTAAATCTAAGTCAGTGTCCGTAGGTAAGGTGCCTAAAATGCTGGCGGCATTACCTCGCTGGATCGCCAAGATTATACGTTGGCCGAGGTAAGCGTCAGCTCTTGGGTCATTTGTTCTGTCCACCTTTTATTTTAATTAATTTTGGATTATTTTTAAATGTAAATTAAAAAAATGCATTTTGTAGTAAAGGTTGCGCATCCCTGTCGTATGGTAATGCGGAAAATGAGCCGTCGGTCTGCATGTAGTGATTTATTGTCGCGTCTCCGGGATTATGTCGGTCGCTATCCGACGCGCGGCGCTGCGACGCGTCGCACGGATTTTTGATTTATGCAACCAGCATTCTGCTTGCCGATTGCTGTAACAAGCATACATTCAAATACAAATACAATTTATACAAATACTTCAAATACAAATACTTCCTTCCATCCAAAGGTTGCCTGGAAGAGATCGCTGTTAGCGATAAGGCCGCCGTTTGTGGCATACATTTGTGTTGTTACTATTTTATTTTGTGTTGTACCTTTATTTGCCCAATAAAGAGTTCATCTATCTATCTATTTATTTCGGATGTAATAATATCTGGCAATAATCATCATCATCAGCCTATGCTCGTCCACTGCTGGACATAGGCCTCTCCCAAGGCACGCCACTTGGCCCTATCCTGTGCTTCTCTTCGCCATCCACAACCCGCTACCTTCTTCAGATCATCGCTCCACCTGGTTGTAGGGCGTCCTACACTACGTTTGCCGAGACGCGGTCTCCACTCTAGAACTCGTCTACCAATAATAATAACGGCAATAATAAATAGAATGAAAAATAATCTATTATATAAAAGAACATGTTTTTTTTTTTAATATGATATTTTCAGTACAGCATTCGTTTTAAAGGTTTCAGGCTCCGTGAGGTATGTAGCAAACAAAATTCAGGGAAAACTTGATTCGCAAAAAAATCTACCTATATACGGGCGAAGCCGCGGGCAACAGCTAGTATCATTAATTGGGTACCTAAAATGGTGTAATTTAGCCTAAGATCCAGCTTGTGGACAAAACTATTCGCCTATAACAAATTAAATTAAATGTATAGTTTTTTTTGTCATACTTTGTTGTTTATTTTTTAACAGAACCCTTCACACGCGAGGCTGACTTGCACCAGGTTAATGTATTTCTTTTACATCACAAGGAATAGAATATTATTTATCCGTCATAAAGTATCCTATTTATTACAATTTAGAGGTTTAATAAAAGGATACAGTATTATGTTCTCTAGGGGTTACTCAGGTTAGGGGGGGATAAAACAAACTTCAATAGGCTGACGACCAACCTCCAGTAGTGGAGAGGCATTTGAAAAAGAAGAAGAAGGGGTTACTTAAACAACATTTGAGGATAATTGTGTTAACTCAGTTAAAACTACACAAGAAGGTAGTAACCCCCAAAGTCGTGCAAATGGATTGAGCAATGATGGGAGTAAATGTGCGCTGAATCAATTTCTATGCTAATTCTATGGGGCTTTACTTTTCACTAAGGTCCAAGGGTTAGCTTGGGTAAGCTTGGATTCGGACAGCTTACAATTATGTGAGTAAAAGTACATTTTGACTTGTGTGTTATATTAACAGAGATATGTCAGACACTGTATATATATTAGAATAACATAATGACTCAGGCGTTATTAAGCAAAAATCCATTGTAGATAGAAAAAAAAAACTGTTTAATGTATTTTCACTGTGATCTGAAACCGAATTAAGATAAATATGGGAAAAATTACAATATTTAAACCAATTTTTTTTGTATTTTGATTAGCTAAATTATTAGAAATTCACAGCGGAAGTACACAAAATATTTAATTATTTCTTCTTTATACTCGTATATTAGGATACAAGTGTTTATTTGGGCAAGCAATAAATTAAAAACAATATAACATAATTTATGTAAAACTATATTTAATCTAAAATTCATGTAAAACGAATCAAAAATTTATTATTGTAAAACTAAAATTACAAATTAAAAACAAATATTTTGGTCTTGCGACCCAAAACTCTTGATGACAAAGTTCTAATTTCCCCCAAGCTGTCCTATGTCCAAACTACATAAAGTACATACAAAACAAATTAGTTTTTTAACTAATTTGTTCAGTCCCCAACTAAGCTTTAAGCACCTTACATTTTAGCTTGCTAAGTACTTGCCTCTTTCCTTACGAAGTGTATTTAACGCGATAAAAATACAATGACAATAGCAAAGTTGCATGCGAAGAAAGAATAAGGAGTAACTTTTTTATTTTTAAAGAGTATAAACTGACGCCCAGATTTGAATGTGCTTAGTTCGTTTAACTAGAGAATGGTCAAAACTATACCATTACTTTTGCGTTAAAGTCAAAGTCAAAGTCAAATTAATGTATTGCATAATTTTGGTATACTTAAGGTCTTAAAACTTATTTATTAGGTATCATATAATGGACCCTTCTCGGTTATAGCAAAAACACATTATTATGAGGAGTGAGCCGGCTTATTTAATTATAACACTGCTCTACAAAAAGTTATTTTTTTTTCGTTGCCCTGGATATCATCGCAATTTTTTACGGTTTCAAGTACCCAGATTCCGAATATATTCATTAAAGTTCTCAATGTGCTCGTTTTTTCAAGATTTTTGCTTATGTTATGCTTGAACAATATTAGCTTGTTCATAATAAAACATAATTTTCCAACCATCAATTGGAAAAAAAAACTAAGCATATGCTACAAAATTATTGATAGTTTCATAGATTATGTGCATAGATAGACCTAAAATAATAATTATTGTCATATCTAAGGCAACAAAACCACTGTAGACCTGTGTAATATATAAATAGTAATCGTTCATCTATAGTAATTTATAGTAAGAATTTCGTTTTCTTAGCATTTTCAATGTCTTTGGGCACATAAACTGCTAAAATTAATTTAAATTACAAATAACCTCTAAATTAATGGATAATTCTTTCCGATTCCGTTGTCACCTGACTGATTAACACTCTAACTGAAATCTAGAAGAAAACGCTGGTCTAAAAAGAGGCAACTAAATTGTTAATATGTTAAATAGGATTATGCTTAATTATAGGATATAGGATTATGTTTAAATTGGTAATGTAACATCAACATATTAAAACAGCTGGGGCTCGATCCTTCTCTTCGGCTGGTTAGCCCCATACTGAACCATTTCTAGTTCGTATTATGGTTGCTAACACAACTGATATACTACATATACATACATACATATTTTAAATAGATACATAAAATTAAATAGCCAGAACAGTTCTTACACCAAAGCGCTAACTATAATATTTAATAACAACAATTCTTAATGCGCACACAATGCAAGAAACGGTACTACAGAAGACATTCAAGATATCGATCTTGAATTTCGGATATAGCGTTAAGGTAAGTGATAGCTCGTCGCGTAGGGGCTGAGAGATACTCGTATTAGTCATAAGATATAATTATTTTTCTTATATACCCGTAAAAAATTATTACACGTGTCTTTTTTACTGAATCGCATTCTAGGAAAATGTTGTGGAATACAATCACGCTAATGCAATAAATGAAGGGAAAAGAATCAAAAGTGTTATGGCGGTATGTTGTGTTGCTAACACAGTGACAGTTTGGCGAATTTATTAAAATCAGACACTTCTTTATCGCTATTGTTAAGAAGAAAAGAAAGGTTAAGAACATATTTTATGTTCTTTATTTAAGTGACTTAGAAAATATTTTTAGTTTGTTACATTTTCATACGAAACAACGAAAAACGTCAATAATGGTTAATTAAGATACTTATTAACTGTATTAGTTGTTAAGATATAGAACATGGTTAATTAAGAATTCTGTTAATTGCTGACTTCTTTGGAGGATACGTCATATTACTGGTAACATCTTTTTCTTCTTCTTATGAGCTAAGTGGCCAAGCTCTGGTGTCAAAAGTTTTCAAACCGCCTCAAAAGCCTTTGACTTGGCTTAACGCCTGCTTGTACTAAAGACTAACAACGGGACCTACAATTTAACGTGTCATGCGACCCACGGTAGTGCTCAGATAAAAACGCCACTCTTGTGCATGGTCACCCATCCGAGAAGTGATCGCATCGACCGTTGCTTAACCTCAGTGATCGCGTCAGATCTTTCTTAGCCGAGCTACAGGCGCTAACTGGAGATGGTTCTTTCCAGAGTGGCCAATTGTGTAATATATTTTTTTTGGCAAATAAATATCCTTCGTTTTTCATTTCCATTTAGTTATGGGCAATTTTTGAGTTGTTTATGGTAAATTAATTAAAATAAAAGTGTCAAAAGTCAAATCACTGTCAATGACAGCAGAATTACTTAAAAGACTTCAAAAAGGTTGTATGCATACAATAGAATTATAAATATTTATAATTTCATCATAGAATTGTTGTATATATAACTTTTATTCTCCTTTACCATTAAAACCGTTACAAAGCGTAAAAATAAACACGCAAAAAGAGAAAACATTAAAAAGAGCTAAAACACTAAAAATGCAAATTCAATTGGATTCGATTTAAAAAAAATGCTGCACAAAATCAGTCCAAAACAAACCTAGTAAATAGGAGTGACCGTTCTCGCACCAAATGGTCTGCGAAAAAGAAGCATAGGTTTATAGGGATCTGTGCCCTATTTAAATTTGCTTCGTCCAACTTTTTTCGTTTAACAAAATAAAAAATCACTACTCTAAAGATAAAGAAAACTATTCTATCAGGTTTTGTCCGGAGTAGTCTTCTAAATTAGTCATGTGGTCTTTTTAATGTCCTATTTTAATGTTATAATTTGTTTTGGAACATCTCATACAATTTTAATTTTTGTGTTATATTTCAGCGAAATATATCTTTAAAAACTGCCGTTACTAGAGTGGCATGTTAATATGAGCTTCCTTCCACAACATTTGAGTGCAAGAGGAGTGAATTTAATAAAAGTACAAAACATACCACTTTTGCAGTAGAACAAGCGCTAGTGCGATCCAATTGTGCCAGTGGTGCCATCTAATACGGCACTTACGAACCAATGTGTTTGGTACAATATTGAACTGAATAATCAATATAATTTTTCATTTCATTAAACCCCAGCTTCATTACCACAAAAAATTGTAAAGGATTCTTTATTTATTTTATCTATACAAGATTGTTTTTTTTTTACATATAAATAAGGCAGATTAAATAAATATAATCTGTATCGACTTCACATCTGCACTTTTCTGATTGGTACCTAAAATTATGTACTACAATCAAATCACCATTATATTGACAACATTTTACTTAAAAAAGGCCAGAAATAATTATTTCATGTAGTAACATTTCCTGATAGTCAAATGCCTAGTAGCCTGTACACCATAAAAAAACATAATGTCCGGAACCCTTATATTTTAGTTATGGTTTCCGGCTGGCCCCAGTTTTTCCATCCACTCGTCCAGTGCACCCCGACTCGGCGACTGAAATAATTTCGCACCACCCTCATTTGTATGTTAATGCACCTCGCCTTTTATATCTCTGTTTACCCTCTACTCCACTCTACGTATTTATAGTCTATGGCTTTAAAACGCAACGCTTCTGAATTAACTACTCTTTGGCGTAATGAGAACGCTTCTGATACTGTTGGTCTGTGAATTGCTATTGTAAGAAGTTGTTTTTGATATATTTTTGCGTTTAGTAGACAAAATTAAATATTTAGTGTACTTCCGCTGTGATCTGAAACCCAAATTAAGATATGCAAAGTAAAGATGTAGGTTATTTTTGCATTTATTTTCAGAGCAAACAAAAAACAAACAGTTACATTATTTTATGTTTTAAATTTACAGATCTGTCATATTTTTGGTGGCCATAACAAATTTTACGCTTTTTATGTTTTTATAAATTAACCAACAATTAAAGTTTCATTTTATTTATTAAGAATGTAAGACATAAGTTTTTGTAAATTATTTCGCATTGTATAATATATAATTTGCATTAACGCTACTCCTAGGATATAGAACACAAGCTGTTTTCAATGTAGTATTATTATGTTAAATAAAGATCAATTGAATTGAATAACAATTAAATAGTAACAATCATGAATTTCAATTTCTCTGTACATTATAATGTACGAGTCAATTCCTGTATTTACTAAGTCTCCATTTGTCCCTGCATCCATCAGGCGGGTTTAATGCACTAGAGTAATGGATCGACCTGGTGCAGCCGTGGGCGTAATACGCGCAGTACACCGTCAGTCTTGGCTTGATGTAATTTTCAAAAATATAAGGAAACTAGCTGACCCGGCGAACGTTGTTTTGCCTTAAAAATAGATATGTAGTAGCTGATTCTCAGACCTACTGAATACGCATATAAATTTTGGTAAAAATCGGTCAAGCCGTTTTGGAGGAGTACGGTAACAAACACTGTGACACGGAAATTTTATATATAAGAATATTAAAAACTGTAAAATATTAATGACAGTGATTCACTTTCCTAATAGACATAATAATCAACGTAGCGCCTGAAGCTCGGCTAGCAAAGATGATCTGACGCGATCATCGAAGCTAAGCAACGGTCAATGCGGACGGTGTTTGGATAGGTGAACGTGTTAGAGACTGACGTTTTAAAAGTGGCATTTACATCTGGGTGCTACTGTGAGTCGGATGACACGTTAAATTGCAGGTCCTGGCTGTTAGTCTTAGTACAAACATTCGTTAAGCCAAGTCAGAGGCCTTCAGGCGGCTTGAAAACTCTCAACACCAGAGTTTAGCCACTTAGCTCATACGAAGAAGAATAAGAATTGACGTAGAGACGTTTTTAAGATTAGAAATACATTTGTGGCAAAAAAAAAGTCTGACTGAATTACAAAAATGGTATTGGGATAAATTACATTTGTATAATTTATTTGAGACGATTATATAGTTTTCAACAGGAATATATTCAATTTTCCGTAATATAAATGATAGTAATTTTTTTTATTTCTTAAACAGAATACAATATTCCGTTTATCAAAAGGGATTAATAAAAAAATACTCGGTGGTAGCGTCAGTTGTTTGACCAGCTGGTTTGATGGTGTACCGCGTGCTTTATGTCAAGTTTACTACGCCAATATTCCATTAGAATGATGGTGTATAACGCGAGATGAAATTTCAAATAATATAGTCAATGTCTGCGTGGAAATTAACGTTGTAAGTACGGATTGGGTTATTATATATATGTATATGTACATATAAAAGTAAAATAAAAAAGGTGTTTATATGAGTAAGCATAACTAAGCAAAACTATTATTTCCACTGCTGGGACTCGGGGTCTACCCTCAAGAGGAGAGAGATATAGGCCATAATCCATCACGCTGGCCAAGTGCGGGTTGGCGGATGACACACGTCTTCGGATATTGTGGTCCGTTTCCTTCACCGTAAAGCGACGGCAAATCCACACATAACTTGAGAAACAAGTCATTGGTGTAGGGCTGGAATCGAACCAGGGGCTGTCTGATGGAAAAACAGACGTTATTATCAACGAGTCACACTCGCTTTTTTATATAAGTAAGCTTTACTATATTCTTACTGCAATGTACACTTAGGTTACACACACGAAACTATCTTATAAAAAGTTTCATTTCCTTCTGGACGCTACTGTAGTTCGGATGACTTATTAAACTGTAGGTCCCGGCTGTTAGTAATAGTAAGCAGTCATTAAGCCGAAAGCCAAGAGCTTGACTTTCGGACAGCTTACAAGTTCTTGTCAACACAGATTAGGCACTAAGCTCATAATTATGAAGAAGAAGAAGAATTGACTTAATTTTAAAAGTGTATTCCAAAAGCTTAAAATTTAAACCAATATTTTACTGCACCTATTATTAAGCCCCATAAAAGGAAGGCAGCTTTAATCACAGCTTTTAACGCAACGTTCGTTTATATTTTGGGCGTAAGCCATAAACCCCAATTCCACATGCGCATTTATTATTCCTTTTACATCTTCTTGCCTATCAATTATTAAGGGAAATCTAATTTAGCTGTAAAAGCGCGAATCGCTGTAATATTAAAGCATCATCGCAAAATTTGCGGTCGCGTCGAGTGGTTAACGGTCATTATATTTCGGAAAAACGCGCGGAAATACGTGTAATAAGTGTAATAAGTTTTATACAGTAGTCAAACTTCGTTTATATTAAATTTGGTAGATAAGACGGGGGACCCCCGTTCTCGATCTTACTTGGTGCAAAGGATAGCCATCGCTGTTCAGCGTGGAATCGCAGCCAGTATTATAGGCACCTTTGCACCAGGTACGGTCATAGGCGGGCTGTCCTAGCATTTAATGTTCTTCACATTTATTATTTTATAAAAAATATAATGAATACAGTCAAAATATGTCAAATTACAATAAGTCAAAATTAATTTAAATATATTTGAAACTTATTTTTTTTTTGTTTTATGGTTGCTAACATAACTGATATACTACATATACATCGATACATATTTAATACCCAGACCGACATCCAACAAATTTAGCTCATCCTAAAGATGTCGGCCGTGCTGGTAATTGAACCCGGGACTCTCTGGTTGGCAGTCCTTTACGGTAACCATTACGCCAACGAGGTCGTAGAAATAATTTTCCTGGACATTTTGTTACTTTTTATTTATTGTACAATGCCGTTAGCATTTCTCAATCAATTAAATTATCTGCATTTTTCTGGGTTTTTAAAATAGTTTATTAGTATGTTTGATTGAATTTGAAGCTAGAGCCTCTAAACATGCAAAATTTAGCTAAAACTTAAAGTAAAATAAGACTTTTATTTAGTGTATAACATCAATTTTCTATAAAAATGTAACAATTCTTTTGCATAAATAATAATTATTATTGTTATTATATTGTTATTGATTGGCATTTAGCTGGGTTTATTATAAGTACCTAAATAGTTTTTTAGTACGAGTATGTTTCATCTAAATCGGCTCAGCCGTTTGAGCTACACGAAATAACCAACACTTTCATTCACATTCTAACACAATAATTTCTGCATTTATAATATTAGTAGAATAGGATAGAAAGTAAGATTTAATATCTTGAATTTAAAATTGTTTTTTTCTATGCATTAACTGTAACTGTTTTGCTCATAGCATTGTCGATTGATAGATATCTTCTTATATATAAAATTTCCGTGTCACAGTGTTTGTTACCGTACTCCTCCGAAACGGCTTGACCGATTTTTTCCAAATTTTATATGCGTATTCAGTAGGTCTGAGAATCGGCTACTGTATATTTAGAATTTTTTTTTATTAAGGTAAAACAACGTTTGCCGGGTCAGCTAGTTATTATATAAAGATTGATTCGTTATTTCACACACATATAACATTCAATAATTTACACAAGAAACTTTAAAATTAGTAGCCAAAACTGGCGACCTTATCACGAAAAGCGATCTCTTCCACAGTTAACGATTGCAGTTAGAATGATAAAGAAGAAAAAAAAAATGTTGTACTTAACTGTGAAGTTAAACTACCGCGAGTCATTTTGCTGTGACCACGTTTTCCGTGTCACGCGGTGTCATCAAGCGCAGTTGGATTTTCGTCATTTTTTTTTATGTCCACCATCATTGGTTGTTTTGAGCGAATTGAGATTTTAGCCATATAGATAAGTTAAAGAACAAATGTATTCCTAGATTGCATTGTTACATATTTTCGGCATCGTTTTTTTTATAGTGCCTATAAGGCATAACATAAAATCCAGTGCCTTTTATTTTGAACTTTTGTTCTTATATTACTCATTTGTATCATATGTATTATATATTATCATTGACGACTTGATTGATTTATTATTTGACGCCCTCGTTGGCGTAATGGTTACCATGCCGGACTGGCAATCAGAAGTTTCCGGGTTCGATTCCCGACACGGCCAAATTCTTTGTGGGTTAACCAGCCGTGTGTGAAATGAGGCCTAATATTTATTTATTTATTATTATTTATCATAAAATTCATTATAACCCGCAACCGTCTAAGAATCGTGCTGACAATATTTTTTGGTGAATACTGAAACATAAAATAAATAAAAAAACATTCCAGCTGAAAAAATGTTGTAATAACTATTTATTACAAACAAATAGAAACGTCTTCACCCTTATTTTGTATTAAATATAATTTCATAACTCAGCAAAACTCTTAGTAATAATACCCACAAGTTTCCATAAAAATGTTTAAACACAAAGTAATTATTATTTAAGTCACAATTTGTCATATTTCAAAAACAAAAAGACTCACCAAAATGAGGCCACCTTTGTTCAAATCAACAAAGAACACATTAACATTTGTACCTACCCAAGATCACAAAGAAAACAAGATCTTACACATTTCCAAAATCGTAAAGTTTACAGTTATTATCTCAGAATCTTAATTGAAGTTAAAGTTTTACGTGATTTTATTTGGATTAATTAATTTCTGATTAGTCATATTTCACTGAATTAGTTTGGAAGTTATATTTTGTTGTTTTTCACGCTTTTATTAGCTTCACCTGTATGTTTGTAACCGACTTCTATGGGCGCGATTTTGACCCACTTTAAACGGCCAGATTTCGTTGAAACTTTGTAGATTTATTGAGGACCTATGACAATACACTAATTTGATATTTTTTTTTGTATTTTTGTTTGTATGTTTGTTTGTAACCGACTTCTTTGGGCGCGATTTTGACCAATTTAAAACGGCCAGATAAGCGTGTTTTTTAGTTTTTTTAAACTACTATTATTTGAGAAAAGAAAACGATGATAGCTTAGTCGGCCAAACGGTCGCCTTAGGTCTAGGCGATTAACCACGAGCTTTATGTAAAAGAAAACATCGCGAGCGAGCCATAGCAAGCTGGTAGAGCAATTTCTAGTTCTCGCCTGGTTAGCAACTATATTCAAGTTAAAAAAATCTGTTGCCAAGCATCTAACGATATGTTCCGGTAGCCTCTTTGAAAGCCACAATTTCCTGACTAGGCATGCTCCACCGGAATAATGACACTATTGTCACTGACACATGGTTACGAGCCCTTCAGGTCAACTACTGGTTAGTAAATTACATTTTAGTATATTATAATCATAAAAAATGATTTTAAAAGGCTTCGGAATTGTTTTGAATATTATTTTCTCTAACATAATATAATAATATACTTATTATCTAATAGTATATAAAATATCCATGTCACAATGTTAGTTACCATACTCCTCCGAAACGGCTTGACCGATATTTACCAAATAGTAGTTGATTCTCAGACCTACTGAATACGCATATAAACGTATCAGTAGGTCTGAGAATCAACTACTATCTACCGTACTTAGGACAAAACAGCGTTTGCCGGGTCAGCTAGTTTCTCTATAATGAATATTATAATAAATAAATATCCGGGAATCGAACCCGGGGCCCTTTGGTTGGTAGTCCGACATGCTTACCATTACGCCAACGAGGTCATCAATAAAATATCTATTGTGACAAACTTTAAAAATATATCATTATAAAATCCTTTAGAACGTGTATAGAAAATAATAAAGCAAGTTTGACAAAACATAGACACAACCCTTTGATCATTATCCCTTATTTTTGTTCGAGTTTAAATTTAATTAATTGCTCATTATGGTTTAACGGAAAGTCGCTAAGGATTCCGCAGGTAAGCCCTTCAGCTGGAATGTGGAACAGAGTACAAGCTTGCGATCGAATTATTAATAAATTAAAATTTTATCGCAAGCCTGTGTTGTGGATTTTAGAAACCCCTATCGGATGGGATTCTAAAATCCACCTTCAAATGGGACCTATATCATGTCTAATTCCTAGTGCAATTTTGTTTATGTATTTTGTTTAATATTCAATGGAACTATTCCAGAAAAATAAAGGAAAATCTTTCAAGTTATTTATGGTGGATAAATATGGATCCAAAGATCAAAATAAATAACTATAAGTATAATTCCTAAATAAATCCCTGTTCTCCAATGAATCTAGCGGTTTTCAAGGCGAGAGTGAAGCGGTTCCGTCTAGGTAAGCGCGATCCATCGTAGATCTCAATATCACTTACGATCAGGTGAACTGTGTTCATTAGAATTAACAATATAATAAATAAATATTAGGACACATTTCACACACGGCTGGTTAACCCCATACTGAACCATTTCTAGTTCGTGTTATGGTAGCTGACACAACGGGTATACATACATATTTTATATCGATACATATTTAACACCTAGACCCACAGCCAACAAATTTAGTTGAGCACAAAGATGTTGACCGTGCCAGGAATCGAACCCGGAACCTTCTTATTGGCAGTCCGGCATGCTAACCTTTACGCCAACGAGGTCGTAACACATAAGCAACACAATTAATGAATAATACTCAAAGTGCACCCTGTTATTAGTTTAAAGGGCATGACTAAGAATACATAAAATTATTGATTACTATACTTAGAATTAACAGTATGATTTTTAAGAGAAATATGTTTAATTTAAAAGTTCCGTCACTGATCATGAAACTACGTATGTATACGTTATATAATCTGCCCTTCAGTTGGAAATCCGCCCCCGTTGAGGTGAAGGTGGTATAAAATCCGTAACGCCATTACTAACTAACTTTGTAACGATCGGAACTTTAAAAGGTTCAAATAGATCCACGGATGTTTAGAAACTCCGCTAAGTGGGATTGATGGGGCTCGGTAACTAAATTAGGTTAATTATTTTTTTAAGTTTCATTTTATACTAGCTGCGCCACCCGAAGTCGCCCGTGTCAATTCAGGTCTTCTTACCCATCTCCAGACAAAACTCAGAACTTTTTTTTTTGAGCGAATCGATAGGGTTCGGACTGAACTTATTATCTTTTTTTTTCGTAATTTTTGTTATTCTGGGTTCCTCAGCTCGTTGAATTTAAAATACGCGTTTGGCGAGATTTAAAGCCTTTATTTAAATCAGTTAAGTCGTTTGAACGTGAAGACGTAACAAACATACACACTAACACACACACACACACACACACACACACATTCACATAAACTTTCACATTTATAATTTTGGCAGGATTTTATGTTTATTTCTTTTAGGTTGTTCTTGAAAAATTGTGCTTCAGAGAAAGTAGTGTTTACAATACTGACTGACATTTTTCGTACGCTATTGATTTGATTCGCAAAAAATCGACCTACACGCCGGGGGAGCCACGGGCAAAAGTTAGTTTTTTTTATAAAAATATCCAATTTTTCCCAACTCTCAGTCAAATTATAAGTCTATTTTTGTATCGTGTAATCCTTGATCAAAACTTAAGACGCAATAAAATATCTTTATCTTTATCTAAGCTAGAATACCCATTATCAAACTCTATAAACGCGAGCTTGGCTAGGATATAATCGTCTGCGTTAGAAAACAAAGTCCCCGCCCAGCTAAGCTAGTGTCCAATATAAAATCAATGCATAGTTCGGGAACACTAGCGATGAGATAATATTGTATTAGAGGCTATTGAGATGGTACAGACAGTATTATGTTGGGGACGGGAGACTATTCTGGAGATTGAGATAGAGACTATTTTAAGTCTAACTGTAATTTTTTATTACTCCTTCTCTTCTCTTCTTAGTCGTAACTTCATTAAATTCAAATTCATTTATTTTTGTGACAGGAAAAACATATAGGTACACAAATAACAACACACATGAAACATTTCCGATCACGCGCCGGCCTCAACTCAGCATGTGCTGGCTGCAGGCAACCAGCGCTGATCTTCCGTTCAGACCGACGGGTGACGACACGAACGTCGAGAAAACAGACAAAAGAAACTATAAAATAGGAATATAAAATAGGTTTAAAACAGGTGAACAATAACAAATCAGCAAGAACAGCACTAAAAACATTATACAAGAAAATTGATAAAAAAATACAGGTCATATACACATATTGCAGGGTAACAATATTAAAGCATAATATGTATAAAGGGCGAATTATATTGCGCTAGTATCGTTGCGGAGAGGTGCTTCGTCTTTTTGATGCTTATGATGCATTACTGTAGGTCGTGTCTAATACAGAGTGTCGATCACTCGGTTCACTATGGTCTTCCATTTTTTCCTGCCTTTGGCTGTCTTAAAAGCTTCAGCAATAGGTAGGCCAGTGAGCGTCTTTACGAGGTCTGACCAGCGAGTAGGAGAGCGACCTCGTGCTCTTTTTCCGTCAACTTGGCCAACTACCACGAGCTTCTCGAGGCAATCAGGGTTTCTACGAGCGACATGTCCAAAATATTTGAGAATTCGCTGGTAGCAGAGAGTGGAAACCCTTCTTACAGCTACACATTTGACCAGCAGGGCAAGTAATTATACAATAATGCAATTGTAGCTCAAAGTGAATAAATTGACACGCCAAAACAGAATGACATTTCTTTGTCTATTCTCCCTGTTATTCTACTGTTTTACTTTAGGAACGACTATATTTATTAAATGTAAGAAAAAACTGCCGTTTAAATGTTTCAAAGACCTGAAGGTCTTCAAACTTTTATCTTTTAAAAGAACTATTGTGTGTCAAACTTGTATGCAAATCTTCTTCTTCTTCTTCTTATTAGCTTTGTGGCCAAACTCTGGTGTCGAGAATTTTCAAGCTACCCGAACGCTTGGCTTAACGACTGTTTGTACTAAGACTAACAACTGAGACCTATAATTTAACGTGTCATCCGACCCAGGGTAGCGCCCAGATGAAAATGCCATTTGAAAACTGACAGTCTTGGTCACCCATCCAAACACTGGCCGCATCGACCGTTACTTCAGGCGCCACAAATAATTTACAAACATATTGTTTTATGCAAATAATATTCCAGAATACACCCTGTTCCTGTTCTAACTGGATGCAATGGCGTATACGAGGGAATTGTCTTAAGAGAGCAAAGACGTTCCGGGACGCAGAGTTACTGTTAACTACTAGGGATGTACCGCTTATACCGACATGAAAATATCGATACCACTCACTTTTATTGACAAATATAGTGTGACGCAATACTAAGTAACAGTAGTAAAATTAAAATATCAAAAGAAAAAATAAAATGCTTACTTCGAAATAAAAATAAATAACGTGAATTTTTGACTTTGGTTGTGTTCATTTCTTTTTAAAATAGCATGTTGTAATAACCTTTTGTTGCCTATTTATTTTACTCCCAAGAATATAATCATATAAGAAACTTCAAAATGATATTTTGCTATTTTAAATTCTTTGACACTATACAAATAATTAACGGTAACTTCGGGAAATATTTTATTACATTGAACTATATATTTGACTACATCATAAACATGAATTTACCTTGACATATTAAACTGTAGGTTTAATGTGTCAAGTTAAAAAATAAACTGTAAGTTTAATGCACAGCTACAGTTTATTTTTGTTAAGGTACAACTTATTTTAATAAAACATTTTTTTATTCCTTGTACACCCTAACGCAAAATCAGATAAGATAGCGTGTGAGAGGATAACAACTAGTAAATAAAATAAAATATAATAAAATAGCCTTTATTCTAAGATATATAACAAATTTGTCACATTTTATTTTCCTTTTCACTCTTCCATATTCATATCTTCATTTGTTTTATATGCCGAAGTTGCCTAAGCGGCATAGGCCTCCCTTATAAGCTTCCATTCTTCTCTGTCCCTCGCCCTTGACATCCATGCCAGCCCTCTCCCCCGGCTTCGTGATGCGTCCAGAGGTATCCATTCTGTTGCTTTCTTCGTCCATCTTTCGTCAAAAGTTGATAAGGATAATAACTAATCAACTTTTAAATTGACATATCGATATCGACAAACTATCACGCACATCCCTAGCCTCGTATCGCTGAGCTCTCAAACTTAACGCATTACCTCAACTGCATGCACGTAGACTGAAACTGTGAAACTTTGGCCGTATCCTTACACCTCGCCGATGCCTGCTGCAATTTGACAGCTAGCGCTTTTACGCTGCAGGGTACTGCAAGCAGGTCGGACAAAACTATCATAGGAATATAATTAAGCGTATTAAGCGCTGTGTAACGTTATAAAGCGCTGTTGCGCTGAGTTATGCCGTACCATACATAGGGTAAAGCGCCTATCGCGTGGCAGTAGGTTTTTCACTAAAGTAATTCATATTGAATTAAAAACTCTAACGGTTCTAGGTTCATTGCCTACAAAAAAGGATTTGTTTTAATTTCTGTACTTGCAAAAGCACAACATTTTTAAACTTTAAAACGACTATTATCTTATGTCAAACGTAAAACTAAAATAAAAATACATACAGTCGAATATATAACCTCCTCCTTTTTGAAGTTAGTTAAAATAGTGTGTCTATGTATCTATTATAGTCATCCATGGCTCAAGTTCATTACGATGTAAAAGTAAAAACAATTCCTCATAATAATGCACTAGGATAAGAACCTACACTAGTGTTGTATTAAGTTATAATATACATAATAAATTAATAAATAATTTTAAAACTGAACTGATTTAGGCAAATTTTACGTTATCGTGTTTTGATACTTAACATACTTGGCAATGAAAAAAAGCTTTTGTAAATGACTGCTTAGGTAAAGAAAATTTTGGCAGTATAACTCTTCGGCAAATAACCAAATTTATTATAGGTTAGTATCGGTCGTTTGATATATCGTCGCAAGCTCGTATGTTTTGGAAAATTACACCAAAAGTAATTCTTCGATTTATTAAAAGACATAATGTCAATTTATGTTCTTTTTCTCTTCCTTCTTTTTATGGTGCCTCTCCAACTAGTGAAGGTTGGCCATCAGATCTGCATATTTTATTTTGTACATTGCCAAACGAAACAATTCAGTGGCACTTCTGATCCCAGACAATTCTCGAATGTTTTGCAACCATAATTTTCTTTTGCAAATTTTATTATAACCGCATCCTGATTATGGTACCTAAGTGAAAAACTACACTGCCCGATTCAACAAAAATGGATGGACACTCTATTTGGTAAGAAGTAGTATTTTTTTATTTGTGTTGTGTGTTGTCCTAATATTGAAATTACTATTTATTATCATTTTATCGCGACTGTTTTAATTTATCGTAAATTTAATATCATTTAAGACATTTTTTATGGATTTGATATTTTGATTATATTATTGATTATTTATTTTTAAAGTTACGCTGTTTGGTAAAAATAATAAAAAAAATGATTATATTCTTTATCATCAAAAAAATAAAATTTTATTGATAATAATTATAATAATATAACGTAAATAATAATATGATTTTGATTCTGGATTATATGAATTATTATTATTAGTACAGATTTACAAATGTTTTTGTCATAACTCTGAAGAGGGTTAACTATTAATTATTTAGTTCCACATAGCAACCGCGGGGCGGCGCGGTCGGTTAACAAAACACAATGCCCATTGAATTTGCGTTCGATCGTCAAACGAAGTTCAAATTTCAAATATTGGAATCGACGAATCGTGCGCGAGGCCAAACGATAGTACCTATTTAGAATTTGGAATTATTTATGGAGCCGGGGTTTATTTGCGTTTTTCATTGTGGAATGAAACAATGGACGATAGATGCAAGGGGTAGCGGTTTATCTGTTTTAAATTTATCTTTTGATGTATTTCCGCCGGTGTTAGGAAAAAACAATAGAGCGACAGCGGGGCAACCACAGGTAGTGGATAACTTGACGACCTCGTTGGCGCAACGGTTACCATGCCGGACTGCTAACCAGAAGGTTCCGGGTTCGATTCCCGGCCCGGCCGACATGTTTGTGCTTAACTAAATTTGTTGGTTGTGGGTCTGGATGTTAAATATGTATCTCTAAAAAATATATATGTATGCATATGTAGTATATCAGTTGTGTTAGCTACTATAACACGAACTAGAAATGGTTCAGTATGGGGTTAACCAGCCATGTGTGAATTGTGTCCAAAAAAAAAAAAAAAACTTATCCACCGGGAAAGGCAATAATCAGATTTTTTTCTTTGCTGCGTTTGAAGTTATATTGTTGTAAATTTCTTAAAAATTTTCTGCAACACAAATAATATTTCTAATTTTTATTATAAAAACTAAAACACAAAACGATTACGGACTTTTCTTTAATTTTCTCACCTTCGAATTAAACGATAGTCTGCCATATGTCAATCAAACAGTAATTTCCGTCATTTTACTTGAAAACTGTGGGCTATTCCCCGCATTCATATAGTTTTCAACATTTCCTTTTCGACATAAAATTTCCCGGATTAACGTCAAGTGGAAATGTTTTATAAGAGAAATTAATCCTTGTTTCCAAGGTAATAAGGTGGATTTCTACTGAGAGGTGAAAGTAATGGTGGAAAGACTATAAGTCCTCGTTCAATGCTCACACCGCAGAGAAAAAACACCGTACATAAGCAGCCCACTATACGTTCCCACTGCTGGTACTCGGAGCCTTCTCTTATGAGGAGAGAGATATATAGCCCATAATCCACTTAGCCAAGTGCGGGTTGGCGGATGACACACGTCTTCGGATATTGTCCTCAAACATGCCGGTTTCCTCACGATGTTTTCCTTCACCGTAAAGCGAATGTTAATCCACACATAACTTAAAAAAACAAGTTATTGGTGTAGGTCCGGGATTGAACCAGAGGCCGTCTGATTGAAAAACAGACGTAATTACCACCGAGCCACACTCGCTTTTAAACTCCTTGGGACAATAAATGCATTTACATCTTGTCAGTATTACGACCTTGCACTTTAATGACTAAATCAGTCTATCATCAGAACATTATAATCAACTTGGTAGGTATATCATGTCATGCTTCGAATATATTTAAAGTCGGTTGTATGTAAGAAGTACAATTAATTTTGCATTACTAGAGGACAAACGTCGGTCGATCTTGGAATGATCTCATCGGTTACCTTACAGAGCAAGTCAGTAAGAGTAATCCAGCAAAAAATTCGGGGACGTTAATTTGACGTGTATGAAAGAAAGAAAGAAAGAAAGAAAATAAATTTATTGTGCACAAAACAAAAAAACATACAATAAATGATGCGAGTAGATAATTATGTATGTGTGTGTTAGTGTGTGTGTTTGTGAATGTGTGTGTGTGGCAACGTTTTTGATTAAGATTTTTGTAAGAAAAGTGTATTAATTCGGTGTTTCTTAGCTATATTTGATGGAAATCGGAAAAACGTCGTGAGAAAACCATAAGCATTTTCTACTGCTTGCCTGAAACAATTGAAAATCTGGCGACTAATAACTATAACCGTCAAAAAACTACTATTAATAACAATTATAACTACAGTCAAATAACTAACGGTATTTTCTAGAAGCTTTCTTCAGAGCCAATTCTGTTTTTGACACTTATCGCACACGGTTGGTAAGCTTCATAATAAACCATTTCTAGTTTGTATTATGGTTGCTAACTCAACTAATATACTACATATACATAGATATATACTTTATATACATACATATTTAACACCCAGATCGACAGTCAACAAATTTAGTTCAGCCCGAAGATGTTGGCTTTGCCGGGAATCGAACCCGGGACCCTTTGGTTGGCAGTCCGGCAAGGTTACCATTACGCCAACGAGGTCTTCAAATTCTAGACTAAGCCTACCCCATCTATAGCCAAAGTCACTGCCCCGTGTTATGCGATTTGTCGATTAAACGCCTAGCGTTCAAAAAATGAAAACGTCCCATACTGATATTATATCTGATATAAATAATGACGTGCAACCTTTTTGCTCGAAGTTCAGTGCACAAATTTCCGTTACAACAGCAAAAAATAATGTAATTTATCGAATTCAATAGTACGAAATTAGGTTTCGATTCTGAATATGAACCTATTTTTTGTACCAATCCATCGGCTGCTGTGGAGTGGATGCAAAAAAGGGGTATAATAATCTCTCAATTGAACTGGTTTGGTTTCCAACAAAAGATCTGCATTTAGAATTGTAAAAAAAACATATTGCACCTGGCAGGAGTCTTAGTTTTTTGCCCAAATGCGGGCGGTTTGTGGAGTTTTATGTTTTTATGGATGACGGTTAGGACAGAAATCCAAGACTTATATACACTACCGGCCAAAAGTTTGAGATCACCATTGAAAAATTTTGTTATTAGTAACTATCCCCAAAATATTGGTGATAAAAAGGAATCTTTTATTTTTTGACGTGACAACGTCTTAAATTAGGTTGCGGCTGGGAGTCACTTATGAAAAAGTGTAACGCCTGGTAACGTTACGATGAGTCACCGAACGAGAGAGAGACCCGCCGAATGCCTTGCGTCTCTCTCCCACTCAACTATGATCGGTCTGCCGCGCGCGCAGCACGCGGCAGACGTTGTCACGTAAAATCTTCGCCCGTAAAACCGACTTTACAGGCAACCATTTTTTTATTCATTAATTTAATCGTCCTACTCCCCAGTTTGTTTTTTGGGGATCTTAGTCTACTTAATATAATTCTATCCTACTTAATATCATCTATCCTACTTAACATCATCTATCCTACTTAACATCATTCTGTCTTAGTATACTTTGACTTACTATTTACTTTATTAACATAACCTATTTAGTGTTCTTTTATGTACGGTTAAGTCTGAAATCCAAGACTTATATACACTGTGGCCAAAAGTTTCAGACCACCATTGAAAAATTTTGTTATTAGTAAGTATCCCCAAAATATTGGTGATAAAAAGAAATCTTATATTTTTTTTTTGTAGTGGTCTCAAACTTTTGACTGGCATTGTAGGTACCTTATGTTTTTGATATGGAGGAAATGCATTGACGCATCCTGGCCAATCTTCGGGGGAGGCGGCGAGGTATGTCGGGCTCAGTGCCAGAGTGGCGACCCCTACAGAGTACAACCTCCACGGTATTCCCTCGCTGCACCTTAAAGCCAGAGGGCTGGCACATGTACGTACTCTCCAATCGCCCCTGCAGAAGACCTATATACCTAAGAATACGTGATGAATTAACCTATTTATATTATGAAAGAGAATGGTGTGAATGTAGCAACGACAACTAAACAACGGATTTTTAGACAGACAGATGGACCGACAGAGAAGTTTCGGCTAACTAAGGTGATCTGACGCGATCGCCAGCGGTCGATACAACTAGTCATTGGATGGGTCATACACAAAATGATACGTTAAATTGTATGTCTCGACTGTTAGTCTTCGGGCGGCCTGAAAACTCTTGACAATAGTGCTTGTGACTTAGCTCATACGAAGAAGAACAAGAAGCAAAACTATTATAAACAATTCATGTTTTTTTTATTTATTCGTTTAATGACAACTATAACTGTATTAAGCTTAAGCTTAACTTTAGGTACTTACCTATAAATAAATACGTTTTTTAAATTTTAATTTATTATTTAAAATATTTTTTATTTTTATAATTCTTATAATAAATAAAACTTCTAAATATATACTTACCATGTTTATTACTCAAACACTACATTGTTAATTAGGAGTACATAAGAGAGTAATGAAATATACAGAATATTTTTATTTTATTTTTATTTAAAATTGTATAATTAGCACAACAGATTTTTCCCACAACTTGCCGAGTCATTATCAGCCCATATACGATTATAATGTAGGTAGTGGATACAGGGTTTCTGATAACAGAGCCAGACCTAATCGTAAGCGAGTGTGGCTCGGTGGCAAAACGTCAGCTTTTCAATATGACGGCTCCTTTTTTTGTGAGTTTTCTCCTTAGGAAATAACTCCCCTTGCAGTGTACATGGTGCACCACGACCACCTTGGGGACCATGAGTGCAATCGACAACTCCAGTCCGACGTCCTAGGTCCACATTATTAAAAATTAATAATTATAGTACTAACTTAAACTTTTAAAACATATTCTTTTTTGCCTTATCCACTAAGTATCTTATCACTTTTCGTACGGCTTCTTGCACTAAATAAAAAAAAAAACTGAATCATTACAATGACATTTAAATTCGGTTCACATATGACTTTGGAGTACTGAAGTACAAACACTAGAACAAAAAGATGTCGGTTGAAGAAATAACTCTGTATAGAAGAATAGGTATCAATTCCATCTCACGGCCGCCGCCCGTCTGTCTGTCAAAGGCAATGTATCCTTATTCGGTGGATGATTAATTTGTTAATACGGAAAAATAATACTAGGATTGTGGGAATTAGATGACTTTGTTTTAGAAAAAGGGTTCCGTACAAAAAAAAAACAGTACGAATTCTGATACACAGTTTGACAGTGAAAAAAATATTGCGCACTCTACACATTTTAAACATATTACTACACAATATACTAGATGTTTTATTACAGTAAACAAAACATGTAGAGGCCTCAATACTTTTTGGTACCAGCCAAGTTAAATTTGTAAATTTATAAAATTTTAAAACTTCACCATAATTCAGTGGCATGGCTGCCACTGAACCGAACTAGAATAAACGGAAGAGTAACTCCATACAATTGCCGCTTAGAATTTGTATCCATCTACGCACACAATTATATCTACCGTTATCCCAACAAAACACACACAAAGCTCGCACGCCATTGGTCGCGGGCGCTCGGGTAGCTGCTTTGCCCCGCCCACCGCGGTATTTTACGATTACGCGTGGAACCATTTTATCGGCCAAATTACTATTCTATTTATTCTAATTCACTGGTGGCAACCATCTTGAATTTATTATCATTTTGGATGAGTCTAGTCAAGCCTTTATTTGATATCTATTTGTGAATAATTATGCTTAAAATAAATCAAATAATCAAGCAAACAAACTACATAAAAATATAAAAAAAAAATGTTTGATATAGTTCTATAAAAATTATATTCCTACAGATCTCTAAAAAATAATTAATTACCACTCCGCTTTGAAGGCACGCGAACAAGGAATGCTGTAGTTAGATCAGTTTCTTTAAATATGGTCAGATTTTGTAACTTGTATGGCATTTTATGTACATTCTATAAATTACGTAGTTATGAGTATAACTTACTATGTTACATAACTATAATAAAATACAGGAATGTAGTTGGTGGGCAAATAAAACAAAGCTCAATCAAGAGAATGCTCTACCACCATGCTATGGTTTCCTTACGATATTTTTCTTCACGTAAAGTTCAAGTCTATTTACAAGAACCGAACCCATGCCATGCGGGATGTAAGGTGACCGACCACTCGCTTGAGCTTGCGTCATATCTCAGCCAATTGAGCCGTCATCGCTTTTAAAGGTATCGCGAAGTATATTTTTCGTTAATTTCTAAAAGTACGACTAAAGTTAACTGTCTAGTTAGTACTAAAGTGAGGAGACGAGCACGAAGCGAATCGTTTGGTCTCGGACTCCGTCCCCACTTGGAGGCCTTGGGGCATTGGACGCGGGGGTGTCCGGTGCCTCACACCAGGGATAAGGGCCTCCCGAGGAGACGACGTCTTTGGTTGTCCCAGGGCATCGCTCAGGGCAAACTGCGGACAGCGGCCTGGGCGGGGAGAGCAGCGGCATTACTCGAAGCGGTCCTGCATCCCTGCCCCCGCCGTGTGATGGGACACCGTGAGGTTGTAGTCGGTAGTGACGCCCCTCTGGCCCTCGAGCCCGACTTAACCCGCCCGCATCCCCAGACTTGAGGCGGGAGATGCATTTGCTTGCGTCATTTCCTCACGTAAAAACGGCATACTAAAACCTCTAAAAATTATGCATTATTTACTAGTTGGTATAATTTACTAGTCTGTTAGTGCAGTGTTAATAATAGTTCACTTTTTACATTTATAACGTGATGGCAAGTAGGTGGTGAGTTTTTAGGCCACTCGTCGGTCCTGTCGGCATAATAAATAGGCTAAGTCACCGTTATCTACAACTGCGTCGCATTTTATTATTTATCGCCATACGACTCTGCTGCTGACAGATAACATGGCTGGAGTCATGCACTAGTGAAGCAAGATCCGATTATTTTACACTAGCTCCGTCCAGCGGCGTTTCCGCATTCGTTTGGTCGATACGGATAAAAGTTCTTTGCATATAATTTGGAAACTTGCTTACACAATAAATAATCTTAAGTATTATTGTTAAATTTTTATATAAATATATACATAATATATGTAAATTTTATTAAGATATCATAGAAGGTTAAGCAAAGGTTGATGCAGACAGTCTTTGGATAGGTGATCTTGCACCAATTGATATTTTAACATGTGGCATTATCATCTGGGAGCTTCCGTGGGTTGAATGACACGTTTTTATTAGGCCCCGGCTGTTAATCTTAGTACAAGTAGTCGTTAATCCAAGTAAGAGGCATTCGGGCGAATCGAAAACATTTGAGACTTAACCACTTAGCTAATAAAAAGGATATTTAAGACGAATTCGGGATTAAAAATATGTAAAACCTCACCTATGATTTTTTGCAGAGTTTAAAAAAAGGATATTTAAGACGAATTCGGGATTAAAAATATGTAAAACCTCACCTATGATTTTTTAAAGTATTTTAGAAATCCAAGGGTTCCTAAAGTGTTTTTTTTTTAAACTGTGTTATCGGAATTAATGGTGTCTCCCAAATTTTTACAATGGTATGTGTACACGCCGAAATAAAATAAAAATAATGTATTAGAAATGTATTCATCAATTACAAACTATTTCCTTATTCTAATTCAGTCTCTAAATATTAGTTATTAAAGTACATTTAGCTATTACGTTATGTAAGTAGACAATACAGCAACTTGATTCACGCTGACTTAAATGGTCATTTAAAAACATCTAAATGCAGATGCCGGCGCCATTTTGATTCTGGTCCCATTTCCTCCACGTCCGGGAAGCCCGGTACGTTTGAGATAAAGCTGAAATATTATCGCGCCGGATCGAATCTGCATACGGAGTGCACTACAAAGGGAAACAACAGTTCTGTTTTACGGGTGCAACGTTTGTTGTACTTACATTTTTCTTCTTTTTCGTAAAGTAGAAGAACAGAAACGATTACGAACACAGGAACATGTTTGTATGTTTGTGTTCGTGTCTTTGTGTGTTTGTATATTTGCGTGTTTTCGTGTTAACACTTACATTATTTATTGGAGGCCAAGCTGTGGGTAAAAGCTAGTATAACATATATAAAAACTTCAATAATATTAAGTGCAATAACATAAGGACTAAAATATCTTGACAATGGTGGCGATTCAGCGGCACACACGACTTAACTAAATTTAAAGAAGCCCCGTCTCTTTTCATCTTAGGTGGCCAGAAAGAGACGACACGTTCCGTACCACAGACAAAATCACGTCAAATATGGAAAATGTAGGTAGTTTTGTAGGTGATACAAGTGAGTGCGGACTAAAGTCGCCTATATTTTCTACATTTGACGTGATTTAAGTTGGTTTGACTATGGTGCGGAACGTGTCGTCTCATTCTGGCCACCTTAGATGAAAAGAGACGGGGCTTCTTTAAATTTAGTTTAGTCGTGTGTGCCGCTGAATAGCCACCATTATATCCAGACACTCATTGGAAATTAAAATAAATTCATATCATAAATTAATATCGTTGACGACCTCGTTGGC
This sequence comes from Mellilla xanthometata, assembly GCA_035578125.1. Lineage (NCBI taxonomy): Eukaryota > Metazoa > Arthropoda > Insecta > Lepidoptera > Geometridae > Mellilla > Mellilla xanthometata. The sequence goes on along the minus strand of JAPUBQ010000001.1, from coordinate 12,614,880 downwards.
GTAAAGGTTACCATGCCGATCTGCTAATCAGAAGGTTCCAGGTTCGATTCCCGGCCGAGTCAACATCTTTGTGCTTAACTAAATTTGTTGGCTGTGCGTTTGGATGTTAAATATGTATTTATATATAATATGTATGTATGTATATGTAGTATATCAGTTGTGTTATCAACCATTATACGAGCTAGAAATGGTTCAGTATGGGGCTAACCAGCCGTATGTGAATGTGTCCTAATATTTATATTTATTTATTTATTTTATATACATGCATCACTTACTATATCTTTCTTCCTAGTTTTTTCAGGCAATGTTCAATTTATATTACTAAAATGAAAACTAAAATAAGCAATCAAAAATAAAGTAGTAACTCAAATCAGTCGTAAAATTATACATAGCTTATGTTTAATTCCAATGTTTACTTAAAATATATTTTCATTTTAACACTTTAATCATAAGTATATGTTACTGTTTAGCTGTTGCATATCTCCATCCTCTATGCCACCAGGCACGCACGGCTTATCGCCGGTTCACTTTTAATTACTATTTAAACTAATTAATTACTATAACGCAATATTGTTTTGATGCTTGACTGAAATAAGGACTATTTTTTTTTCTTAAAAAATAGGTTTAAAGTAAGGTACGCAACTCAAATTCTATTTTGTGATTATGTTATAGTTATGGGCGGAAGTATTCAACCAATCAGTGTGACTTATGGAGCTATTATACTGGGTTCAGCCGCGCCATACCGATTCGAAATAAATTAATATAAAATCAACAATTAACAATATTAAAATCTTCTTCTTCTTGGTATAAGCTTAGTGGCCAAGCTCTGGTGTCGAGAGTTTTCAAACCGCCCGAAGGCCTCTGACTTGGCTTAACGACTGTACTAAGACTAACAGCCGGAACCTACAATTAAACGTGTCATCCGACCCACGATAGCGCCTAGGTAAAAATGCCACTTGAAAAACGATAGTCTTGTGCATGGTCACCCATCCAAACCCTGTCGGTATCGAATGTCGCATAGCTTCGATGATCGCGTCCGATCACCTTAGCTGGCCGAGCTACAAGCGCTACTTATGGTGATGATTAAGTGCATTGATCTTCGAGAATCTTCGCTACAATTGAAACGTTTAGTAGGTACCTAGCTGTCTAGCAATACTTAATTATCTCCTTAGTAGAGACCTACTTGTGGGAAGAATGACCTCTCTTCTTATCTATATGTTCTTATCTTGTAGTTAAAGTAGGCAGTTAATTATTACTTGCTATTAATATAATATTGCTTATCTATAAAATTAAAACGATGATGTTTCGATGTTTTTTGTTTATTATTTGTAAAAAAGGTTTACCAAAAATCAGTTATATATGCAAAGTTTTAATTTAGTTTATTCTACAATTCATCAAATTTTCCAGTAATATTATAAAAAATAAGGGTTGTGTGTGTATCTTATTACTTTATTTGTTACTAAGGCTAGGTACGTTCTAATAGCTGGTCTGATTTCGTTATAAGTTAACCGATTGCCAGAAAACTTCAAATAATTGTCGAAGTGCGAGTTGGGTTCGCGCATGAAGGGTTCCGTACCATCATTGTATGGAAGCTCCCGTTAAATATTTATTTTATTTCAATTTTATAATTTAATTTGACAGCCAATATAATTCATTTTTTTGCGAGTTTTTATCTTGAAAACTTTAAGTATTATTGATATATAGCAAAACCACCACCCTCTACTTGTCCGTATCTTAAATCCATCTCAAGGTTGCCTGGGAGAAATCACCTTAGGCATTAAGGCCTATATTTTTTATGTACTACCTATATTTTTTTTTCTTGATATATAATATTGTCTTTTTTTGTATTTTTTTATACTAAGATGGGTTTGCGCTTGATCAGAATTCACCTGATGGTAAGCGATATTGTGATCTAAGATGGAACGCGCTTACCCAGAAGAAACCGGTTCACTCGTGCTTTGAAAACCGCAAGATTATAGTTTTCGGGGAACAGGGCATTTGGCAAAGAGTTCCACACCTTGGCAGTACGTACAATGAAGGTGGAGGCAAAACGCTTAGTGCGCATTTTAGGTATCTCGTATATGGTCGTATTTATCTAGCAGTTGCCTTATCATGCCCGTGTAAACGCTTGCCCCGCGGGTTATCACTTGATTGATTGATTTAGTACCTAATTAGTTACAATTTGTAAATGTTACCATATCTTATCCAGCCAGCTGTGCTTATTACGACTTTATTAAACTTGGAATAATAAGGTCGTCGGGTCAAATTTTAATTTTGTGTTACAGTAATACAATGTTAACGTTATCTAACGGTATGACGTTATAGAGAGTTGTCGAGAAATGGAGAGGAGTACTTAAAGCATGAAAGTTATTAACAGTTATTTGTGATTCCTTGCCGTTTTCACGTTATGAAGAGTTGTCGCTAAATAGAAAGACGTACTAAAAATAAGAGTAATTTAACAAAATTTTTTTTTTCTTTCTTGCTATGCCTACTGTTTGAAAGTTTATGAATAATTATGGTCATGACGACCTCGCTGGCGTAATGGTTACCATGCCGGACTGCTAATCAGAAGGTTCCGAGTTCGATTCCCGGCTCGGTCAACTAAATTTGTTGGCTGTGGGTCTGGGTGTTAAATATGTATTTATATATAATATGTATGTATGTAGATGTAGTATATCGGTTGTGTTAGCAACCATAATACGAGCTAGAAATGTTTCAGTATGGGGTTAACCAGCCGTGTGTGAAATATGTCCTAATATTTTTTTATTTATTTTTTAATAACCATTATTGCGTACATTTGAGCGTCTCTAATTGGGGTGTCTGTACTTATTTACGTCAAATTAAAGGAAAATAACTTCTAAATGTTTTCTTTACTAATTTCAGTGAGGAACTCGTTGGCGTAATGGCTATCATGACGAACTGTCAATCAGAACCGGGTCCGATTCCCGCCACGGCCAACATCTTTGTCATGGACCAAATTTGTTGGTTGTCGGTCTGGGTGTTAAATATGAATCGATATAAAGTATTTATGTAGTACTAGCATCCCGTCCCGGCTTTGCACGGACATAACAATAATATGATAAGCAAAGAAAAAAAATATAATGTATGCTATTCGGAGATAATGTAACTCCCCAACGGTAAAATAATTTTTGAAATCGGTCCAGTAGTTTCGTAGCTTATTCGCGTCAAACAAACAAACAATTTTTTTTAATAATATTAGTATAGTCATCAGGCGTCTTTATAGTATATCAAGTGTCTTTATAATTAATAAAAAAAAATCCTTTTCGAAAGACTCGTCCAAAACGCAACAGTTTAAAGTAAAACCGATGCTTTAAATGCAAAGAGCCTCGACTGGTAGACATTTGGCACAAATTGAATGCAACTGGCAGTTCCAAATGTTACAACTTTCGAATACATCATAATGGACCGTAATGGGTCATAATGGACCATAATGCCGGCAGTAAGGGAATCAACAGGCGAATAAAATTTTGCGGTCGATGCAATGTTTAGGGTGGTGATAAATTTTTGGATAGGATAACGTTTTATGGGAGACGGAAATAGGTTTTTTAAACCCTAACTCTAAAACGATGGGGTGTTAAAAGGTCGTGTGTTTTGTATGTGTGTGTGTGTGTGTGAGTCAATCTCGATTTATGATAACGCTCCTAATTATACAATATGTTTGTCTATCCGTGTCGGAGCCTAAAATGGTAAAATATAGGATTCATTTTATCGACAAATCAAGCTCTATTCTCATAGATTTTTGTAAAAAGCGTACCTACTTTAAGATATTTTCTTACAAAAACAAAATATTTTTAGAGATTTTTTCTTTTTATTATTGAATAAAAATTTGCAAATGTTTAACTTTGTTTTATTGCGCATACGTTCGGCTATCAAAAGATATATATTTTTAATCAATATGCACTTTACATGGTAAGTTATGACAAAATTTATACAAGCGCTCAAGGGTTGGCGCAAAAATACAAAATGGCTGCCAATCCACAATTAAGAGAGTATGGTATTAACCAGCCGTGTGTGAAATGTGTCCAAATATTTATAAAAAAAAAACTTATTCGTAAGTAACTCCTTTCATCCACTTCTTTCGCATTGATTCGTCGAATTTCCACAATTAATTAACTAAGCAGTTACTCGTATTTTACAGCTCAAATTTCCCCCGTCGAAATGACCTGAAGTTTTTCCTTTTATGTACGTCGCGAGTGCAAGCGCTAAGCGTTTCGCCATATTTTAATGGCGGAATAGTTGGTCCATAAACTCGTTTGATTTATTTTATGACCGCTATGGAGGTTTGGTGCCTTTGTTAGCGGAGATCGTTAGAATATTGTTTTAAATAGGTATAGTACTGTAGTTTTGGAATCTTATTTTCTATGGTACATGTATATATTAAGTTAAATGATTTGATTTCATTAAAATAAAGACGCTTCCTTATTTTGCCGACTAATAAAGTGATAATACAGAGGTTATTAATTTTTCTAGTCAGTTACGTTTTGTCTGGTCAGTATGAGTTCCATTAACTTTTCCATGGTTCAGAATTGTAGGTGCCGTTTGTTCAATCATCGAGAAATAATGTCAGACACCATTGTGATAACTTAAACTTTATCAAAGCTTAGCCTCTTAGCTTATATTAAAAAAGGATATGTTCATCAAACACAATAATGTTAAGAAATGGTGATCTTATAAAAATCTAATTATTTTTTAGCCTTACGGCATCACGCCGTACTGGGCAAGTCAATTTATAATTTACTTTATTTCTAAATTTTATATGCCTATATTACGAGTACACTCATAATATTATTACATAAATCTATGTTATCTATATTTTTTCTTACACCGGATTATTAAATTAGTAACACGCCTGCGAACTAGTTGTGTTTTTTTTTAAATGTCGCTTACACTGGCACCGCACCTCGAACGCTATCATGAGCGCATTTGGAATTAATGGGTATACCTTAAACCATTCGAATTAGATACTGGATGTTTTTGAGAATACCTAATTTGATGGCCGTTTAATGATGTTGTGACGGCTCTAATCCTATACTCCAAATTATATGTTGCCATGGACTGCCAACTAAGCAGTTACTACTATACTATACTTAGGAGTATACTATACTCCAAATTATATGTTGCCATGGACTGCCAACTAAGCAGTTACTACTATACTATACTTAGGAGTATACTATACTCCAAATTATATGTTGCCATGGACTACCAACTAAGCAGTTACTACTATACTATACTTTGGAGTATACCATACTCCAAATTATATGTTGCCATGGACTGCCAACTAAGCAGTTACTACTATACTATACTTTGGAGTATACTATACTCCAAATTATATGTTGCCATGTCGGATTGCCAAACAGAGGTTCTGGGTTTAATCGAACCCGGGACCCTCTGGTTGGAAGTCAACCCGGCACGGCTAACAACTTTGTGATGAACTAAATTTGTTGGCTACCGGTCTGGGCGTTATATATGTATCGATATAAAGTATTGATGTAGGTATATAGTAGGCAGTAGGTATATGGTAGGCCGTGATAGCTAGAAAGCTAAAATTATCACAGATTGTGTATTTTCGTTTCCGCTATATCAATCCACGAGTATTTTTCGTGTTTTTAACCAACTTCAAAAAAGGATGAGGTTATATATTGGACTGTATGTATTTTTTTATGTATGTTCACCGATTTTTTTTAGTTCCATATTAATAACGATAACATATAGACCCAAGTCAAATTAAATTATAAAATTAAAATAAAATAACAATATTCAAGGAGACTCATTCACAAACGCGTTTTTTCGTCCTGTATATAGAACCTTTCATCCTTTAAAGTACGATTCGCAAAGGGTTTTTTTTTAATATTTTATTCAAAATATGAATTTAAAATACATTGTGAGCTAAACGTTGATAAGTAATAGTTAGACTCGCGAGCACAGAAGGGCTGCTAAGGGTCTAAACCTTCGCTTAATCTGTACATAACAGTCATTTGTATTAAACCGTCGTGTGGTGAGTTTTAACCGATACGATACGATTATATTGAAAATATTCGATTATGGAATAATAATTTAAAATTTCTCTTTTTACCAACAATAAAAATAGAGAATTGTAAAAGTGGTGTGGCAGAGCGAGTGTGGTTCAGTAGTACAAACGTCTGCTTTTCGCTCAGACGGCGCCTGGTTCGATCCCAGCCCTACACCAATGACTTGTTTTCAAGTTATTGCACTCGCCTTACGGTGAAGGAAAACATCGTGAGGAAACCGACACGTTTGAGGACCACAATATCCGAAGGCGTGTGTCATCCGCTAACCTGCACTTGGCCAGCGTGGGGGGTTATGGCCTATACCTCTCTCCTAGTGAGAGAAGGCCCCGAGTCCCAGCAGTGGGAACGTATAGTGAGCTACTTATGTAAAAGTGGTACATAAGAAGAATACCCTTTAACTGGCATAACAAAATGAATGAGCAAGAGACAAAAGCGAACTTTCAAATGCTTTCTTTATTGACGCGAGTTATTCCAATCACAAAACACCATAATGAAACAAATTTATTTGACTTTAACTTTGGTTTTTTTACAGGTTTTGCATATTTTTCACAGATTAATAAAAAAGGATTTCATTTGGCACAGCAAACAACAACAAAATATTAAAAAATCAAAAGTAGGATCCTTTTGTAAATCTGACGTTGACGTAAGATTCTGCAAACCTCGGAAGGGTCGTAACGTATAAAGCTCTCCAAAAACCACTATAAGTTAAATCTTGTCAGTCTGTCTGTCCCGGCGGACTTAGTTTGGATTTAATATAATTTTCCACACAAACTCCTGAACCAGAGACATGGTTGTGGCAATTTATTATGTTTACTTCGGATTAGAGTCTAGTTATCTTATCTTATCCTTGACGACCTCGTTGGCGTAAAGGTTACCATGCCGGTCTGCTAATCAGAAGGTTCCGGGTTCGATTCCCGGCCCGGTCAACATCTTTGTACTTAACTAAATTTGTTGGCTGTGGGTCTGGGTGTTAAATATGTATTTATATATAATATGTATGTATGTATATGTAGTATATCAGCTGTGTTAGCAACCGTAATACGAGCTAGAAATGGTTCAGTATGGGGCTAACCAGACGTGTGTGAATGTGTCTAAAAAAAAAAGTTATCAATTTTGCCAAAGGAAAATACCTGAATTTACGGTTATTTCATTATATACGCGTAAGTATGTTTATCTAATCTAACTTCTTCTAATATATAAAATTTCCATGTCAGAACGTTAGTTACCGTACTCCTCCGAAACGGCTTGGCCGATTTTAACCAAATTTTATATGCGTATTCAATAGGTCTCAGAATCGGCTTCTATCTATTTTTCATACCCCTAAGTGATAGGGGTTGTTCACCCTTAAGTTTTAACTGTACTTAAGGCAAAACAACCGTATGTATATAAAGCTAGTATGTATATAAAGTTAATGTGAAAAAAATGTAAATTCAATCTTTTCCCCTGTCATCGCTGTTTTTTTATTTCTATATATATAGTAGAACGAAAAAAGAAAGAAAATAATTTATTGTGCCAACCCAAAAAAAAACACATAATGTTAAAACAATATGACATTTATGTAACAAATTACAATGAATACGGAAGTTAGGCAATGGTCGATGAGGAAAGTCTATAGACGGGTGGACATGCAAAAAACTGACATTTAATTGGCATTTTGATCAGGGTGATTCCGTTGGTCGAATGACACGTCGATTTATAGGTTACGGTTAGTTGTTAGTATAAGCAGTCGTTTTGTCAAGTTTGAGAGTAGAGACTTTTGAGTTGATTCGAACCCCTCAACACCAGAGCTGATAGAACCTTAAAAATATCAGTCATTTACATGGTCACCCATCCAAGGGTTCAAAAAAATGAAAAAAATCAAAAAAATAGTTTATTTATGGACATCAGGGCTTACATACTACATACTATAATTACATTACAATTAATTGTCCTATGGCATATACAACTTCGGCCTTATTGTGTAATTTGCACAGTTTATATAGCTGATTCGTTTTGAGTAAGGCCGTTGACCGTTTCTTTTTTTTCATCCTTGATAAGTTAGCGTTTGACTACAGCCAGCCCGATGTTAAACTGCACTGCAGTCTACGGTGTGGCACGCTTACCTAGAAGATATCTATTAACTCTACTTTTGAAGGCCCCCGGATGATACCTCTCAGGAAACAGAGACGCTTGACGTTGATCGCGTCAGATCACCTGAGTTAGCCAAGTTAAAGTAAAAAAGCCATTTATTCAATTACAAATTATAAGGTTCTGTTTCCAATTCACAATCACAATGTCACTATTTATAAAAAAAAAAAAAAAATTATATATAATTATCATAAAAAAATTCTTGTTTAATTTTTAGTTTTTACATATGTCAATTTTTCTTGTAAATAATAGTAAGTTAGCCAAGTTACAGATGATTAAAGTAGAATTAAAATGTTTCTTTGAACGAAATGAATTTTCCACGTGGACTTGTTATTTTATCCTTTTCCCTCAGAGTATATTTGAGATTCTCTTCTATTCGCTGTCAAAGTATAAATTCTTGCCGCGGAGCGTCACTACGTTTATTACAAGATTTATTTATCTGTCAAAGCATTGTTTACAACGTCCGATTTTAATTTGAATTCCTCTCTTTCAGTCATTTTACACCGCGACTGTCGTATTAAGTGTACTGTACTTGATGGCAATTATAGAGGATAATTTCTATGGATTTATTTATAGTTGCAATCAAAAAGAAGGCGTGGTTTTTGGTCTATATTTAAAGTAAAACTATTATTGAAACTGTGCTTATTGTTTTCGAACCAAATAAACATGTAACTCTTTATTTATTTTTAACTAGCCTCGATATGGTTTAAATTTTACATTTCTTAATCAAAGTTCGCGTCAAGTAAGTTATTATAATAATCACAATAGTCGCTAAATATAAGATTTTCGGGAACTTGATATGGAAAACGACATTGTCCTGGTAATGCAAACAAGCTAATTAATGGCTACTCAATAATAGCTGATTTATTATAAAAATCCAGTTAAACCGCTACAGCCTCTCTTTGATAAATAGCAGATACCGACTCGACGGAGATACCCAAGGGACTCTTATACCGAATAGAATGTAGTAATAGAGATAACCGTAAGAACGGGGTTGTTGTTAACACGTTTGTGACGTACTTTAAAAGTCTGGGAATTGCATATATCATATTTGTATGCGGCTCCCGACCAGTGATGTCAAAGGTCTATGTCATAATCTATTTAGAGTAAGCTTTAGTATTTATTTTACGAAATTATTTATGAAAAATCTAAATTTTATTTTCATGGAAAACTGATGTGTGAAAGTTATAATTTTTCGGGTGATATCCATTTTTTTATTTCTTTAAAAGTCTGGGAATTGCATATATTATATTTGTATGCGGCTACCGACCAGTGATGTCAAAGGTCTATGTCATAGTCTATTTAGAGTAAGCTTTACTATTTATTTTACGAAATTATTCATGAAAAATCTAAATATCGTTTTCACGGAAATCTGATGTGTGAAAGCCATATTTTTTTGGTGAAATCCTTTTTTTTATATCTCGAATAACCTATTGCCATAAAACTCAATACTTAATAGCACCCCAGGTATCGCAGTACGGAATGCGAAAATTAACAGTTCGCACCCTGTCGCATTTAATTAAAAATGGCCGTTCCACCGTAGATCCGCTACACCTTCGGATAAATTCCGAGAATTCGACCTTTCATTACTCTTTTTATTATCATTCAAAAACGATACGGGCTTAAATCTGAAAGTGTTATTCAAAATTTTCTTTATTCAGACTACAGATGGGGTCCATGGGTTAGTAATTACAATTAAAAAAAAATGGTTGCCTGTAAAGTCGGTTTTACGGGCGAAGATTTTACGTGACAACGTCTGCCGCGTGCTGCGCGCGCGGCAGACCGATCATAGTTGAGTGGGAGAGAGACGCAAGGCATTCGGCGGGCCTCTCTCTCGTTCGGTGACTCATCGTAACGTTACCGGGCGTTACACTTTTTCATAAGTGACTCCCAGCCGCAACCTAATTTAAGACGTTGTCACGTCAAAATAAAGTGAAAAATTATCTAGTGAAAAATACAAATTGGAAATGTGAAACAAAATCTGTCCTGTACAGAAGCATCTCTGAGATGATTCTGAGTCATCGGAAGGATGCTCGAGTTACTCGCTCATCACTCTCGGATAATGCTTCTGCACAGGAGAGCTCAGGTCCTCCGCCACAACTTTCAGGATGCTGTTGTGACTCCCCCGCACACGTCTCAACAGCGATGCGACCTTTTTACATAAACCTTTTTATATAAGTCATACATTTATTGAAAGCTTTACCAGACAGTGGCTTCATCATCATCATTGTCAACCTTTGTCTTCCCACTGCTGGAAATAGGCCTCCGATTCAACGCACTATACATTTATGTACAATACGGCCTTCAGTCGTCTTACACCAATTTTTTTCTGTTAAGTATTTAGGGCAATTTTAAGTACTGTCAACTAAACTATGAGACTTCATATTTTTTATAGATATATTTAAGTAAGGAAGTGCAACGGATGATGATATGATATCTATGATATTTATTATTTACTAGTTGTGCTCCGTAGAAGCGGAGAACATTTTTTAACGATAAATTAAATATTCGTACTTGACTTCTTCCTCCATCACCAAAAATAAATAGTGGCAGGATTTTTCTAAATTTTTAATATCTTAGAGAGAGATCGGGTGAATTCCGCTCCGGATCGTACCTGGCGCAAAGGCTATCCATCGCCATACAACGCGACTATGCCACGAGCGTTATGGGTACCTTTCCGTCAGGTTCTATCCGGAGTGGTCTTTTAAATTAGTTTTGCTAGTTGTTTTGTTATTAGGTTTTATTTATATAATTAATAATAAAATATGTACTTGTAAAAATATTATCCAATTAACAAGTTTCAATTGTCATACTCCATTCCCAATACTCGTGTCGCGCGGCGGTCAGAGATCAAAGGGCGGCGCGCACAAAGCCGTAGGAATCCACTAATTATAACTAAACTATTATTGCTACTGGCGGCTAATCTGTGATTACATAGCTCGGCATCTGGACCCACGCCGCGCCGTGAGGGCGGTCTACTATCGGTAGCTAGGGATGGCCAGGCGATTCCGGAAAAAAATCGGCAAAATCTGAATTCATCTCTATTTTTCATACAGCCTGATTCAAGTGCTCACCGACACTTATTATAATTTTTTGTATAAATATACTAGCTGACCCGGCAAACGTTGTTTTGCCTCACTTAGGGGTATGAAAAATAGATAGTGTAGCTTATATGACACGTTCATAGACTTACCATAGCAGCGCCATCTATTAATTACTTACTCAACCCAGTCGAAAGGTATCGACATCTGTTAGAATCATTTGGAGTTAACAGATAATTGTGACTGTCAAATAATAACAGACAATAATTAGCAATAAATTAAAATTGCGACTATAATTTGAGATTTAAACTATCCTATCTCTCAAGTTGGATTGAATTGCACATGGTGTGCGAATTTTATTATAATCGATTAAGTGGTTTAGGAGTCCATTGAGGACAAACATTGCGACACGAGATTTATATATATTAAGATTATTGAAATATGAACTTGACCATAATTCAAAAAATTTAAGCTTTTTTTTGCAATGCGTATCCGTACGCCACCAGTGACTTCACGGCCTAAGTCGCTAAATATTTAAATCTTTTTTTTTTCAATATTACAATAAAGTACAATACAAAAACTCTTTATTGCACATCAAAACAACAACTTAACTACTGTTCATATATTTTTATAAGAATACGAAAATTTGTATGTCTTGTATGTTTGTTACTCTATCAGTTTAATGAATTCATTGGGTTAAAATCAATACGAAGGTAACTTACCATCACATCATTTACAAATTGTTATGGTCAATTTCCTAAAATTCGCACCAATACTTCGCCTCAACATTCACAGTGAAGACTGCGAAGCATTGGAACTCTCTGCCTGAAGCTCTGTTTCCTGAGAAGTACGAGTGCCATCCTGTGGTTTTGAAATCAAGGATAAATAAGTAACTTTTTGGTAAGCATGCTACACAGTAACCAACAGCTTACCATTAGGCAAGGTGTGGTCAAATCTGAACCGCCATTTTCAATATTTTTTTTAATGCTGGCTTGCGCTTGACCACAACTCACCTGATGTTAAGTGACATTGCGGTCTAGGATGAAGCACGCTTGCCTAAAAAAACCGATTCACTCTTGCTTTGAAAACAGTAAGGATTACAGTTCAGTGGAAATAATAAAAAAATTGACACCTATAACTAGTACAAATAGCTTAGACCAAGCAATTCTTCTTCTTCTTCGTAAGAGCTAAGGGGCCAAGGTCTGGTGAAGAGGGTTTTCAAGCCGCCTGAAAACCTCTGACTTGGCTTAACAACGGTTTAACTAATAGCAGGGACCTACAATTTAACGTATGAATCTGATGAAAATGCCACTTTAAAAACGATAGTCTTGTGCATCGTCACCCATCCAAACACTGTCCGTATCGACCGTTGCTTAGCTTCGATGATCGCGTCAGATCACCTTAGCTAGCCGAGCTACAGGCGCTAATCGCTACAAGCAATGCTAACCAGTATCTTGTAGTAGCAATCCGACAAAAAAAGTTTCTATCTCCTTTCTTAAATGTGCTATTGACATAATTGATGGGAATTAATAGAACGCCATGGAGACTGATGTCAAATTGATTATTAATACGTAATAACTAATCACTAGGGATTTGTATTATAGAAACCAGTATCTCAAATATTTATTAGATAATTGTCTATTTCATCATCACGGTGAAGGAAAACATCATGAGGAAACCGATTTGTTTGAGGACCACAATATGCGATGACGTGTGTCATCCGCCAACCCGCACTTGGCCGGCGTGATTAATATTGTTACATATATGACCCATATTAGGAAAATGTTTTTTTTACGCTAAATAGGTTTGCACTTGACCACAACTCACCTGAAGTTAATTGATATTACAGTGTAAGATGAAGCGCGCTTGCCTAGAAGAAACCGGTTCACTCTCGCCTTTAAGACAGTAAGGTTTGTTATTCATCTTGCATTAGTATTTTTTTCTACTTAAGAACTAAGAACTTCGTTTTTTCAGTTTTATATTCTTTCCAATTACCAAAAGTAAAAGAGAAGTAAGGAAACCATCAAATAAAAAAATTGACACCTATAACTAGTACAAATAGCTTAGGCCAAGGAATTCTTCTTCTTCTTCGTAAGAGCTAAGGGGCCAAGCTCTGGTGAAGAGGGTTTTCAAGCCGCCTGAAAACCTCTGACTTGGCTTAACAACGGTTTAACTAATAGCAGGGACCTACAATTTAACGTATGAATCTGATGAAAATGCCACTTTAAAAACGATAGTCTTGTGCATCGTCACCCATCCAAACACTGTCCGTATCGACCGTTGCTTAGCTTCGATGATCGCGTCAGATCACCTTAGCTAGCCGAGCTACAGGCGCTAATCGCTACAAGCAATGCTAACCAGTATCTTGTAGTAGCAATCCGACAAAAAAAGTTTCTATCTCCTTTCTTAAATGTGCTATTGACATAATTGATGGGAATTAATAGAACGCCATGGAGACTGATGTCAAATTGATTATTAATACGTAATAACTAATCACTAGGGATTTGTATTATAGAAACCAGTATCTCAAATATTTATTAGATAATTGTCTATTTCATCATCACGGTGAAGGAAAACATCATGAGGAAACCGATTTGTTTGAGGACCACAATATGCGATGACGTGTGTCATCCGCCAACCCGCACTTGGCCGGCGTGATTAATATTGTTACATATATGACCCATATTAGGAAAATGTTTTTTTTACGCTAAATAGGTTTGCACTTGACCACAACTCACCTGAAGTTAATTGATATTACAGTGTAAGATGAAGCGCGCTTGCCTAGAAGAAACCGGTTCACTCTCGCCTTTAAGACAGTAAGGTTTGTTATTCATCTTGCATTAGTATTTTTTTCTACTTAAGAACTAAGAACTTCGTTTTTTCAGTTTTATATTCTTTCCAATTACCAAAAGTAAAAGAGAAGTAAGGAAACCATCAAATAAAAAAATTGACACCTATAACTAGTACAAATAGCTTAGGCCAAGGAATTCTTCTTCTTCTTCGTAAGAGCTAAGGGGCCAAGCTCTGGTGAAGAGGGTTTTCAAGCCGCCTGAAAACCTCTGACTTGGCTTAACAACGGTTTAACTAATAGCAGGGACCTACAATTTAACGTATGAATCTGATGAAAATGCCACTTTAAAAACGATAGTCTTGTGCATGGTCACCCATCCAAACACTGTCTGTAATGACCGTTGCTTAGCTTCGATGATCGCGTCAGATTACCTAAGCTAGCCGAGCTACAAGCAATGCTAACCAGTATCTTGTACTAGCAATCCGACCAGAAAAGTTTCTATCTCCTTTCTAAAATGTGCTATTGACATAATTGATGGGAATTAATAGAATGCCATGGAGACTGATGTCAAATTGATTATTAATACGTAATAACTAATCACTAGGGATTTGTATTATAGAAACCAGTATCTCAAATATTTATTAGATAATTGTCTATTTCATCATCACGATGAAGGAAAACATCGTGAGGAAACCGATTTGTTTGAAGACCACAATATGCGATGACGTGTGTCATCCGCCAACCCGCACTTGGCCGGCGTGATTAATATTGTTACATATATGACCCATATTACGAAATATTTTTTTTTACGCTAAACAGGCTTGCACTTGACCACAACTCATCTGAAGTTAAGTGATATTACAGTCTAATATAAAGCGCGCTTGCCTAGAAGAAACCGGTTTACTCTCGCCTTAAAGACAGTAAGGTTTGTTATTCCTCTTGCATTAGTATTTTTTACTACTTCAGAACTAAAAACTTCGTTATTTCAGTTTTATATTTTTTCCAATTTCCAAACGTAAAAGAGAAGTTAGGAAACCATTATAAATTCAAACGCCTTTAGCTCAAATTTGACATTGACTACTTAAAACAAAAAAAAATTTATTAACTTTCTTAGAATTTTTTAAAGTTAGTTTCTAATTACCTCTTTTTTATTGTGAACGTAATTTTAATATTCGGGCAACATTTTTTTTTAAATTATATTGTGTTAAATATAAACTAATTTGGTGTGCTTACCCTGATATGAATTGTAAAGTGTTTTAATTTTTTTAGTACAACGAAGCTCCTTATCGCGCGTTAGGAAAGGGAGACGGAAAAAATCTTACGAAACGTTGTCACGACACTTTTTACGCACGGTATGGCAACGTCGCATCTCTAAAATTTGTTCGGAAGTCAAATACTAACTGGGGCTAACAAGCCGTGTGTAAATTGTGTCCTTATATCTATACTCGTTATTTATATTTTTTTATATTTACTTAGTTCTCGGCCCCAAAGGCCTTAGGGTTTGGGTTAGTGACCAAGCTCTGATGTCGAGTTTTCAAGCCACCTGACGACCTATGACTTGGCTTAACGACTACTTGTACTTAAGACTAACATCCGGGGCCTACAATTTAACGTGCCATGCGACTCACGGAAGCGCCCAGATGAAAATGCCACTTGAAAAACGCCAGTCTTGTGCATGGTCACCCATCCAAACACCTCCCGCATCGACTGTTGCTTACTAGCCGCTACCAAGATAATATAAGTTAGGTTAATTGTGTAATGGCTTGTGTATGTATGTGTGTGTGTATTTATGTATGTGTGTACTATTTCATATAATGTCACTGAACTCACGTTTTTAATAGAACATCACCAGTTATTTTAAATCGGCGTGTTTGTTAGATCTTTCATACATACAATGTTGCTCTTGTAAATCAAAAGAAACCGCCGGGTTTTTAATTGCATTATAATTATTATCTCTCAGTGGGTATCTAATTTTATTATGTGGTCCTACAAATTAATTATGTGTCTAATAAAAGTTAATTTATTATTATTGTTGCTAATAAACTTATACGTGTAATAAAAAGCGAGTGTGGCTCGGTGGTAATAATGTCTGCTTTTCAATCAGACGACCCCTGGTTCGATCCCAGCCCTACACCAATGACTTGTTTTTCATTTTATGTGTGGATTTGCACTCGCTTTACGGCAAAGGAAAACATCGTGAGGAAACCGGCATGTTTAAGGACCACAATATCCGAAGAAGTGTGTCATCCGCCAACCCGCAATTGGCCAGCTCGGTGGCCTATGTCTCTGTCCTCATGAGAGAAAGCCCCAAGTCCCAGCAGTGGGAACGTATAGTGGGCTGCTTATGCTTTTGCAAACTTGTAGTTTGTAACTGTGGGGTTTAGTATTTCCACTTTTATTTTTAAGTTGAATTATATTATTTGCGTTGTTGTTTCAAAAAATAATAAAAGAACCCAAACCACTGGAGGAAAATGGTTACAAGTTAAGCAATAACTAAATCCATCGAGAAGAGATACAAAATGAAATAAAACTAAAAAGTTTTTTTTTATTTAAAGTATACTATATTACACGTACACAAGCTATTTTTTATCCCGAAAATAGTTGTAGTTCCCGTGGGAGTAACATAGATTTTGAAGTTATATGCGTAAGCTTAAAAGATTCAAAATCTATGTTACTCCTTCACGCTCCAACGGCAAGATCGATTTTGATGAGATTTACTTTACTATCCACTTGAGCGTCCATGGGTACTACAGTGCCACAAACTCGAGCCTTGTTACTCGTTTAGTTAGTTGAACCAGCCATGTTTACTCTACTGAGAAAACATAACTGGTTTTGTTGTAATCATTATTTTTTTATATGAAATTGTAAGTTCGAAGTATAATATTTCAGCTCTATTGATGCCTTATTGTTTTATCTATCTAGCTGTAATTTTTTTTCGTAATCACTACTATACTATTCTTTCAACAAACGTTTTTACCGGGACAGGTCACGCGATATTTTTACACGTTTTCTATTAGCTTCACCTGTATGTTTGTTTGTAACCGACTTCTTTGGGCGCGATTTTGTCCCACTTTAAACAGCCAGATTTCGTTCAAACTTTGTAGATTTATTGAGGACCGATGACAATACACTAATTTGATAAAATTACGGTTTTCTATATAAAGCGTGTTTTTTTAGTTTTTTTTAACTATTATTATTATTTGTACACCTATCGAGCGATAGCGGACAGTTAACGCACGTTATATATAGCTTGTTAGCGCGGAGTCTAGTGGTTATGAAGATAAGTTAGATGTCGGATGAACACATGGGTTACTTTATATCCCGGATTAACTTCTTTATGTCCCGGATTAACGCAAGTAAGACCACGTGGTACACTATGATGGCTCGCTAACCCCAAAATGGATCCTGGCCTCCGACACCAAGAGACGCCACTTTTCTCTATCCTGTGCTGTCTCCTGCCAGTCTGTGGCATGAAGTGCGCTCAGGTCTTGCTGCACTAGGTCTTCCCAGCGATACTTGGGTCGACCAACCGGACGTCGGCCAATTGGTCGTCCCAAGTATGCTCGCCTCACAGCCCGATCCTCTCCCATCCTTTCCACGTGGCCGAACCAACGGAGCCGATGTGCTTTACTTTCGTCCATGATGATAGGTTCAGGTCTTCTAATGCTTTGTTTTTCCTTACTCTGTAGCACGTGGTACATCTAGTACCAAATAAATGGTAGCTACAAAGCTGTATATAAATGCCACAGAATACGTAATAGCACAGTAGTGCCACAATTTGTCGCCATCTCCTTACAAGACCTTCACATTGAAACTGTAAGTGGTATTTCAAGTAACATTCAAATAAGCCACAGTAACTGTCACATATCAGCGGGACGAGTTTTACATGCGCCGCAAATGATACAACCTACTTGGCATTATGAATTATTTATTACACTGTGGCATAAGTGATATGAAATAGCTACCAAATCACAATTTTTTGTGAAGCCGTCAGTACGTCGATGTTACAATCTATGCTCTATCAAAGTAAAATAGAAGTTATGAATCAATCATTATTTGTTATGAATATGTATTTATATATTATAGTTTAATATAATGTTATTAACTTAAGTATATTTTAAGTCCTCCACCATAATTGTAAGTATTAATATTCTTTATTGTGCAACCCCTCTTTTTCTCGTCCTTTCAACTCCTTTCCATCCAAAGGTTGCCTGGAAGAGATCGCTGTTAGTGATAAGGCCGCCGTTTGTGGCACATTGTAAATAATTTTGTGTTGTTACTTTTTATTTTTACTTGTACGTACCTATAATCTGCCCAATAAAGCCTATCTATCTATCTATCAATCACAATTTTAATCGACTTTAGTCAAAATTTTACTTATGTTACTTGAAACACGAATTGGTTTTATTAACTTTCTAAGAAATCTTCAAGTACGAAAGGCTAAAGTCAAAGTTTATATAGCATTTATTTATTAAACAAACTAGTTCTAAATTTCAAAACAAGTGGTGTGAAAATACATAAGTTTTGAGAAACTTTTATTCCTGAGAACTAAAAGTTCAATTTGGCACTTCAATTCGCTTTCTTCAAATGACATGTCAATTGTCTTTAAGCATTAAGTAAGTAAGAAGTATATTGTTCATAATGTATGATATGAATACTATTTGACTACAGGAAAAAAATACTGATATACCAAATAAAAGCTTGTTGAAAGTGATTTCCGACCTATAAATAAAATAACATACATACATTTTTTAAAGAATTTATTTTCAGCTTTTTCTTCATATCGCTACGTCTAGTCGCTTGTACCAAACGTGAATCGTAGAAATACGCAAAGTGCCTGTTACAGGTATCACCAGGGAAACCATTTCAATTACCACTAACAAGAATACACTTGATTGCTTTTTGACGATTTACCAAACATGTTTTTCGTGTTGTTAGACGAAAATAATGACTGTAGTGTGTGTTACTCATATACAAATAGAAAACTAGATTTAACGAAACAGTAACTCCAAATAATTGCCACTTCGAATTTAGATCCATCTACGCACACAATTATACTGCTATCCCAACAAAACACACAAACACAAAGCTCGCACGCGATTGGTCGCATCAAGGTCACGCCACCGACCATGTGACGCGGGCGCGCGGATAGCTGTTTTTCCCCGCCCACCGCGGTATTTTACACGCGTAAAATGCCGCGGTGGGGTGGAACCATTTCGGTCAAGTTACTTCTATTTAGTCTAGTTCGCTGTATGTAAACATAGTTAGCTGTTTAATTTTCTGTCATCTGTCTTTCTTTATTCAAAAATAAATTTAATTAAAGACTTTATCAAAAACTAGCAAATCATCATGGCTTCACACGGGCTATAAAATAATCAAAGTTGCAAAGAGAAACAAAATATAACCTATGTTGCTCGAGAATAATGTAGCTTTCCAACGGTGAAATAATTTTTCGAACCGGTCCAGTATTTTTGGAGCCTATTCGCGTCAAACAAAAAAACAAAAAATCAAGCTTTTACCGGGACGAAATGCTATAATGAGTTAAAAAAAAATGTTACACAATAGGCGGCTTAACGCCTGTGTTGATTTCTCCTAGACAACATTAAATACGTACGAGGATAATCAAACCATATTTTTTTTATATTTTCTAAAACATAATGAGAAAACTCAATACTTAATTAGAAACTATTAAAAAGTCACACAATTTCTTACAGCTAATCAAATAACACGCCCCTGGTGCAAAAAAGCCCATTAGAGCCCACTGCATTACCGCGCTGAATAGTTATGGCCAACCTTTGCACCAAAACGACCCGGAGCGGGAGTCACTGAGTCTATTTGTCCAGAGAAGTATTTTTTTTTTCTTAAAATCTAGAGTAAATAGGTTCCTTCTAGGCAAGCGTGATACATTTTAGACCATAGTAAAGTTTAAGATCAGACAAGCTGCGGTCAAACGTGAACCAATTTATTATTTAAAAAAAGGCACCGGTGATGTATTTTTCTTGGCAAAAACTAATAGGCATCCCTTTTAGAAGTTTATAAACGTTTAATATTTTTTTTTATAATTCTAAGATAGCTTCTAACGATATACGTCATACGATTCTAGACCATATATTTTAGTAGTTTAGGTTCAAATTTCGACTCAACTTTAGTTGTTATATGTAATGAGTGTTATAAGGCAAGGTAAGCTATAAGGAAGAGATGTTAGGCATTAGATTATGAACATTATTTCTTAGGTTTAAATATTTATTCCGGATATTATCTAGTAATGTTACTATTATGCTGGCAGCGTATCCACTTCTGCCTTTACGATGCAATTTAATTTTGTAGCTAAATTAAATTAGTAAGGCATATAGTACTTTACTACTACGTTTTGACATTTATTTATTATTATTCTTAATTTTTATGCTGTCTGTATACTATGGATGACAATCTGAAATAAATTATTATTATATTATTATTATTTACGGAGAAGATTTCGGACTGCTCAGTTGGGTGTTCAGCCGCCTTACATCCCGAAGGCCATGGGTTCAACCCTCGCCAACAAACTCAAGTGATTGACTCAGCTTTTGGTGAAGTAAAAACATCCCGAGGAAACCATAACATGGTGGGAGAGTATTTTCTAGTGCTTTCCTGGCTAGCAATCACCTTCTCGTTATATCTGCCATCAAGCCCCAAATCGACAAATTTAGTTAGCACAAAGATGTCGGCCGGGCCGGGAATCGAACCCGGAACCTCCTGGTTAGCAGTCCGGCATGGTAACCGTAGCGCCAACGAGGTCGTCGATATGGTTGTAATTGTGTGGAAGTAATATCTGAAATAAACCATTAATATTATTACATTGACCTCTATGAGTAGGTGAATTATGTAAGTTTATATCATTTATTTTTGAGAATTACTTACTCTCTGGTCTAGTTGCTAGGAAGGTCTGCAGGACCTTGGCAGAAGGACTCCGGAACGTCAAGGTTTAACATAAGACGTCTTCATTGCTAAGGGTTAAAGCGCACTGAAACATGCGGTTTGCAAATAACTACCTGATAGGACAGAGAGAAGCAATGTGAAGCTCTGGAACTCTCTTCCTGAGTCTTTTTTCCCCGAGAAGTACAATTTGGGGGTCTTCAAATCTAGAGTAAATAGGTTCTAGGCAAGCATTATATTTCTTAGACCACAGGAAAGCTTAACATCAGGCTAGCTGTGGTCAAACGTAAGCCTACTCATCAATAAAAAATAAATAGAAAAAAACTATATTTGAAAGAATCTGAAATACATTTGAATTCAAATTTCTTTAATCCAGGATCAAGTGCTATATCAGAATATAACATAAAATTAAAACAATTATATTAGTAAATTAAATTGTATTTAAAAACGTTTTAATATAATACTAAGATTGTATTAAGAACATTATTTAAATAAATGTATTAAAGTCCAATTTAAATAAAAATAAAATAAATAATAAAAATATGTTTATTTAGGCATTTAATTCTGATTAACTGTTTATTTGCATAATTGAGTTGTAATTAGAGAACAAAAACAAAAATATAACTAAACGTGAGTGAGAATAAATGCACGTAACATCTATATATAAAATTTCCATGTCACAATGTTAGTTACCGTACTCCTCCGAAACGGCTTGACCGAACTTTATCAAATTCTATATGCGTATTAAGTCGGTCTGAGAATAGGCTACTATCTATTTTTCATAGCCCTAAGTGAAGCAAAACAACGTTTGCCGGGTCAGCTAGTATTAATATATAAATAAGTCAAAACTTCCTCTCTGGCACCACCACAGATGCCTCTTGCAGCAATGCCAGAGAAATGGGCAGTTCAGCTTCGACGCAATCATCTTCAGGACATTGTTAGAGCTGGCCATAATCCTGCGATGCTGTTCGCATGCGCATAGTCGCGTGGAATCTGCGAACATCCGAGAAGTAGAGTAAATAGTTTCCTTCTAGGCAAGCGTGATACATCTTACACCACAGTCAAGCTTAACATCAGGCTAGTTGCCGTCAAACGCAAGCCTATTCATCAATAAAAAAAGGCGCTGCAGCAGCAGGGCAGCCCCGACAACATTCTGACATTGATAAAAAAAATCTGTTCATAAAATTGAATGGTCATCCCAGAACTCTGGACAGCCCAGTGGTCTGATTAGCTGATCGGGCCACAATCAGTGCCCTTTTTTTTGTTTTCTCGTGAGGAAATGCATTTACGCATCTCCCGCTACAAGTCTGGACGAGGCGGGCGGGGTATGTCGGGCTCGAGGGTCAGAGGGGCCGTCACTACCGACTACAACCTCACGGTGTCCCATCTCACGTCGAGGGCAGGGATGCAGGACCGCACAGCGCATTGCCGCTGCTCTCCCCGCCCAGTAGTTTTTAGTAGTTTTTAAAAAAGAGGAGGCTATATATTCGACTTGTATCTATTTTTTTACAAATCTAATCATGCAGCTTGATCGTTTGCTATTGTAAGTATCTAATCTCTAAAAGACTCTAATAAGACTTGTATCTATTTTGTAGAAATAATGTTGTTAATTTCATACATTAGGTATTCTAGTGTGTTCACACCCTAAGTGCGCAATTTCGATATCTTGACGGAAACCGTTTTATTACTACACTACGGGTTTCGCTTACTCGTAGTTCATACTAGTTTTCACTGGGGCTGCGTTTGAAATGTGGTCACAATCACATAACACTATTTTTTACGTCAATAGAAATAGACAAAAGAAAAACAAACCTTAAGTTAAGATACAAGAAAAATGTTTATTTTATGTATTATTTACGTAGAAATGTATTAAAACTAATAATATACAGAATGAATTTCATATAAGTATTAGTGCAAATAGCAAAAACATTGTTTTTACGCTGACACCAGTCTTTCAGACTTTATGAATCGGTAATATTATATAAACGAGTATTTCCAAGTATACTCGTACCTCGATGTCCAACTAACTAGTATGGTTGTTACTGCTTATTTTCAGTTAGGTCACTAACCTTTTTATCACTCAGCTTAAAAAAAGTAAAGATTTATTAAATCATCATACATACACTTAATAAAAAAGAAGAGAGAGAAAAAAACATTACTATTTATAATGACATTAGTTCTTCTAATTTCAAAATATAATTTTATCTTAAAATAACAACGTTGAACATTTTCATGTTACTCTCTTTAAGACATGTTACGAGTGTACAAACAAGAGAGAAATATTTACATCCAGGTGTTTATCACACGTTTCCGAACGAACCCAGGTAAGTAATTTACTTGAGTTTCTGTAATGTAGCTGTTGTTTTTCCTTGGACTATTGAAGGTTGATTTTGTCGTCTATTTTTATAAATGGCTCTATTTACATACATCGTGAAAAACATTCAGAATATACGAAGAAGTTATTTACTTATTATGTAACTCAGTTAGCTAAGGTGATCTGACACCACAATCGAAGCTAAGCAACGGTCGATGTGGACAGTGTTTGGATGGGTGACCATGCACAAGACTATCGTTTTTTTCCCACCGAGTCACACTTTTTTTTATATTTCTCAAATATATGTACAGTGTAAACTCCATGTAATGACACTCGATTTAACGACAAACTCTCTAAAGCGTCGATATCAATTTTAGTAGCTTTAGTTGCGTATTTCTTACATTGGATACAATCTCTCCATTTAACGACCACTCTCTATAACGCCACAGTACCTTCAGTGTCGTTATATAGAGTTTACACTGAATTTTGTTTTGAGATTTTGTAATAACTGAATAATCTTAATACAAATGCTGTAAAGCAGGTATGCATGAGCTGAGAAAGTTTGAATTTTTTTAAATTAAAAATAGGTAGCTTGTAACTGTTTTGAGTAATTAAAAGTTATATTTAGCAGAAATATTAGTCGGTATATAAAGCATTTTTCAGCCTTGGACTAGAGACAACTCGGACAATATTAACAATGTTATTGAAGCCGGCGTGTATAATACAAAATAAGGTTTTATGAACGCATGAAACAAAAAATAAACATCAACCAAAAGTAAAAAATTGCTAGAAGGTACTTAGCGACGAAATTAAATAAATATTTTTGGAACTAACTAAGTCTCTATCAAAAACATAAAAGCACATTATGAATGGAGCTTCGTAGCAAATTTCAAGTTTCTAGGTACAGAAACTTTGGTTGTGCGTTGATATTTATGTACGTCAGCCAGAGTTGAATTATGTGTGCATTTGCAAACATTGTAAGGATTGTATTTGAGGGTCACAATATACATACGAGGGCGTGTGTCAACAGCCAACCCGCATTTGGCCATCGGTGGCCTATATCGGTATCTGGTAGAGAAGGTCTCGAGTATCGTCAATGGTAACATATAATGAACGGATTAAATAAATATTAGGATACATTTCACACACCGCTGGGTAGCTCCATACTAAACCATTTCTAGTTTGTATTATGGTAGCTAACACAACTGATATACTACATAAATATATATACATATTTTTTATATATATACATATTTAACACCCAGACCAACAACTCACAAATTTAGTTCATCACAAAAATGTTGGCCATGCCGGGATTGTACCCAGGACCCTCCGATTGGCAGTCCAGCATGATGTTCATTACGCTAACGAGGTCGTCAACAGGCTTTTTTAATGCTAATATACGCCCAGGCCGCTCACACGAGCGGTCTGTATCCTTTTTTTCTGTTCTGTATTAGTATTATCTTGGCATAAAGCCGTGTAATGAGATCCTCTGATGTTATCTCTGGATATTATTTATCTGTGCACACACTCCGGTGCGCGCGCTTTCGAGTAAAAAATGACTTCTGTCTTGTGAGAAAATGTACGATGTTGTAATCTATTTATTGTTGTTGTTACTCTTTTTTTAATAACACATATAAGCCTTCTTTTGTTGACGAGGGGAAAATTATCAACAAGATGGCTACAATAGGGCGCAGCCAGGTTATGTGGGATTTGTATCCATTAAAAGCGCTCCAGTGACCTGCCTATGTACTTAAAAGAAGACTTCGGGTTCTTCCAGGAAACACCCCGGAGACCCCCTTGCACTGCGCTGTGTGTGGCTCTTCCCGGATAACTGACCGATCCGCCAACGACTCGATGAAGCGGGTGTCGGGGACCCATCTCCGAACACCCTCGAGTCTGATGCCCCTTTTAGTCACCTCTTACGACAGGCAGTTCCGCAACCTTATTCTTTCACCCAGACTATAGGGTTAAACACATATAAGCCTACAGTAAGGCAAAGATCTCTTTCGATGTTTTCCTAGATCTGTGTGTATCATCTGTCTTACTACTTAACTATTTTTTACACAGTAAAGCTTTTGACCAGCACGGGCTGTTTCTCATGCGTAAGTCTGACTTGCACTTGACCGTTTTTAGGGTATCGTACCTAAAAGGTAAGAACGGGACCCTGATACTATAAACCTCCGCTGTCTGTCTATCTCCAGGCTGTACAGAAACCGTGATAACTAGAAAGCTGAAAATTTCACAAGATATATGTATTTCCCGTGCCGCTATAACAACAAATACTAAAATGTTTAGGGGGTCTTCAAGAAATTAAAATTATATAATTGACAAAGAAGAAGAGATATAAGTACATTTGAGATCACAAAGACCTGGTACGAACTAAGTATTGTATATTCCGATAAACTAAGTTCGCGAAGTTTTCTGTTCTCTTAGTTTAATATTTGAGCCACAATCTCCTCTGCATTTGTATAGAGAGCATTGAGACGATGTCAAAAGGCATTGAATCGAGCACCGAGGGAACAAGACAAGACGACCAACTTACTGAAAGCTACTCTGTGTTCTTAATGTTTTACTGACATAGAGGAAACGAATACAGTAGGAAATGTTATTGGACTCTTAATATCTGTTCAAACAGTTGAGACAATCAGATAATCCTACTAATATTATAAATGTGAAAGTTTGTGTGCAGGTGTGTATGTTTCTTAATTCATCACGCTCAAGCGGCTGAACTGGTTTTGATGAAATTTGGTATGAAGATAGGTAAGACTTTAGATTAAGGCCTGAACGCGTGGATTAACGCCTACGCAGTTAACCGCTAGTGAGGCACACATAGGCTTTATATCTTGAGCCCGACATACACCACCAACCTACCCGGATGTGGTGGGCATGCGTGAATGCATTTCATCCCGTACAGAATAAACCCTGTTGAACCCTGTGTAAAAAATAATAATTGACGAATTCGTTGGCGTAATGGTTACCATGTGGGGCTGCCAATCAGAGGATCCTGAGTTCGATTCCCGGCACAGCCAACATCTTTGTGATAAACTAAATTTGTTGGCTGTCGTCTGGGTGTTGAAAACGTCTCGATATTAAGTATTTTTGTGTGTATATGTAGCATATCAGTTGTTTTAGCAACCATAATACAAACTAAAAATTGTTTAGTATGTGATATGTGTCTTTATTATAATATGACGCTCATTGCTACGCTTGTTAAAATGTACATTTATATCAGCAAGAAAACTTTTTAGAGGAGGTTTCATTTTACAGCAATGAGATCTTACATTAAGCCAAAACCTACTCCATTTTCTAGAGTTAGTCTACTGATAATATTTCCACTGTGGCCAGCTAGTACCTGCTTAACGTGGTGGAAGACGGAATACTGATAGCGCGGACAGTACAGGCTAGATTAACTAATTACTCACAGATACGTCTACAGATGTATACACCTCGTCCTCGTACGTCGGATACATGAATACTTGTACAGGATTAGGGCATAGGGTTATTTACAACTTATTCTTATAATACTATTTTTTTTTAATATTTTTTACTCATATATTCGCATAGCTATTATACAAGTCACATATTGGATGTGAGGAATAAATAAGATATGTCGGAGAGGCAGTGCCACTGTTGCCTACAATAATTTAAAAGTAGCCCCTAAGTAATTAATTTTTAGGGTACTTTCAAATTGTATGCTTTAAAATTATTGCATATTTTATCAAAAGGGCAACACTGGCGTTTCCACACACAAATGTAATGAGCAACAGTAATAATAAAATAATTTTGACATTCTACTACTTACTTACGTACTTTTAATACATACATAAATAAAAATAATGTCATAAAAGAACACCATCTATTTGTAACGTCACTGTTTGTATGTACCTAAAATTTCTATTACTTTATGACTTTGTTGGCGTAATGATTACCATGCTGGACTGCCAACCAGAGGGTCCTGGGTTCGATTCCCGGCATGGCCAACATCATTGCGATGAACTAAATTTGTAGCTGTCGGTCTGGGTGTTAAATATATATGTATCTTTATATAAGCAACTATAATACAAACTAGAAAAGGGTTAGTATGGGCTAACCAGCCGTGTGAGAAATGTGACCTTGTATTTAAAAAATTGGCCAAGTGCGAGTTGAGCTCGTGCATGAAGGGTTCCGTACCAATGTTGTATGGGAATATTTATTTTATTTAAATTTTATAATTTGATTTGAAAGTAAATGCATATTTATAGATTCCGTGACAGTTTCGTGTGTCTACATGCTGCTGTTATTGCTATATAGCAAAAAAAAAAATGAAATAAACCGGTTTACTGTATCGGAGACCCTTCTTAATATTTTTATTTTTTATATTTTTTAGTATACATTTTATAGCGGCACGGGAAATACACATTTTGTGTAAGTTTCAGTTTTTTAGCTATTATGATTTCTGAGATACAGCCTGAAGACAGACTGACAGACAGCGGAGTAAACGACGAAACCCTAAAAAACGGTAACTTTCTGTCTTTCCCAAAACGTATCCAAACCCAATCTTAAGAGATTTAGAGTTAATATTTTCCAGTAACCTTGTACAGTATCGAATCCTAGACCTCAGGCTCTCTAAGTGGTCTAGTCGGTACAAATTACTCGAATGCAGTGTCGTATTGAAGTTTGATAGTGAGGACTTGCCAACTCTAAGTGGATTAAGCACTAATGCTCTAAGATTCGGATTGCAAATGTTTCGGTTTACTTGGTGGTTTCAACATTCCAGAAGGTTTCGTATATATTTATTTACCTTGGATCTAATTTCTACTAATTAGAGTTGTATAATTAATTACAAGTATTTTTATTTTCTTTTTCTTTCACGTATATGCTTTGTGTAATATTTCATATAGCGTTAGTAATTTTTGTACATAATCATAATAATCATTTATTGGTAAAAATGTTTTACAAGTCAATTCATACATATTTTTTTATGAAATATTATAACAAAAATAATATAAATATACTTCTGTACATTTTTGAGTTAAATACGAGATGTCATCAATCTAAAATTAAAACAATGTCGAAAAACTAGTTCTAATATCTTATATTATGATTTTTTACAAAGTCATCTATATCATAGAGAGTTTCCTCGATAAGCCAGCGTTTATGTCGAGCTAAAGCTCGAAGCTACCTAAAATCGTTGCCTCGGTCACATAAGCAGGTAATTTCTTGTAAATGGTTGGGCCCATAATATGTGTAATATATATAACGTGTGAACAAAAGCTAGCGGATCGGGAACTGATCGCCGCCTCGCGACACAGGTTCTCATGAAACCTACAGCGAGCCGCAATGCTCCAGCAACGTACCACTCAATACTCTGATTATAAGTACCTATACTTTTGTTTTGTGTAATCCGTGCTCATACTCAAGATGCAATAAATATCTTTTATCAAATACAAATACAAATCATTTATTGATAACACCAAAGTTACAAGTCAAATAAATATATCTTTATCTTGACTAGCTCGACCCCGCGGCTACTTGCGTTAATCTGGAATAAAATTTGCCTATGTGTTGATAATTTAAAGTCTAAACTATCTTTACACCAAATTTCATTGAAATTGGTTTAGCCGTTTGACCGTGAAGAATTAATAAACATACACGCACACTTTCGCTTTTATTACATTATTAGGACGTATCAAAGGATCTGTCCATTTGAATAGACATTTGCTGCCTCATTTATATTATGTTCGTCATTTCTTAATTGTCAATCGATGTCTTTTTGACGTGAATAGGCCCCAAAGTTTCTGGACCGATTATACAAATTATTTCACCGTTTGAAAGCTTAATTCCCAAGTAACATAGGCTATTTTTTTCTAACCAAAAATATTATAAATCCTTAGACAGCGGAGGCTTAGTAATAGGGTCCCATTGTTACCTATGAGATACGAAACCCTAAAATGGAACTCAACAGTATCTCGTTGTTTCATTACTTAAAGTAAACTTATTCGCACAATTAAACCTCTTATCTTTAAAACGGCCACAAAAAGCTCCATCAAATAACGCTAAAATCTTTTAAAGGTGTATAAAGTGTGGGGTTGCTATAAAAAGAAAATAATTACGTATAAAATTCGGCGAATGTCCATATCAATCAGGTTTCCAGTTACGTATTTGCATAGGTATCATTTAGATATGGTACACTGACTCTGGCCAAATTTTTGTTGTACAATCACCGACGATGGTGTATTACTATGAAAAAAAAAACAGGTTTATATTTGTGTATTCTCTTCTTGATAATAATTATATATTTTATTCTTTTTAAATTTCTTTTTTTTTCTCTTTTTGATAGTTTACTAATAATTGAATAATTTTATGTTACATTTAATTATAAATTAAATAAATTGAATTTGGATATGGGACATGATCCTGAAATTAATAAATTTCCATTGAATTTGAAATAATGATAGCGATTCAGCGGCACACACGACTAAACTAAATTTAAAGAAGAGACAGGGCCTCTTTTCATCTTAGGTGGCCATAAAGAGACGGCACGTTCTTGACCACAGACAAAACAACTAAAACCACGTCAAATATGGAATGTGCAGGCAGTTTTAGAGGTGATACAAGTGAGTGCGTTCTAAAGTCGCCTGTATTTTCTACATTTGACGTGATTTTAGTTGTTTTGACTACGGCGCAGGACGTGCCGTCTCTTTCTGGCCACCTAAGATGAAACGAGACGGAGCTTCTTTAAATTTAGTTTAGTCGTGTGTGCCGCTGAATTGTCACCATTACCACAATACTACACTAATGTGAGGTACACGTAGTGTAGGACGTCCTGCAACGAACGATGGAGTGACGACATACGCAAAAAATGGAGACAATATGCTGAGAGTAGGGTCACGTGGCGTGCCTTGGGAGAGGCCTATGTCCAGCGGACGCAGACGGCTGATGATGATGATGATGATGTGTTAACACCAGTGTTAGCGACAGTACTGCGTGCCGACATTGAATAGTATCGCGAGATGCGTCCGTTCCGGTCGGTGGACGCGCGACGGAGCGGCAACATTTTTGTAAATCTTACAGTTTGGGTAAAGTACTGACCATAGTAACAATTTCACTGTTTTATAAACCTACGAGTAAATATTTGATTCATATCATGTACTATTGTAATGATATTATATTACTAGAATTAGATGTGACATTTGATTAATATCATATACTATTGTAATGATATTATATTATTAGAATTAGAATTGAAAATTGACATGGATACATATCATATACTTTTGTATTGATATCATATTATTTGACTTGTAATTTGGTGGTATCAATAAATGATTTGTATTTGTATTTGTATTTGTGAACAATGTATAAAAATACACCGGTTAAGGATGGGGGAGGATCGGGCCGCTAAGAGAGCCTACTTAAGGAAGCCAGAGGGACGCCGTCCAGTTGGCCGCCCTCGGTACCGCTGGAGTGACGCCGTCGAGAGGGACCTTGGCGAGCTTCAAGTGGCTGACTGGAGAGGAATGGCGCAACACCGTGACGAGTGGCGCCCTCTGTTGTCGGAGGCCAACACCCACTTTGGGGTTTTCGTGCCGGAGCAGTAGTAGTAGTTGTAGTAATGTATAAAAATAATATAAGTATACTAGCTGACCCGGCAAACGTTGTTTTGCCTCACTTAGGGGTATGAAAAATAGATAGTAGCCGTTTCTCAGACCTACTTAATACGCATATAAAATTTGGTAAAAATCAGTCAAGCCGTTTCGGAGGAGTACGGTAACTAACAATGTGACATGAAAATTTTATAAATAGGATATTTTTTTTACATTTATGTACTTCTATTAGCCCACGTTTCACACACGGCTGGTTAGCCTCATACTAAACCATTTCTAGTTTGTGTTATGATTGCTAACATAACTGATATACTACATATAGGTAATGTATGGTAATTTTTCCATTGCTTATCATAATTTGGATTCAGATCACAGCGGAAGTAGACTAAATATTTAATTTGTCTTCTACCTCATAACAAATTAACAGGAAATTTTAGGTTATTTGATGTAAAAATTGTAAATAAGTATTTAAACACCAGTGAGCACACATCCTTATATGATTTGAGCAGAACAATGCAAGCTCTGCAATAAAAAAGCGAAATTCGTATCTGTGGCCCAAAAAAATAATGGCCCAAACAATCTGGACCAGCGACCGTATCCACTATCAGACATTCGACGAAATGATGCCTGTTTTTAACTTATAATAAAAGGTAGACGAAATTTCTCAATTCTTAATTTGAATGTGTTTTTGTGTTTGTTATCCCATAATTCCGTAATTTATCTTAATATATATAAATCTCGTGTCACAATGTTTGTTCTCAATGGACTCCTAAACCACTTACCGATTATAATAAAATTCGCACACCATGTGCAGTTCGATCCAACTTGAGAGATAGGATAGTTTAAATCTCAAATTATAGTCGCAATTTTAATTTATTGCTAATTATTGTCTGTTATTATTTGACAGTCACAATCATCTGTTAACTCCAAATGATTCTAACAGATGTGGATACCTTTCGACTGGGTTGAGTAAGTAATCAATAGATGGCGCTGCTATGGTAAATCTACGAACGTGTCATATAAGCTACACTATCTATTTTTCATACCCCTAAGGAGGCAAAACAACGTTTGCCGGGTCAGATAGTTATCTTATAAAATATATCAAAATTATATATTATTTATTTATATAAAAATGGTATTTGTTTGCATTAGAAAGGATCATACATTGCAATTGTTTCTTATTGATTAAGATTTCATCTCAATTAGTTAAGTATTTTTTATTATTCAAGCACAAAAAGTTTATGTACTAAGTTTCTTGACCCGAGAAAATATAATTATATCAGTTGTTTTGTCCGCATATTTTCAGAAGATGTATAAATAAATTGTTTATTATTTATTTACTATTAATTCTGTAGTTTCCCATGGACATTGTAAAATCTATAATACAAAAATAAGTCGGGTTTTCTTTCCTGGCGCTGTAACTCCAGAACGCACGAACTGATTTCCACCGTTTTAGATTCGTTGGAAAAGTCTCGGGCTCCGTGAGGTTTGTAGCAAACAACTTTGAGGGAAAACTTCAACTTTATGGTTAAACGGAGTTCGCCGGGTTTGCTAGTTAAAATAATAAATAAGTCATTTATTCAATTACACCCATATATTTTACAAAGATCTGTACAAATCATTTCATAGTTATTCAAACAAAACTAAGCATATTAAACAGGTTCATAACATCATAGTTACATTAGATAACTACGAGTTTATTATACTGTATAAAACGCCCCTGAAAGGTGTGCAAAAGTTTTTCAACGTCAGTTAGAAATTGCTTTTTAGGGTTCCGTACCGGAAAGGTAAGAACGAGACCCTATTACTAAGCCTCCGCTGTCTATCAGTCACGAGGCTGTATCTCATTAGCCAGTCATATTTCATAGCTAGACAGTTGAAACTATTTCAAAGTAGGTATGTATTTCTATTACCGCTCATCATCATGGGCCTTTATACATCTTTATCAGATGATTTAAGCTGCCATTACCGCTATATTAACAAATACAAATAATTAAAATTAAAATATTAAGGGGGGTAATTAGAATCTGTAGTAGTGTCACTGACTACTTAATTATGCACTAAGCAGAGTAAATACCAAAGATTATCTTTATAAAAAAATTGCCACACCCTCCATAGACGTATCAACAAATAAAAGCGAGTGTGGCTCAGTGGCAAAATCGTATGATTATCAATCAGACGGCCCCTGTATCGATCGCGGCCCTACACCAATAACTTGTTTTCAAGTTATGTAGATTTTCACTCGCTTTACGGTGAAGGAAAACATCGTGATGAAACTGACACGTTTAAGAGAATACACCAAGGGCTAGAGAAATGAAAAATAGGTATTTGTAAAATCTATTGCTGTCGCGCGGTGCCCGACCAAGCAGCTATCAATGTGTGAGTGTGACTGTCAATGTTTGCGTGGCATACCGCGCTGCGCCGCCGCCGCCCCGCCCCACCGTCCACGCTCCCAGATTGCTTGCAGATGCAGTCGGCAAGTTGATTTCGGCGTTTGCGGAACATTTGTTCGTGTTATTATTATATTACCTACCTGCACTTTATTTGACTCAGGCTTGTTTACTGGACTTGCTTGTTTCTTTACTTGACTGTTTTGACTCGGCTTGTGTATTGAATTTTGAGAGATCGAACGGAGATAAACCGTAGGTAACGAATTTTTGAATTATATAATTTGTGTAAGCCTATAACTATTTAATTACATTATTATATATATTCAAGGAAGTAACTTATCATGTTTAGTTCATTAGTCAGTAGAAATATTATATAGACAATGTATTGATACCTATTGTTAGCCTATAAATATTTGATTTCATATTTATATATTTTCGAGCCAGTAATTAATCACCAATAGTTGGTAGAAATATTAATTATACGATGTATTGGATTCATAGTAATAAATATAGAAGCAGTCATATTGTTTGTAAAGAGTGCGGTGATTGACTTCAGACTCGTGGGTAGTCGAGCGGTATCCGACTGAAGGACAAGCAGTGTAAAATTGTCAAGAATAAAATAAGTTATTGGAGCTCAACTGTTTTTATTTCTTACTTCTGAGGCTATCCCTACAGTCTCAGAAGTGGGATCGGCGAAAAGAAAACATTTTTTCGATCTACGCCTACAAAAGGAGAAAAGAAAAACGTAAGTAATATTGTTGCGTCATGTCAACAAATGTTATTACAAATAGCGAAATATTCATTTTATTGTGATTGCATGCTAGAGCTGTGGAATTTCTTTCGTATTTTTTATAACTCTCCATACATCGAAATTAGTAAATTATTTTTTTTTGGTTTGTTTAAAGTTTTTCATGTACCTACCCACTTAATTAAATTAAAATCAAGCATGTAACGTTCCGCGGTTCAAGCATGTATCGCCATTGAGCGGTAAAGAGGAAACGAAATGACAGTTCATACAGATTGTTTTTCTCTTCATTACCGTATGATCGTCAATAAAATGCATTGTCCAAAATTAATCTGACAAATCATAATATTTTTTTTATCAAAAACAAATGATAAATAATAAGTGAGTAAACCAGTAAGCGAGTAATAATGCCTGACGAGTTCTTACATTTGTTTTTTTTGTGTGTTGTCTCTCGTTGAACTGCGAAAGTAGTAAGGTCAATTATTTAAATAATAAAAAAGTGAAAGACAAATATATTATTTTATTATTATATAAGTAATGATGAAATAAAAGTGCTGTTACTTATTACGCACTGCTATCACTGCTAATAAGCGCTTAATGTGAACGTTTTGAATGTCGTGACGAACTTGAGTAAGTAATTTTGGTACAAACAGAAACATGCTCAATATTAAAGTCGGCATAAGTGTTGCACAACTTATACAACATTAACTTCTCAAAAAAAGAGGATTTTGAAGATTAAAATTGTACGGTGCATTTGCGGCTTACTAAGCGGTCGCCTGTCAGTTTCAGGTCTCAATATGAGCCGGCCGAAAGGTGGAGAACCAAATGATGCGGTGGTTGACCCAGGAGGATCCAGGTTTGAGGATCAGGGTCGAGACTTTCGGCAACGTGAGGCGAGTAATGGGCCGTGGCTAGGGCGATCCAGGTTCGAGGGTCAGGCGAGAACACGTGTCCATTACTCGGAGCAACCAGGGGCATCGCGGGTGCGCGATGCTGAGGTTGATTTATATGGTGGACCCGATGAAGAGCATCAGGGTCGAAGAGTACTTAGAGCACACGCTAGTGGGGAGAGGTCACTCCGGACGCCAGCGAGAGAGAGGCGCAGCCGGTCACGTTCACGTTCGCGCTTGCGGTACGAGTCCGAGAGGGGCTCGTGCCAGCTCAGGACCACACCGAGAGCCAGGCGGGATGGAATGGAGCGAAGTCGCAGCCAGTCAAGATGTTACGGTGATGTACATCCGCCTAGTCCTAAGCGGTATAAGCCTAATGATTGTAATGATAACGTATTGGATAAGGTTTTGTCTGTTTTGCAATCGGTCAAGAGTTCAGATAGACCCAAGCTAACTTTTAACACTAACATCGTACCCGAGTTTGATCCCATGTCAAAAGAACAAACTGTTTTGACGTGGTTAACAAAAGTGGAAGAGTGTGCTGAAATTTACCATTGGGAAGACAGAGAGATTATTCACTACGCTCTGCCCAAGTTGACCGGCATAGCCAAATCTTGGTATCAGGGCTTACCGTCTATGTTGTACACTTAGGCAGAGTGGAAGAAAAAACTGATAGAGTCATTTCCGGTTCGCGAAGACTATGCTGAACTCTTGACTGAAATGCTAGCCAAAAGGGTCAAGTATGGCGAATCATTAGAGCACTATTATTATGCTAAAATCAACATGTTGAATCGTTGTCGAATATATGGGCGACAGGCTGTAGACTGTCTACTATACGGTGTCGAAGACAGGGCGATTAAAGTAGGTGCGCATGCGGCTCAGTTTTCTGAACCCGAACAGGTGTTGAAATATTTTAGGACTGTCAAAGTCGGACAAAGTCGCGAAAACAATGACAATTTGAAATCTCGAAACGATCGCACTACCGCAAAATTCAGTAACTTTAAAATGACGTGTTATAACTGCGACCAAGTTGGTCACCCGAGTTTCAAATGCGAGAAGCCCCCAGCTAATTGCACCACGTGTAATAAGTCAGGTCATTTGTCGAATCATTGCTTCAGGAACAAAGTTGCTATTAAAGACCGCGATACAAACACGAGTAAGGACAAAAATAAAAATGAAAAACAGGTTGCTTAATTATGTACTACTATAGACTTAATAGCTAAATACATTATCGATATCAAAGTTAACGGACATACCACCGACTGCCACTTAGATTTAGGTAGCCAGTGCTCACTTATAAAACTCGAGAAAGTCAGAGAACTCAATTTAGATGTCGCGACGCCAGATGATTTGCCAGTTCTTAGGGGTATAGGCGCAAATATTGTTTCTCCGGTAGGTATGACGACGGCATCTGTGGAAGTCCAAGGAATTAAAGAGGTCATAAACCTATACGTAGTAGACGACTACGTTATTAATCAGTCAGTTTTATTAGGCCATTATTTTACTGAGCGACCCGATATCATTATTACAAAGACCCCAACTGCTGTGATATTTCAAAGAATTTGCGGCGACAAATTACACCTCGTGTCTGATAAAAAGGTAGATACCTCCAAACTCGCTGCACGGCATCTCAGTAGCTTCCAGCTTTATTATAAACGCACGGGTTAACGGTTCATTACGAGGAAATGATGGGAAGGGAGAATATGAAATGAAGGCCGGCACCGGCGTGTTATTGGTTTATAATGCTACACCCAACACAATCACATTTGAAAAAGGCACGTTATTAACAAGAGTTCACCACAATGATACAGAGAGAGCTAAATATGGAGTGAACTCGTGTAATTACTCATATTGCGAAACACAAAGCAACGACAATCTAAACCTCAGCGACAAATTAAGCGACATAGAACGATTAAAACTGCAACAGCTGATTGAAAAATACGGCAATTGTTTTTCGAGTGGATTACATAATTTGGGTTTTACAGACTTAACAGAGATGGTGATTGAGCTTGAGGACAATGAGCCGGTAGTCTATCGTCGTTACCGCATGTCGTACGCGGATTGTGCTTTAGTAAGGAATATGGTACAGGAAATGGCTGATCATGGTATAGTCAGGGAGTCGACGTCTGCGTATGCGATTGTCTTGGTGCAGAAGAAAACCGGAGAAAAACGTCTATGCGTTGACTACAGATCTTCAGGCGCAAAACGAACGTAGAGGGACAAAAACTCCAGTCTTATGATCTCGAGACGTTGGCAGTAGTGGCATCACTTAACCGATTCAGAGTTTACCTTATGGGTATCGAGTTCAAAATATTTACGGACTGCAACGCGTTGCGGTCAACGCTAGTCAAACGCGATCTGATCCCTCGAGTCGCACGGTGGTGGGTACAGTTGCAAGAATTCAATTGTACTATCGAGTACAGACCAGGATCGCGGATGACTCATGTGGACGCGCTAAGCCGCAACACAGTTGATACGTGTGCGATTGAAGCCGAGAAGTGTTTCGATGTCTTTGCTACCGAAAGTTGTGAGCCAGACTGGGTTGCCACTGTTCAGTCAGCCGACGAAGAGATTAAAAGAATTAAGGAAATTCTAGCTGATCCTGAATCGGTACACGTTATAGATGTTCATAAAAATTATAAACTCAAAAACAACCGAGTTTACAGAATTGAAGGGGAGGAAATCAAGTGGGTCGTACCAAAGGGTGTACGTTGGCAGCTTTTAAAGATGAACCATGACGATGTCGGACATTGTGGTTACGACAAAACCTTACAACGAATCCGTAAAAGCTAATGGTTTTCCAAGATGCGGAAATTCGAAAAAAAAATACGTTACGTCGTGTTTAGAATGTGCACATCACAAAGCACCTGGCGGGAAGCGTGAGGGTGGATTGCAACCTATCGACAAACCAAGTGTGCCGTTTCATACACTCCACGCAGATCACCTGAGCCCATTTACAAAGAGCAAAAACGGCAACTGGTCCTCGTAGACGGCTTTACGAAGTTTGTTAATGTGAAACCCGTGAGAGACACCAAATCAGCGACTACAATTAAGGTTCTTAAAGACCACATCAGCTGTTTTGGTGTTCCCACGCGTCTCATTACGGATAAAGGTATGAGCTTTACTAGCGGAGCCTTTAAGGAGTCCACAACGACCTACGGCATCAAACACATAATCAACGCCGTAGCTACCCCTCGAGCGAACGGTCAAGTAGAAAGGTTTAATAGAACCATTCTCGATGCACTTTCTACTTCTACGCACGGTAAAGACGAAAAGTGTTGGGACGAACAAGTCCCAGATATTCAGCTAGGCCTCAACACTGCAACACACAAGATAACCCAGAAGACACCATCTGAACTTCTCTTTGGGTTCAAGATCAAGGGCAAAAGTGAAGGTATCCTTAGTGATGTCTTAGAGGACACCGCTCGTGTAGCACCTACAGATAAACTGGTAGACATCAGGGATGAGGCTGCTGAAAGAATTAAGGAACAACAAACCAAGGACAAAGACAGATTTAATAGCCACAGGAAAACAGCCAAATGTTATTCAGAAGGAGACTTAGTGCGCGTAGAAAGACAAATACCACACGATGGACAGTCACAAAAACTAGTCGTTAAGTATCAGGGCCCGTACCGTGTCGCTAAAGCACTCCCTAACGACCGGTACGTTATAGAAGACACCCCACTTACTCGTAAAAATAATCGCCGATATGAAGCCGTAGTAGCAGTAGACAAGATACAGCCGTGGTTAAATTTCACTAGAGATCTCGTAAGTAGTGGGGAAGGTGATAGTTCTAATAATGACCAAGAAGATTGATTTATGTTATGTAAATTAACAACTATGTACAAATTGTTATTGCAAACCTGCGGAGTTCATTCAAATTATAAACTTAAATATATTATATGTATATCATGTTGATTATTAATAATCTAGTGTTTCATCAGGAATCACATCTGTAGAATAGCATCTTTGCTACAACATATTTTTAATCGTTATGTCAATTCAAACTGAATTAGAAAAATGTTCCATGCAAATGATTATAATAAGATCAAATTAAAATGTATTATGTGTTAAGGAATCACATTTGTAGATTAGCACCTTTACTACAACATATTTATAATCATATTTTCAATCGTTATGTCAATTCAAATTGAATTAGAAAAATATTCTATGCAAATGATTATAATAAGATAAAATTAAAATGTATTATATGTTAATTAAGAATATTAGAATAAGCATCTTAATACTTATTTCTTTAATAGGAAAATCATAGTAATTAAGTAGATTAAATTTAGACTTAATAAGTACGTCTGTCTATAATACTAGAGAACATGAATTTACAATGCTGCATTATTTCTGGAAATTCTTAATTGTCTAATGTGATTATCTTTAAATTTCTTTCACGTTTACGCGAGAGGACCCGCCTCAAACAGGAAGGCCGAGCTGTAAGCCTATAACTATTTAATTACATTATTATATATATTCAAGGAAGTAACTTATCATGTTTAGTTCATTAGTCAGTAGAAATATTATATAGACAATGTATTGATACCTATTGTTAGCCTATAAATATTTGATTTCATATTTATATATTTTCGAGCCAGTAATTAATCATCAATAGTTGGTAGAAATATTAATTATACGATGTATTGGATTCATAGTAATAAATATAGAAGCAGTCATATTGTTTGTAAAGAGTGCGGTGATTGACTTCAGACTCGTGGGTAGTCGAGCGGTATCCGACTGAAGGACAAGCAGTGTAAAATTGTCAAGAATAAAATAAGTTATTGGAGCTCAACTGTTTTTATTTCTTACTTCTGAGGCTATCCCTACATTTGGTAGCTAGCTTTCTGTGTTTACATACCTACGCTATTGTTTACGTATCCACTTTTACTTTATTGAGATGAGTAAAACTTCACGTAGGCTAAAAAGATACTTGCAATCAATCAATCTGTTCAGGACGACTATAGCTAGACATAGGGATAGCGATATATAATAGTTACATAGTCATATAGCATAGTTCCAGTTGTAATACAACACATAGAATTGTATAGAACTAACTTTTCGATAGATATAGAATAGTATGGAATATTCTAGAACAATATAGAACTTTCGGGAAAGTTCTAGAATAATAGTATAGTCAACCGAAAAAACTAGAAACTGCCAGAAAGATGTAGAACATTCTAGAAAGTTAAGTAGAACTTTCTGGAAAACTCATTGTATTATAGTACGGCAGTTCGAACACTCTGGAAAAGTTAGAGAATGCAATAAATAAAGATCGCAGATAGAACATTCGTTATAGGTGGATGGAGAATATTCCAGAAAATTATAGATTATCTCGCTCGGGATATAAATAGGGTCAGACCCGCCGACCGAGTCAGTTATCTACTAACTATCGAACAGTGAACATTGCGAATACAAGGGAAAATAGAAGAAGTACTCCTCCACCTCTGGCGTTATAGTGTTCTCTCTGAGAAGTTTCTGGTGTTTTATTGTCAGAAGCACTGACCAATTCAGCAATCGGTACGCACGTGGCCATTAGTTTATACAGTCCACTTCGCTTAAGCCACACATACCGCGTACACAATCGGTCATTTATTTTGTGAAAATAGGTTACAGAGAAGGTGTTATTATTATTACATGTAGGTAATATTGTAACATGTAATGGGATCGTCGGATTGGGATCAAACCTGTAATGACGATGTCAGATGTGTTTAATTGAAATTATTATCACCACATAGTCTAAATCTAATCTAATAAGTACTCAATATTTTTGTTACTGCAATATCCGAAGACGTGTGTCATCCGCTAACCTGCACTGATTGTTTTTTTTTTTTTTGAAAATACTTTATTAACATAAGCTTATTATAATATGTTTGTACAGTGTTCTTATTCTACACAACATTAACTTACTGCACTGATAATGACTTAAATCTCTTTCCTAGTGACATAAGGCCCTGAGTTTTAGCAGTGGGAACATTTAGTGGATTGCTTATGCTATCAACAAATAGATAACGCACCGCGATAAACATCCTATAAAAAGCAGTCACGTATTCCCATACCGAGTTTAATCGAAGATTGCATATAAATTGCCTATAAGCGTGCAAAATGTGTTTTTTCCTGACGCTGGCATCACGCCAGGGTATCGGAGATTAGTAATAATTGACAGCGCATCATAACATTTGCATTAACAAAAATTTACCAAGATCTGCGAAGCGGAATCAAAGAAATAGTCAATTATTTATCTGTCAATTAAAAATTTTAGAAGACTCCGTTACTAAAAAACAAAAAGCGATCCCGTGAAATGGAATGGTGTATTATTTTCTCCAGCCTTGCGACTACAATCTATGTTATAGTTTCCTCATGATGTTTTCTTTCATCGAAAGCTTAACGTCATTGGTAGAAATCGAACCCATGAACTGCGAAACGTAAGGTGACCGCACGACCAACAGAGCTGTGAACGCTTCAAAATATATATTTTTTTGAAGATTAAAATACAATATTATTTTTTTTTAATTTTATTATTTTTAATTCAGTGTTAAAAATCGTTAGAGTTCCAAAACACGATTACGTAAAATTCGCTCCACGATGTTGTTTTTTTCGTTTTGTAATTTACAAAATAATGCTTCTGAAATGAGTTTCAAAAGCATTATTTTTAATTACTTTTTAATGAAATTAAAGCAGATCTTACTTATTTTGGTAATGATTGGTCATCATCATCATTCATTATCAAAATAAGTAAAACAGATCTAGAATCTGGAATCGTTAGAGGTTATAATTTCAATTTTGTGAATTCCTGATTCTATATAAATTTATTTTGTGATAAACCTACTATACGCAGATAGCGCTTCGTTAAATTTTTATGGCGCAGCTATACTTGATACAATTGTATTTATTTATTTTCATAGCTTAGCATGTAGAACTCTAAAGTGATGTAATCACATGCCACATCCATAGTTTCGTGGTGCCTTGTCGTGAAGCGCGTGCTATGTATGCAAAAATAGTGGTTTCCCCGCCAACCGCAGGCTTCCCTTATCGCCTATTGTCTGTCTGTCCGTCTGTCTGTCACGCCAAGGTCTGCGGTCGGCAGCCTATAGGGAATCGATAGGCTTTCGCGGAATCTGATTGGTTCGTGGCAATTGTTAGTTTGGTGCGTTTTATAGGATTGTTACTTATTAGGCTTTCTATAGTAACACTAATTTATTATATCCTTATTCATAGTGATAAGCATATATGATTCCACATTTATCATAATATGTAAATGATGACATCGTTGGCGTAATGGTTACCATGCCGGACTGCCAATCAGAAGGTTCCGGGTTCGATTGATGGCACTGTCAACGTCTTTGTGCTTAACTAAATTTGTTTGCTGTCGGTCTGGATGTCAAATATGTATCTTGAAGTATGTATGTATGTTTATGAATATACTATATTAGTTGTGTTTATTAGCACCCATAATATAAACTAGAAATGGTTTAGTATGGGACTTACCAGACGTGTGTGAAAAGAGAAAATAAATAGACTGATTTAGGACGATACCACAAGCAAAATATAAATTATTATAGTTTTATTGTTTAAACTTATACAAAAATTGGCTTTGTAGTCTAAATAATTATATTTTGTACTCATTGTGAATTATTATCAATCTCGAATTTTAAATACAAAAAGAAACATTATTGACGTGACAACGTCTTAAATTAGGTTGCGGCTGGGAGTCACTTATGAAAAAGTGTAACGCCCGGTAACGTTACGATGAGTCACCGAACGAGAGAGAGGCCCGCCGAATGCCTTGCGTCTCTCTCCCACTCAACTATGATCGGTCTGCCGCGCGCGCAGCACGCGGCAGACGTTGTCACGTAAAATCTTCGCCCGTAAAACCGACTTTACAGGCAACCATTTTTTTATTTACAGTTTTTAGTACCAGTATTAAACCTGATTGGTAATAAAATTGATAGAAATATTCCTAGATTCTGAAGTGGTTCCCTTGAAGGTCTACAAGTAATTTTTTTCTCAAAAAAATAACCTTTTTTGATTTACTAGCAGATAGTCCCGGCTTCGCGTGGGCTATAAAATAATCAAATAAATAAAAGTTGAAAAGAGAATCAAGACATAGCCTATATTACTCAAGGCTAATGTAGCTTCCCAACGGTGAAAGAATTATTCAAATCGGTCCAGTAGTTTCGGATCCCATTCGCGTCAAACAAACAAACAATCAAACTTTTTCTCTTTATATATTGGTATAGACAACGAAAAAAACTAAATGAGCAAAATGGTTCTTTAGATTGTCTGTAAGCTTTTTTGCTATATTTGTTACCATTTACAAAAAACATACATCTGGGGCATCGCCTTATATGGAAGTGAGGCTTGGACCATGACCCAAAGAGATAGACAGAGGATATAGGCATTTGAAATGTGGTGTTGGAGAAGAATGGAAAGAATAAGTTGGAAAGAAAAGAAAACTAATGAAGAGGTACTCTGCCTAGTACAAGAACCAAGAACCATAATAAATACAATAGACAACAGAAGAGGAAAGATGGCTGGCCACCTTATACGACATGACAATTTCATTAAAAATATCGTAGAAGGAAAGATAGAAGCCAGGAGAGGAAGAGGAAGGCCTTGAAAATCATATTTAGACTAAATTAAGGAGAAGGTGAAAGTCATGTCGTATAGGGAGGTCAAGGATTTGGCCGAAGGTAGAACTACCTGGAAAAAACTGGACAAGAACCCAGCTC
Source organism: Mellilla xanthometata (assembly GCA_035578125.1). Classification (NCBI taxonomy): domain Eukaryota; kingdom Metazoa; phylum Arthropoda; class Insecta; order Lepidoptera; family Geometridae; genus Mellilla; species Mellilla xanthometata. The sequence continues at coordinate 12,571,293 of JAPUBQ010000001.1, read as the reverse complement.
TTAAATATTGAATGAATGTTACCGTTTATGATTTCCAACGAATAAACTGTAAACTGCCTCCATTATACGTCACATTCTGTATTGACATTACTCCTGCATGACAAAATAACTGACATGTTGTAAATAAACAGTATTGAAATTCAATGACAAGAGGTAAGTTTACACTGTCGAAGAGTAAATAGCCAGTTGGAGGTAAAAGTAAACAATGCTTGTTCGAAAAATAATACATATTTTTTTGGGTCTGGAGTTAAGGTAGCTCAGTGGTTCAAACGTCTGCTTTTCAATCTGACGGCCCATGATTCGATCCCGGCCCTACACCAACGACTTGTTTTTCAACTTATGTGTGGATTTGCTGCTTTACGGTGAAGGAAAACGTCGTGAGGAAACCGGCATGTTTGAGGACCACAATATCCGAAGACGTGTCTTTTGCCAGCCCGCATTTGGTCAGCGTGGTGGATTATGGCCCATATCTCTCTCCTTGTGAGAGAAGGCCCCGAGTCCCAGCAGTGGGAACGTATAGTGGGCTACTTAAGCTTATGAAAGAACTGGAATAAACAGGCAAAAATATCATACACGTATCTCTGAGGCTGAGATTTTAAAACGATGAAAGGTCAGTCGGGCGTGCAGTTGCCTTACGTCCTGCATGTCGCGGGTTCGACACATACACTTTTGCCATTTTCTTATGATAAATAGGCTTACGTTTGACCGCAGCTTGCCTGATGTTAAGCTTTACTGTGGTTAAGATGTATCATGATTGCCTAGAAGGAACCTACTTCGAAGACCCCTAAATTGTACTTTTCGGCAAAAAGACATACATTTGGTGTGATGTGATTAGTGGACACACGTTTTGCTGGTCAAATCCAATTTTTTTATTGACGAGGGTGAAATCTACAACCAGATAACTGGCCACAGTTGCGGGCGCAGCTTGGTCATGTGGAATTTGTACTCACTAAACCCTCCCGGTGATTTGCCTATGTGTTTAACGGAGGAATCCGGGTTCTTCCAGTAAACCCTGGAGACCTCCTTGCACTGCGCTGTGTGTATGACTGATAACGATAACTGACCAATCCGCCAACGACGGCGACGGTCACAAGGCGCCACTGTCCACCTCAGACTCGATAAAGGTTGTCGGAGTCTCAACTCCGAACACCCTGGAGTCTGACGCCCCCTTATTCGTGTCACAAAATAAATGTTTCTTTCTTTCTTTCTTTCCTTTTAGTCGCCTCTTAGGACAAGTGTTTGACAAAAATTGTCATAAGGTTAATAAATGATTTGATTTTGATTTTGAAGCAGGGCACACATTTCACCCAGGCTGCAGGGTTATTCTTCTTCTTCAAGTGCCTCTCCATTACTGGAGGTTGGCCGTCAGCCTACTGAAATTCGTTTTATCCTTTGCCAGGCGAAATAATTTCTCAGCACTGGCAATTCCTGTCCACTCCCGTATATTTCGTAGCCACGACTTCTTTCTACGTCCAACGCGCCTTTTTCCTGCGATTTTGCCCATCATTATGAGTTGGAGCAGCTCATACCTCTCGTGTCGCAAGACATGACCGAGATAAGCATTTGCAGGGTTATGCCCAGCTGTAAAGAGTACTAGTCGTTAGCAGGCAAATTGTGCCGGCGCGGGGCGCGGGGCGGGGGGAGTGAGGCGTTATGTTTTTACGAGAGAACCACTCGGCGTTATCGACGGAGGCTTTGATGGCACGTAAAATGGACGCAGATGTCACCAAAAACTGGGTATGGAAAGAATTGGTTGATGCGTGTCTTTTTATTTATTTTAATTATTTTATTTTATTAGGGGTGTAACCTATCGTCATAGTATATTGCATCCAAGGCCAATCGGTCCATAGTCGGTAACATAGATTTTGAAGTTATTTGCGCATGCCACGGGACCCGTAATGTTTTCGGGATACAAACTAATATTTAAATAATCCAAGGTGTAACGTGACTCCGTTTCAAATTTCATCAAAATCGGTCAAGGCGTTTAAGCGTGAAGGAGCGATATGTTTTGATATTATGCTTTAAACTACTTGTGTTGTAATGTTTAAAATGTTATTAAAATAAAGTAAGTTGTGATATTTGTGTTTTTTTGCATAGCGTTTATTTTTGCATACTAATCTTCATTAGAAAAAATTATATTTAAAGTTTCAGCCACCTTGTGCGAGAGGGTCCGGAACCCTCTGCAGACCTTGATGGCTTTCACTCTTTATTTTTAAGCACTCATTCCTTTTTTTCATCCTTGATAAGTTTGGAAAATCCCCGGATGATAGATACCTGTTTCCTGAGAGGTATCATCCGGGGGCCTTCAAAAGTAGAGTTAATAGGTATCTCCTAGGTAAGCGTGCCACACCGTAGACTGCAGTGCAGCTTAACATCAGGCTAGCTGTAGTCAAACGCTAGCTAACAAGGTTAGCTAGCGTTTGCCTATCAAGGTTAAAAAAAAACCTCTCAGGAAACAAATTCTTATTATTATTCAAATATTTTTAATAATTTTTTTAAATAATAACCAAAGAACTGGCCAATTCTCTCCGACCTCTATGTAGTTTTGTAAATGCAAACGCAATAATTCTTATATTACTCCGGTCGGTAGTTTTACAACTCTCTCTGTCGACAGGATTCAAGTCACGTTGCTATTAGCATCATCAATATTCGCCATTTAGGTTATTTTTTAACCGACTTCAAAAAGGAGGAGGTTATATATTCGACGTGTATGTATTTTTTTTTTTATATATGTTCACCGATTTCTCAGCCATTTGTGGATCGATTCTCAAAATTCTTTTTTTAATTGAAAGAGTATGGTTCTGAATTGGTCCCATTGTCACCAAAACTGGTTCTAATGATGGACTCCTAGGGAAATCGAAGAAAAACCTAAAAAGTTAGGTTATTTTTACGCATGAAGAGAAATTCACGCTCGTTTGGCTGTACTGATATTCATGAAATTTGAGAAGAAAATAGGTAAGACTATGTGTTAACACATACGCTACTTTTTATCCCGAAAATAAATACAAATCCCGTGGGATGCACCAAATAACATATAAATCTTTTTAACTTCTTCACGCTCGAACGGTTGTACTGACATTGATGAAATTTGCAATGAAGATAGGTTAGACTATGTGTTTACACATAGGCTACTTTTTATCCCGAAAATAATTATCTCTTCGATATTATTCCAGAATAGGCATGCTCCACCTTTTTTTTTCGTGCGGAAATGAATTTACGCATCTCCCGCCACAAGCCTGGGGAAAGCGGGCGGGGTATGTCGGGCTTGTGCCTATTATTATTAATATTCGCCATTTAAGTAATTTTTTTCTTCGGTATCATTCCAGACTAGGTATTTTTTTTTGTTGTTCCGTCTATTCTTCCTCTGACCATGGTTGTCAGAGACATTGTTAGACCAAACATATTGCTTACGCAGTTTAATTTTTGCTGGAATGGTCGGTAAATAATTCACCTTTTTTATTATTATTATAAATGTACATGTATTAAACAAGTTAGGAACAAATGCCTGCTGACTGAAGGGCCATCATAATTGTGGGTTCACTCAGTGCCCCCCCCCAAGTTATTAGATCCATCAGTTAGCTCCACATAATTGAACCTAATTTCTAAGACTAGGTATGCTCCAGACCATATTGTCGGTAGCTTGTGTAGTTACGAGCCCAGCTGGTCAAATGCCTGTGTTGCGTAATAAACAAAGTAACCTTGAAGTTAAACCAGAGTCTAGACAATTTCCATACCAAATATCATGTAAATCAGTTTATCCGATCGAGTATTACAAACAACCTTACATATACATACACAATCTTTGCTATGAAGGCAAAGATTGTGTATCGTTTTTGTTAGATATAAAATATTATGTTACGGAAACTAAATTATCCAATTTAAAAAATAATATTTTAAAATAGACATTTTATTTGCCAAGCTTTATGGAGGATTTTACAGAATTGTTTTGCACAAATAGGCACAAATGACACTTGCACAATTATTAAAAAAATATTCCAACATATTTCTGGATATTCGTCAAAATCGTGCATATTGGCAATATCATATCTTAGTAGTACAGTTTTTCGTTATTTTATAATTTAAACGGTAAAAATATAGAAAAAAAATTAAAGCCCGTCTAAAAAACGACTTTAAGAATGTTTATGCCTATTTTAGTACCGATTAGACTTTAAAACTGAAACTGATCAGACTAATCAATATGAAAAAACTAGTTCAAAAAATTTCAAATATAGTTTTTTGAACCAGTTTTTTTTCCTTTGTTAACGCCTTAATAAAAACGTCACACGTTTAAAGCCGTCCCGGTACGTATCATTACTTAAATTCGCAGAAAACACAAATTCGCACTTCAATATTCTTATGAATAATTGCACGTCATGCAAATCTGTATGCAAATCACTTATACTGATGCAGAGAGACTATACTAACAACAATATAGCGTAAATAACAGAATCATGACCCTTGGAAATTGAATCTTATCGCCTTTGAGATACGGCTTATAGTCGAAGTGTATTTGTATCAAAACGTAAAACGACCAAAAAGATGATGTACAGATCCAGGAAGACAAACCTACGCCAGTCGCATGCGTCGTGTAAATAAACTTTTCGCCTTGAATTGGTCAGCCAAAATTAACGTGTGGGTCTGATTTTATTGACAAGCTTAGCGATAAGCGGAGCGGGAGCGGATTAATGTTTTATTGTAGTGTCTATAATATAATAATTTAAATAATTTAGATGAACCTAAAACATATTTGTCGTAATTAAGGAATATATAAATAAAGTACCTGTCGTTGTAGTTTAATCATCATGAGTTTTGTTATATCTTAATTACGTAAATCAGTTAAGCAGCGTCGTTGATGAGTTTCTTTGCTGGTGGCTGAATTACCCTATCCAGGAACCACAGCTGTGAAATGATCTTTGTGTGTTAGTTATTAAATATACATAATATTTAGTTCTAAACTGTTTGTGTTTATGTCTACATACTCGTTTTTAAGCTAAAACATGCAGGTTTTTAAATTAAATAAGTGTAAATCACTAAATGTGGATTAATATGTTCATAAAAATTTTTTTTAAACACGTCTTCTTCTTCTTTTTCAACCTTTCCCCCTAAGTGGGGTCGTCAGAGCAAGTTTTCCTCTTCCACACGATTCTGTCAGCTGTCATATCCACATTCACTCCCTTTTCTTTCATATCCTCATTTAAACAATTCAGCCACGTCTTCCTAAGTCGACCTCTACTTCCGCTACCTCGTACAACCATATCCATACTTCTCGTAGTCACATTCATTTCCTCTGTACGCATCACATGCCCATACGAAGATAACCTTCCGCTCTTCACTTTTTCTTTCACTGGAGCTACTTTCAAACTAACTAATTTATGTATAAACATGTCTTGTCAATATTTGACGACCTCGTTAGCGCAATGGTTACCATTCTAGACTGCCAATCAGAAAGTTCCGGGTTCGATTCCCGGCACGGCCAACATCTGTGTTTTTAACCAAATTTGTTGGCAGTGGGTTTGGTGGATATGTATATGTAGTATAATAGTTGTATTAGCCACCATAACACAAACTAGAAATGGTTCAGTATGGAGTTAACCAGCCGTGTGTGAAATGTGTCCTAATATTTATTTATTATTTATTTTTATTAAAATCGCTCTCGCTCATGGCATTGTCCTCACCCAGAGTGCAACACACTGCGTCGCCGGCCGACCCTGGCTGGACGAAGGCCGACCACGCACGTGCCTGATGGAGCTGTCTACAGCGGTATATACTCATATACCAAGAGTATGAGTACATATATTATAGCATTAATAACTTGAATAAGTACGAGCAAAGAACTTGGGCTTTCGGTATAAGGAAACATCGTGAGGAAATCATATCCAGGCAGATATAAGTTAATACGTATTCTCGCTTGTATAAGATAAATAGACACAAACATTTACCATTATTAATGATCATATTTTTAAAAATTCAAAATACTGACAGTGAGGTGTTTGAAATATTGGTTTTTATTTAAGCTAGAAATTGATACTATTCTTAGATACTTTTTTATTTTTATTGCATGCTGCCGAAACACATAAAAGCTCTCGAAAAAATCAAAATAATATAAATAAAATAAAATAAATAGCTCTCGAAGAAGCCTTCGAGAGCTATTTATTTAAGACTAGGCTTGCTCCACCTTAGGCCAAAGTGTCTGCGAATTCGTCTGGTTACGCGTCCTGCTGGTCAAATTAAGTTTTTAATACTCTGAACCAAAACGGGACCAGGTTACTAGGCCTGACTGTCTGTTTGTCTGTCACCAGTTTGTCTCATAAACCACGACGGGTAGAAAGCTGCAATTTTCACAAATCATGTTTTTTTTATTGCCGTTAGAACAAAAAAAATAAAAAGAAAAGAAAAAAAAACAATTGAGGGTGCGTAAAACCGTGATGGGTATGTAGAAAACTGATTTTTTTACAAGCTATGTATTTCTGTTGCCACTGGAACAAAAGAAAAGAAAAAAATGGTTGCCTGTAAAGTCGGTTTTACGGGCAAAGATTTTACGTGACAACGTCTGCCACGTGCTGCGCGCGCGGCAGACCGATCATAGTTGAGTGGGAGAGAGACGCAAGGCATTCGGCGGGCCTCTCTCTCGTTCGGTGACTCATCGTAACGTTACCGGGCGTTACACTTTTTGACACGTGACTCCCAGCCGCAACCTAATTTAAGACGTTGTCACGTCAAAAACAATTAAGGGGGCGTTTCTATTCATAAGTTCTGTCACACAATAAAAACTTTTGAACCTGATTTGGAGTCACTCAAGGCATCCTTGATTAAGGCAGCCGCCGATATTGAACTGGACCTCGTTCGTGCCGCAATAGATGACTGGCCGCGCAGATTGAAGGCCTATATTCATAATCGCGGGGGCCATTTTGAATAAACTTTATTACCATAAGAATCTATGTTTTATTCAGTTCATCTTATATATAAAATTTCCGTGTCACAGTGTTTGTTACCGAACTCCTCCGAAACGGCTTGACTGATCATTACCAAATTTCATATGCGTATTTAGTAGGTATGAGAATCGGCCAACGTGGAACGTTTTTACCCCTAAGTTATAAGGGTTGTTCACCCTTAAATATTTTTTTTTATTTTTTCGACGAATTTTTTTTATTTGATTTTTTTATAAAGTGGCTTTAAAAAATACATAAAACCCTAAATTTGTACTTTTTTATCATCAACCCCTATTTTTTTATGGTCATTTTAATAAATTTCTGTGTTTGTTACCGCACTCCTCCGAAACGGATTGACTGATCTTTACCAAATTTCATATTCGTATTTAATAGGTATGTGAATTGGCTACTGTGTAACGTTTTTACCCTTAAGTGATAAGGGTTGTTCACCCTTAAATATATTTTTTTATTTTTTCAAAGAATTTTTTTTATTTGAATTTCATATAAAGTGGCATTAAAAATACATACAACCGTATATTTTTATTTTTTTATTATCAACCCCTATTTTTTTATGGTCATTTTAGTAAATTTCCGTGTCACAGTGTTTGTTACCGCACTCCTCCGAAACGGTTTGAATGATCTTTACCAAATTTTTTATACGTATTCAGTAGGTCAGAAAATCGGCTACTATCTATTTTTTATACCCCTAAGTGATAAGGGTTGATCATCCTTAAAATGTTTGTTTTTAATTTTTTGACGAATTTTTTCATTTTATTTTTGTATTAAGTGGCATTAAAAAATACATACAACCCTATTTTTTTTACTTTTTAATCATCATTCCCTATGTTTTATGGCCATTTTAGTATTTTATTCATTTTTTCATCTCGCTTGATAACTGATCAAATATAATGTCTAACTGTACTTCGAGTAAAAATCTTTTTTTTTTAAGTAAACAACTAACAAAATTTAACCTGATATACATATGCTTAGTATTATTACCAATCTTAAATAATTAATATTTGCCGCGCCTTTACTTTACTGGTGAGTGAAATGCCACACTATGCCGTAGACCGAAGTCGGTCTCCTGTTTTACTCACAAAATTCTTCTTCACAGACTTCTCTCACTGTTTACACAAATTTCGACCTTCGTTATTGTTTATGTATCGTATGTAGTAGTATTGTTAACAATTATCATTTTGCTATATCAATGTAACTCTCTTATTAACTTAACCGCGGCTCCACCCGCGTGTAAGTCGCTTTATTGCATAACCTCTGACATGACTGTTGTAAAAAAATGTATTTTCATCTGTGCGCTACTGTGGATCGGATTATACGTTAGATTGTAGGTCCTCTTAGCACAAACAGTCGTTAAACTAAGGCAGGGGCTTGAAAAACTCTCGACAACATAACTTGATCACTTAGTTCTTACGTAGAAGAAGCTATAAAATTTGATGTACTAATAAACTAGACCCCGAACGTATGACCAAAAATTTTTCAACAAATATATGTAATTTTTTCTACTTTGGACTTCTTTATGCTCAAACGGCTCGAACAAATATGCTTAAAAATTTCGCGCTCGCTTCGCTCGCGCATAGCTCGCTGCGCTCGCATACGGCTCGCTTCGCTCGCGACCTATTCTGTTTTGGACTTCTTTATGCTCAAAAGGCTCGAACAAATATGCCAAAAATTTTCGCGCTCGCTTCGCTCGCCATTGGTCCTAGGACTTTTGGGTCATAGCTTACGACACTACAAATATTATGTAATTTGTTCTGCTTTGGACTTCATTATGCTCAAGCGGCTCGAAAAATTATGCTAATAATTTTCGCGCTCGCTTCACTCGCGCATGGCTTGCTACGCTCGCATCCGGCTCGCTTCGCTCGCGATTGGTCCTTGGACGTTTTGGATCATAGCTCACGACACTACAAATATTATGTAATTTGTTCTGCTTTGAACTTCTTTATGCTCAAACGGCTCGAACAAATATGCTAAAAATTTTAACGCTCGCTTCGCTCGCGCATAGCTCGCTACGCTCGCGTCCGACTCGCTTCGCTCGCGATTTGTCCTAGGACGTTTTGGGTCATAGCTCAGGACACTACAAATATTATGTAATTTGTTCTGCTTTGGACATCTTTATTCTCAAGCGGCTCGAACAAATATGCTGAAAAAATTTCGCGCTCGCTTCGCTCGCGATTGGTCCTAAGACGTTTTGGGTCATAGCTTATGACACTACAAATATTATGTAATTTGTTTGGTAACGGCTCGAACGGAATCGCTAAAAAATTTTGAATACCAAAAACTTTAGAAAAATAACATTTCCTACTAACCTTAAAAATTTTACAATGAAATTGTATTATACAAATAACAGACTTTAAAATCATACCTACATTTATAAATTCTAACTGTATCTAAAAAGTGAAAAATAATTTTATGCCTACACATAAGTACCATCGAAGACTTTATTTGATTTACTTATAAACATGCTATTTTCAATTTTTATTTATCCTGTATTCTTGGCGTCGGTGCCATCTAAGAAGAAAAAAATAATGTTTGTTAAAATAAACACTATTAAATAGATATGATTGAACATAATTTTTTTGGCGTTTGTTACTTTTATATTCCCTTAACGTTTGTTCATGGCGCTCCATACCCATTACACGCATATACCATACACACATAAAATAAGTAAGTAACATTTTAATTATACTAGAATTTGTCTAGAAACTAGAATAAAAATAATTAATAAGGCAAAACAACGTTTGCCGGGTCAGCTAGTCTTATATATAAAATTTCCGTGTCACAGTGTTTGTTACAGTACTCCTCCGAAACGGCTTGACCGATTTTTTCCAAATTTTATATGCGTATTCAGTGGGTCTGAGAATCGGCTACTGTATATTTAGAAATAATTATTAAGACAAAACAACGTTTGCCGGGACAGCTAGTTTTGATATATAAATGATTACATAAATATTAAACATGTCTAAATTATCTCATATTACACGTGTGACAGAACTTATGACCTGACTAAGTATAGGTGATTTTTTGTTCAATATTAATATCGGTAGCTTTGACGCTTTACTTTATTTTGTGTATAATTATTGCATAAGCTCTGTAAATGCAAATGTGAGTGTTTACGGTCGGATGCTACAAAACAGATAAATAGTAAGCTACAATGCGTAGTTAGAGGCGCCATTAATTAACTTGCCTACCAATCTGGAAATGTAATGTCCAAGTCACACGCTCGCATCGTGTCTTGTTTATTACAAATACAAATACAAATCATTTATTGATAACACCAAAGTTACAAGTCAAATAATATGGTATCAATACAAAAGTATATGATATGTGTCAATGTCAATTTTCAATTCTAATTCTAATTATATAATATCATTACAGTAGGAAATTTCATAAGGACTGGTCACATGTTATTTTCTGAATTAGTTCATAAGATTAGCAACATCCTAATGTTCATTACTTATAGAATACATTAGTCATTAAGTGCAAAAGGGCCACAAGAGATAAATTGCTATATTTTCTTATAATCATTTTTTAACAGGTTTTTAATTTGTTCATATTGTATTGAATATGAATATATCAAAAATGTTTTTCTCTCTGGTATCTATGTGTATATATAAAATTTGGCGTCTTTGCACTGAACTTGGCAACAAAACCGTTAAAATTAAAAAAGGCGGTTATACGCACGGAAGAGAAAAAACAGGTTATACGTTTTTACGGTTATTTGATCGAAAATGTTGGCTGTTTTAGAAGGTACTATAAGTATAGGTTATTTAAAATGCATTTTTACAATTAAATTATTTTTTATTATTTTTTTGTTTGTGGCTCTTTTATTAGTAATTAACTTTTTACTCGTATGTTACTGTATTTACTCGTATTTAACTCATAGATGAGGGTGCTTGAGGGTAGTTGCTGGCAAAGCTAGCTATAAATCGTCTTACCACTTGCTATGGTTTCCTCATAATGTTTTCCTACACCGAAAGCTCAAGCCCATTGGCGAGGATCGAACCCTTTACCTTCGGAACGTAAGGCGGCTCGCCCGACCGATCTGTCCTCGCTTCAAAATATGCTTGTGCTTATATCCCGGTCGATGCGAACTCCAAGCGTGTGGGTGTAGCATCACTGGTACAAAGCTTGTAAGTTTGTACTTAAATGTAGTTTTAATAAGTAGTTTAAACATGCCTTCATTAATGACATGCATGCGTGGACATTACATGTAGTTAGACTTGCCTTTTGTCCACGCACAATGTATCAATTATGTTTAAAAAAAAAATATTTTTCCATCAAGCATTCGAGCTTGAGTGGAATGCCTGACGTCACGCATCAGTAAAATTCGTACGGAGAAGGAAACGAAACGAAATTTTAGAATAGAATAGAATATTGTATTGTCTTCTTCTTATTCGTGACGCTCTTGTCAGAGCGGTCGTGATCGTCATGGAGGGTCACTAGAGGGGCAGATATGATTTGCCTCACGACATCTCGCCATCTCTGCCTGCTGGATGTCATCCGGCTACAGTCATTCAAGGAGCCTCCAACTGCCTTGATTTGGTCAGTCCACCTCGTGGGTGACCTTCCGCGCGGTCTGGTGCCTTCTACTTACCCTTGTACGACAAGGCGCTCATTGGACTTATTATTTCGACGAGAAATGTGTACAAAAAAGTTAAGGATACGCGACTGCACTGCAGAGTATTTATTGTACAACCACATAAAAAACAGCTGAAATTAAGGAAATAAAATATTTACGCATAGAGTACAAAGGCGGCCTTTCCACCTATGGTGATCTCTACCAGGCAACTAGGAATGCGAGGGACCGTACAGATAGAAAGAATTTAATGTGTTTTTAACCCCCGATGAAAATCGGGGTGTTATAAGTTGGACGTATTTGTGTGTGTGTGTGTGGCACTGTAGATCCCAAACAAATTTCAATTGTAATTGAAAATATTTAAAATAATTTCTATTCTGAGTTTTTTGTTTTAAAATAGTTTTTGGCGAGAGTGTTTTATTTAAGTTTGATGAAAATAGGAATTTTTACTTTTTACTATCACAGTTTATGAGATACAGCCTGGTGACAGACAGAGGCACCGAAGTCTTAGTATCAGAAGGTCCTGTTGGTACATTTTAAATTCGGAACCCCAAAAGATTTAGAATAAATAGCATTTCCGCTGTGATCTGAAACCAATAAGAAAATACAGCTATCTGTTAGTAAAAATAATATGACACATTTCACACACGGCTGGTTAGCCCCATACAGAACCATTTCTAGTAAGTATTATGGTTGCTAGCACAACTCATATAAGTACTACATATACATACAAAAATACTTTAAATCGACACATATTCAGCACTCAGATTGACAGCCAACAAGTTCATCACAAAGAAGTTAGCCGTACCGGGAATCTAACCTAGGACCGTCTGGTTAGCAGTTCGGCATGGTAAACAGTCAACGAGGTCATAATTTGCTGTGTATATATTTTAATCCGCACTGTAAAGAGACACAAAATTTAGCCTATGTTACTCGGGGATAATGTTTCTTCCCAACGGTGAAATAATTTTTCAAATCGGTCCAGTAGTTTCGGAGCCTATTCGCATCAAACAAACAAACAATCAAACTTTTCCTCTTTTAAAATATTGGTATAGAAAAATAAGCCGCTGTCCTGATGATCATTGGGAGATGCATCGTCAGGCGAGCTGCCAAATGATGGAGCTTTATATTCCACTCGGCGTCATGTTAATTGCTCACCTGCACCGCATCACTGGGCCGGACTCAGTACCTACTGCAGGGGTACAACTATGGTACCCCCCCATCACTCACCCCCAGAGTTTTATTGTTCTTAACTCCTTAAAGCTACGCATTTGTGCAGCGGGGTGCGTCACCACACGAGTCAGTGACACTCTGGCTTAAGGTGGAGTATGCATAGTATAGAATATTTGGCTATCAAGGAGGCTGCCGGAACACACTAGGTGCTTGTTAGAAATCTTCTTCTTCTTCTTCAAGTGCCTCTCCATTACTGGAGGTTGGCCGTCAGCCTACTGAAATTCGTTTTATCCTTTGCCAGGCGAAATAATTGTTAGAAATCTGTAGCGTTTATACTGAGGGCTGACCTTTTTCGGACGCTAGGGGTCACATACTATGCTGACTTTCTTCTTTTTTTTCATGTTCGTTTTATGTAATTTAAAATAATGTATATGTGTGTGTCTTCTGTGTCTGAAATAAATGTGTTCTTTTTTCTTTCTTTCTTCTTCTTTCTTGTCGAAAAAGATTCAACCTGAGGGTTTTTGCTAGCCAGGTGAGTACTAAAAAATGCCTTACAACCAAGATATGGCTTTCTCATGATGTTTTTCTTCACTAAAACTCAATCTCAATAGTGTGGATCGAGCATAGGACATTGGGAATGTAACGCGAAGCACGCTCGACTGAGATGTTACCATTTTAAAAACTATTAGTGTTAGTCATATCAAAAACGAAAGCGTATTCCAAAAACATATTAACTGGATGTCTTCTAGATCAACGTGCTACATTTTTGACCATGACTTACCATCAGACGAGTTTGTGGCCAAAAGTAGATCTATATGATTAAAACAATGTATAGATGATTCCATAATAAAATACATTTATTTTTGCGTAGAAAACTGTCACACTTAGTTATTATTAAAAGTTAGAATGACACTCGCCCCCGAAGATGGTGCTCGGAAAGCACCGAAACTGTTGGACTCATTCCAACCTTCAATAGCAAGTAAGTGTGACCATTTTTTACGCGAAAATATTATGATACCTTACGTGAAGAGTTTACAATTTTTAAAAGACATTTAGCCAATTGTAACTATATATTCCCTTAATCCGTCCCCGTTTTAATTATCTCATTAGAATGCAAGCTCCACACCACACTTTTCATATTGGCAGAGATTTTATCCACGCTGTATGTTTATATTTTATTACTCGGATTAATATTTAATTAGGTAACTATTTATTTATAATTATGACATTATTTAAATACCAGATAGTCGTGGTAGTAAAGTTTATATAGCTTGTAAGAATTTTAATGAGCACTTTGGTTTTAAGCTTTAATGTCTTACTAGGGTTCTTGCATATCAAAACTGTACAGGGTTATCTTTTTTTTTGTTAGGGCGATGTTTCACAGAGTTTCGAACAACCAAACAGTTTCGAGTGAAGCGGCTGAATCTCGTTTGTAAGTATTTTAGGTAATTAATAAATATTAGGACCATTTCACACACGGCTGGTTAACCCCATACTGAACCATTTCTAGTTCGTAGTATGGTCGCTAACACAACTGATATACTACATATACTATGTACATACATACATATTTTTTATAAAGACACATATTTAACACCCAGACCGACAGTTAACAAATTTAGTTCAGCCCCAAGATGTTGGCCGTGCCGGGAATCGAACCCGGAACTTTCTGGTTGGCAGTCCGACATGGTAACCATTACGCCAACGAGGTTGTCAAGAGTCATAATTATATACTCGTATATTCATTCTCCTCATAGGTACAACCATTTTCCCGAAAACTAAGTACTTCGAACCGCAACAAACTTTAATGTTTATATTATTTTGATGTGCGGGCTAGATGGTTATTGATATGACATGTATCAGGGACCATTCAGCGCGGGAATGCAGCTACTATCATGTTGCAGATATCTTAATGGATTCTGCACACATTAGTGCAGAATTCATTTATATTTCACTTTGTATAGAATCGCTATAATTTTAACATTGTTATTTGTTGATTTTAATAGATAATTCTTTATTGGACACAAACTTATTGAAACTAAAACTCAAGATAACATAAAAACAAAAATAGTGTGCCACAATTGGCAGCCTTATCGCTTAAAGCGATCTCTTCCAGAACTTTTAATTATTTAAATTTTAATCTATTATACCTCTTTTCGTTGAATTTTTAATCTTAGTATTTGTATTGATAATATTAGAAAACTAAATACTTTACTATGTAAAATTAAATATAATTATTTAATTGTATAGATAAACTAGCTGACCCGGCAAACGTTGTTTTGCCTTATTAATTATTTTTATTCTAGTTTCTAGACAAATTCTAGTATAATTAAAATGTTACTTACTTATTATAAGTGTGTATGGTATATGCGTGAAATGGGTATGGAGCGCCATAAACAAACGTTAAGGGAATATAAAAGAAAAAAAACGCCAAAAAATATTATGTTCAATCATATCTATTTAATAGTGTTTATTTTAACAAACATTAATTTGTTCTTCTTAGATGGCACCGACGCCAAGAATACAGGATAAATACAAATTGAAAATAGCATGTTTATAAGTTGATCAAATAAAGTCTTCAATGGTACTTATGTGTAGGAAAAAAATTATTTTTCACTTTTTAGATACAGTTAGAATTTTTAAATGTAAAGAAGTCCAAGACAGAACAAATTACATAATATTTGTAGTGTCGTAAGCTATGACCCAAAACGTCGTAGCACCAATCGCGAGCGAAGCGAGCGCGAAATTTTTTTAGCATATTTGTTCGAGCCGTTTGAGCATAAAGAAGTCCAAAGCAGAACAAATCACATAATATTTGTAGTGTCGTAAGCTATGACCCAAAAGACCTAGGACCAATCGCGAGCGAAGCGAGCTGGATGCGAGCGCAGCGAGCTATGCGCGAGCGAAGCGAGCGCGAAAATTTTTAGCATATTTGTTCGAGCCGTTTGAGCATAAAGAAGTCCAAGACAGAACAAATTACATAATATTTGTAGTGTCGTAAGCTATGACCCAAAACGTCGTAGCACCAATCGCGAGCGAAGCGAGCGCGAAATTTTTTTAGCATATTTGTTCGAGCCGTTTGAGCATAAAGAAGTCCAAAGCAGAACAAATTACATAATATTTGTAGTGTCATCATCATATTTGTTGAACATTTTTGCTCATACGTTCGGGGTCTAGTTTATTAGTACATCAAATTTTATAGCTTCTTCTACGTAAGAACTAAGTGATCAAGTTATGTTGTCGAGAGTTTTTCAAGCCCCTTTAACGACTGTTTGTGCTAAGAGGACCTACAATTTAACGTATAATCCGATCCACAGAAGCGCACAGATGAAAATACATTTTTTTACAACAGTCATGTGCAGGAGAGGTTATGCAATAAAGCGACTTACACGCGGGTGGAGCCGCGGTTAAGTTAATAAGAGAGTTACATTGAGATAGCAAAATGATAATTGTAAACAATACTACTACATACGATACATAAACAATAACGAAGGTCGAAATTTGTGTAATCAGTGAGAGAAGTCTGTGAAGAAGAATTTTGTGAGTAAAACAGGAGACCGACTTCGGTCTATGGCATAGTGTAGCATTTCACTCACCCGTAAAGTAAAGGCGCGGCAAATTTTAAGTATTTAAGATTGGTAATAATCATAAGCATAAGTATATCAGGTTAAATTTTGTTAGTTATTTTCTTCAAAAAAAAAAGGATTTTTACTCGAAGTACAGTTAGATACTATATTTGATCAGTTATCAAGCGAGATGAAAAATGAATAAATACTAAAATGGCCTTAAAAAATAGGGAATGATGATAAAATAGTAAAAAAATTAGGGTTGTATGTATTTTTAATGCCACTTAATACAAAAATAAAATGAAAAAATTCGTCGAAAAATTAAAAAAAAAATTCAGGGTGATCAACCCTTATCACTTAGGGGTATAAAAAATAAATAGTAGCCGATTCTCAGACCTACTGAATACGTATATTAAATTTGGTAAAGATCAGTCAATCCGTTTCGGAGGTGTACGGCAACAAACACTGTGACACAGAAATTTACTAAAATGGCCATAAAAAAATAGGGGTTGATGATAAAAAAATATAAATTCAGGATTGTATGTATTTTTTAATGCCACTTTATATAAAATTCAAATAAAAAAAATTCATCGAAAAAATAAAAAAATATATTTAAGGGTGAACAACCCTTATCACTTAGGGGTAAAAACGTTTCACGTTGGCCGATTCTCATACCTACTCAATACGCATATAAAATTTGGTAATGATCAGCCAAGCCGTTTCGGAGGAGTTCGGTAACAAACACTGTGACACGGAAATTTTATATATAAGAGATAATATGTTTGTAAGTAAAGAAAAAAAAATGGTTTACACTCATAAAAATAATATTATTTTCCCATGCTAAAATGTATTTCACAAACCTCTCGCTGTTTTTCGCATCATATTTAAATTATTGAAAGACGTTTTTTTTGCATCACCTTTTTTGACGTGACAACGTCTTAAATTAGGTTGCGGCTGGGAGTCACTTATGAAAAAGTGTAACGCCCGGTAACGCTACGATGAGTCACCGAACGAGAGAGAGGCCCGCCGAATGCCTTGCGTCTCTCTCCCACTCAACTATGATCGGTCTGCCGCGCGCGCAGCACGCGACAGACGTTGTCACGTAAAATCTTCGCCCGTAAAACCGACTTTACAGGCAACCATTTTTTTTTTATTTGAATGAGTCAGTTAGTTTCTAGTAGCCCTGAATAAAAATTGCATGCGTTCGTAGTTTTACAACCAGTGCTGAAATCCAGTCAATCAGTTCCCTTTGAGTCCACGCAGCGCCAAACGAATCCAATATTTCACAGCAAAATGTTTTGAATAAAGAAATATATTGCAATATTTCATCAAATGAAACCAAAATACGACATGAAGTTCAATTTTCGTTGAAAATATTATATTCTCCCTTTGACATGGACGTATGCGCGAAATTACATGAGATTCCAATTAACCGCTCTACAAATATTATGTGAATGGAATTTCGTATTAATTGCAGTTTTGCAAAGGTTCCGGGAATGGATTTATAAAATATGATAGTGCATAATAGTAGCGAAATATAAAACAATATGATAAATATTGCATGTATGGCTGTTTTTAAATCTGACGGCTTTCCTTACACCAATGACTTCATAGTTCCCACTGCTGGGACTCGGGGCTTTCACTCACAAGGAAAGAGATATAGGCCATAATCCACCACGCTGACCAAGTGTGAGTTGGCGGATGACACATGTCTTCGGATATTGTGGTCCTCAAACATGCCGGTTTCCTCACGATGTTTTCCTTCACCGTAAAGCGAGTGCCAATCCACACATAACTTGAAAAACAAGTTATTGGTGTAGGGCCGGGATCGAACCACCGAACCACATTCGCTTCTTTCACACCAATGACTTCAATTCTATTAAATTTCAAAATGTCATTATTGATAGGTAGATTAATACAACACAAATTGGCCAAATGTGAGTCAGGTTCGTGCATGTGTTCCGTACCATTTTACCTACTTACAACCATGGTACCTGTACAAATTTTAGTCAACTAACTTACGTACGTACGTACTAGTTTGAAAATTTAAGATTTTGCACTTAAACCGGAATACAGAAGTGTTACGGCAGTTGAATAACTTCCTTTTATTCTTCTTCGTATGAGCTAAGTGGCCAAGCTCTGGTGTCGAGAGTTTTCCAGCCGCTCATTGGCCTCTGATTTAGCTTAATGACTGTTTGTACTAGTCTAACAGCCGGAACATCCATTTAACATGCCATTAAAATGCCACTTGAAAAACGACAGTCTTATGCATGGTTACCCATCCAGACACGGTCCGCATCGACCGTTGCTTAGCTCCGATGATCGCGTCAGATCAGCTCAGCTAGCCGAGCTACAGGCGCTCATCATCATATTTTTTTTTACTCTAAATAGGTCAGCGCTTGACCACAAATTCACCTGATGTTAAGTGACATTAAGGTCTACGGTGAAGCGCGCTTACCTAGAAGGAACCGGTTCACTCTTGCCTTGCAAATCGCTAGATTATAGTCATTGGGGAACAGGGAATTCGGCAAGGAATTCCAAAGTTTGGCGGTTCGGACAACAAAGGTTTTTTTTTTTTTTACTCTGAATAGGTCAGCGCTTGACCACAATTCACCTGATGGTAAGCGACATTGAGGTACTGACATTGGATCGCGCTTACCTAGGTGGAGACATAACGCTAAGTGCGTGCCTTAGGTACCTCAACCGTAAACCGATGCCGCCGGTTTTGCGCCATCCTCATAATATCCTCTCTCATCCATGTCCTGCCTGTGATGTTACGGATGTCGTCGACCCAGGGGGTTAATGGTCAACCGACGCTTCTTTTACTTAGCCGAGCTACAGGCATATCTGACAGCAGCTTAGTACTGAGGTCTCCACCACAAATAGAAAAGCACAAATCCAGCACGCAGTGAGCAAATTACACGGTCTATGCTGAAGCGGCACTGAAAGGCTTTTCAAACGGCAGCCTCGCCATTAATTCTATGTTTGAAGCCAATTGCAGGAAAGTGGGTGATTGCAGTAATTGTAGCTTGTCGACTGTCTGACGCACAGATGTTATGCTATTGACTGCTCAGACTGCTCTAAGTTACTTTAACTTAGTTTGTGACCAATCGAGCAGAACCAGTGAAAATTAATTCAAAATAATAGTAGTTTATGCAACTGTCATATAATGAAGGGTATTAAAACACGAGTGTGAGTTTATGAAGTGAGCGCAGCGAGTTTCATAATAGTGACGAGGGTTTTAATACCCGTGTTATATGCAGTTGCATACACTTCTTTATCTTCACTAATGCAATTAATCAAACAACAAGAGTAAAAGCTGACAATAAACAAACAAACATTAAATTCACGCGTACGTGTATTGTCACAGTGAACTTGCCGCCATTAAAATCTAACCAATGAGAGCGCAGCTGCGCACGCATGGCCAGGAGCGAGCGAGCGATGTTATAAATAAATAAAAGTTCTTTTTTCAGGCACAAAATAACCCATATGAAAATTAAATAATAATAATAATAACAGGCACTGTATAGGGGAGCCAGTCAATATAAGAATAAAAAATAAAATAAAATAATACAAATAGTCACAGTATTATGTGCCGGGTCATTTCTTGTTTTGATCCATTATAAAAATGTTGTAAAAAAAAATATTTTCCCTCCCCTTGGCAGAAATTCTCACTCGCTGGACTGAGATACCAGTGTGAAGTGAAAAGTCGACCAGCAAAGTCCAGTTATATCAAAATCAGAAGCCATTTTTCTAAGCTTTTGGCTATCAATAAGTACATTAATCTAAGGCCCCCGCCCTAATTGGGCTTTTGAACCGCTGTGTATCGGAAAAATGAATAGCCATGAAAAGACTTTATTAGAGAATTTTTTATCGAGCGCTGATATATAGTTTGTCAATTTTATAATGAAGAAGCTTAATGACAGGGTATCGCTTATATATTCAAACTAGCTGCGATCCGCGGTGTCACCCGCGTAATACCGAGGATAAAAGTTGCGAAGCTTAAGATTTATAATATTGTATATACTATAACGCATGGAGGAGGCCTACACCCATATGTGGGTGCCCCAAGAATCTTTATAATAGTATTTTAATTAATTGTAATTTGTTATTAATAAACAGAAGAATGTATTTATATATAAAACTAACATAGATTTCTTTAACGCATTATATGTTTTTTAAGTTTTTGGGGAATAAATGGCTTTATTTATTTATTTTATATCCTACTATGACGCAATAAATTATTTGACATTGACTTTAGCCAATGCGTCAATTTAAAGACTAAACTAGGTCCGTACCATATTTGAACGAAATTAGTTCAGCCGTTTGAACGTGTAGAAGTAAAATATACACACACACAAAAACACAAACTCTAGGATTTACAGTAGTTTATGCGTCAATCTAGAGACTAAACTAGATCCGAACCAAATTTCATCAAAATTAGTTAAGCTGTTTGAGCGTGTAGAAGTAACAAAGATACATACACTCACACAAAAACACAAACTCTAGAATTTACAGTAGTTTATGAGTCAAAAAGACTAAACTAGCTCCGTACCAAATCTCATCGAAATTAGTTAAGCTGTTTGAGCGTTTAGAAATAACAAGCATATACCATATGCATATTTGACGACCTCGCTGTTGTAATGGTTACCATGCCGGACTGCCAATCAGAAGGTTCCAGGTTTGATTCCCGGCGCGACCAACATCTTTGTGCTGAACTAAATTTGTCGGCTGTCGGTCTGAACCGATTTTAATGAGATTTACTATGAAAATAGGGTATGCTTTGGATTAACACAGGGCCTACTTTTTGCGGGGCTAGTGGTAAAATAAATAACTACGACGAAAATAGCATTGAAATGTGTTCCACTAGTCTACTAGAAGTTGTCCTATTCTGGAAGCGTGTACTTATTCTGGAAGCGCGTACTTATTCCGTAAGCGGTGAACAATTTGCGAGGAGGAAGGTCGCGTGACGAGCTACCGTCCGACGGTAAATAATAAATAAATGCAGCACAAAACACTCGATGTATCACCTCCTACCACCCTGAACGTCACAGACTTATAAAAATAAATATAGCTTTTTTTAATTTTTAAACCCCATACTGAACCATTCTAGTTTGCGTTATGGTGGCTATCCCAACTGATATACTACTTATACATAAAAACATATTTTATATAGATACATATTTAACACCTAGGCATTTAGAACCCAAGCAGAGCAAATATAGGTAGTTAAGTTAATTTACAAGTTAATTTATAAAAATGTTGGCCGTGCCAGGAATCGAACCTGGAACCTTCTGATTGGCAGTCCAGCATGGTAACCATTACGCCAACGAGGTCGTCAACTCAAAGTTTAATGTTTCGTACTCGACAGAAGACCCAATTTCTTAAGCGGCGTGGAAGCCCTAAAGTCCTAAAAAATTTTGCGTATAGCCATGATACACAAATGTAACACGTTTACTTTTTTCAATAACAATTATTAATTATTTACAAACTATCCGGTTAAATTACAACTGTCACCATCATTAATTTACAATGACTTGGCATATTGTCAAAGTCACAGTGTTGTCACTGTCATTTGAGTTTGACATATACTTCGGTCGGCCATCTTGAAAAACACGCTCACGTCTACCGTCATCGTGAGAAGGTTGAGGTCATAAATATCTTCATATTATGTAATTGAAAAAATAGCTTTTTTATTATATTATTTTATTTACTATATTTTGTATTTTGTACTATTCTAGCGAGAGTTAAAAAGCTCAAACAAAGCTCTTCGGATTAGCTTGTATTCAAACACGACAGCTCATGTAGCTGCAACTGAAAAAAAGTGAAGGCTTTAGAGGCTTTCACTGTTTTCTGTTGGAATGTGTAAATCGAAGGTATTATTACTGGTAACAACGTTATTTTTTCACTTTAAATAGGTCAGTGCTTGACCGTAATTCACCTGATGGTAAGTGATATTGAGGTCTACGGTGTAGCGCGCTTACCTAAAAAGAACTGGTTCACTCTTGAAAACCGCTAGATTATAGTCATTGGGGAACAGGGAATTCGGCAAGGAATTAGCCATAAATAAATACGTTAAAGACAAGTCACAATACAATAATTACTTCAATACTTAAAAATACTAGTAAGATTAAATGAACTTATGAAATTAAGTATGATTTAATATTTATTTCTATAAGTATATTAATAAACACATATTGGAGAAAAACTATATCTTATCTGAAATTAAGTAATATAAAACTTAAACTAATCTAAGATTAATTACAGTAAAATTATTATGTTGTCTATTTATTTATTCTAATCAATAAATAGTATTTTGTTCAGATGAATATTTCTTTTTAAGTGTTTAAAATTGGACTTATATTACTTATTCTTTAATCATATTTCGTGTAGTAAGACATTATTTATTAGGGTCTCCTATGAATGTAACTTAACTAACAAACAAATAGCTGCCCGAGGCGATCACCAAAGTTAAGCAGAGGTCGATGCGGTCAGTCATTGGATGGGTGACCTATGCAAAAGACGAAGTAGCATTTAATCTTCTGAGAAACTTAATTATTGCAGATCCCAGACGTTAGTCTATGTATAATAGTCTACAAGCCATATCACAGGTTTTGCTTGAAAATGTTCAACACTTGAGCTTAGCCACTTGGTTCAAGAGAAACGAAAGAATTCATTGAGACGGCATAGGAGTAAAATGGCATATTTCTAAAAAAAAATAATTCTAAGATTAGACTACGTTTTCTTTTTTCATTTTTATAAGCTTTTGTTTAGTGTAATTTAAGAATCTTGTGAGTTTGAAAACAGGGTTACAACAAATTCACTAAATAGTTTTATTTTTGAAAAATAATCGTAGTTAAACTTTAAAATGCTTTACTTCTGAAAGTAACGAAAAAATTACAACGATTCTTAATTTTTGTAGTTTTAAAATAATCTTTAGAGCTTGTTGATTTCAATGGTTAATTTTATACGTATTTATTTCGTGAAATACCCACTGTTGCGCATCAGGCAATAAGCGAGTGTGGCTCGGTGGTAATAACGTCTGCTTTTCAATCAGACGGCCCCTGGTTCGATCCCAGCCCTACACCACTGACTTTTTTTTCATGTTATGTGTGGATTTGCACTCGCTTTACGGTGATGGAATACATCGTGAGGAAACCGGCATTTTGAGGACCACAATATCCGATTACGAGTGTCATCCGCCAACCCGGACTTGGCCAGCGTGGATTATGGCCTATATCCTCGTGAGAGAAAGTCCCGAGTCCCAACAGTGGGAACGTATAGTAAGCTGCTTATGCTTATGCGCATGAGGCGCTTCGCTCAAATATATAAAGCGTGGCTGGACTCGTACAACATCACCTTAAGTACTAAAACAAAACTGAGTAGAAAGGTCGAGCTAAAGTCATTATAGGTACTTACCATTTTGTGCAAACCGCAGCACGATGGCAATAAATTAAAATAAAAAAAATGACAAGTACAAGTTGGGCTCGCGCATGAAGGGTTCCGTACCATTTTCTAAAAAAAAACATGGGAAAAAACACATTTTTTGTATGGGTACACACTTAAATATTTATTTTATTTTTATTTAATCATTTATTTCAAAAGGTAATATACATTTTAAACATTCTGTTAAAGTTTTCAGCGCCAGCTAGGCGCTACTTTTATTGATATACTTATATTTGACTTTATTTAA
Organism: Mellilla xanthometata; assembly: GCA_035578125.1. Classification (NCBI taxonomy): domain Eukaryota; kingdom Metazoa; phylum Arthropoda; class Insecta; order Lepidoptera; family Geometridae; genus Mellilla; species Mellilla xanthometata. The sequence continues at coordinate 12,547,338 of JAPUBQ010000001.1, read as the reverse complement.
TTTAATAATTATTTCATTGTGTGTAAAACTATAAATGTCTGATTTGATGAATGCTAATTATTGTTTATGTTTTTTTTTTACTATGACAATTATTATTAACTATCATTATTATTTAAGTGTAATAATATTTAAAAAAGTGTAATCGGACTGTGTACCTTATAAATTAAATTCAATAAATAAATGCCTACCTTAATACTTTCTTTTTTTATTTTTGGTATTTGTTGTCATAGCGCCACGGGAAAAACTCGTACACTTGTAAAAAATTCAGCTTCGTAGCTATCAAGCGTTTCTGAGATACAGCCTGGTGACAGATATCGAAAGCTTAAAGGTAGGGTCCCGTTTGACCTTTTAGGTACGGAACCCTAATAAAAACCACTATAAACTGGTCACACCTCGGTTCGCGAGTTACCGCAGCGCCCTCTGGGGTGTTGCCATGTATAATAAGCTACATTGTTGGCAATAACTTGCCTTAAATGCCGTTATAAAGCTGTCCAAATATAGATGTTTAAGCGGTACGAGAATACGAGTAATAAGTTTGTTTACTGTTTCCTAGAATTACTTGAGGTTAATTCTGTGTTTATCGTATATATAAAATTTCCATGTCACAGTGTTTGTTACCGTACTCCTCCGAAACGGCTTGACCGATTTTTTCCAAATTTTATATGCGTATTCAGTAGGTCTGAGAATCGGCTACTGTATATTTAGAATATTTTTTTTTTATTAAGGCAAAACAACGATTGCCAGGTCAGCTAGTATTTTTATAAATGTGTTGAGTCTTCTGCTTCATAAAAACATCCGAAATCTTAATCCATAGACAATAGTTACATCTTGTTTCTATCCTTTCATAATATTTTTTATTATTAGCTTTCACGACCTCTTTGGCGTAAAGGTTACCATGCCGGACTGCCAATCAGAAGGTTCCGGGTTTCGTTTCCTGGCGCGGCTAACATCTTGGTGCTGAATTAAATTTGTTGGCTGTCGGTCTGGGTGTTAAATATGTATTGATATAAAGTATGTATGTATATATATGTAGTATATCAGTTGTGTTAGCAACCATAATACGAACTAGAAATGGTTCAGTATGGGGTTAACTAGCCGTGTGTGAAATGTGTCCTAATATTTATATTTACTTCGGGTGAAAATTTCCATAGCTGAAGAGTATTGATTAAAAAATATCATTGATTTTCAAAAGTTTTCTTACTCAATTTACATGTTTCTTACACATAAATAAAAATATATAAAAACATTGTAAGTTTTCATCGTCAATATTTACAAGCATTAGACGCTTGCAAAGCTTTTACTTTGGCTGAATATTTCCATCGCTGAAGAGAGTGTTAATTAAAAAAAGCGCTTTAGTACCAATAACCCGAGCTAAGATGGTCTATTCAGTGGGAACCAGTAGGTATAAGGGTAAAATGCACCAAGATAGATAGATGGATCTTTGTGTCTAAATTTGGTCGTCTGGGTTAAATATGTATGTATACAAAATATTTTCCTAAAAATACTTTTATTTCTAAAATACTTTGTGTATACTTTATATCCATATTTAAAGACATAAAGTATTTTTGTATACTTTATATTGATACAGCCAAAAGTAAAGTTAATCAAAATTATGTTGGCCATGCCGGGAATCGAACCCGGGCCCTCTGGCTGCCCGGTTTTGTATAACTATTACGCCAATGAGGTATCGACAACAATTTCAACATTCCGTTTCAACGCTATGCGACTTAGACCATCACGTCATTTGTGACATTTCGAACAACCTAGTGATATGAGCGTTAATGGCATCTCACCGATCTTACACATTTCATTGATTTTTCAACTTAAGGCGCTGACAAGCTCAATATCATGAAATTAACAGTATTTAATTTTAAATCATTAACGGTAAGCATAGCGTAAAAATAGCTTTAATAATTAGGCTAAACGAAGACTAAATAGAAGACAAAATTAAATATTTAGTGTACTTCCGCTGTGATCCGAAATCCAAATTAAGACAAGTAAAGGAAAAATTAACTAAGATTAATTAAGATTAACGTTACCTATCACAGAGATGCTGGACTCTTCGATCGACAAGTCGAGTTCGAAGAGTCAGCATCTCCTGATGATGCCTTGTGGTTAGGTGAAACACGTGTAGAGTTAAGAATTTCCGAATTGTGATAGGTAACGTTAATATTAAGTAATCTTAGTGAATTAATCTTAGTCCCACTATTGGGCAAAGGTCTCCCCCAATGATCCCCACGCTTTTTTGCCCTGAGCCAGTTCTTTCCAGACTTCTCATATTAAAATAATATTGCTTTAAACAACTTTATATTAGACTTAAAATTCATAAAATTCATTTAAAACATCGCCTTAAGGGTGGTGGCTAACCAGACGAGTACTAAAAAATGCCCTACCACCACGCCTATGGTTTCCTCACGATGTTTTACTTCACAAAAAGCTTGAGCTCATTAGCGGGAATCAAACTTACGACTCGCAGTACGTAAGTTAGCACCACGTCCGACTGAGTTCGCATCGTTTCAAGTTCCGTAATATTGTCTTTACGGTCCCGGTAGGTACCGACCTTATTTGCAAATGGCGGAAATGTCATTTCCCTTGAGCGGTAAAAACGCGCTTTTTACAAGATGCGAGCGGATAGGAAGAAACAATACAACTTTATGACCGTAATTAAAGTTAACGCCCAGGAAATTAGGGCTGCGTTTGAAAACAGACGCTTTACCAATCTATCGATGTGAAAGTGTTGTCTTTGTTTTTTATGATTTCTGTTGCATTGCATTCTGTTGCTGAGTCTCTGCTTCCAAAGAAGAACTATCTGGGGTCCTTAAATCGTTAATAAGCACGTTTTAGGTAAGCGTGTAACATCATATACGCCACAGCGTAGTTTAACACCAGGTAAGCTGTGTTCGAAGTAAAAAAAATAACCTTTGCTTGAAAGTTTTGAACGTGTACGATTTTTCATTGACCACACGATATAACAATAACATAATATGATTATTATTTTTAGATGTTTAACCTGACTATATAAATGTAAATATATGTTTCTTTTTCTCCAAAAATGCATTTAAATAGTATATCATAATATATGTATTCTTCCTTCTTTGTGTGTATCTTTATTTATGTTTCTTTTCTACAAAAGATAAAGGAACGCCCCTTTTTAAAAAAGGAATGACAGAATTAAAGAGGAAAGATGAATGATTTTCAAAAATTATACCTTATAAATAATTTTACAAAAGTAATGAAAACTTCACATCACCCGGTTGATTTTTTCTCAATCTCAAATACCGTCTAGGTCCGTATGTCGGTATAACCATAAGGTCAGTTTGAACGTAATATTTTTGGGACATTTGGACCTTAATCAGTTTTATTACGCGTATGTGTAATTGGTATATTATCTTGTATCTTGACGACGAGATAGAGTTTTAGTGTTTTTGGTTAATAAAATGCGAGTAAAGATTAAGTTTAATTGTAATAGTGTAGCTTTTTTACTATTGTTTGTGTAATTATTATCTCAATAGATTTTTTCTTTATTGTGGTTAAGGAACACTAGTTTGTACATGAAGCATGCATGTTAGATTCACATCGTGAAGTAAGTTTACGCTCGTTTTTTTTTAAATATAAATACGTTTTAAGTTAGAAAAACTTATTTTTACTCTTTTGTGAATTTTTCAATAAAAGATAAAAAAAAGTATTTATATTTAGATGTTTTTTAATAACATTTCATTTTCAATTTCATTTAACCTTACATAGTAATTGACGTAGTTATTATTAGTGACTTCGAATACTGTTGTAAATCTCTGAAACATCTTTGAGTAAATCTTTGGGAAATTACTGTAAAAATCTTGGGAACCTCACTTTCTTTCTCTCAATATACTATTTTAGTCTTGTCATCAATATACAAGACTCTCGTTTAAAAAGTGGTATTTTCATCAGGGGCGGATGACACGTTAAATTGTAGGTCCGTGCTGTTAGTCTCAGTACAAGCAGTCGTTAAGCTAAGACAGAGGCCTTATGGCGGCTTGAAGAGGCCTTTCAGCTACATATAGCTGGACGACCTCGTTGGCGTAATGGTTAAAATGCCGGACTGCCAATCAGAAGGTTCCGGATTCGATTCACTGACAACATATTTGTGGTTAACTAAATTTGTTGGCTGTGGGTCTGGGTGTTAAAAATGTAATATGCATATGTAGTATATCAGTTGTGTTAGCAACCACAATACCAACTAGAAATGGTTCAGTGTGGGATTAACCAGCCGTGTGTGAAATGTATCAACAAAAATATAGGTATAGAATCTTCATCGTTTCTTCCAGCTAGCACATTATGAACTGGCCACTAGCTTTTATCCAAGTTTAAAAAGGCTTTAACCGCAATAAATACCGTTATCCCTAGACGGCAGTAAATCTTGCGCTACTCTTGGCAACACCGCTCAGGTTTTATGCCAAAACATATGAAAAATCAAACGCAGCGCTACGCCATTGATATATGAGCACGGCTTATTATTTTTCCCCATTAAAATTACGAATGCCCATATTTTTTGTAGAGTCTAGTGAGGGTACGTGTCCGGTCACTAATGGGAAGACGGAAACTTTCATAGGATTAGCAAACACTTATCTAATCTTCTAATAGTATTAGTCTAGTCAACAAGTTCAAAAACGTGTTAAATAGACATAAAGCTCCTAAAAATATGTGCCATAGCTCATTCGATGCGGAATGACGTCTAGAAAAATGTTTTTCACCGAGGTTTTTTTCGTTCAAGTGTCTAGATTACACTATAATTTTTTCAAATTTTTAAATTTCCATGATACAATGTTAGTTACCATACTTCTCCGAAATGGCTTATCTTTGAGTAGCGCTGTATTTTGTTTCTCTTTTATTTTATTATTATATATATTTTTTTATTTAATAGCCCGTGCAAAGCCGGGACGATATGCTAGTCGTCATTATATATACATACATTTGTATGCACGTTTTTCTCATTTAATCTTATTTAATTAATGATTTTAAATGAGAATGGGCCCGGTCAACATCTTTGTGTTTAACTAAATTTGTTTGCTGTGGGTCTGTGTGTTAAATATGTAGGTATTTATATATAATATGTATGTATATGTATATGTAGTATATCAGTTGTGTTAGCAACCATAATACGAGCTAGAAATGGTTCAGTATGGGGCTAACCAGCCGTGTGTGAAAGTGTCCTAATATTTATTTATTTATGTTATTCGAGCTTTCAGGATTACATTTTGGCAGTATCTGGTCCACGCCAACTCAACAAGCGCGAGCTAAATTCTTCACTCCGGCAATTTGTGTCCCATCCCTAGAGCACAGAGGAGATTTTTGGCATTGTGCCGATCCCAGTTCCCCGCTATAGGGTTTTATTTCGCCGAAACCGCCGCACAGTGGGTTGTAAATCAATTTTTGCATTAAGTAATTGAATTTATGATCTGTTTATTGCTTTTGGAAATTGTTGTTAAGCGACTATTATTTTATTACGATTCATTTTTTACGAAAACGTGTCGGTTTTGCTAGTAGGAGCGTTTGTGGGCGATTATTGTAACGGAATGGTACAAATAATCGTTTTTTGTTTTGTTTTTGTTTTGAATGGTACAAATAATAGTTTTTTTTTTGTTTTTGTTTGCGAATAAGGATTTGCACACACGGTTGGTTAGTCCGATATTATTATTAAAAGCCTGTTTGATCCCATTGTTGGGCAAAGGCCTACCCTCTTTCCATTTGTTCCTATCTAGCGCTATTGTGGACCAATCCTCCAGGTGTTTGTCAAGCTCGTCCCTCCATCGCTTTTTTGTCTGCCGCGAGGTCTTGTATTGGCCGGCGTTCATTCGGTTGGTTAGTCCCATACTAAACCATTTCTAGTTTGTTAACACAAATGTTATACTTTATACACACTTTATATCAATACATATATAACACCCAGACCGACAGCCAATAAATTTAGTTCTTCAGCAAGATGCTGCCCGTGGCGTGCCGGGAATCGAAGCCAGGACCCACTTGCTAACAGTCTGGCATGGTAACCATTATGCCAACAAAAACGTCATATATAAAACTGACTTTTTCAAATGCTCGTCCTCTGTATGTTCACCCATCCAGAGACTGTCCGCAATAACCATAGCTTAACTTTGCTAATCACGTCATCAGATCACTTTAGTTAGTCGACTTCTTTATTTTACACAAATCGTAATTTTAATTTAAACTTAGTTGAAAACTCTCCTTTAGCTCAAATCAATAACAAAACACAAGTTTAAGCAAATGAAAGTGAACTTTTAAACATTTTCTTTATTGACGCAAATTTATATTACAACTAGCTACGCCCGGCACAAAGGAAGTTAATCCGGGATAAAAAGTAGCCTATGTGTTAATCCATAGTCTAACCTAGTTTCATAGTAAATCTCACCAAAATCGGTTTAGCCGTTTGAGCGTGAAGAAATAACAAACATAGACACTTATACACAATATTTCGTATATAATATAATATGAATAGGATGTTTCCATAAACCCATGACTCAGACTTCTCAAGCAAATATCTTTATTAAAAATTCTTCCTGCGGTTTCACGTCCAACGCTTTGCAGTAATAAATCATTTTATTTCAGTCCGTAGGCACCAGTGTCATTGGTCAGGACACTACTATGTTATAATCTGTCACTCGTCATTCTTTTCAGGACAAAGACCTAATTTCATCAAACAATGCACTCGAATTATGCATCTTCGTACTAATTTTACCAACACGCCACAGACTAAAGTAATTTTCAAGTGTCGTTTTGACGTTCTGCAAATTCTGTGCGTATTTTTGACGAAGAATAATTATGTATGTTTTCATGTGACACAGACTGGAGAGATTTTGTTGCGAGGGTTTTGCTTTCTGCAGTTTCGGGTCGGAAAACGTTTGAAACGGCCGTAGTCTGTGCCCACCTACGTGGTAAAGTGTGTTTTGCAACATTTCCCTTGTGTAATGAGCTTTTTCCTAATTGGCGCGCCCACGGAACTGAAGAATGACTCTCATGCGGATATTTTTCGAGAATGCTTTGATATTGTCACGGTCTGGAAGTACGTCGCTACATCTGTGCATCGTAATAGCAGGTCATTAAGGTTTGAGGTTTATTACCTTGGGGTCGTTGTCTCGCGGTGCATTGGCGCCATATTTTTGCATATGAATACTTTATAGATGTTGCTTTGTTTGGCTGACGGTTGAAGTTGTATGCAAATTTATTAATAGTGAAAAAAGTGTTTGTTTACCTTCAGTCTTATATTGGCATGAGTATTATATCGGTGCATTGGTTTTGTGCAATGCTCAAAATCTTCGTTTCTCTTTTCTTTTTTGGGTCCAGTTTATTACCATAACGGGAGCATATTACTAAGTCTTTGCTGTCTGTCGATCTGTCAGTCTATCTAACAGGCCACAAGGCTTCTCATAAACCATGACTGATAGAGAAGGGACATTTTCTGATTGCTTCCATGAGCCGGGTGAGTCGTTAAGTTGTAGGTTCCAGCTATTTGTCTTTGAGGGCGTGAAGGCATATTGGACTTTTTATGGCGGCTATTATTAGAAAAAAGCTGGGTCCTCCTCCTCTCAAAGGTGCGACAGTGCTTCATGCCTGAACGCAAACCTATCAAGGGTAAAAAGTGGGCTGCTTATGGTTACCTATGCTAAAATAAAATAAATAAAAATATTAAATAAATATTAGGACACTTTCACACAAGGCTGGTTAGCCCCATACTGAACCATTTCTAGCTCGTATTATGGTTGCTAACACAACTGATATACTACATATACATACATATTATATATAAATACATACATATTTAACACCCAGACCCACAGCCAACAAATTTAGTTAAGCACAAAGATGTTGACCGGGCCGGGAATCGAACCCGGAACCTGCTGATTAGCAGTCCGGCATGGTAACCTTTACGCCAACGAGGTCGTCAAAATATCAAAATATAAAAAAAGGCAATAGGTTATATACTGTGCATAACTTTGTAGTTTACATAAGGCTGTATGTAAACTTGGCAAGTACTCGTGAATAATAAACAAATATCTGTAGGTATAGTAGTTAGCACCAGCGGTAGGTATTATAGTTATAGGTAGGTATAACAGTGTTAACGACCTAACCCAAGGCGATCGGTTTGCAGCGTGACTCACGGTTTTACGTGTAAATCTTTCTCTAAGACGACTTAGCTTGTTGACTGCCTATAATACAACTGACTGAGAAAATAACAACGGTGGAATCTTAGAGGATCTATTAGTATAATAGATCCTCTAAGGGTGTAATATACGTTTGCCGTGTGTGTGTGTGAGTGTGTGTGTGTGTGTGTCTATGGCATTACAGCTACCGAACGGATTCATAATATTTTATAATATAAATGATTGTTTAGAAAAAAAAATTGACATTGAATCATATCCTCGTATACTTTTGTAATGATATCATATTACTAGAATTATAATTGAAAATTCATATTGAATCATATCATATACTTTTGTAATGATATTATATCACTAGATTTAGAATTGACAATTGACATTGAATCATATCATATACTATTGTAATGATATTATATTACTAGAATTAGAATTGACAATTGACATTGAATCATATCATATACTATTGTAATGATATTATATTACTAGAATTAGAATTGACAATTGACATTGAATCATATCATATACTATTGCAATGATATTATATTACTAGAATTAGAACTGAAAATTTACATTGAATCATATCATATATTGGTACTGGTATTATATTATTTGACTTGTAACTTTGGTGTTATCAATAAAAGGCTATTTTTATTTTATCAAATAGGACCGTTTTTCTCACAATTTTATCTCACTATTAATCTATATGTAAATACAAGATCTAATATATATAATATGTTAGAAGAATGTTTTATTTTAATTTATTCGATTAGTAGTTCCATCCTATCGAATGGCAGCACTATGAACGCAATAGTTTGTTATCTGTGCTGATTCTTTAATCAGTGAACGATTTAGTGAATGTACGAATGAAGTTGTTTCCTATTTGTCAGTAGTGCGTTCACTCGCGGTTTGACTTGAATGTGCTTCAGTCTGCTACGAAACAGCGCCTGCGCCATTTGTGTGCACTGACAATATTAAAACTCATAATGGCAGACAGCGACGACGACCACGCTGATTCTTATCCAATTGAATCTGCGACATATACATACCAACTTTTATCGAAATTTTCACAGCCTTTACAGCGTGAAGGAGTAACACACATTTACTCACAAACTACCTAAAAGTATAGCTTGGTGCGTTGTGCTTTTTACAACAAGTGCGTTATGGCCTATCTACAGTTGATTTGATCTACGACCTTGCCAATGTAGACGTATCATTTATCAGGTAAATGAGTGTAAATGACGTATCATTTGCAGCGTCTGGCCGTTTCATTTGGGTAACAATTGATTTTTTTGTTGTTGGTATCACTGTTTTGAGCGCCGTACTATGTACTTAGCGTAAGTATGGGAAATTTTAAAATACTCGTATCTTGGCAACTATTGTGTGTAAAACGACAACCTCTTTGGCGTAATGGTTACCACGCCGGACTGCCAATCAGAAGGTTTTGGGTTCGATTCCCGGCACGGCTAACATCTTTGTGCTTAACTCAATTTCTTGGCTGTCGGCCTGGGTGTTAAATATGTATCTATATAGATTTATATTAATTTGCGCATGTTGTGTTTGTCTTAACAAGTGAATCAATTTACTGTAAAACCACATCAAATTTAGAAAATAAGTACGTGATTGATTGTATTTGCTATTGACAAGCCTTATTCAATAAAATTACATTTAATATAAAATTAAATATGTATGTATATGTAAATATAACACTTTATATCGATACATATTTAACACCCAGGCAGACAATCAACAAATTTAGTTCATCACAAAGATGTTGGCCGTGCCGGGAATCGAACCCGGGGCCCTCACGTAAACATTACGCCAACGAGGTCGTCAAAGTTATAGTAGATACGTTTGCACAAAGGACAGGAGGATATAACAAAGTAAATAGAGAATATGTCACCCAATTACGCCTATTATTATAATCACGTGTATGTATTATGCAGTGCGTCATAATGAAATATGAATCATTATTGAAATGTGGTCTACATTTGAGGCGAGCGTTGCACTCAGAAGGTATAATAACTTACCTTCTTTATACTTAACTTACCGTGGACGTATTAAGGGAAAGGGCGATTCTGGCCCAGACTTCAACAGGGGCCCATCATTATCACATTGTAGCGCCCGTAGCTCGGCTAGCTAAGGTGATCTGACGCGATCATCGAAGCTAAGCAACCGTCGATGCGGACAGTGCTTGGATGGGTGACCATTCACGAGAATGTAGTTTTTCGAGTGGCATTTTCATCTGGGCGCTACCGTGTGTCGGATGACACGTTACATTTAGTAATTTACAGTCCCAGCTGTTAGTCTAAGTACAAGCAGTCGTTAAGCCAAGTCCGAGGCCTTTGGGCGGCTTGAAAACTCTCGATACCAGAGCTTAGCCACTTAGCTCATACAAAGAATGAAAAGAAGATTATCACGTATTTACCCGTTATGTTACGAAGACCGAGTTAGGGGTGAGAGGATGTTTGTGTGCTTGTAAAAACATTATGGTCATTTATACACATTTATTAAAAAAATATATCCAGAACAAATAAACCATATTGGATATAGTTTATTTTATTGCTTAGGCTTGCGAATGGACCGGGATCAGAAGTGCTGCTGAATTGTTTCGCTTAGCAATGAACAAACTGAAGTATGCAGAGCTGATTGCCTACCTTCACTATAAGTTGTAGAGGCACCACAAGAAGAAGAAGATTGCTTAAGTGTGTAAGTTGGGAGTGTTCTTGGCTATGTTTCATGACAATCTGTACAAAATGGCCGCAATGAGCCCACAAAATGGTTGATCTGTAAGCTATTTTTTTAATAATTTTAACCGTTAAGGTAAAAAAGACAAAATCTTTAAATAACATTTTTTTCGTTAAAAATCATAAACGGTAAAAAATATTAAAAATAATTTAGAGTCCTTCTAAAGAACAACTCTGAGAATATTTATACTTATTTTTGAAGAAATTAGACTTATCAGTTAAAAAAACTGGTTTAAAAATTTGAAATTTCAAGTTTTTGAAACAGTATTTTTTTTAATATTGATTAGTCTGATTGGTCCAAAATCTTTTCTTTTCTTTTTCTTTTCTTTATACACATTCACACACGGCTGGTTAGCCCCATACTGAACCATTTCTAGCTCGTATTATGGTTGCTAACACAGCTGATTTACTACATATACATACATATTACATATTATATATAAATACATAATTAACACCCAGACCCACAGCCAACAAATTTAGTTAAGCACAAAGATGTTGACCGGGCCGGGAATCGAACCCGGAACCTTCTGATTAGTAGACCGGCATGGTAACCTTTACGCCAACGAGGTCGTCAAACATGATAACAATGTTTCTTAGAGTTGTTCTTTAGACGGTCTTTGCTATTTTTTTCAATAAAACAGTTAATGATTTACAACAATAAACTTTAAATACCAGGTTTTGTCCATCACATCACAGGTGACATTTTATTAAAACCCTGTATAAAATTAAAGAAATGATTTTGAAATAATCCTGACGGCTATTATAGCGTCGTCCTGAATCCGTCCACTCATGATTATTGATATCGGTTTGCAGTTTATTGTCCTCTGACACAGTTTCCACCGCTCTTTGAACGATGCGACATGTTACTTGACAAAGGGTTGTATGTAATTGATGCTACGACGTACGTGTTGCGTATTTGATGATTTACGAACTATTTTTAACTCCGGAGTACATAGATTAATTGATACATAGTTGTAGTTGACCTCTTTGGCGTAAAGGTTACCATGCCGGTCTGCTAATCAGAAGGTTCCGGGTTCGATTCCCGCACCCGTCAACATCTTTGTGCTTAACTAAATTTGTTGGCTGTGGGTCTGGGTGTTAAATAAGTATTTATATATAATATGTATAATATGTATGTATGTATATGTAGTATATCAGTTGTGTTAGCAACCTATAATACGAATTAAAAATGGTTCAGTATGGGGCTAACCAGCCGTGTGTGAAATGTGTCCTAATATTTATTTAATTAAATATGTCTTAGGAAAATTTTGACTATATTTTTAAACGACTACAAAAAAAACTTTGATGAAGATTTCTATTTAATTTTTTGTGTTTATTACTTCATGACTTCGTAATTTACCTAGGTACAAATCCATTTTTTTTTATTGAAAGGTTATTCTTTATTGCTTTAAATAAATTAATACAGTAGAAACTCGATTTACCGGACTAATTGTTGTTTTTAGGCTTTCGGATAATCGAAAGTATGAAGATCATTTTTTTTTTTTTTTTTCCGGTGATGCCAGTTCCGTCCGACAAGTTCATATTTGCAAAAATACGACTTTGGACAATTAATTTGTCTGTAGTCCGGATAATCGCGAATTCAGATAACTGAGGGCCGGATAATCGAGTCTCTACTGTATATCCATATACATTTTAATGGAATTGGATCAGAGTTTTTTAACTTGAGGCCTGTTTTCACCTTGCCTGATAGAAAGGTAAGCTATATCCTCGTACAAAGACAAATCATATTTTTTTAAATTCAATTTATTTATCATTTTTTATATATTTTTTTTCTATTGTAGTACGTAGACCTAGGAGAAACCTTTTGTCTATGTTTATATTTGATTTAGAACTGTAACTTAGCGTTAGTCTCAAAAATATAATAATGAGTTAATAATATTGAAAATAAGAAATAAATTAAGCATATAAACAATTTACCATATTTTTTGATATTTATTTTTTTACTCCTGACAGATAGGCATTGACCATCAGGGAGCGTAGCCGCACGAGTTCGCGACACTGGCCTAAGGTGGAGCATGCCTTATCTGGAATAACTGGCTCTCAAGGTGGCTGCTCGAAGCCACTCAGGTGCTTGGCAGAAAAATATTTCAACTTATAAGTAAAATCTATTGTGTTAAACATTTAACTGTTAGGTTTTCAATATGCAGGACACGAAAGATCTCTTCTTTAAAAATATCTTTTTTCTTCAGGTTTTCATGAGATCACTCGTAAAGTATTAAATACATGAGGCAGCATTTTGAAGACACCGGTTCTGCAGCCGTGAAATTGCTTTGGCCACGCCGTGGTCATTGTTGTTTTCTCTGAAATCTGTCAGGTAAGGGCCATTTAGGGCAATGGCATACATTGCAGGTTGGCAGAAAAGGTAAAAAAAGATGCGGTGAGGACTTTTTGTTGACAGTATTCTTATTCTTATTCTATGAAGGGGGCGATCAGACCTGCACTGACAACCCGCAGGAGGCGTATTGTGCATTTCCCCCTACCAGCCTACACAAGCCATCCAAGCTCCTTAAAATAGCGGAGCACGGTCTTGGGTCGCTGGCATACCTGTTTTTTTTTTACTGATGAATAGGCTTACGTTTGACCGCAGCTTGCCTGATGTTAAGCTTAACTGTGGTCTAAGATGTTACACGCTTGCCTAGAAGGAACCTATTTACTCTAGATTCGAAGACCCCCAAATTGTACTTCTCGGGAAAAAGAAACTCAGGAAGAGAGTTCCAGAGCTTCGCAGTTCTCACAATAAAGGTCGAAGCAAAACGCTTTGTGCGAATCTTTGGAACTTCGACAGTGAATCGATGTCTCTTCGCTACAGCGAAGCTCTGGAACTCAGGGGTACACCACTGCTCGTTCTGTAGTGGAATGGAGAAGCGGGAATGCAGGAATGGAGAACCTGTTCCACTGACATTGCGTCAGATGTAGTGGTACTTCTATTAAAACAGGAGGCGTCCGAGTATAGCGTTGTGTTTTGTTGAGATTCCCTTGCTAGTCCGGTTTTCTCTCTTGTTTGGTTTGTGGATTCACAGTGCAACAGCACATGTTCCACTGTCTCGTCTGTAGACAGTACTGAGGCAGATAGTATTTATAGCATTCTAATTTTGGTAATAAAATACTAATTAGTCGGCGTAGTAGAGGGAGACCGAGGACCCGCTGGCGTGACGATCTTGACCAGTTTTCGAATGCCTGGCGAGAGGAAGCTATCGACCGGGATTCGTGGAGGGAGTTGGGGGAGACCTTTGCCCAGCAGTGGGACAGCATAGGCTAAAAAAAAAACTTTTTAATAAACTTTATTGTGGAAAGCTTTTCTGGCTGGTTCTGGGGTTTTGCAATGCTTGGGGTGAATTGAAGGCTTTTAATAGGGGTGCAAGTGTATATGGAAAGTTTATTAAGTTAAAGTCTAGAAAGTTATTATGGTAGTAGTTTATTAGATGCTTCGATCAAAAATGTACATTTTTGAACAAAGATTTAATGGTTAAAATATAATTATGACAACATTAGCCAGCGGCGGACTAAGGGGAATGCCATTGGGGTTGAAAGTCCAAATTGAATTTTGTGTTTTTAAAATTATACTTTCACAGGCTACGCGAAAAGCAACCTACTCGGGGGTGGAGCCGCGGGCAACAGATATATACTAAACTACCAGTATATACTAAAAGGAAAAACCAGTATATACTAAAGGATGCGTGACGCGTTGGCCAAGTGCGAGTTGAGCTCGCGCATGGAGGGTTCGGTACCATTGTTGTATGGGAGTCCCCCTCAAATATTTATTTTCATTTTTAGTATTTGTTGTTATGATAGCGGCACAAAAATGTATTTTTCGTATTTTGCTTTCTAGCTATTACGGTTTCTGAGATATAGCCTGGAGACAGACAGACAGCTGTGTCTTAGTAATGGGGTACCGTTTTTACCTTTTAGGTACGGAACCCTAAAAATTATATGTATGTATATAACATCAAAACTGATCATCATATATTTATACTTATCAATCTTACAACAAACTTTCTTCATTCGTTAAGTCGAGTAAACAAATGAAAAGCACACGAGGATTCGAGGTAAGTAGGTACCTCGCACTTTCACCTGACACAGTGTAGAGGTAACAGTAGGTTGTATTTAATGTAGACTTGGCTCAAATTTCCAATTCACTAGATTTTGAACTCCTCAGATTCCTAGACTAACCAAAAGTATAAATAAAAACAAAAAGCTTATAGCATGGCTTTCTTAAACATAATAACTTTTGCATATACTTTGGAATTTCAGGTCTCTGTTTGGCTTACCGCCTTTGTTGTGCCTTGTCCTTCTGGGTTGCCAGTCTTACGTAAACGTAATTCTTATTATTTAGTTTTTGAAAGCATTTTTGTATTATAACAACAATAATATGATAAAACTCAGCAAATAAATCAATAATAATGTTAAGTAAAGTTTGAAGACTTCATTGAAGAAAATAAAACATAATTTAATAAATAATTGGCCAAGTGCGAGTTGGACTCGCGCATGAAGGGTTCCGTACCATTGTTGTATGGGAGCCCCCCTCAAATATGTATTTTATTTAAATTTTATAATTTAATTTACATACGAGTATATTTATTTTGTGAAAATTTAAAGTGTCTAGCAGCTACCGTTATTGATATATAGCAAAAAAACGTTAAAAACACGTTTATTGCCCCACTTAATACTTTTTATTTTATTTTTAGTATCTGTCGTTATAGTGGCAAGAGAAATACATATCTTGTGAAATTTTCACCTTTCTAGCTAATACGGTTTTTAATATATAGCCTGGAGACAGACAGACAGCGGTGTCTTAGTAATAGGGTACCGTTTTTACCTTTTAGGTACGGAATCCTAAAAAGTGAGTGTGGTTCGGAAGGAAAACGTCTGTTTTTTATTCTAACGACCCCTGGTTCGATTCCGGCCCAACGCCAATGAATTGTTTTCAAGTTTATGTGCACACATGGATGGTGGATAAAACTACGCATTAAGGTGATAAAAAATTCATTGTTTGAAAACAGACATGTTCGAGGACTAGAAAATCAAAGGATGTATGTATCTTCCGAGGCAGGAAAGCGCCCATTACGATGTACTTAGCCAAAAGAACTCACCCAATGAATCAATAATTTTACAAAGATACTATTTAAATAGATAATACTAATCAATATTAGACATATCGCTTCAAACAGACTAAACATAATGCACACGATTTTCTTATCTGTTTTATTTTCCATTTGCATAAACAAACAAATAAGGGTCAACTAAATATATGTTAGTTAGTACATCTCACTGCAATTTTTCCGCTGTGATGTTTATTGGATGCATAAAAACATCAAACAGTTAGCGGGTCACGATTGCACGACGGACAGCACACGACCCTCTGTGACAATATACTGTGGTATATCTACTATACTATATAAGCGAGTGTGGCTCGGTGATAATAATGACAGCTTTTCAATCAGACGGCCCCTGGTTCGATCCCGGCCCTACACCACTCACTTGTTTTTCAAGTTATGTGTGGATTTGCACTCGCTTTACGGTGAAAGAAAACATTGTGAGGAAACCGGCATGTTTGAGGATCACAATATCCGAAGACGTGTGTCATCCGCCAACCCGCACTTGGCCAGCATGGTGGCCTATATCTCTCTCCTAGTGAGAGGAGGCCCCGAGTCCCAGCAGTGGAAACGTATAGTGGGCCGCTTATATCTATTATAATATATCTACCTGTGACAGGAACCTCATATTATATATACTGGGCTACTGCTAAGTAGATGTAAATTCAAACGCGACTTCAGTAAAGCTAGATATAGACTTTCGAATCAAATTTAACTAACTACTATATACTATCAAATTTAACTGCACCCTGCGGTGTTACCCGCGTTAATCTGGGACAAAAAAGTTAATCTGGGATAAAAGTGGCCTATTTATTAATCCAAGGTCTAACCTACCTTCATAGTTAATCTCATCAAAATCGATCCAGCCGTTGGAGCGTGAAAGAGTAACATAATTATAATTTGAAGTTATTTGCGTATCACGGGAACTACAATTGTTTTCGGGATAAAAAGAATAAAACACCGAATTTAATCAAAATCCGTTCAGCCGTTTAAGCGTAAAGAAGCAGCACACATACAAACTTTCGCATTTATTATATTAGTAGGATAGGATTTACTATGAAGTGTCTTGTGCTAGCATAGAAAACAGTGTTAAACATATTCTACTAATATTATAAATATGAAAGTTTGTGTTTTCGTTTGTATGTTTGTTACTTCTTCACGTTCAAACAGCAAAACCAATTTAGATGAATTTCGGTATGAAGATAGCTTATTATTTATTTATTATCAATTAATTATTACGGTTAGCACCAATTACAATAATTAATAAACTTAAAAACATATATGTAAGTAAAAAATTATTAAGAAACATCACAATATCACAACAATAATAAAATCACAATAAAAGTTAAATAAGAAATGTCAGGTAAAAAAAAAATGCAATAAGTTATATTATAATGATAGTAAGCATTAACCTAAACCATAATGTCAGCAAGTCTTAATAGAAGACTCCACATACTCTACCTTCTCACAATATTGCAAACAGACCACAAGTATAAGGCCTTGGATTAACTCAAAGACAAAAAAAAAAAAAAAAAAAAATAGACTACTTTTATCTCGAATTGACTTTTATATCACCGCGGTACGAAGCTAGTAAATTTATAAATGCCTTCAAACCACTTAATCACGCCATTTTCAATTTATTCTATAAAGGAAAACACCTACACAAAAAGTTCAAGTTACAGCCAGAAGTCATAAAAGTCGGGACATAAAAGGCATCCAAAGCGCTATTTCCTACATAATTGTATGCATTCGAGGGCGAGACGCGAACTGCAGACTGCATCGAGTATGACATTGCAAAAATGCTAATGGTTTGTTGTATACCTACCTACACCTGTAGCCGATAAATATTGCACATCGAGTTTTGGAAAGAGACAATCGGGTAATTTCGGCTTCGTAGAGCGTTGTCTCTGTCGCACGATGTATACACAGTCCGGTATCTGTGACAACTACTGACAATTCGTCATACAAAGATTATTATAAAATACAAGATGCTATTGAAGATAGAGACAAATGAAAAAATATATTTTGTAATAATTTGTAAATTGGTTTTTAGAAGCACCTACTCCTTTCTATATTTTCTCTACCAAAAAATCATTTAAAGTAAAGTAAAATCATTTTGTACTGATTTGAGTACATATTATATTTTGATTGATTAATATATATTAACTTTAATGTTATGTTATTTTGTTATTATATTATATTTATATAATTTACTTTTGTATATTAAACAGATCCATGTGCACGTACTCGTAATTTGCCTGTAGCTAACAAATACTTAGACTTTGACACATAGATAATGAGCGTGAGTCCGGTAACTATGGCAACTGATGAAACGTCACATAGGTAGTGTGCGACAGGGACAGCGGTTTCAAAATAAGCCGATTGTCTCTTTCTACAGGTCGATGTGCAACAATTATCGCCAGATACTGTATTTACGTACTTAGCTGTAGTTTTACGGAGTAAGATGTTTGCGAGTATGGAGTAAGCGCTTGGTTAATATTTGCTTGTTATATTTTTATCGGCAGTCTCCTTGAAAGACAGTATTTCCAGACTAGGAATGCTTCACCTTAAATCAGAGTGTTAACTCGTGTGTATGTTGTTAACCTGTTGGTGAAATGGCTCGCTGTGATGAATAAAAAAATGTACAAGCTAATGTGTCTTTTCAGGAGAACGGTGAATTATCGTGAGGAGCCGTTGACCCACACTTAGCCAGTGTGGTTGAAGATGGCCTATATTTCTCTCCAAGGCCCCGAGTCCCAGCAGTGGGAACAAATAATCAGCAGTGAATAATCCTATACGCTTTCTATAGCTTTAACAACCAATAGTCCAATACAAACCTTTCTATCCCTTGTAATCGTTTCGCTCATAATAAAATTAGGCTTTCATTTCACAGGCCGTTGCTTCTTAGTTTACAACTCTATCCTTTCGAAGCTTACACGATTTTGTGCTTTATGTGTTACGATTAGGGTGGATTTTATGTTTTATTCGTATGTTACAGGAAGTCCAACACGATTTTTATGCCAAGTACAGAATTGTAAAATAAAAGAAAATAACCAATATGACAACTAATATGAAGTATTTAAGAAAAGTGAACCGGTTTCTTTTGGGCAAGTGCGCTCTACCTTAGATCACAATATCGCTTACCATCTGGTGAGTCGTTATGAAGAACAAGCTAGTGTTAAAAAAAAGTTATTAGTAAAACATTGTTTAGTGCTAGTCCGGCTAGCTACCAATCTGTCGTTAAGATTTAACAGTGTGCAGCATTTTTTAACCTTTATCAGAGCTAGTAACTGCAGACTAATGCTCCACCGATTGTCACTGACAATGTATGTACATTATAAAAAAAAATTGATCGATTTAAAAGGTGTAAAAAATGTGTATCACATATAATATCATGTGATGTTTTTTTAATGATAAAAAGGATAATTTTGACCGCTACTTGCCTGATGTTAAGCTTTACTGTGATCTGGGGTATAACACGCTTGCATAGGAACCTATTTACTATAGATTTAAAGACCCTCAAATATTACTTTTCAGGAAAAATCTTCGCAGCTTCGCAGCTCAGCAGAAATGCAGTAAAACCTTACTGATAATGTTCATAATTTTTTTTTATGATGGATAGGCAAGCGCTTGATCGAAACTCACCTGATGTTAAGTGATGTTGCGATCTAGGGTGGAGCGCGCTAGCCTAGAAGAAACCGATTCACTCTCGCCTTGAAGACAGTGGGGTTATAGTTCAGAGGGAACAGGGACTCCGGCAATGAGTTCCACAGTTCTTTTGTTAGTTAGTAGCCGTTCTATGTACATATAACTAAGCTAATTCCACGGCCTTAAGGCAACATAAATTGAATGAAATAATGAAAAGTAACATGATTGTTCTTTATGTAAAATATGGTTAAACCTTACTGATAATGCTCATACTTTGTTTCATACTTTTCTTTCGTTTGTTAGTAAACGCCGTTCTATGTAAATATAATGAAACTAATTCCACGGCTGTAAGGCAATTCCAATCTATAGTAGGTACTAATTTCGAATTGCCTCGAACCGTTGATGGAGTATTTAAGTTTCAGCCAATTACAGCGCCGAAGGATTGCAATCAGAGTTGCTTTATTTCTTTTTAATTACTTCACTTGTTTTTAGTAAATGCAATTCTAATTATGAGCGGGTTTTGCTTTGAGTTACGTGTTGATTGCTGGTTATGCAAACATTATTTTAATTGTTGGTTGGAGTCACATGTCTTGTAATAAAATAGGCATGTTTTAGGGTTGTGCCTGTAGCTCGGCAAACTAAGGCGATCTGGCATGATCATCGAAGTTAGGCAACGATAACGAAACTTTGCATTTTTTATTGGTTGGAGTCACAAGTCTTGTAAATTATGTACAGCGCTTATAGCTCGGCAAACTAAGGTGATCTGACGTGATCATCGAAGTTAGACAACGGTTAATTAATTTGTGCAATGTTTATATCAGAGAATCATGCTCTCCATTAGAAATGACTACAATAGCTATAATCGTTTAAAAAAAAAACTAAAACTAACTAGGTTGGCGCGTCGACCCGAATCGGATCCTGGCCTCCGATACTAGGAGACGCCACTGTTCTCGGTCCTGTGCCTTCTCCTGCCACTGCGTGACCTGAAGATGGCGCAGCTCCTCCTCCACTTGGTCTATCCAGCGATATCTGGGACGTCCGACCGGTCGACGACCGCTCGCTCGTCCCAGGTAAGCTCTTTTCACTGCACGATAAATCGTTTTAGACACTTAATAAAAAATTTGCAATGATCGCGTAAGATCACCTTAGTTTGCCGAGCTATAAGCGCTATACTTAATTTACAAGACTTGTGATTCCGATAGTTGCCTAACTTCAGTGATCGCGTCAGGTCACCTTGATAAGCCGAGCTATAAGTACTATACTTCCTGAGTTACAGACGATACAAGCAAAGTTATGGCTGAAATACAAATAACTAACGGCAAATGATCTCTACATCTGCTCCATTCGCGCAATTACTGTTTATTACATTTATAAACATAATCGTAGTGGCCATTCTACTGTAATTGTGTACAATTAACGTAATACATTCATTAGTGCGTTACTGCTAATTATGGTTAGCTTAGATTTTATGTTTTATTTGTATGTTACAGGAAGTCCAACGCGATTTATGCCAAGTACAGAATTGTAAAATAAAAGAATATAACCAATATGACAACTAATATGAAGTATTTAAGAAAAGTGAACCGGTTTCTTCTGGGCAAGCGCGCTCCACCTTAGATCTTTTATCGCTTACCATCTGGTGAGTTGTTATGAAGAACAAGCCAGTGTAAAAAAAGTTATTACTAAAACATTGTTTAGTGCTAGTCCGGCTAGCTACCAATCTGTCGTTAAGATTTAGCAGTGTGCAGCATTTTTTAACCTTTATCAGAGCTAGTAACTGCTGACTAGGCATGTTCCACCGATTGTCACTGACAATGTATGTACATTATAAAAAATTATTGATCGATTTCAAAGGTGTATAAAATGTATCACAAATAATATCATGTGATGTTTTTATGATGAGTAGGATCATTTCAACCACTACTTGCCCAATGTTAAGCTTAACTGTGATCTAAAATGTAACACGCTTGCCTAGAAGGAATCTATTTACTCGATTACAATATAATGTCAAATACAAATAACTTAAATCTAATTAAATAACCCGCCCCTGATAGTTCCCGGTGCAAAGGTGCCCATCAGACTTGCAGCGTTCCCGCGCTGAATGGCAATCGCTATCCTTTGCACCAGGAAAGATCCGGAGCGGGAGTCACCGGTCGTTTTGTTAAGCCTCTAGTTACTCTAGATTTAAACCTCAATTTGTACTCGTACTACTCAGGAAAAAGAGACTCAGGAAGAGAGTTTCAAAGCTTCGCAGTTCTCGCAATAAAGATACAGAACTATATAAATAGAAATTTAGTGAAATAATGTATAGTCACATGAACCCTTACTAATAATGCTCAAACTTTATTTCATACGTTTTCTTTCGTTAGTAAACGCCGTTTTATGTAAATAAACTAATCCAATTCCACGGCCTTAAGGCAACTTAAATTGAATGAAATAATGTAAAGTAACATGAGATTGTTCTTTATGTAAAATACGGTTAAACCTTACTGATAATGCTCATACTTTGTTTCATACTTTTTTCGTTAGTAAACGCCGCCGTTCTATGTGGATATAATTAAGCTAATTCTACGACTTTAAGGCAACACAAATTGAATAAAATAAAGTAAAGTAACATGTTCTTTATGTAAAATACGGTAAAACCTTACTGATAATGCTCATACTTTGTTTCATACTCTTTTCGTAAGTTAATGCCGTTCTTTGTAAATATACTTAAACTAATTCCACGGCTGTAAGGCAATTCCAATCTATAGTAGGTACTAATTTCGAATTGCCTCGAACCGTTGATGGAGTATTTAAGTTTCAGCCAATTACAGCGCCGAAGGATTGCAATCAGAGTTGCTTTATTTCTTTTTAATTACTTCACTTGTTTTTAGTAAATGCAATTCTAATTATGAGCGGGTTTTGCTTTGAGTTACGTGTTGATTGCTGGTTATGCAAACATTATTTTAATTGTTGGTTGGAGTCACATGTCTTGTAATAAAATAGGCATGTTTTAGGGTTGTGCCTGTAGCTCGGCAAACTAAGGCGATCTGGCATGATCATCGAAGTTAGGCAACGATAACGAAACTTTGCATTTTTTATTGGTTGGAGTCACAAGTCTTGTAAATTATGTACAGCGCTTATAGCTCGGCAAACTAAGGTGATCTGACGTGATCATCGAAGTTAGACAACGGTTAATTAATTTGTGCAATGTTTATATCAGAGAATCATGCTCTCCATTAGAAATGACTACAATAGCTATAATCGTTTAAAAAAAAAACTAAAACTAACTAGGTTGGCGCGTCGACCCGAATCGGATCCTGGCCTCCGATACTAGGAGACGCCACTGTTCTCGGTCCTGTGCCTTCTCCTGCCACTGCGTGACCTGAAGATGGCGCAGGTCCTCCTCCACTTGGTCTATCCAGATATACCTGGGACGTCCGGCCGGTCGACGACCGCTCGCTCGTCCCAGGTAAGCTCTTTTCACTGCACGATAAATCGTTTTAGACACTTACTTAATAAAAAAATTGCAATGATCGCGTAAGATCACCTTAGTTTGCCGAGCTAAAAGCGCTATACTTAATTTACAAGACTTGTGACTCCAACCAATAAAAAATGCTAAATTTCATCGATAGTTGCCTAACTTCAGTGATCGCGTCAGATCACCTTGATAAGCCGAGCTATAAGTACTATACTACCTGAGTTACAGACGATACAAGCAAAGTTGTGGCTGAAATAGAAATAACTAACGACAAATGATCTCTACATCTGCTCCATTCGCGCAATTACTGTTTATTACATTTATAAACATAATCGTAGTGGCCATTCTACTGTAATTGTGTATAATTAATGTAATACATCCATTAGTGCGTTACTGATAACTATGGTTGGCTTATTTTATTTACTTTTAAGGCGCTATACATAAGCAGTTATACCCACTATACGTTCCCACTGCTGGGACTCGGGGCCTTCTCTCACTAGTAGAGACTTATAGGCCATAAACAACCACGCTGGCCAAGTGTGGGTTAAGTTGACACACGTCTTCGGATATTGCAGTCGTTAAACGTGTCGGTTTCCTCACGATGTTTTCCTTTACGTAAAGGGAGTGAAAATTTACACATAAGTTGAAAAACAAGTAATTGGTGTAAGGCCGGGGTCGAACCAGGGGCCGTCTGATTAAATTAATAATTTTATATATTTTATAGAAAACTGTAATTTTATCAAAATAGTGTATTGTCATCGGTCCTCAATAAATCTACAAAGTTTGAACGAAGTCTGGCCGTTTAAAGTGGGTCAAAATCGCGCCCAAAGAAGTCGGTTACAAACAAACATACAGGTGAAGCTAATAGAAAGCGTGTAAAAACGGACGTTTTTACCACCAAGAAGTATCTACCTCTTTCTCGTATGAGCTAGAGTATAGCTAAGCTCTGATGTCAAGGGTTATCAAGCCACCAGAAGGCCTCTGACTTGGCTCTGCTTGTACTAAAACTAACAGCCCAGATCTACAATTTAACGCGTCATCCGACCCACTGTAGCATCTTGATGAAAATGCCATTTTAAAAACGACAGTCTTGTGCATGGTCACCCATCCAAACACCGACCGCATCGACCGTTGCTTAGCCTCGATGATCGCGTCAGATCACCTTAGCTAGCCGAGCTACAGGCGCTAGGAGTAAGTATGTAAGTAGAAGGCTAACCAGGAGTGTTTATTTATCTTTTTAGGGTTCCTTATCTTAGAGGTAAAAACGTGAACCTATTACTAAGCCTCCGCTATTTGTCTGTCTGTCTCTAGGCTGTATCTCAGAAACCGTGATAGCTATTAAGCTGAAACTTTCACAAGATATGTATTTCCTGTGCTACTGAAACAACAAATACTAAAAATTAAAAAAAATTAAGGGGGTCTATATAATAAACGTGTTTTTTCGTACTTTTCGTAGCTGCTAGACACGTTAAATTTTCATAAAATATGTAAATGTATATTAGCTATCAAATTAAATTACACATTATTCATGAAATCATATTAATACGGGGCTCCTATACAACAAATGTATTTTTTTACATTTTACTTATTTGACATAATGACTAACCCTGTAGGTCCGAGTTTTCCGTCCCAATTTTTCCGAGAACCTCAATTCATCTGTCTGCGTCTGGCGCATCACGCAGTAATTGGCGTTGCAATTAGGCCGCCAATGATTCACGCTTTCATAGCTCTTTGTCCTTTGGAACGAGTGTTAATTTATAAATATGGCGTATTGTACTTACAAGCTACGCAGTTTGTGGTGCACGTGCATTTCTACGGTTCCGTACCTAAAAGGTTATCACGGGACCCTATTACCAAGACTCCACTGTCTATCTGCCGCCAGACTGTATCCCAGATAACCTTGATAGGTAGAATGCTGTAATTTTCACAAGTTGCATTTTTTGTCTCATTATAAAAGTATACTTATTTTAAAAATACACTCAATATAAAAATATACTTATTTTAAATATATACTTAGTTTAAAAAAATACTTATTTATAAAATAGATACAGTCTGGTGGCAGACAAAAATAAACAGATAAAATAGACAAAGAGAAATAGATCGAAAATAAAAATAAAAAACAAATAAAATAAACATTTAAGGTCTCTCATAAATAAACGTTTTTTGCCATTTCTTTAAGATAATGGTACAGAACTCTTAATGCTCGAGCTCGACTTGCACTCGGCAAATTATTTTTCTACTGAATGGGCTTGTGCTTGATCACAACTCACCTTATGGAACGCAATATTGTGATCTAAGGTGGAGCGCGCTTGCCAAGAAAAAAGCCGGTTCACAAATGCCTTGACAACCGATTGACAATAGATTATACTTGTAGTTATCGGGGAAGAAAGAAAGTGGCAAAGAATTTCACTTAAGCTCTATAACGTGACACAAATTTTAAAACTCACGCTTATTGATTATTATATATATACGTACAAGTATGTACAAATTTTTAAACGAAAAAAAAAATTTGTTGTATATATTTTGTTTTATTTTTTTGTAATTAGATTCCAGCCTGTATAATGCGCGTGCACCTTAACGCGGAACACTGACAAAGGATAGTGGCAGAATTTTCCAGTTGTGATGAGCCAACTTTAGTAGAAAAATTGGATAAATGGCATTTTAATGCAAAGTGCATTTATGCAGTTTAGTCATACGCTTCCGTGTTTCTGCACATTGTTTCTTTGTACCTGTTTGTGTCTAATTAAACGTATTATGAGTAGAAATTATTCTCAAGGTTTGTATTAAGTAACTGTGTTTGATTACGTGCCAAGTTTTAGTCGCTTCATATATTATATTACATTGCTTTAGAGATAAGTGCATTAGCTCTGGTATTAAGAGATCCAAACGTCTCTTAAGTGTTCTTTTTGCTTTATTGAGATTAATATACCCGGTACCTTAAATAATTAAATAGAAGCTCGATTTATTAAGATGATCTGAATCGACCTTCGAAGTAAAAGAACGGTCAGTGTGGACTACGCAAAAAACGATTTAAAAAAATGTGGAATCTTTTTCTGAGCACTACCATGATTTGGATGATACATTATTGTAGGTCCCGGCTATTAGGCAAAGTACAAACAGTCGTTATACCAGTTCAGAGGCCTTTTTTTACTTTAATATGACTTCTTTAGTTTTATAAATATTCATTCATTCATTTATAATACACTCAATAGTTAAACGACCGAAGACAACCTTTCGCAAAATAATAATACGTACGAGTATTTATAGTCGCATAAATTTAACCATAAGATTTTTAGAGGGTCTATTTAAATTGGTCGATAGATTCGACATATTAACCCCAAAATATTGTAATGCCAGAAATCAGGGGTAGTCATTGACAATTTGACAATTTTTTTTTGACAATTTTTTTTTTTTTACATTCACATACGGCTTCTAAGCCCCATACTGAACCATTTCTAGCTCGTATTATGGTTGCTAACACAACTAATATACTACATATACATACATATATATTTTATATAGATACATATTTACATCATTAGCTCATACGAAGGAGTAGAAATCGTATAGTAAACAATAAGGCGGCAAGTAATGCATCATTAGCACGTGACATGTGTTGTGTAGGTGTGGCGGCAGTAGCGCGCTGGCGGCCAGTGGAGTGTGTAACAGGTCGTCTGGTCGCCGCCGGGGGGGGACGCCTAGTCTACAGCCGGGCGTTGCTCGTCTGGGACACTCACAGACTAGCGCGGTGACGAGCATGCCTAGTTTAGAAACACAATAATAGTAGTTTAAAAAAAACTAAAAAACACGCTTATCTGGCCGTTTTAAGTGGGTCAAAATCGCGCCCAAAGAAGTCGGTTACAAACAAACATACGAACAAAAATACAAAAAAATGTAATAATTTTATCAAATTAGTGTATTCTCATCGGTCCTCAATAAATCTACAAAGTTTCAAAGAAATCTGGCCGTTTAAAGTGGGTCGAAATCGCGCCCAAAGAAGTCGGTTACAAACAAACATACAAACATACAGGTGAAGCTAATATAAAGCGTGTAAAAATAATGACGCCTATAAGATATTGGTGCCCAGTGATATCTACACCAATATTTAGACCATATCACCATATTACCAAATTAGAAGCAAAAAGCAAAAAACTAAACTGTTTCATACAAATAAACTGTGTTAAAACAACGTTTCCAGTAATAGTCCTATACAGCGCATTTGTCGCTCATATAACGAGCTGGTACTCAAATGTTTTGACGCCTCAGATAACAACCAATGTAAGACTCACATTACTGAACTGGATGTATTTAGTAACAGCCTCAGTCAATTTAGAAATAATATAAGTTAGGTTAATGGGTAAATTGTTAAATTGCTTAGTACTTAAGATTACCCCCTTTTTTATATGTATATCTGAACCGTTCTTCTTATTAAGTTTACACTAACATGCTGTGTACTCTATTTAGGATTGCAGACTTGTTTTTGTTCTTTGTAGTTTAGTAATGTTAAAATCAATGTTTGTAATCTGTCTGAGTGCCTAATAAATAATAAATAAATATTATTAAGAGTAAAAGTTTGATTTTTTGTTTGCTTGTTTGTTTTTTTGACGCAAATAGGCTCAGAAGGTGCTAGACCGCTTTGAAATCTTTCACCGTTGGGAAGCTACATTATTTTTGAGTAAAAAAGGATGTATTTGTTTCTCTTTGCAATTAAGATTATTTAAAGAGTACAAAAACATAGCCTATGTTACTCGGGGATAATGCAGCTTCCCAACGGTGAAAACATTTTAGAAATCGGTCCAGTAGTGTCATTGTCAATTCGCGACAAACAAACAATCAAACTTTTTCTATTTATAAAATACTAGCTGACCCGTCAAACGTTGTTTTGCCTCACTTAGGGGTATGAAAAATAGATAGTGTAGCTTATATGACACGTTCGTAGATTTACCATAGCAGCGCCATCTATTGATTACTTACTCAACCCAGTTGAAAGGTATCGACATCTGTTAGAATCATTTGGAGTTAACAGACAAATGTGACTGTCAAATAATCACAGCAAAACTATCCTATCTCTCAAGTTGGATCGAACTGCACATGGTGTGCGAATTTTATTATAATCGGTTAAGTGGTTTAGGAGTCCATTGAGGACAAACATTGTGACACGAGATTTATATATATTAAGATTACTTGTTAGCGATGATCGTAATTTGGAAGATTTATTAACATGTCTTTGTTTATGTCTATGTCTGTTTTTGTTTAACTTTTCACAAGTTGTAGCTAGCATACAGACAAAACATACAATTTTTTTTTTTTTTAATTTCTTGTTAGCCAATTTGAGTAACCGTGTGTACGACGCGCCCGACGGAACCCAGACAGACAAATGAATTTCCAAGTTCTCCAAACTTGCTGTGGATAGTACATGGTGTTGATACTTTCCGTAACTCTCAACATTGAGTTGGGAAGATGGACGATCTAGTTTCATGTTCTCCTTCGTGTGAGCTAAATAAATAAAATAAATAAATAAATATTAGGACACATTCACACACGGCTGGTTAGCCCCATACTGAACCGTTTCTAGCTCGTATTATGGTTGCTAACACAGCTGATATACTACATATACATACATATTATACTATATAAATACATATTTAACACCCAGACCCACAGCCAACAAATTTAGTTAAGCACAAAGATGTTGACCGGGCCGGGAATCGAACCCGAAACCTTCTGATTAGCAGACCGGCATGGTAACCTTTACGCCAACGAGGTGAGTCCAAGTGGCTAGACTTTAGTGTCGAAAGATTTCAAGCCGATCAAGTGATTTTGATATAGCATGTCGAATGTTTGTTATTGGGAGAATTACAATACTGCTTCTTCTTTCTTCTTTTAAGTGGCTAAGCTCTATTGTCGAGAGTTTTTCAAGCCGCTTGAAGGCCTTTGACTTGGCTTAACGACTGCTTGGACTAAGTATTAACAGCCGGGACCTATAAACGTGTCATCCGACCCACGGATAATTACAATCAAACGTGATTTTGAACATAAATGCTGTAAAATGTAATAAAAGCTCCCTTAAATATACTCGTATAAAACTTAAATTCCTTCTACGACAAAAAAGCCTGTTAAAACAACATTTATTATCTTTCTGGGCAAGCGCGCGTCACCTAAGATCTCAATATCCAAGCAAGCCCATTAAAAAAACACATGAATTGAATGCGATCTTTGAACTAAAACAATGATGAATTCGGTCAAGTTTAGGATGGCTGATCGAAATTCAATTCAAAATTCAAATTCAAAATAATTTATTGGCACCAAAAAAATACATATTTTTAACATTAAGCTCTAGTTGCCAAAATAGGCGTTAGCCCGTGCCTTGGCAGCTAGTCCTTCCCAAAATAATCCAATAATTTGTCTGATTCAATTAGAATAAAATAATAATAGATTCATATTCATATTAACATTATTAACTAAATTGATATTTCATAATAATACATTAATAATACATAATATGTCTCTTAAAAGATGTGTTAAATTTTAATTTTATATTATTACATATTAATTTAATTGAAACATAATTGCTTACATGTCATGAATATAATACAAATTTTAAATTTAATTTAAAGTAATAATTATTAAATGAAGCGTTAACGTGGTTTGTTAGTTATAGATACCTAAGCAATACATCTCCGACTTACATTTTGTGCCTAGCAATTAAAAAATTATATTAATAGAAGAAAAGGAAGGCTTAAAAGAAAAGAAAACTAAGATGGCTTATTTTATTTTTTTAATCCTATACCTGCTTTAAACTCATAATTTTCAATCTGTACTCCTTTACAAATAATTGTTGAATTATTTTAGCTCAGTTTTACTTTTGCCCTTGGAATTTACGACATCAAATCACGATCTTTTAATTCAAATTCTACCTTAAGAGCTATGGAATAAAGTTCATTTTTATTTTCTTTACTTTGTTAAAACGCATGTGGCATTTGCCAACTTTATGTGGACGTTTTAAAATTTTATGTGACATTGAAAATTAGTGTTCGGAGATATTTGTTGGATTATAAGTCTCTCGCGCCTTTAAATAACTTAAATTTGAGTAAACACAACCTTTTCGAGAAATAATTACTAAGGTAATCTTTTAAGGTTATTTTTTAGCTTCCAATATTAATTCGAAAATAAGGGTAAAATCTTTATTAAATATGTATCAATGTAAAGTATCTATGTATGTATGTGTAGTATATCAGTTGTGTTAGCAACCATATTAAAAAATAGAAATGGTTTAGTATGGGGCTAAACAGCCGTGTGTGTAATATGTCCTGATAATAATAGTGCCAACAATAATATATAACCGATTTTGTTTTATTTTCCGTTTGATGATAATCTTTAGAAAGATGTTGGAAACAAAATGTTTCATTACAATATTATGCTCGAGCTTTTATCAAACAAAAAATTATCATCGGTTTTATAATACAACAGACAAACACACAAAGAAACGTTAAATGTTATAACACTTCGTTGAAATATGCATGATTTGATTTTACTTTTAAATTAGTCATAAAATATCATGTAATTTTTTTTGACTAATTTTAATTATTGTTACTTAAGGCTAATCTTTTTTTCCTGAAAAAAAAAACGAAACAATAAAATAAATGTATGTATTTTACTTGCCGGAGTTTAAAAAATAAAACCCTTAATAAAAATTAAACGTGATACCGATTTGTTTCAAGCACAATCTCGGATATAAACTGTCTGAGAGTAGAGTAGTTGTGTCTAGAGTCCGCTAGAGTAGTGTCAGGTGTCCGCTCGGTGTCGGTACACAAAGGACAAGCAGCGCGACACTGCAAAGATTAACAGTAAAAATTTTACTCTCTTAGCTAGGGTTGTTACTAGGTATAAATATAATAATGTTACTAGGTATAAATATAATAATGTTACTAGGTATAAATATAATAATGTTACTAGGTATAAATATAATAATGATGAATAATATTTAAGCAGCCCACTATGCTTTCCGACAGTTGGGACTCTGAGCTTTCTCTCACGAAAAGAGAGATATAGGCCATTATCCACCATGCTGGCCAAGTGCGGGTTGGCGGATGACACACGTCGTCAGTTATTGTGGTCCTCAAACATGCCAGTTTCCTCACGATGTTTTCTTTCACCGTAAAGCGAGTGCAAATCTACACTAAACTTGAAAAACAAGTCATTAGTATGACAAACAAGTAAGGCTTGGATCGACCCAGGGCCATCTGATGGGAAAGCAGATGTTTTAACCACCGAGCCACACTCGCTATTAACAAAATTTTACTGAAGTAAAACACATTAGTGTTCGATAGCTCACTGGAATTGATAGTGACATTGACTGCGGCTAAATTCAGCGCGTCATTAAATGTTGCCTGTCACTCTGACTAAATGTTGTCCAGTTATTTCACTGAAAATAATAATAAAATTATATATTAATTTATCAATGAAAGGAAAATAATGCAAAGTATCCTACTAATATAGTAAATGCGAAAGTTTCCCGTATACCTATAGAGTGGCAACCCTGAGCTTGCAGCAACATTATCCGGAGCAAATATCGATACCCTCGAACACCGCGCGCGACAAGTGGAACAGTACTCGCTTCGACCAACTGTGTAATACAGGTGTACCACAGCTACAGACCGTGAGATGTAAAAAAAAAAACAAAATAAAAATAAGGAAGAAACATTTGACGACGCCTTGGTATTTTGAGATTGTCAAACGTCAAAAGTGATAGTGACATTTGACAGTGACATTTAAATAACTGCGATCTGACGCTTCTTCACTCTGACGAAACTCTAAGCTCTATTGTGCGCAGAGGTAAACGGATCATAATCTATCACACTGAAATGTCGGTTTCCTCAGAAAGTTTTTCTTTACCGTAAAGCGAGTTAAATCCACACATAACTTGAAAAACAAATTTAAAAATTCAAATACCATTAACTTTGACTAATTTAATTTAATAAAAAAAAATGGTTGCCTGTAAAGTCGGTTTTACGGGCGAAGATTTTACGTGACAACGTCTGCCGCGTGCTGCGGCCGCGGCAGACCGATCATAGTTGAGTGGGAGAGAGACGCAAGGCATTCGGCGGGCCTCTCTCTCGTTCGGTGACTCATCGTAACGTTACCGGGCGTTACACTTTTTCATAAGTGACTCCCAGCCGCAACCTAATGTAAGACGTTGTCACGTCAAAAGTCATAGAAATTAAGAGCACATAAATAATAAAAAACAACAAGAAAACAAGTCATCAGTCTAGGACCGGGATTGATCCCTGGGCCACCAGAATGAAAAGCCACGCTTTTATCAAACTTTTAGGAGCCAGTCGTTTTTGCGTTAGGTGAAAAAGAAAGGTAGAATAGTCGTTAGGTCCAGGCTATACAGCTGGTATCTGTGGCTAGTATGACGGCGTCGGAGCGGTCATTTTTCACAGCGAGATGTCAAAGGGTGGTCGGTATAACTACCGTATAGCTTCGGTACGCCATATCATGACCGCCGGGTCACTCACCGGCGGACTGGCAGGCCCGCCCTCCAGCGATAGATATAACGTCAAAACAGCTATAGCTTAATATTTGTTTTGTTTTGATCTGTAATATTTTTTTTTGTAAAAAACAAATTTGAATTTGATATATGGCATCATATTATTCAATTTACTCAATAATTTAAAATTTTACGTTTCGTCATTTCTGAGTGCAAAACATAGGTACATAGTAGAGTAGCATAGACTAATACGAGGTATGTGTATATTTTTACTTCTTCAAACTCAAAAGGCTTAACCGATTTTGATGAAATTTGATTGGGAAATAGGTTAGATTTTAGATTAACACATAGGCTTTTTATTCCGAAAACATTACTGTTCCCGTGGAATGAGCAAATAGCTTTAAAATCTATGTCACTTCTTCATGTTCAAACGCCTGGATCAATTATTATGAAATGTAATGTAAAGATAGGTTAGACCTTGAATTAACACATAGGCTACTTTTTATCCCGAAAATAATTGTGGTTCTCGTGGGATACGTAAATTACTTCAGAATTTATTTTACTCCTTCACGCTCTGCTGGACCGATATTGATGAGATTTACTTTGAATATAGGTAAGACTTTGGTTCAACACATATGCTACTTTTTATTTCGGATTTGTAATAAATAAATAAATATTAGGACACATTCACACACGGTTGGTTAGCCCCATACTGAACCATTTCTAGCTCGTATTATGGTTGCTAACACAACTGATATACTACATATACATACATAATATATATAAATACATATTTAACACCCAGACCCACAGCCAATAAATTTAGTTAAGCACAAAGATGTTGACCGGGCCGGGAATCGAACCCGGAACCTTCTGATTAGCAGTCCGGCATGGTAACCTTTACGCCAAGGAGGTCGTCAATCGTCTTCGAGGTCGTTTTATTTGTTATACTACTTAGTTGTCTGATCTGTACAAATGCAAATGAAATTAAATAATTTGTTTGCGTAGCCACAGGTAATATTAAAAACAAATGGAAAATTATTTACAAAATTTCCCTTGTAGGCTACCGTATATGCGGTGTGCAAAATTTCAATTAATTAGTAAATTTATAATTTAATTTCTTACTATGAATTACAGTTGTACTTTGGACGGCGTTGAAGTTATTTTTTTCAATATTTTGTACCTATTATGATTGACAACAAATTAATTATACACTCAAAATTTTGCCCTAGCATCGCTTTCAGTGGAACACTGTGACGCGACGCAACGTTAGCAACGTTGCAATTGGTGAGTGTCTGTCAATTTGCGTAGACACGCTTTGTACGGCGTCTGTATGTGATCAGATTACTCTATTATATTCGGTGCTTAGTTACGAGTATTATGCGGCATTACAATGTCAGGGATTTAATATGATTTGGACGTTTACGATTGGCCATATTAGAACTGGTAGGTCACCAAACAATATACTACACGTCCCAAGGGTCGTAGGTTCAAGTCTCGCCAATGAGCTCGTGAAGGGAAACATTAAGTAGTTAGTAACGCCTGAGTCAATAAGTTATTTCAGGAAAACATTGTTAGGAATCTATAGTATAATATCAATCTATAGTATAGTATAATAGTCTAGTCAACAAGTGCCTTTTTGGTCAACTTTTTTCAGCAGTCTCTGAAAACTATGATTGAGGTGTCATTCGATTTGGAATGGCACCTAGATAGTTTTCGAAAAATAATGAAGTTCCGCGAATAAAAATTACAAAAGTTATTAACAATTAACTAAAAAAAAAGGGGTTTAGTATTTTGCAAATATCTCATAAACTAATAAAGATTTTTCATTTGAAAAAAAGATTCAGAAAGAGTAGGAAATTTCTTAAAAAAATCTGACTCCTGGAATTGTAGGACCATTGATTATAATTTTTTTTGAAAATATGCCCGAAAACGGGTACTCCGGCTTGCGCAAGCCACGCCTCCTTCGGACCTTAAATGAATAAATATTATTTAAACTTATTAAATATGAAAATTAAAATTTGAAAAAATTTAGGTGCCTACAAGATAGATCAATAAACAATAATCCGTGGTCAAAAAATTTTTATCGAGATTTTTCAATAAGTTATCTATTAATTAATTATCAATTTTTTGTAGCACGAACATTAACATTGCAAGTGCGATAATTGTTAAACTATTAATCTAGGATTTTTTTCCTTTCGTGGAGCTATTTTTCAAAGATCTTAGAATAGATTCCCGATGGAAAAATTAAAAAATTGAAAATTTTCATTTTGTAAATAACAATTTACTAAGGTGAAAAATCAAACATTGAAAATTTTTTTTTTCATAATATTATTATTGATCCGTTTTCTTACGATCAGAAGCTACTTAAAAATGATATTTTTTAGTAATTTTTAACTCCTATTGTTTAAGAAATTGTTATAAACAAATGCGTTGTTTGTGAGATAATTTAAAATTAAGCTTTATTTTTTTAAAAAAGCTTTATAATTTTTCATGGATGGATGGTTAGTACATGGATTACCACAAAGTCTATTTTTTATCCCGGACTAACTTCTTTTGTCCCGGATTAACGCGGGTAACACTACAGGACGCAAATAGTTTCAAGTAATATGATAACTAACCAATCTTACAGAAAAGGTCTATATAGGTATTAAAATTGGCATTAACCCTTGTATAGGTTATATGTAGGTAGCTAAGTCAGCCGTCGTAGGTCGCTCACCGGCGGCTAAGCTTACACTCTGTCTGACCACGAAGCCTCGAATGATGGATGTGGCATTTCAATTTTGGATATTCAAACAAGTAAAATAAATAGAAATTCAAATATCCTTTATTTCCCAGAGTTACATTACATGTTAATTTCTTATAAAATAAATACTTATATATAGCCCCATACTAAAACTATTAACAGATTGTATTATGGTTGCTACACAATTGATATACTACATAT
Organism: Mellilla xanthometata; assembly: GCA_035578125.1. Taxonomy (NCBI): domain Eukaryota; kingdom Metazoa; phylum Arthropoda; class Insecta; order Lepidoptera; family Geometridae; genus Mellilla; species Mellilla xanthometata. The sequence goes on along the minus strand of JAPUBQ010000001.1, from coordinate 12,511,776 downwards.
TATTACATATATAAATACTTTACATTAATACATATTAACTCGTAGCACCTAGACAAATAAATATAGGACATAACAAAGATATATGCATTTTGTGATTAAATTATGCAATATAATAATTTTAGCTTTTATGTAAAACAAAATGACTGAAAAGCATGTCAAATTCTAACAAATACTTACTTGAAAAAAAAATAAAAAAAATAGTTTGTTTTGTGTTTGTAGAACTTTTTCTATGCAAGAATGTACTTGTTACAAATGTCCATGGCATCGCAGACAATTTGAAATGTTTTGATTCGAGGTCTAACCTATCGTCACACCCATTCCATCAAAATCGATTCAGCTGTTTCAGCGTGAAAAAATAACATACACACTCACACACACAAATTTTCGCATGTAAATGCAAAAGTTTGTGTGTGTGTGTACTTGTATATTAGTAGGATGGATTTCCGCAAAGTAACGCATGAGTCAATAGGTTACGTAAAAAAATGTGGGCCGTCACGGGACGCCTGGCAGATGTGAAACATCGACATTATTTTGTTAAAGTAATGCAGAAAATAACGTTTTGTGATAGGAACTACATAATGTCATATGTTAAAATATTACGTTTTTTTTTCGATAATGATGACTATTTATTGAATAAACATTTATTTTCATAAATATACAAAAATTACGAATTTATTCAAAATCGTGACTATTTAAGTCATCACAGTCTTATGTGCATAGCGACGCGTCGCCACACCGTACATACTACTGCACATAGACTGTACACAAATATACCATCATATAGCGTGGCGATGCGATGCCACGCCAGAAATTGGTTTTACGTGCGGCTATAGATATTTCTCATCAAAAATACCTTCTCCTTTTTTCTAAAGTTTCGTACCTCCAGCGCGGTTGGCATTTAGTGTATCCCTGCCTGCTCAAGTTACCGCCGAGTCTCGACACACGATATTTAAATTTCCCACTTGAAAATTTGCGGATAGACATCTTGGCGCTTGAACCTCGGACGGGAAACCTTTCTGTCTAGCTTACTATTCTAAAGAAGAATGATATTTGTGATTTGCGCTCATAGCATTAGCATAAGCAGCCCACTATACGTTCCCACTGCTGGGACTCGGGGCCTTCTCTTTTTTTTATCCATGATAGGTTAGCGTTTGACTAAATGCTAGCCTGATGTTAAGCTGCACTACAGTCTACGGTGAGGCACGCTTACCTGGAAGATACCTATTAACTCTACTTTTGAAGGCCCCCGGATGATACCTCTCAGGAAACAGGAGTCAGGTAGTTCTCTCACGTGAAGAGAGATATAGGCCATAATCCACTACGCTGGTCAAGTGTAAGTTGGCCGATGACACACGCCTTCGGATATTATGGTCCTCAAACATGCCGGTTTCCTCACGATGTTTTCCTTCACCGTAAAGCGAGTGCAAATCCACACATAACTTGAAAAACCAGTAATTGGACCGGGATCGAACCAGGGGCCATCTGATTAGAAAGCAGACGTCATTACCACCGAGCCACACTCGCTTTTTTGATGATCCGAAGTGATGACACTAAATAGTAGTGTAAACAAATATTATGCTGACACATATGCAATTATATTTTTGTTTTTAACGCTTTTAGTTAAAATCCTATACTTACTCGTACATACGTACAACAGAGCGAGACAGCAATAGACAGTCCAGAATACTCCCGATGTTTTCATTCGAGTCTCGAGTCGTTCTTAAACGGATGAACGAACTAGTGAACTAAACAAGGAAGTAAGAACTAATTGAAATGTTATTGAACTAGAGAGTGAAAGATCTTTTTTTTATGATGGATAAACAAGCGCTTGATCGAAACTCACCTGATGTTAAGTGATGTTGCAATCTAGGGTGGAGCGCGCTTGCCTAGAAGAAACCGATTCACTCTCGCCTTGAAGACAGTGAGATTATAGTTCAGAGGGAACAGGGATTCCGGCAATGAGTTCCACAGTTTGATGGTTCGCACAATATATGTGGAAGCGAAACGCTTCGTGCGGATTTTTGGAACTTCAACTGTATAGCGATATTAACTGTATAGATAACTGTTTAGATCACTCTCTAGTCACTGAAGTACTTCATTTGAAGGATTCATTCTCGAACTACGCATATCTAATAGCAATAACTGCGTCTCAATTTTTTTTTTTTTTCTTTTTTTTTTTACACACGGCTGGTTAGCCTCATACTGAACCATTTCTAGCTCGTATTATAGTTGCTAACACAGCTGATATACTACATATACATACATACATATATATTATATATAAATACATATTTAACACCCAGACCCACAGCCAACAAATTTAGTTAAGCACAAAGATGTTGACCGGGCCGGGAATCGAACCCGGAACCTTCTGATAAGCAGACTGGCATGGTAACCTTTACGCCAACGAGGTCGTCAATTAAGTAGTATTTCATTGAATCAATCCCTGTGCGCGATTCCTCTTCAATATAATTACTGAGCCCACCTCTACAAAGCAATACGAATTCGCCAATCACTCGCAGAAATTATTGAATGGAATAATTATCCGTTGCCGAATTTAATAATAAATTATTAATTGGTAACCGGAGGGCTATATACACTGTGAATACTGAATTTAATCACGAGCTCTTTGTAAATAATTGTCGTATGGAGGGTGTATTGAGAGGACGGGCTTTGTAGTTATTATTTTTTATAGTAAAGCCCGGAAAACACGTAGCTATAACATATAATATTTATTAATATGCCATGCTACAATATAGCTTATATTAAGTAAGCTACCACTCACTTGGAGACGAAGCTATAATATATATTCAAAAATAAAAGAAGCAGGATCTTGAGCTTTTTAGCTTTTTAGATTATGAAGTTACTCGTATTTGCTTATTTCATGGGAACCAGTAATGTTTTCGAGATAAAAAGTAGCATATGTGTTACTACACTATAGCTCTAACCTATTTCTATACCAAACTTCATCAAAATCGATTTAGATGTTTGAGCGTGAAGAAGTAACAAAACACACACACAAACTTTTGCATTTATTACTCATACATTAGTAGGATTTATTATAAATACAATAAGTAAGCTTCACAGTTAGCCAATACGCTCACTCTTGCTTAAGCTAATTTAAGTAAACAAAGACTAACACATTAAATTAGCACAAAAGAGTAAACTTTAAACTTTTGTACATTTTTTTTCGTGAGGAAATGCATTTACGCATCTCCACAAGCCTGGGGGAGGCGAGCGGGGTATGTCGGGCTCGACGACCAGAAGGGCCGTCAGTACCGACTAAAACCTCACGGTGTCCCATCTCACGACGGGGGCAGGGATGCAGGACCGCTTCGCGCATTGCCGCTGCTCTCCCCGCCCAGGCCGCTCTGCGGTCCGCTCCGCAGTCCGAGCGAACCAACCTCATTCGGCCCCCTCTACGGCACGGGCGATGCCCTGGGACAACCAAAAGCATCGTCTCCTCGGGAGGCCCTTATCCCTGGTGTGAGTCACCGGACACCCCCGCGTCCAATGCCCCAGGGCCTCCAAGTGGGAACGGAGTCCGAGCGCGAACGGCTCGCCTCCGAGCCCGTCTCCTGCGGAGCGGGCGGGAGTGAGGGTCTATAAGCTTTTGTACCTAGACTAAGATTCCACTACGTTCTAGTAAAACCATGGTTATAGTTTACGGTCAAAATGTTATGTACTATATCTTAACTTCTCAAGCTGTAAAATTAAACTTTCGCGTTTTAATCTAAACGTGAGCCAAACTGCTGATATGAAAAGTTGGTGAAAGCTTCTAATTAATGGGTTTAAAAAGCTTCATGTAAGTTCTGAGTGAAAAAATTGCGTTGGGTTATAAGTTGGTGTTAAATTGGACGTTAATTAGCTCCTAAGTAAACTATTCACTTTACGTAACATGTAAAAAGTATGATAATAATTATGAATGAATTACTGTTTTAAGTTTTTAGGCTCTTTAATACCTCCTGAGTGAAAACTTAAGACTGAAAGGTTAACGTGGTAAAAGTATGTGATCTTCTTCTTCTTCTTCTTATTTGTATGAGCTAAGTAGATTAGCTCTGGCGTTGAGAGTTTTTTAAGTTGCCCGAAGGCCTCTGTCTCGGCATATAATGCCTGTTTTTAACATGTCCAGATGAAAAAGGCATTTTTAAAAAGACAGTTCTAGTATTATTAAAAAAAATACGTTTATACGAAATACATAATTTGTGAAAATTTCAGCTTTATAGCTATCACGTTTTATACGTTGTTTTGCCTTAAAAATAGATAATTACGGATTCTCAGACCTACTGAATACGCATAAATAACGTTTGATAAAAATCGGTCAAGCTGTTTCGGAGGAGTACGGTAACTAACATTGTGACATGGAAATTTTATATATTAGATTATGAGGATCCCTCCCTCCAAACACATCAACAACAAACAATCAAATCTTAGGCTTGATTGTTTGTTAATTTCCAATAAACAATCTGTTATACTTTAATGTTATGTTTTCAAGTTTCAAGTCGGAAACCCTAACACGTAAATCAATTCAATAAATTTAGCGCCCACACTACAATACCACATTTACTCGTATTTATACAATAGTGCCATATTTACAAAGCTAGTGCCATATTTACAAAGCTAGTGCCATATTTAACAGTACGGCAGTTAGTAGCGATTATCGGGACAGTTAAGACAGATTTATCTTGACAATAAAAGTAAACACGGACGCTCTCAACCATACGCCATTAGTAAGAGAGATACCCTGTTACTCGCGCGCGTAAGTCATAAGCTGACAGCGGTTTTATTTACGAGCAACTATCGTCTAGTCAGAGTTTTCAAGTAAAAAAAAAAGATGCTATTCCTTATTGTTTACATAGAAATATAGGTAAAACTCTACCAGCAAATAGACTAGTTAAAGTACAGAAACAGGGTTGTTATATAAAAATATTAATGTACAACAAGTTGCCAGAGGAAATAACAAATCTTAATAGTAGTATGTTTAAACAGAAAATAAAGAGTTTTTGTGAAAGTAATTCCTTTTATAATTTAAGCGAATATATGAATATGGAGCTTGCAGAATCGTTATTCACGTGTAAACAGTAGTACTTTAAATTTAATAGACATGAAAAACAAGTGCTAATGTGAGTGGTTTTTAATGGGGTAGAATATTTATTTAATGAAATTTGTAAGTTTATTTAATTTTATCTAAGTAATGTTTTTAAGTATTAAGTAGTTATTGTAGTATGACTTGCCTTTAAAGTATGTTATTTAAGGCTAATAAAGTTCTGTATTTCTGTATTTCTGCCACCCGAAAGACTTTCTCTCAAAAACTCTCGACTAACTACATTTTAGAAATGGTTGGTTATGAGGTTATCCAGCCGTGTGTGAAAAATAATAATAATAACTGTGTATCCTGTAATTTGCACCAGGAGAGTTTGAAATGGTTCAGTTAAGGGTTACCAGCCGTGTATCGAAAAATATTTTTTTTTTATGACACATTTCATACATGGCTGGTTAACCCCATACTGAATCTTTTTAGTTCGTATTATGGTTGCTAACACAACTAATATACTACACATACATACATATTTTTTACAGATACATATTCAACGCCCAGACCGACAGCCAAGAAATTCAGTTCAGCACAAAGACGTATAGGTAATACCTTTTATCTTGTGACTTGCACCAGCCACTGTATTAGTTGATGGGAGGGCGAGTTTGGTAGAAACGTGGCGAAGTTGCGAGCGTTTTGATCGCCGGGAAAATGGAATGGAGCCGGGCCGGGCCGGGCGGGCGGACTAGCTAATTATTTCCTTCTTCACCGGATGTGGGCGGGGAGTGCGTTGGAGACCACTCAGGAAAGATGCTCGGAGAGTTTGAAGATTTTGTTGGGATCTAGCATAGAGGGTTGGTATCAAAGTGGCTAACAAAATGGTACATATTTTTTTTTTACTTTGGAGATACAAGTACCAAAGATGCAAACTAAGCGCTTTGAAAATGAAAAATATTTTTTTACTAACTTTTTACTAGATTACATATTATCTTGCGACTACTTAACTAGGCAAGGCCTGAATCTAAGTAGTCCAATTCCACCTGTTTGCATTTTAAAATAAACTTAACCTCTAACAAGACAGTATAACAAATAAAACATAATGCAAATTAAACAATGAATACGATAACGTTACAAACTATTACTTATTTAACAATTTTAAGAAGATTTTCTGTAGCCACGTATTTCAGTGTTATTAACCAAGACTGTATTAATACTTTGGCATCCAGCATTTTTTTATTTCTAAGGTCACAAGCTTTGATAACGTTACTGTATACGAAGGCATTAATAAAGTCACCAAACTGCTTTGCTTCTGTCTTCATTGTGCGAAACGCTAAGTTGTGGAATTCTTTGTCAAACGTCCTGTTCCCCAATAACAATAATTTAGCAATTTTCAAGGCGAGAGTGAACCGGTTCCTTCTAGGTAAGTTTTTTTTTTTTCTTTGTTTACATAACTTAAACTAGTATAAAACATTAGTGTACATTTTTATCCTAATATTTTATAACCATGTCTATTACACGTTTTACAGGATTTAGAAGCTTTTTAAAACATTTATCTGCAGAATGAATTAGAAAACTGATCCTTCTTTACAATTGGTATACAAAATTATTATAGGTAAGTGCGCCCCACCGTGGACCTCAATATCACTTAACGTCAGGTCAATTATAATAAATATAAATAAATTTGATTACTGTTTCATGAGTCAGCGATTCTCTGGCCTAAGGGGAGCATGCCTAGTCAGGAAATAACTGGCTTACAAACAGGATGATACCCTCTGCTAGGTGCTTGGCGACAGATTTTTCAACTTGGGGGTTAGAAGCATTAGAAAACACTCTGCCACCATGCAAAACATTTTATTTCAATGTGCAAAATTCGCTTTTAACCACATAGCTCATAACATAGAAAAAAAACGTCGCTCGATGCTAGCTCAGAAGAATAAGAAGATAAGCGATAAAATTTATCTATTTCATGCTTCACAAGTCCTATAAGTCTAATGCGGTATTATTTTCTAAGTAGCCATTTTTACTACACTCCAGAAGAGAAACTAGCTTTCTCAAACAAAAAAATTAGCTAAAACTAACACTAAAATAAGACTTTTATTGAATTTATAACATAAATTTTGTATAAAAATGTAACAATTATTTTGCATAAATAAAAATTATTATTATTATTTATTTATTGGTAGCACCGCTTATACGAATAACACTAATGATATAGATATAAAATATACAAAATAATAAGAATAAAAATAGGAAAAATCAAAACAAGTAATCATTAGCAGTATAAGTAACTACGAGTAGAAACAAATTGTTTCGTATCACTGGCCGCTATCCGTATCTTATCAGAGTAAGTATCCGTATCGGAGTCACGCAGAAAAAGGTTAAGCGCCCCTTGTCTATAACGAGGCAGTAACGGATAGTTTACGTCGTTACGTTACGACGTTGTTTACGTCGCAGCCGTCGTTAGACGCCGTTACTGGGGCGTTACGCGCAATACTCAAATTATGAAATGTTCTGTACGAGGGCGCTTAGCTAAATGTCGCTTTGCATGATATTCCTGTGTGTGGAATTTATTAGAGAGGTCGAGTTATGGAATGGAGAAAAGGAAATAAAAATATTTTACTTAATATATTTAATTTATATTACTTGTGTATTATATTCGATATTTTTTTCTTTTTTTTCACATTCACACACGGCTGGTTAGCCCCATATTGAACCTTTTCTAGTTCGTATTATGGTTGTGAACACAGTTGATATACTACATATACATACATACATATTATATATAAATACATATTTAACACCCAGACCCACAGCCAACAAATTCAGTTAAGCATAAAGATGTTGACCAGGCCGGGAATCGAACCCGGAACCTTCTGGTTAGCAGTCCGGCATGGTAACCTTTACGCCAACGAGGTCGTCAAATATAGGTACTATTTTAATTATATTTACAAAATGAATGCTTTAATTTAGGTAATATCATACTTTAAACATAACTTAAGAATAATATTTTCAAAACATAGTAAAAACGAAAATCTTGTAGACAAAAAAATAACAAAACAAAAATTTAATAGACAAAATTAAGCCACCCGTCCTAACGTGCCCATCAGGCTTGTTATTAGTTATTATATTTTAAATAATACGTAAGTACAATTTTACTTAATTCATCTATTGACATTACTTACGACGATAGACACAAGTAACATATAAATAATTAATCCGGATTGCCAACCGAGGGACGACAAAAGCGGGCTCAGGGTTTGATTCCAATCACGGTCAACATCTTTGTGATAATTTTAAAATATGTTGGCTGTCGGTCTGGGTGTGAAATATATATCAATTTATAAAGTATTTTATAAAGTATTTTATATATGTTTATGGGGCCCCGTTGCTCGGCTAGCTAAGGTAATCTGACGCGATCATCCAAGCTAAGCAACGATCGATGCGGACGGTGTTTGGATGGGTGACTATAAACAAGACTGTTGTTTTTCAAGTGGCATTTTAAGCTGGGCGCTACCGTGGGTCGGATGACACGTTAAATCCCGATCCCACCTGTTAGTCTTAGTACTAGCAGTCGTTAAGATACGTCAGAGGCCTTCGAGCGGCTTGAAAACTCTCGACACCAGAGCTCGGCCACTTAACTCATACCAAGAAGGAGAACCGCGGGGCATGGCTAGTAATGTTAATATGTAGTACGGGACGTGTGTGTGTCAGGTCGTTAGTGACGTATGCGCGAGTTAGGGCCAGTTTACGAGCAGCCTTATAGCGCGATACCGATGCATGTTTAGAGAATATAACGCGGGGCCGGCAAACTTGCGGATAATCAACACATACACGTACACCGTTGACATTGCAGTAATTCAAGCTTTGACATGATATAAATAGTTGTAATTAGTTCGGACATGACAAGATTAATAATAAAACATTTTATATAAATTAAATTCAGTGACATAAAGTAGTTACACATATTTACATACATAGTAGTTTTATATCTTAATTTTAATTTTATTTGTTTTAGGTAGTTTTATAATTTATCTTAATTATTATTATTTAGATCACGTAAGTAAACATTTACAGTTTTAAATATGATTTGACTTTTCAATGGAAAAAATGTCTGTCTACACACCCGTGCTTGCCCCGCAGATAGACATAAGGTTAGAAAAGGGAACTTCTTGTTTGACTAATCCTGGTCTAGACGCGGTCTATCTTAGACCAGAGTGTCGCTAACTAGCTTGGTCACGCGTTTTACTGGTCAAACAGCTGTACTGCGTAAAAACAAAATCTCCACGTGTGTCGATCGCTGATGCAGAGTCCCCAGTCCCCTCTCCTGTAATCCGTTAGTTTTACGAGGACCTTCCGCCGCGGCCGGCACCCGATCCCCCGTTACATTTATCGCGAGCATTGTTCCTTTACTGTCGTGGCGACCAACCTTAACTATACCTACCTATCTTAAACGACGTTTAGACAGTGCGAGAGGAAAGTAACTCGCCTCGAAAGAAAATAAAAAATGGCCAATAATAAATAATAATTATGATAAATAAAAAAATGCCCAGTAATAAATAATAATTCCCCAATAACTATAATCTTGCAATTTTCAAGGCAAAAGTGAACCGTTTCTTCTGGGTTAGCGCGTTTTTCCTTAGATCACAATGTCGCTTACTATTAGGTGAATTGCGATCGTTTGATTGCAAGCCCTTTAAAAGTAAAAATAAAAGTAAGAGGCGGGCTCGGGCATGAAGGGTTCCGTAACATTAATTTTCATTTCATTTTATATTCATTTTATTATATAAAAAATGACAATAAAAATCGTTTTATTGTATGGGAGCCCTATTGAACATTTTCTTTATTTTAATTTTATTCGATTCGAATTTGTAAGAATTTCAGGTTTTTTAGCAGACAGGTGGACAGACAGATAACGAAGTCTTGTTAAAGTCTTGTCTCAATGGTACCCTCTGAGTGCGGAACCCTAAATAGTGACGTCATCTTCACATGTCTCGTTCTAAGCTCGAACAATAATGTCATGGCGATTATCGCTAGCGATTATTACGTACGATTTTCTCGAATGAAACGTGCGAGTTTCTCACTCCGTTTGAATGGCACATTAAGGTAAGTCACACAGCAATTTTTTTTGAGTGACAAAATGACAAGGGAAAAAAAACAGAAGTAGGCCGATCCAATTTTAAGTTTACTGATGGTCGATGCGGTCAGGTCTAATAATTGGGTGAACCTTAACTAATGGGATCTTTCGAGGCTCGGATAACGTTTCGAACAGAAGGTCTTGCTCAGGTCCTCAGAGTCAGCTCAGGTGTTTAGTGCTGAAAATAGAACACATGAAAAATGTATACTCGACTTAATAGCGACATTAAGAAATGTGCTAATGGACTGTGCTTTTTTTAGTATTTGTTATCATAGCGGCACGAGAAATTCATACCTTATGAAAGTTTCAGCTTTCTAGCTATTACGGTTTCTGAGATACAGCCTGGAGACAGACAGACAGCGTAGGCTTAGTAATAGGGTCCTGATTTTACCTTTTAGATACGAAAACCTAAAAACAGATTCTCGGAGGTATTTGAGCGCCTTAAAAAGACGAAATAATCGTTTCATGCTCATATTTATTCGAGGTCCTGTCATATAGTGGACATCAAAATTAAGAAGACCAATATTCAAATAAAATCGGTACGACACGACGTACGACATTTAGCTTACAGTCGAAATATCGGAAGGTGTAAAAAGGGCCTCAGAAATATGCAGGTTTATGGCAGGGATGGTAGTGAAAGTCTTGTCACAAAAAAGATGAATAGTTTCGTCAGTTTAAGATTACGTTTATATCAGATATATTGTTTTATTCATATTTTCGAACGTACATTGATATTATTTTAAAAATCTCTCTTACTTATTGATTTAACAAATCATTAAATGTCAAGATATATTACTTAGATTACTTTACTTTCTTTCTTTCTTTGAGATTAGCTCTTAGGCAAGTCACAAACATGCATCATCTATCTCTCCATCTGTTTTACTCGTAGTTACTTGTATTTTCCGACTAAATAAGCATTTCCAGCATAGATTTTTTTTACAACTTATAGGTTTGCGTTTGCCCACAGCTTGCCTGGTGTTAAACAATGCTATGGTCTACGATGTTACACGCTTACCTAGAATATACCTATCAACTCAAGATTTGAAGACCCCCAGGTGGTAATTCATGTTATGTCATGTCGTGGATTTCATGTTAACATTCGCGTCTTTGGGAGTCCATTTTAATTTTAAGCGTTTAATTTACAAAATTGTACAGTTGCCTTATTTACAACGAGCATTATTTAGAGTCAGTAAAACAATATAAATTTTAAATAAGCTTATCTACGAGTATGTTTTTTGTTCTCCAGACGCTGTACCATAAATCCTGTATATATAGTCTCATTTCTAGGGTTCCGTAATTAAACATGTTTTTTTTTAAAATAATGGTATAAAACCCTTCACGCGCAAGCCCTACGCGCACTCAACCAATCATTTATTTTTCTCAACACCAAGCTTTTCGACTATCAAAGTCTCAACTTTTATCCTCAGAGAAACACTTGAACATCAATAAAAACTTCACCATCTTTAGCACCAATAATGCGAGCACCTCACCCGACCACGCTTTAGCCCCATCATTACTACCGCCATTTTAAGTTTTTATAGTATTTAGACAAGAGGAACGAGCTCCGCGTTATGTCACACAAACTGGCAACCCACTCAATTTAACGCTAGCAACTCAGAACACGCATCCACGGCGGAAGCAGCACTAAAAGTGGTCACAGACGATCGAACTTGGTGCGGAGCGCACCACGAACATGGTATGCTCCGCACCAAATACGATCGTGTGGCACACGGTCCGGTGGACATTATTATTATTAATATCGGTACGGCTGGTTCGGAGCGCTAGCACATCGAACGCGGTGCGTACCGCACCGATTCGATCGTGTGGACGGCGCACCGAACCACATGTCGGTTTAGTAGCTATTGTGCTATCGTACGCGCAACACGTCGCTGCGCGTTATATGCGATTTTACAAGATCCAACAATTCAATAAATGCTTTGGAACTCATTCGAAGATAATATATACGAAAATCTTTATCATCGAGATCTTTAATGAGATTCATATGACCGTACCGTTGTCTATTTCTGAGATAAAATTATGCCCATTCTTTTCTTATTTAGATGTAGTAACGATAGCTGCCGCAACTAAAGCAATTTTGGCTTGTTTTGATAGAATGGGCGGCATTTCGAGGAGACGTGTTCACGCAACGCTAGCACGATAAGACTGGACGGTTCGAAGTCTGGTGCGATCGTCTGTTGTATAGATCGCACCGTGCGGTTCGTGGTGCGCTCCGCACCAAGTTCGATCGTCTGTGACTACTTTAAAGCGCGACATAAAAAGCCGCTGTAAAACCATCCTCCTTTAGAAACAATAGGCCACATAATTATGCCGCGTGTGATCGTAAAAACTCCTAACTATGAGCTATCAAATATTTTGCACCTAGGGCTTGGGGTCGTAAAAAAGTTTCGACCTCTTGATGGAATTTAATGTCCGTATGCGGTGGAATTTTCGAGGGGCGGAAGACAAATAGCTCAGTTATGCATAGTCGTTATTTTGTGTGATGGGACAGGTTTGGTGAGGCACGCAAAGTTTTGTATGCTAGTGCCGTACTGTCACCATAATCCTACTTCTTAACAAATATTGGTTAAAAATAGGCTTAATATCGGGTAGATAGGTTGGTATTGGTTAGAAATATTGCTATAAAAAGTAGGTTTAGGATACAAAAATCTTACAATTTATGTTTATTATTATTAATTAATTATTAAATGATTAAATAAAAATTAAAAAAAAAACTACAACTACATTTTGTGGTGGCAGTCATTTTGCATTTGAAATTTAACATAACGTATGTATTCTACTAATGAATGTAATCGGTCATTGTGTGGCAGTGGCCGTTAAGAAGTTATTTTCAATAAACATTACCATTTAATATCAACATGTAGAATTTAATCTTATATCATTTTTTTTTATCTAACCTCTATTATCCACCTGTTGGGCAAAGGTCTTCCCCAATAATCCCCCCGCTTTTCTGTCCTGTCTTATGACACTTGGCATCAAATATCTCATTTAACACTAGTTTACAGTGGTTTTGTTGCCCTAGATAAGATAATGATTTTAGGCCCATTTATGCACACAATTCACAAAACTATTAATGATTTTGAAAGAAAGGCAGTAAATTTTTTTAAATGATTGGAAATTCTTATTTAATTTTTAGCAAGCCGATAATTATACAAATATGAGATATACCAAAATCATGAAACGAAACGACCAATATTGGGAATTATCTATATCAATACCAATTGTTTGTTTGACGCAAATAGGCCCCGAAACTACAGGACCGATATGAAAAATTATTTCACTGTTGGGAAGCTACATTATCCCTGAGTAACTTATGCTATATTTTGTTTCTCTTTACCAATTAGATTATTTTACAGTCCGTGCGAAGCCGGGACAATCTGCTAGTCCTGAATTCGTAATAAACTAGGCACTTGAAAACGTTAATATTTAATTTCAACAAATTTGTTTTTTTTTTGTATAGGAGTATAATTGTTTATTTGACGATTAGTAAATGATAGATATTATAGATATACCTCAAAACACACAAGACAGCTATTATCCCAAGGAATAGCAAGGGTTCAATATACATCAAACTAATAACACAATTAATGAAATTTGCATACGTTACCCACCACAAAGGGCGGGCTAATAAATTATACCGATAACCTACAACTAACGCAATATAAAACTATTACAGTATGGATACTGCCAAATTTTCACTATAAGGGCTATTTTGAGATTTTTTTATATTTTAATCGATATTTGATTTACAAAGCAGTATAAATATATTTTTTTAACAAATTATGCAGTGTAATTTTTGTTGCATTCAACCAATGCTAATCGACATGGGATGTGATATCACTAGAGGTGAGATACAATTGTACACTAATATATTAAATATACGTAATGCATATTTATAATTTATAATATGTACACTAGCAAACCTGGCGAACTCCGTTTTGCCACAAAGTTGAATTTTTTCCAAAATTTTGTTTCCTACAAACCTCACGGAGCCCGAGACCTTTCCAACGAATGCTGTACCGTGGAAATCGGTTCGTGCGTGCTGGAGTTATAGCGTCAGAAAGAAAAACCCGTCTTTTTTATTTACTAGATAGCAAATTCTACCAAACACTAATAGTCACATCCCAAAATGCATAGCATTAGAACAGCGTTGTTTCACAACTATTTTCAATACACATGAAATACAAAACGCGACAATTTTAGTCATTAATATATAATTGTTATTGTGAAACGAGCCTATATTGTGTGTCATTAAAATGGCATAAAAAGCCGCAAATGTATAGTGATTGCTTTCAATTTATAAATTCGGTGAGTTTTTAATTTTAATTTTTTTATTGATTCATACTTTCACGTTTTGGCACCGATTTTTATACATTTGTTTCCTACGATATTTTGCCGAATTCCCCATACTGTAATCACGCTGCATCGTGGCTGTACCTTCGGTCGAATCAACAGTAACTACATTAAATTCAATCGAAGTTGCGAAGAGGATCGAAGCCACTGACTTTCGACGAATTTATATATTAGTTTAACAATTTGGTAGACTAGCCCTCGAAGGGGTCGTGAGGAACGATAATATAGCGAGAATATGTATTATTGTTTTTATGTAGGTTTTTTTTAACTCTATTAACTTGAGTAACTTTATTTAGTATTTTTAATGTAGTGTAGGTATACATACACACCTTTTTCTATCGTTCGTGACTCCCGAATTATTTTAATGGTAATGAAAATGAAATATGTATGATATTTTCACATTACTCGACTAAATCTTACAAACAAAGTTAGATTATTTTAAATTATTCTTTAAATGAGTTTGCGGAAATATTAACCGTATAATTTTAACGTTTAATCTGTTTTATAGGATTTTCAAGTGTCATGTAATTGACCTGAAAATCGCATTATCTCTCGAAGCATTTACTATAAGGTTTAGGTACTTGAAAAAAGATCAAAAATATTTATATCATGCGCGTTTTAATCATAATTATGGTATCGAGACAAAGAACATTATATAGTAATATTGCTAAAAAGATGGGCCTTTCAACAATGTAAATACATACATGAGTATTATTTTATCTATTCATTAATGTACACACAAACATTGTTTAAAAGTTAAGTAAACCATTTAGACGTGTATATGTTTCTTAATGTCTTTATTAATAAGAAGTAACTCAAAAGTAAAAATTATGCTTATATTTGTGTTTCAAGATATCTTGCGTACACATCTGGCATCGCCTTAATATCCCCTTTTATTAATTTCCATAAAATTGGTAACGAAAGCTATCTATAATTATATCCTATTCGACAGTTCATGTCAACACTCATTCGTAATATCTGAAGCACATACGGTTTATCTAGAAGCATAATTAGTGTCATTACTTTTCGAGTCCTCTAATACCGTTTCCATATCGTTCTGCCAAATAAGTCCCGTCTCCCTACAGATCTCAATATCAGCATTGAGGGTCTCTCAAAGGGAACCGAGTTAGTAACTCACCGTTTTAACGTATTCGCGACCATTCATGTACCATCTTGAGTTTCTAACCTTAAGTGAAATAGTTCAAAGGATGGGGTTTCTCTTGAGAATGTTTGGCCGGATTGGTTGAGTATTCCTTGCCGGATTGTCGAAAAGATTTGGTGTGCTTTGGTTAGTTAGGCTAGTAATTTAAATAAATAACTAATTAATATTAACTCACGGTTGGCTAGCCCCATACTAAGCCATTTCAAGTTTGTTTTATAGTTACTTACACAACTGATATACTACATGTACATACATGAATAATATATATCAACACATATGACACTGAGATCATCAGCCAACAAATTTCATTCATCGTAGAAATGTTGGCCGTGCCGGGAATCGAACCCGGGACCCTCTGGTTGGCAGCCCGACATGGTAACCATTACGCCAATGAGGTCGACAAACGTCGCCTTACACCAATGGCTTGTTTTTCAAGTTATGTGTGGAATTTTGATCATGTTCATACGGTGAAGCAAAACATCGCAAGGAAACCCAAAAGCTCCGAGGATCACTAAATCCAAAGACAAAGATGTGTTATTCGCCAACCCGCACTTGGCCAAAATGGTGGACAATGACCTAACTTTCTGTTCTCGTAAGAAAAGGCCCCAAATCCGAGCACTGGGCTGTTATATTATATATTATGATTAATTTTAAAATATGTCATTGCGTTTATACTTGTAGTACGTCTCTACATTGGCATTATCCGGTCGAATACCAAAACGAGCCCCTGTACCAGCGAGTTAGTAAACTCTATTACTGAAATAGATATTTGATGTGTTCCAACGCAACCTCCCGCCGGAGTTGCTTACTATTATCCTATTTAGTTGCTCTCAATATGTACTGCCTATATATTCACACACATATAAACATAATTATAGACCAACTAGCTGACCCGACAAACGTTGTTTTGCCTCACTTAGGGGCATGAAAAATAGATAGTGTAGCTTATATGACACGTTCGTAGATTTACCATAGCAGCGCCATCTATTGATTACTTACTCAACCCAGTCGAAAGGTATCGACATCTGTTAGAATCATTTGGAGTTAACAGATAATTGTGACTGTCAAATAATAACAGACAATAATTAGCAATAAATTAAATTTGCGACTATAATTTGAGATTTAAACTATCCTATCTCTCAAGTTGGATCGAACTGCACATGGTGTGCGAATTTTATTATAATCGGTTAAGTGGTTTAGGAGTCCATTGAGGACAAACATTGTGACACGAGATTTATATATATAAGTATTAAGATAGACCAATGATAGTACAGGTGGGTCCATATAAACTAGCAGAATGGTAAACATGGGTGCTAAAGGTAATAATAATAATTTCCTAACAGCTGCAAATGACCAAACTCTGGTGTCGAGAGTTTTCAAGCCACCAAGAGGCGTATTAATAAGCTTAACGATTGTCTAGACTAAGATATATAATAAATACGTATGTATTTCATTTATTTACTACCTATATATACACATATATAAACTTATAAACCAATAATAGTACAGGTGGATCGCAGAATGGTAAACATGCGTGCTAAAGGTAATAATAATAATTTCGTAACAGCTGCAAGTGGCCAAGCTCTGGTGTCGAGAGTTTTTAAGCCTGAATGGGATGAACAACTATTTATACGAAGATTATCAGCCGGAACCTACAAGTCTTGTGTCATTCGACCCACGGAACGCCAGTAGCTCGGTTAACTAAGGTGATCTGGCACGGACATCTTCTTCTTCGTATGAGCTAAGTGGCCAAGCTCTAGGGTCGAAATTCACCCGATGGCCTCTGACTTGGCTAAACGACTTCTAGTACTGAGACTAACAGCTGGGACCTATGATTTTACGTGTCATTCGACCACAGGTAGGGCCCAGGTAAAAATGCAGCATTTTTAAAAGACACTAGTGCATGGTCTCCTATCTAAGACTGTCCAAAAAGACTGTTGCGTATCCTTGATGATCGCGTCGTTTTAGCCAAAATAGAGGCACTACATCGGTGTTAAGCAACGGTAAAGCGGAGTATCTTTGGATGGGTAACCAGACACGAGACTGTTATTTAAAAAGAGGTAAAAGTAGAGTTAATAGGTATCTTCTAGGTAAGCGTGTCACACTGTAGACTGCAGCGCAGCTTAACATCAGGCTAGCTGTAGTCAAACGCAAACCTATCTCATATTATTAATATTATTTTATTATTATTATTATTTATTTTTATAATTATTCATACACACACCCACACACACACACTCACACACACACATACACACCACATCTTTTAACTTTAACTATTTATATATAATACTCGCAATTTTCTTCATTTATATATACATTGTAAAATATACATATAACCATGAAATCTTATTAATTTGTAATAAGTAAGGAATATAGTTTACGATACTGGTAACACAATATGCCAACGCCAAAAGCTGTTCCTTGTTTTATGAATGATTATGTTATATGTATTTTGTTTATATTTTTGTTCTGTTTACGGAGTTCTGACAACGTATAAATTGTGAGTAGTACTAGTTTAAGTTATTAGTTTAAATAGACATGTTTCCCTCATGTAGGTAAATAAGATTAATTAATATTTAAAGTGTATGTGTGTATTTGAATTTGAATTTGTATTCTCGTTCGAAGCGGCAATTCCTTCGGCACTGTGATACAGGCTCCTGGCAGTCCTATAGCAGGGCGTAGTGCTCCCTACAGCTTACCAGTTTATCTTTAAGGTATCATGTAGACGTAAGAACTTTGTACGTACACTATTTTTAATTTTACAAATAAATTTATCTTTATCTTTATCTTTTATCAAGGATAAAAAAAAAGGTATTTCCACCTCAGCGCTACCATACTCCGCTCTCATCAGGGTTTATGTTTGAGGCTTTCAGGCAACGTGTGTAAAATTAAATACAGCACATCTAGGTAAGAGCTGAACGTTTAATTAAGAAAGATTCTTAGAAATTTCGCTGGAAACAAATTTTTGAAAGAACTTAAGCGCTTAGAAGTTATTGTATAAATTATTAAATATTTTGGAAAAATATCGCCAAATTCGCTTATTATTATTTACTTATTATATTTTTTACATATTAAGTATAACTTGACCTGCAATTACTTTACCTTAGCCTTTACTTACATTTATTTCTAAAAAGGCGTCAAAAATTCAACTAAAGTTACTAAGAAACATATTTGAATTGATAAGAGTGACATTGTGAATTTGAAATTAAACTCTATAATTTAATTGTATAAATGGCTAATTTACTTATTTAAAGCCAATTTTTAGACCAACTCGTTGGCGTGAAGGTAACCATGCCGGACTGCCTATCAGAAGGTTCCGGGATCGATTCCCGGCACGGCCAGCATCTTTGTACTTTACTAAATTTGTTGGCTGTGGGTCTGGGTGTTAAATGTGTATCTATATAACATATGTATGTATGGATATGTATATGCAGTATATTAGTTGTGTTAGCTACCATAACACAAACTAGAAATGGTTCAATATGGGGTTAACCAGCCGTGTGTGAAATGTGTCCTAATAAATATTTTATTTATTTGACTGTACTCTCGAGCTGAGCGGCCTCTCCGACTAGAGTATGACGGCCAGTAATCCGGCGCGTCACGCCGCGTCAGCTATAATTGAACCAGCATTAAATAACTCGGATTAGCGAATCTTCAACAGCTGTATAACACTTGGCTGTTCTTTGACGTGTTACAATTTGATGAGGTAATTTATGATGCGCTGTCAGCGGGGTAGCTCTCGTATTTATGATGCGCTGTCAGCGGGGTAGCTCTCGTATTCATGATGCGCTGTCAGCGGGGTAGCTCGTATTTATGATGCGCTATCAGCGGGGTAGCTCTCGTATTTATGATGCGCTGTCAGCGGGGTAGCTCTCGTATTTATGATGCGCTGTCAGCGGGGTAGCTCTCGTATTCATGATGCGCTGTCAGCGGGGTAGCTCGTATTTATGATGCGCTGTCAGCGGGGTAGCTCGTATTTATGATGCGCTGTCAGCGGGGTAGCTCTCGTATTTATGATGCGCTGTCAGCGGGGTAGCTCGTATTTATGATGCGCTGTCAGCGGGGTAGCTCGTATTTATGATGCGCTGTCAGCGGGGTAGCTCGTATTTATGATGCGCTGTCAGCGGGGTAGCTCGTATTTATGATGCGCTGTCAGCGGGGTAGCTCGTATTTATGGCTGTATTTTAGGGAAGGTGCGATTCGTGTCGTAAAAAAAGCAAATGGGCTTTTGAAAGGTAGAGAAGATGTTGAGAGACTGTTAATTTTTTTATTGCAATATACCGTTTTGTGAGTGGGTTTTTAAAAGGAGCGAAACTTAGCAAACGTTGCCATTTAAAAAAAAACAATCACAGTCGCTGTAAATATGTCGTTGACTAACAGTTATGTCAAATGCCATAAGGTTAGAATATAACATTTTTTTATATCATCATCCTTAGCCATTATTCATTACTCTTTTTTTTTAAACGATTGCTTGAGAATGTGTTTAATATATAAGCTATATTATTAAGAATTTTCATTAAAATAAAAAAGTATAGGTCAACCAAAGAAGACGTAGATGAATTGTGTGAAGGAGGAAATGAATGAGAAAGAAGCGAATATGGAGATGACGGCTGATAGAGTGGCGTGGAAGCGAAAAACAGGCTGTGCCGACCCCACCTAGTAGGAAATGGTAAAGATAAAGAAGAAAGCAGAACTTCTATATTTATATATTTTTCCTTTTTTTACACATTTCACACACGGCTGGTTAACCCCATACTGAACCATATCTAGTTCGTATTATGGTAGCTAACACAACTGATATACTACATATACATACATACATATATATTTTATATAGATCCAGACCCACAGCCAACAAATTCAGATAACCACAAAGATGTTGCCCGGGCCGGGAATCAAACCTTCTGATAGGCAGTCCGGTATGGTAACCTTTACGCCAACGAGGTCGTCAAAAATAAATATCCTACTCGTATATTTCAATGATAGATGAAAGAAAAAAAAACAGCACAGATGAAGTCATTTGTGGTCACCAATTTACAATAGCTTCATCCCCAAATAGGGCAAGCCAAACCCCCATCAGAGAAGGCTATCGAGTCCCACCTGTATTTGTTGCGGACGGAAAGAGAGCGGATATACAATCGACGTCCTTATCTTAACAATGTGGACTTCCTTCGTAACGCTATACTTCACACTGTACGCGCGCCACGTGGACCAGTGACTGAGCTCTCGACATATAGAGTTTTTTTTTAATTTCTCGACAAATTAAGGAAAAGAAACACATATACGAACTTTTTTAGTTTCTTGACAAATGAAGGAAAAGAAAGAATAAGGTAAGAATAAGGAAAGAATATTGTACAAACGTGCCAACAGTAGAAGATACCTATCACTTCCTTATGGAGTGTGTTCGAACCGCATCTATGAGAGAGAGTGTGCTGGGTAGTTTGGATGCCAGCTTGCATCCACACTGTGCAGGGGGCTCTCATAATTTAGGGCTGTTTCAGGGCATTCTGGCTGATCCACTTAGTGGTCCTGCCAGGATGCTCTACAAGCTAATTGTAAATATCCTGTATACGTCGTAGAATTAAGTTTTATGTTGTAATTACGGGGCTGATATGATGTTTCACGTTCAAAGCCTCAAAAAAGAAATAAATTAAAAAAAAATCGGAAAGAAATAAAAAGATAAAGGTATCTTTGCATTGATTTAGGTGGTAAAAGGTTTTCCGCTGCCGCTTTTGCCTCTTCTCATATAAAATCAGGCGTTAAATTCATAACAGAATCAGATGAACTCATTTTATAGGTACAAAAATCCTTATACGTATAAACAAAAGTATTCAAATCGAAAAAAATATGAAGATGGAATTGCTGCCTTCCCGTCCTTTTGTGTGTATTTTTTTTTCTGTGGGTGACCAAATATTCAGCCAGTAAGTATTTCGCCCAAAGTTAAGTTTTTTAAGTTCTTTTAAAGAATGTTGAAACTAAATTCAATTAAATTTAAGATAATTAAAAAAATATATTTATTAATCAATACTTAATTTTGTTATTTCAATTATACATTGTTGCTGTATAGAAAGTAAAACCTTTTTTTACTCTACTTTTTTAAAGTTATTTGATAGCTGTCAGTTGCAAAGCGACTTTTCCTAGGGATGCAATGTATTACTTTCATCCCGCTCCTCAGGCAACTTCGGACCTACTTTCAGAGTATGAGTATGAAAAAGAACATATTTATATCAGACACAGAAGACACATACGAGTACATAAGCACTATAACAAATTACATAAAACAAACATGAAAAAAAAATCAAGAAAAAATATAGCTTAGTATTGAGGATGGGTCAAAAGGGACCCTGGTAATGTACGAAAACTGTGGGAGTCCCCCTTAAGTATATTTTTTATTTAGTAACACATTCAGGTCATTTATACATTTTGTGAAAATTTTAGGTGTCTACAAACTACTGTTATTGATATATAGCAAAAAATACGAAAAACACCAAATTTTTATTTTTTTGTTTTAGTATTTGTTTTATAGTGGCACAAGAAATACATAACTTGTTAAAGTTTCAGTATTCTAGCTATCACGGTTGATAACTAGAATACTGAGATACAGCCTGGAGACAAAAGGATAGACAGACAGACAGGCAGACAACGGAAGCTTAATAATAGGGTCCCATTTTTACCTTTTAGGTACGGAGCCCTAAAAACTAGTAGATAAAACTTTCAAAACAACTATTCACGTTTACTACTCGGACATTATATGAAGACTTGTTTATTGAGTTTGTAATTTATTATTTGTTAATAAAGATTATATAAAAACAAACTAATATACAGTACTAATATAAAATATTATTTAGCAAAAAATATTATGTAGCAGAAATTGAAAAATACGAACATCCCACACAACCTCTTAAATACTACACAATAGAAAACGCAAACTTGTGTACTGCTTTAATAAATTACTTTTAGCAAAAGCGCGCTATCTCTACGTCTGTGGGAAACCCGACTTTTTCCCTCAGACATTAAGGCTGGTTTTTGCTTGTTTATAGGTACGGTTGGCAAATAAATTTGGCGGTAGCCGCTGACCGCTTCCTGTCGCGGCGGGCGGCTTTTTTGCTGTCGGTCTGCTTTTATTTTAGCCGGCAGTTGTGGGGCTTTCGGGAATCGGTGACATCTAGAATTGCATTGCTGTATACTTTGCTACTGCGAAATAAGTTTTTCCGTGTAACGTTAACCAGTGGACGTCAAACGGTTTTTGTTATAGAGAGTTTGTTCTATATAAGGTTTAAGCGAGTGTGACTCGGTGGGAAAAACGTGTGCTTTTCAATCATATGGCCCCAGGTTCGATCCCGGCCCTACGACAATGACTTGTTTTTCAAGTTATGTGTGGATTTGCATTCGTTTTACTGTGAAGGAAAACATCGTGAGGAAACCGACATGTTTCAGGACCATAATATCCGAAGACGTGTGTCATCTGCCTCTACACTTAGTCTGCGTGGTGGATTATGGTGTATATCTCTCTCCTTATGATAGAAGCCCCCTAGTCCCAGCTGTAAGAATACGTATAGTGGCTGCTAACATTAGAGCGATTTAAATGCTCTAATACGAGTAATATTTATTATGTAGCATTTACACAATCCCTCTAATTGTTTTATATTTTTACTAGCTGACCCAGCAAACGTTGTTTTGCCTCACTTAGGTGTATAAAAAATAGATAGTGTAGCTTATACGACACGTTCGTAGATTAACCATAGCAGCGCCATCTATTGATTACTTAATCAACCCAGTCGAAAGGTATCGACATCTGTTAGAATCATTTGGAGTTAACAGTTGACTGTTAAATAATAACAGACAATAATTAGCAATAAATTAAAATTGCGACTATAATTTGAGATTTTAAATATCCTATCTCAAGTTTGATCGTACTGCACATGGTGTGCGAATTTTATTTTAATCGGTTAAGTGGTTTAGGAGTCTATTGTGGACAAACATTGTGACACGAGATTTATATATATTAAGATTTTAGTGCCTATTGTTATATCGGCACGGGCAAAACATAACTTGTGAAAATTTCAGCTTTCTAACTATCACGGTAACAGCCTGGAGACAGACAGACATCGGAGGCTTAGTAATAGGGTCCCACTTTTACGTTTTAGGCACCAGTTTACGTAGGACTCATCGAAAAGTGAAGCTAATAGACCGGTAGAAAATTATGATACTGACTAACCAACAAAATGAAACAAACATTTCCACTAAACATGAAGCATGAAGATAACACAGCCCTATTTTCTGTTGAAAGCAAGGCAAAAATAATAAAAAGCCTCCGCCACAATAGCCTCGCTTCACAAGCATTTAATCCAGGTAATACGAGTAATTTCAGTTCCAACTGCGCACAAGAAAAATGCATTTAAAACCTCTTTTCACGTATTTTTCCCGTTTTTTCTCCCATTGAAAGCCTACGAGCTAATTTGATATGCTCCATTGAGTTTCCTCTCTGAAGCCGTTTCCATGCCTTTTGCTTTACAACAAAGGCACAAACAGACGTAAAAGAGTTTTATTTTTATGATGCTTTAAATGAAAACTAGGCGGGCCGTTTTTAGAGTTTCGTATCTAAAAGGTAAAAACGGGACCCTATTACTAAGACTCCGCTGTCTGTCTGTCTCCAGGCTATATTTAGGAAACCGTAATAGCTAGAAAGCTTAAACTTTCACAAGATATGTATTTTCCGTGCCGCTATAACCACAAATACTAAAAATTATAAAATTAAAATATAAAAGGGTGTCCCCATACTATAAACGTGTTTTTTTCGTATTTTTTTGCTATATATCAATAACGGTAGATGCTAGACACTTAATTTTTTTACGAAATACAAAAAAGTATATTGGCTATCAAATTAAGTGACAAAATTTAAATAAAACAAATAATTATTGTACACTACGTCCTTGTTCAGTTGTTTATAAGCTCTTCTCCACCCAATGGTTGCCTGGAAGAGATCGCTTCAAGCGATAAGGCCGCCAATTGTGGTACACTAATTTGTAAGTTCTTTCTTTTTCTTTTTTTAAATGTAATGAATTTGTCCGATAATAAATTTTCTATCTATCTATCTACTTTTCTTTCAGGAAACTTTTTATTCTATGGACGAATTTTTTAATATCAGAAAAAATGTTATGTGAATCATGTCGTGACATGTAATTGTTAAATATTATTATTTTTATTAGGTATTAATATTGAAATTATTCCATATGACATGTATTACAATTTATTTGTATATCATATTGACATTTTTTTTATTTATATTCATATTGTCATTTTTTAATTTTTGACGTACCTATAATTGTAAAATTATCAATAAATGGTTTATCTTGTTTACCTATATTTGAGGGGGGCACCTTTACATACAATGGTACGGAACCCTTCATGCGCGAGTCTAACTCGCACTTGCCCATTATTCTCATGCAAAGACAACTGAGGGAAGGTAGAGGATTATTTTCTCTAATTAATTTCCAGCTTGTTTGAGTCAGTTGAGCGTTTAATATTGTATTTTACGAGTCGCCTCAGGAGTTGTATTTATTTTTACACTCTGCATTGTATTCACTAGTCATTTATGCATCAAAGAAGCAGTACTGGGAATACGGGATAGATTTTTTATTTTATTTTTTACTCCTAAAGGGCTTGCGCTTGATCACAATTCACCTGATGGTAAGCGATATTGAAATCTAAGGTGGAGCGCGCTTGCCCAGAAGAAACCGGTTCACAATTGCCTTGAAAACCGTAAGATTATAGTTTTCGGGGAACAGGGCATATTAAAATCGTCGTAAATACCTAACAAGTTACGCGCGACCATGTCCCTTGTATTGTAACAAAGGTAATATGTTGTTGATTCGCGGACAGACATCATCGGGGTACTTTGTTCGCTCGAAGTAATGAGAATGTATAACTTTGATGACAGTTTTATGCGACAGAGGACACGGAAATACATTTTGAGAAGAAAATGATTATTCACGCTGATGCGATAGAACTTGTGCGAAACTGTTACAAAAGTTTCTTAATGTTTTTACAAGTAAGGACGCTTAAGTGTACTGCCATATCCTACTAATATCCTATTCCTGCTAAATAATAAAAGCAAAAGTTTGTGTGTTTGTGTGTGTGTGTGTTTGCTACTTCCTCACGCTCAAACAGCTTTTTTTTAATGATAAATAGATAATAGATAAATAGATCCGATTATGTTTGACCGCAGCTTGCCTGATGTTAAGCTTAACTGTGGTCTAAGATGTAACACGTTTTTTCACTATCGTTATATTACTATGCGACTGCAGCGCGTTGCGGAATTTGGCGACAACTATGTATGACTAGCTCAAAAGTCTTAACTTACTACAAGAGAGTTGCGTGGCCAATATGCTGGTAGCGTTACCACGTTGAATGGAAGTACAACTTTAGCGATCTCTGTCTGTTTTATTAAAAATATAAATACAAATAATAAACACAAATATAAATACAAAATATTTGTTCCTTTCGGGGTAGAAACTTTGGGGCCGTGGGGACCGGGAGCTAAATCTTTATTCAATGATTTAAAGAAGCGCTTGGTCGACGCTACTCGTGACCAAAATGCCGGCCTCTACTTTGCACAGCGGATTAGCGTTGCTATACAAAGAGGCAACTCGGCTGGTATTTTAGGTACTCTTCCCACTGGCACTGGTTTTTTAGATTAGATATACTTTTAATATAATTAATTTTAGATTAGATTTACTTTAAGCAATATTGAATTTGTAGTAATAAGTTATCCGTCAACATTTAAAAATAAACATGATACAAAATACAAATGATTAATCTTCTTCTACTTCACCTTATCCCATTTAGGTGGGGTCGGCACAGCAAATCTTCTTCTTCCACTCTCCTCTATTAGACGTCATCTCCACACTCAATCTTTTCTCTCTCATGTCTTCATTCACACACTCCATTCATGTCTTTTTCGGGCGGCCTCTTGCTCTTCTTCCTTGCACTACCATTTCCATACATCTTCATACAAAATACAAATGATTAATGTTTGCACATTAATATTTTTACGATGTCAAGCTTCATGTTTGCCGAGTGTGAATTTGGAAACATAAATCTTTTATTTTCAATTTGAGACTTGCGGAAAGAAAGGACACATCTAAATTATTATTTCGAGGAAAGTTTCAAAAATGCTTCATTAAAATATACGTTTTTATTCGTCACTCTTCATTTGCAGTTTCTGTTATGACTGAGGAAAATATTCAACCAAAGAGACATTGTTACGAATATAATACCATACAAAATGTCACACACATTTTCTTTTAAATACATTTTGCGTCACCACTTGGCCCCAGTAGAAGACCACACACAGTCTTGTTGCATGGTCACCCATCCAAACGCCGACCGAAACAACCGTTGCTTAACTCATATACATAATGTCTTCTGAAAATCTTCTTATTTTGGAGATCATAAAATGAGGAGATCTTTGGAGTGAGGAGGAAGATACACGACAGATACGACTAACGAACGCCACAGATTTAATTCAAATATATCGTTGTAAAATGTTTTTTTTTTTACTCTGTATAGGCCAACGCTTGACCACAATTCTCCTGATGGTAAGTGATATTGAGGTTTACGGTGGATCTCGCTTACCTAGAAGGAACCTTACCTACCTGGAAATCTTAGCCCTACTGGAAGGAAAGGTATTACCTGGAAGGAAAGGGATTATGATATCTAAGTACACTCAACTCTCTAACAAATACAAATAAGGTTAGCGGCAAATATACAAGTCACACGAGAAAACATTGTGACAGAATTGACAGCTCCAAAATATTTAATGACATGACATGTCTATGATCCATGACCTCATAGGCAAGCGAAAACAACACTCGTGCCACGATCTAAACCAATGAGGGAGGTGTAAGTCAAATTAACCAATCAAGGTACCGTTAGTGGCCGGTAGATGGCGCCAGGAGTCATTAGATGGTCTGCGCGGAACTTTCTCCACTATAGCGTTCCCTGCTACCTTTCTCGTACTGAGCTTTGGAGGTTGTTTTCATTCGTTTTGTATACATTGCTTACTTTATCTTCTACTACCTGAGCTTTGCGGTCTTCTTCTTCTTTGTATGAGCTAAGTGACCAAACTCTGGTGTCCAGACTTTTCAAGCCTCTGATTTGGCACCTCCCGGTGATACTCACGATAATTCGGGACAAAAACTAGCCAATGTGTTAATCCGGGGTTTAATTTATCCTGAAAACATATTTCATAAAAATGGTCTAGCCTAAATAACATAAAACATACACACTACAGAACATATTCATGAGAGGGTGAGACTGCAAAGCCCTGAGGCTCTTTATCCTGAGTAATGAAATTCTGAGATCTTCAAATTGATAGTGAATATATACACCCTTCTGGTCAAACACCTAGATAGTATAAAAAAATATAAAAATAAATATCGCGAATGCCTAGACTTTAATGCCCATGAAAGTAGATAAAAATATTCACTTTACGACTAGCGGTAAAACTGAAATAAAATACAAAATTGAATATTCTCTCTAGCCTTCGCATTCCCGAGTGTTTGTTAGCATCGCGTCCACACAAAAGCGGCAATGTATGGTGTCCCTGCGATACGCGCGTTAACTACCAGATCATATAGGGCACGCGCCGTTAGCCTGTCACCATACTTTATGTAGGACCGGCCGGACGCAGTACGTTGCTTAGCAGTAAGGGAACTTGTGCTGCGCCCGGTTTACTCAACTTATTTTTTATAATAATAACTCTTTATTACAGACACATGATCCAAACATATTATAAGGAAATACACGTAAAAAATATATTGAAAATTTCAGGTGGCAATAGCTAACCATTGTCGGTACGTCTGCTAGACTCTTTATTATGCTGTTTTTACACCTGTCAACTCTGGACCTGAATGAGGCGACTTGCTTTCGTTGGATAGCATTAAATGGAAACGACGCGGGCGTCAAAAATATTTTAACTTTTTCATATTTATTTCACTTGTTTTACAGAATGAGCATCTGAACTAGATGTTACCACAAGTAAGCGCCACTGAAAATGTTGCCTGTTTCATATAGTATTCACTTTTCCACTTTTTGTCAAGGAGACTCTAAGTTTATCATATTTAAAGTAATAAGTTGATATGGCATAAAGGAATTAATATTTACTTTTCTATAAGAATTTCTTTTTTAATTTTATTTAAACCATTTCATTATATGTCATTCTTGTGATATTAGCGTTTAATTATTATTTAATTTTTGAAAGTAAATGTGTCTGGTGATTATCTGAGATTTATCTGTAGTAAATAGGCATTAGAGCTATTGAAAAAGCAGAATTCTTTCTAAAGTCAAAGTCAAAGTAATTTATTGATAACAATACAGTTACAAGTCACACAATCAAATTAAATATATTATAATTAATACAATTGTCAATAAAATTTCAAATATAAATGTCAAATATAAATCAATAATTTATAATTAACCTTATATATATAGTGTACTACGAACGTAGGGTCAAGCCAATTTTAATTTCAAAAAATCGTCAAAAGAATACTCAATGTTGTTGTCTACTGCTTAATGTTGTGTTTTTAACATATGAGTGAGGACTCTAAAGTAGTGCCCATACTGTAACTATGTCTCTCATAGGGCCAGGCTTCGGGTCACCTTCTTTTTGCGATAGCGCAATTACAACGATTACTCGAGAAAATTGTTAGCAAAGAATTATCGCCGTTCTAGCCCTTACTAACTGCTACTTTAACTGTGGCTCTGCCATACTAACTGTACATTAAGCTGTGGTTTAAATATAGTAACAGTAAAACTATCTGTGGCTTGAGGTTTAATCATGGTATCGTTTTTATGCGGTACTTACGGTTTGCGTGTGTGATCATATTTTATGGTGTTTTTTTAGTTTAATCGTCCAATGTCATTAGAATGGTGAAACTAGGTTTTGTTTATCTGTGAAAGTTAAAAAAAAACACTTGGAGAAAATAAAGGCAAATTGATGTTGCAGTTTTTTCGCTATAAATTGTAAAGGGTAAAAAAATATATAGGAAAAATAGCTTAAAGGCTGTCTAAAGAACCACTCTAAGAATATTAAGACTTATTTTGGGCTTTTATAAGGTTTTTTAAGTTCTTTATGTGTCCTCTGTAATTTTATTTTATTGTGAGTGTTTTAATTAAGTGTTTATCTATCTATCTATCTGACGACCTCGTTAGCGTAATGATTACCATGCCGGACTGCCAATCAGAAGGCTCCGGGTTCGATTCCCGGCGCGGCCAATATCTTTGTGCTGCTTGAACTTAATTTGTTGGCTGTCAGTCTGGGTGTTAAATATGTATCTATGTTTATAAAATATGTATGTATATGTAGTATATCAGTTGTGTCAGCAACCATAATACGAGCTAGAAATGGTTCAGTATGGGGTTAACCAGTCGTGTGTGATATTTGTCCTGATATTTATTTATTTATTTATCTAGTGGACACAAACTACGTCGAGTCAGTCAGTCGTTCTAAAAATTCACATTTATTGCCAAAACATCAGTCAACAACGCATTTTAAGATTCACAAATCAATCCCTGCCCGAGATAAGGCACGCTCCAGACTGTCGCGAAATAACAAGTATCCACTCTTAACAATTTGCAGACGTGACGCGACTTAATGTTGGCATAAAAGTTGCATTTTTTTTATATAACTTATAGGTTTGCGTTTGACCACAGCTTGCCTGGTGTTAAACAATACTATGGCCTACGATGTTACACGTATACCTAGAAAATACCTATTAACTCTAGATTTGAAGACCCCAGGTGGTACTTCTCAGGAAACAGAGACTCAGGAAGAGAATTCCAAAGTTTTGCAGTCCTCACAAGAAAGGTAGAAGCGAATCGGCTTGTGCGAAACTTAGGGATTTCGACTGTATACTTATGTCTCTTCGCTGAGTTTCTGCTCGTTCTGTAATGGAACGGAGATGGTAGTATAATACTATGCAACTCCTGTAGTATAATATTATATTTGTGAATGCAGCAAGATGTGTTTCGGTGGGGTCCTTGAGAAAAGTATTTCTAGACTAGTCATGCTCACGCTTGGACCAAAGATCCGCTGACCACTGATGGGCAAATGCCTAACTATGTAGTTAAAACATAGTGGTTATCTGCTGTTTTCGTATACAAAGCTTAAGTACGAGTAACATAGTACATACACTATTGCCTAATTGTGTAGTTAAAACGTAGTGGCTATCTTCTGTTTAGTTTTGTTAAGCACAGCATAAGTATGTAGTACACTATTCCCACAGCTGAGACACGGTGCCTTCTCTTGTAACGTCACTGACGAAAGGTAAATTTCTGGTTGTATTATCTCCCTACGGACGGTTTCTAGGAGTTTCCATGAATAGGGTGTAGCTTTCTGCAGGTACATTACTCTTAGCCAATAAGATCTTATTGTAACTGCCTTCCATCAAACACTGTTCCAGGGACACACACATAGAAACGTCAAACTTATTCGTCGGTGGTTTACAATACAATACAAATACAAATAAAAAAAATACAAATTTATTGATAATACCAAATTTACAAACCGAAGACAAATAATATAAAATCATTACAAAAGTATATGATATGATTCAATGACAATTTTAATTCTAGTAATATAATATAATTAGAATAGTTTATGATATGATTCAATGTAAACTGTCACTTCTATTTAATTCTAGAAATATAATATCATTACAATAGAATGAATCAAATGACAATTGTCAATTATAATTCTAGTAATATAATATCATTACAATAGTACATATATGATATGAATCAAATGTCAATTTTCGATTCTAATTCTAGTAATAAAACATCATCACAATAGTGTATGATATGAATCAAATGTCAATTTTCAATTCTAAATAATCATTTATATAATAAAAAGTTTTATCTAATAGCCAAACCCTGAGTCTAGTCTTAAAGCCTCTTGAATACATAAACTCTCTATTGCACACTAAAAAACAGTAATAATATATATATCTACTAGCTGACCGGGCAAACGTTGTTTTGCCATAATAATTATTTCTAAATATACAGTAGCCGATTCTCAGACCTACTGAATACGCATATAAAATTTGGTAAAGATCAGTCAAGCCGTTTCGGAGGAGTACGGTAACAAACACTGTGACACGGAAATTTTATATATAAGATGAACAAAAGATACAAAAAGTTACACAACAGGGTTTAAAAAAGATGATACAATAATTTAAAATATGAACGCATCAAATTCATTTCACCCGAATTTTAATATTCCACCGGCGTCACCTGGCCGTGCTGGAATTACCCGCGTCGCGGCAAATAATAAAAAAAGGAATCAGCTAAAAAATCGCAGTCTTTGCTTGTCGTTTGCTTGATCGAAATCAATTCAATTTTTGGGTGGCGGTACCTGTCAGCCGACCTTTGCTGAAGCGTGACTATACTTGTAAAGCGGGAGGCTGCAGTGGAGATTAAAGCAGTAGGACTATAATAACAACTAGCAGTTGCCATCGGCTCCGCCCGCGTGTAGGTCGCTTTTCGCGTCTGCTCCACCACCATGCAAAACCGTATTGGCTTGTAGTGCTGTGCTATGTATAGCGCAAAGATAGCGCTGTATGTAAAAAATGATTTTTATTTTTATTTACTTTTTTTTTCACATAATTTTTTATTATTGCCTTTCAGTATTGAGTTCTTTCAGTATATAAATTATAAAATTAAAATATTAATTAATTACATATTCTGATGTATGGGAGGCTCCCATAAAACATATGTAATTTTAAAGGATTTTTTTTACTCGAACTTTATAACAACAATTGGTAGAACCTTGAAAACATTCACAGAATATTGAATTATGTATGAACTTTAACAATTAATTATAAAATTAATATTTAAGCGGGATACCCATTTTAAAGATAATGTGGTACGGAACCCTTCATGCGCGAGTCGTGCTCGCAATTGGCCAATTATTTTACTCTTGACAGCTAGACATTTGATCAACAGGGTGACCACTCGAGTTAGCGACGCGCTGACTTAAGGTTGAGCATGCCTAGTTTGGAATAAGTGGCTCTCAAGGAGGCTGCATTAAATTAATAAATGTTTAGAGAATTGCTAGTAGTTCTTTCATATTACTGTATTATTAAATTAAAGATTAATAAAAAAGTAAAATTATTTTTTTCTTACTTATCTCTCTGCATTAACTTGCACTACGTTATTGAAATTCATCGTAGCTTCGTCTCCTGACTGAGCAGCGCTGCCAGAGTAACAGGTTGGTATTAACAGCACCCACTCCTGCACTATTGGAATATCGCAATAAATATTACAGTAATAAATAAATATTAGGACACATTTCACACACGGCTGGATAACCCCATACTGAACCATTTCTAGTTCGTATTATGGTTGTTAACACAACTGATATACATACGTACATATTTTATATAGATACATATTTAACACCCAGACCGACAGTTAACAAATTTAATTCAGCACAAAGATGTTGGCCGTGCCGGGAATCGAACCCGGAACCTTCTGATTGGCAGTCCGGCATGGTGTCCATTACGCCAATGAGGTCGTAGAAAAGGCTAGCAACGCACTATTTGCGACACATTAAGTTAGTTAGATTTTAATGAATTTTAAAGTTATTGGTAACTTTTAACTTCTGAGGAAAATCAAATGTCGAGATCTGATTAACATATTATGAGCATTAGCAAACCCCTTCGGGAGGCTTAAAAACTCTCGACACCAGAGCTTGGCCACTAAGCTCATACAAAGAAGAAAAATGAGTTAATCTTCCGCATTACGGATAAGATCTTAATCGATACTAAATTATAAATCTACTGTTTTTTTAATTAATTAATTTATCCTTCTTAGATGGCACCGACTTCAAGAATACAGGATTAATAATTATAAATAGCTAATCTAATATACCTACTATAAGAATTTTTGTCCTGACTCATTCATTCATTCATTATTCATTTTTTCATCTATTATAGACAACGCAGAGGCTGGACCTAGTATCAAATTATTATAAGTACATATATCAAATAATTTCTGCCACTGAATTTTTATGTTTTTGATTTGACGTTGGTATAAAATCATATTTCACTTATTACTTCCAGTTAGTAAATATAAAATCACATATGGTTTTGTAGTCGGTTTTTTGTTTTTTTAAGCACTTACGTACACAATTTATCATGCTCCAAGCAAAACGAACAAAAAAAATTACACACTACAAATACAAGCCAACAAGTTCCTTTTAACTGTAACGTATCGACGATCGAATCACTTCCCTCACAACTCCAAGACTTTTCTATACGTTTCAATTCTTTCATTAAGCTCTATAAAGAGTTTCACAATCAATTTCTGGCCTCGAACCGCCTTCGCCAACGTATCTTTGCATTTATTGTCGACTCTATAGTTAGGAGGATAAGGTCGGTGTTGTAGTGGTTGGTCGTAAATATGGCTTGCAGTGCGCTGAGTCTGTCCATTCATTGCGGAAAGCATAGATTGATGGGTGTGGCTGGTGGAGCTAGGTGGTTACCCACAAGTCTGGGACATTTACTCTATACGACTTACTTGTTTCAACTAAATTTGTTGGCTGTCGGTCTGGGTGTTGAATATGTATCGATATAAATTATTTATGTTTGTATTCTCGTAAGTAGTATATCAGTTGCATTACCAGCCACAATCAAACTAGAAATAGTTTAGTATGGGGCTAGCCAGCCATGTGTGAGATGTGTCCTAAAATTTATTTATTTAATTATATATGTGATTTTTTTTTCAACAAGGCACCACTTCACTAGTCTACGAGACTCTGTCCTGAGGTGGAATAGGCCTAGTCTGGTATAAATGTATAGTTAACGGGAAACGGCGCGTTTAGCAAAGAATTTCACTCTATTAGCTGTCAATAAAAATACATTTTTTTAAATAACAGTCTTGTGCATGGTCAGCCATCCAAAGTCTGACCGGATCGACCGTGGCTTAGCTTCGATTACTGCATAGTTAGCCGAGCTATGTATATGCACTGCTTTGTCTATATTATGAAGAGGATTATTTTATTATTCCTAAATATTTAAAGGTATATTAAAATAATTTAAAAAATGCATTATAGACGGGCTTAAGTTTTCGTTTCTGTAAAATTTTGCTACGATATTTTTTATTATTTTTTAAATCGTATCGTCCTATATAAACACAAGTTTAGGTTAGTAGAGATCAGGAGGTGGAACTAAAGTTGATGTATAGGAGGTGTTCCAAAGAAATTTAGGTGAAATACGAGCACTAGCTTCAAAGAGAAAAGATTTGGCTGCAGACGAAATGCTTTTTTTTTTAATAGACCAAATTATACTCATATTTCAATGACATTTTGGAATGTTCAGAGCAAAACATCCTAATAAACCTATTTATATTATAAATACGAAAGTTTGTGTGTATGAATGTGTATGTTTGACACTCCTTTGCGCTTCAACGGCTGGACCGATTTTGATGAAATTTGGTGTGAAGATAGATTTGAACTTAAATTAACTTCTTTTTACTCCGAAAACAATTGTGGTTCCGGTGGGATACGCAAATTATTGTTACTTAATTTTGGTAGAAAATTAAACAAGTAGCGATATTTAGTAAGTTAATCACTAGTTTATTTGACGACCTCGTTGGCGTAATGGTTACCATACCGGGCGGTCTGTCTGAAGGTTCCGGGTTCGATTCCCAGCACGGCCAACATCTTTGTGCTAATTAAATCAATACCTTAATTTGTTGGCTGTGAGTCTGGGTGTTAAATATGTATCTATATAAAATACATATGTAAAACATATTATGTATATGTATATTATTATGTATAGTATAATAATGTCAGTTGTGTTAGCTACCATAAAACAAACTAGAAATGGTTCAGTATGGGGCCAACCAGCCGTGTGTGAAATGTGTCCTAATATTGATTTATTTATGAATCTTAAAATTGATAATAGTTATAACTTAAAGCGACGCCATTTCAACAAAACAACATACAATCAAAGTACTTGCATTTCAACGCAAATTTTCTCGAGAACAGAGCGCGGAACGTGAAAACTAAGCTTCAGTACCATTTGGCTCCATTACAAAAACTTTACAATAATGCATGATAACAATTCAACGAAGAACAGTTACTATTAACACTGTCCAGTTTTGAATATAACTGAAAAACAAACTTACTTAAAAAACTCATTTATAAAACCTGCGTCTTATTTAGACATACATAAGATATAAAATGCCGTCGCGTTTACTTTTTAAACTGCATTGCATGCGCTTGCTACAAAATTCTATTTGCAGTTGTCGTTAAATAAATTGGCTTTAATAACAAGGGAATAAAGCTCAGTTTTGTGTGTCTTTGCGTTTGAAGGCTGCAGTTGTCTGGTGGTACAAGGTTTGGCAGGGCTGCCAAGGCGGTGGACACTAGAGAATTGTTTAGTTGGCGAGGAACTTGTAGCGTTCAACCCTGTGGTGGTAGTTTGTACCACAGAACATGTAACTCCAGAGTTGTGCCTAGAGTAGGTAGAATGGCCGTGTGTGAAAATGTATGAGCTAAAAAAATGTTGGAACTTTTTTCAAAGAAGTATGGTAAAATAGAATAGAAAATAGAAGGTAAATAAGATAACCATTTATTGATATATATTATATTTTATGTCTAAAATATAAAAATATCTAGATTTTGTCAATATAAGGCCCCGAGTCCTAACAGTGGAAACGTATAATAGGTTGTTTATGCTCATGGTAAAATTGATAGTGTACTTATTAATTTTTACTTTTTATTGCGAAAAGTCAGTAAATATTATTGCAATGTGGAAACAAAGAAGCATACTCGTATATAACAGGTAAAAAGATATGAACGACCTAAGTACGATTTTCCCAGTTTTATAATCTGTGATTAAGTTCTAAGAAACGTCCAAAAAAGATTTCTTAAAATTTGCTCGTTAAGTTCATTTTTTGAAAAATAATCAATTATGAAAATTGAAAAAATGTTTGCTATTTGGAAATGATATTATCTTTTTTTCGATATTGATATTACTTATATAAAATCGTAGAGCTTATAATATTAGTATTTGTTAATGTTGAGTTTATATGAATTTATTTCGTGAAATATCTAGTGCAGTCAATCAGTTCCGTCGCTTAGGTATATGTATGTTGTATCAGTAACTATAAGTACAGAGACAAACTTCAAATAACGTTAGTTATACACTTTAAGGTTAAGTATTTAACCAGCTGGGTGCGTAAACACGTTCGAGTTAGGGATACTCAGGCCTAAGATGGAACTTGCGTAGTCTGGAATAACTGACTCCCTTGCTTGGCGTCAGATTTTGAAATGGTTGGTAGCCAGGCGTTCACTAGTCCCCCTTGAGGTGGTTCTGCTCGGACTGCGGACAGCGGCCTGGGCGGGGAGAGCAGCGGCAATGCGCGAAGCGGTCCTGCATCCCTGCCCCCGTCGTGAGATGGGACACCGTGAGGTTGTAGTCGGTAGAAACGGTCCCTCTGGCCCTCGAGCCCGACATACCCCGCCCACCTCGTCCAGGCTTGTGGCGGGAGATGCGTAAATGTATTTCCTCGCGAAAAAAAAAGGCGTGCCCTAGTCAATACCACCACGCCATTGTTTTCTCACAATATTTTCCTTCATCTAACGCTCAAGCTCAATGATGGGGATCAAACCATGATTTGCGGAGTGCGGTGTCTTACTGAGCTGCCATCGCTTTAAAAGTTGGAAAGTAAATCCTAAATTTCCCACAAAATTCCTGTCTACATATTTGACACATATCTATGGTTTGTGCTTTATACATCGGTATGTTCTTTGCTTGCCGTTTGGGAAAGTGAAGCCAAAATGTTTTGTTTACAGTTTATGCTTTATATCGCACTAGCTGCGTCCCGCGGTTGCGACCGCAAGGTTTTGTTTTCGTACACTTACTATCCGCTACGTTTACTGCAAGTATCTCTCTCGACAAAGCCCCTATACAGCTGCTATTCTTTTAATTTAATTTATTAATTATTATTGAATGAAATACTGACGAGTCCATATTGATGATAGTTATGTTTATATAATGTAATAATTATTTAACAATATGACAATAAAGACATTCTATTCCATTCTATTCTATTCATATGTTCTGTAGCTACCGAAATTCGAAAATATGAGTATACCGACAGAGCGTCGAAAAATTCTCAGGCTTCAGAAATTGCTTTAATTTGTCATCACAAATCAAAATACCTCATGTAACTTGCGTTAATAAACAAACCATTTGATAGTGTTAAACAATTAACGCAAAATGTGGGTGAAAAGAAGCCTTTTGCTTTCATTAATTGTATTATGTAAGTTTAAAGATGTGTATTTTTAAATACTATCCTTAATAACTAGATTTATATCCATATTTCTGACGATCTCGTTGTCGTAATGGTTACCATAATGAGATGTCAATCAAATTTCCGGGTTCAATTCCCGGCACGGCCATATAGACGTATCTATATAAAGTATGTGTGTGTATTTATGTACATATATTATGTAGTATCAATTGTGTTAGCAACCATAATACAAGCTAGAAATCGAACCCGGAATCTTCTGATTGACAGTCCGTCATGGTATCATTACGCCAATAAGTTTTTCAAAGTTTTTCAATTTTAGCCCAGATACAGACTCAACCACTCACCCCCCAATACAAAGGGTAACGTAACTGCATAAACATTCTAAACCCTTCATTGTCAGTCAGCCCAAGCTTTCACTGTGCCGCGTCATGGTTCTATATTGCATCCCGAAAGGAGCTACAATTCATGCCAGTTGGTTTACCAGCTAGGTACGTATTTTAACCCCGAGAGAAAAAAATACTGAGTGTTACGAGTCGACGTGTCTTTGTGTGTGACTGTCTTTGCCATCGTAGTGCCCGAATGTATGAACCAATTTTGATTTAGTTTTTTTTTCTATACCAATATAATAAAGCAGTTTTTTTTACACGCTTTATATTAGCTTCACTTGTATGTTTGTTTGTAACCGACTTCTTTGGGCGCGGTTTTGACCCACTTTAAACGGCCAGATTTCGTTCAAACTTTGTAGATTTTTTGAGGACCGATGACAATACACTAATTTGATAAAATTATTCAATTTTTTTGTATTTTTGTTTGTATGTTTGTTTGTAACCGACTTCTTTGGACGCGATTTTGACCCACTTAAAACGGCCAGATAAGCGTGCTTTTTAGTTTTTTTAAACTACTATTATTTATTGTTTGTTTGTTTGACGCGAATAGACTCCGAAACTACTGAACCAATTACAAAAAATCTTTCACCGTTGGGAAGCTACATTATCCCGAGTAACATAGGCTATTATTTTGTTTCTCTTTACAACTTGAATTATTTTATAGCCGACCAAAATATGAAATGCGGGCGACCAAAATATTCTATTGAAAAATACCCCAAAGAAATATACCGAGAACTAACATACAAGATAAAAAATAAAGATAAATAATAAGATAATTTATTGGCCTAACAACATCTTGTCGCATTTGGCAAGTCATTAACATTAATTGTTCTACTTATATTAAAATTAAATTAAATGACAATAATTATTTATTTATTCAGTCATCCTAAATAAAGATTCCATTAAGTGCAGTCATGAATTCCATACATTACATATTACAGACAAAAGCAAATTAAATCATGCGGTCAATAAAATTTGAAGCGTAGAAAGAACAATTTACCAAAATAGTTAATTACTCATTCCACACTTGGCCTTTTATTAATCATAACAACGGACCTAACATCGCACCGGGAGAGATAACTTTTTCCCCGCTTTGAGCCCCATGAAACTATATCATTATCTTGTCTTATTTACACATAATTTTATTATATATACTTATTCTTCATATATTTTTATTGTTAATAATATTAGCTCAGTGGCTAAGCTTTGGGTTTGGGAGTTTTCGGGCCTCTGGCTTGGTAACAGTTACTTCTAAAACTAAGCAAAACCTATTTTAACGTGTTGTTTGACTCATGTAGCGCCTTGTTGCAACTACCTTTAAATGCTATTTATCGTACTTGGTCACCAATCCAAAGACTATCCGCATCGACCGTTTCTTAACTTTGGTGATCACGTCAGATCCACTTAAAGCGAAACAGTTGCGCAGTTTTTTATGTTAGATCTACGTCTACCAACTTGCCTGATAGTCTGCAAAATTGTCGAAGATCTGTCTGTCTGAATCTGTTCACGTTTGTCTTGAATATGCTTCAGTTATTTATCTTAGAAAACACAGTAGGAGGTAATCCATTCTATTCCTTTGAGGTACGCACAATGAATGTGGAATCAAATCTTAGCGTAAATATTTTGGGAATCCACAAGAAAAGGATGATAATAATGCTTTATTGGACTTTTAAGCCATAATACTTAACATTAAAAAGAAATTGGACTTAAGTACATTGGTACCTTAACTTAATTAAATAAAATTCAAATACAGCGTTCAAAAAGAAAGGAACTAGTTCTGAAAAAGTTGTTACAGAAGAACCAAAAGTGATAAATTTTGAAACAATAATGAGCACCATAAAACTTTTTCTGACGGTTATAAAAAATAGTAATTATTTATAAATATTTATTATTATAATTAATTATTTATATTAAACCGGTGTCATGTTAAGGCCGCAGTTAAATGTATAAATCCACTGCGAGTGAGTCACGGTAGCGCAGGAGTGTGCCATTAATATGACAATACCAAGGTCTTCCGCGTGCGTTTTCACCGATTACTCACTGTTTTGGTGGTTACAAACTGTTCTTAGAGATCAGTTAAAAAGTTAAACGGGATTCAAATAAAAAAACGCTGAAAAGATGTTGGCCATGCCAGTAAATGAAACTAGGACCCTCCGATTGGAAGTCTGGCATGATAACCATTGCGCCAACGAGCACCCAAACAAGCATTTTAAGTTTTCGCGGTAAAATAGACTAATAAATATAAAAGACGCTCAACCTCTTGTTGAAAATCGTACGTACGCACGCTACGTGTATCGACTGATACACGTAGCGCCATC
The DNA here is from genome assembly GCA_035578125.1 of Mellilla xanthometata. Taxonomy (NCBI): domain Eukaryota; kingdom Metazoa; phylum Arthropoda; class Insecta; order Lepidoptera; family Geometridae; genus Mellilla; species Mellilla xanthometata. The sequence continues at coordinate 12,471,044 of JAPUBQ010000001.1, read as the reverse complement.
TAATCGTATTTTTTTGAAACGACTTCACTCGGGTCACACAATCTACTATCGTTATATCACTTTGCGACTGCAACGTGTTACGGAATTTGTCGGCAGCTAGGCCGCACGCTTGATTTGCAGCGCCATCTAGGTTTCATCAATAATTATGGCAAACTTCCGCGCCACGCTTTACTGTATGTGAGACAGCAATCCTCTTTAGTATTCTGATCCCTGTTGTAAAAGGAAAAAGATACTGAACACCGAATCCTTGTTCCAAGATGGCGGGCGATCAATCACCGCCGTATCAAACCGCTGTCATTGCATGTCAGTGGCGAGTACACACTAATTATAAACTTCGCTCTGACTCAGCCCGATGAGTAAACCACACTATTTTACATTTAGACGTGTTTAGTCAAAATGTTATAAGGTTCATCATCATCATCCCAGTTATGTGTTGTCATTTGATCAACCACAATTTAAAATAATTGGCCAATTGCGAGTCGGACTCGCACATGAAGGGTTCCGTACCATTTATCTTCCAAAAGTGGTAATAAACACGTTTCTTGTATGGGAGTTTCTGATTATGATTTTTTTTGTCCTTAGCAGATTTTGACGATACCAAGTTTTTAGCAACGTCTCCTAATTATATTTGATCCTAAGAATGGTCTATGAAAACCACGTTGAAATCCGTTAAATTGTTTTGAAATTATAATGTAACCAGACAGAGAGACAGGCAAAAGTCAATAAAAATTGTTTTGCTTCTGTTATTCATCTTTGGGGGAGAGGAGGAGGCAGCTAAAGAGAGACATGCAGGCGGCTAAAGAGAGCCAAAATAGCCGACTTGTCAAGAATATAGCAGGAATGTGAGGTCACAGGACCCCAAGCTTCAAAAACACGACCACTCTACAACAGTTCTGCTCGACGCCGATTGCGGATAGAAAGAGAAATAAGAAAAAAAGAAGGGCTATCAGTTTATGTGGAATAATATTTAATGTGTAAACATTAGATTTTTACCGTCTTATTATATGTAATTATATGCTTTCTTAACAATAAAATTTGGAGTAGAAACGATAAAACAGTTGAGTCATATTAATTGTTTTCTAATACTTACAGCAATTGCATCATAATTAATCCATTTAGCAAGCTTTTCAAAATACAATATTGCTGACAACCCGAAATGCAAACTGCATGACTTGGGCTATTGCACTCATTACTGAAGAGTCGTGCGTTCCAAATCACGCAAAACTGAGAAATTAATTAGCATTACGCTGAAATCGTTTACCAAGAAATGACGAACAAAGAAATTACCTACTCATATACAATTACAATTCACAGAAAGGTACCGTTAAGATTAAGGTAAGGAATTGTTCTACATAAGACGTCTTTTAAAGCAATGACAACTCAGTAGGCCTGCGGCTGCCTCACGTCCCGAAAGTCGTGAGTTCAATCCTCGCCAATGAGAAAGAATATTTGGAAAGAAAGAAAGTTTTTTTTTTATTGCGACAAATTAATACACAAGACAAAATAAAATAATTAAAATAGGACACATAATAAACTAACACAGCCTCAACTCAGCATAATGCTGGTTGTCTGGAGAGCAACCAACGGTGGTCTTCCGTTGAGGCTGGCTGTGACGTCACACACGATACATAAAAATGAAGTACACGCATTTACATATAAGGATAAAGAAATAAAACTGAATTGTTAATGGGAACATAAAGTAGACAACAGGTAACAAATAGATAAGTTTGGTGAAGCAAAACATCGCGAGGAAACCATAAAGCATGGTTGAGGGGCATTTTCTAAAGCTCATTTGACTAGCAGCCACCATCAATCGGAAGAATCTGTCGCCAGCGTGTTTCCATAGCCTCTTTGAGAGCCAATCATTCGAGACTAGGCATGCTCCACTTCACGCCGATTTAAAGCGAGTAACAAAAAGGGCACAACTAGTCAAACATTCTTTTTAAAAAAAGAATCGTAATTTATTAGCAACTTTATAACACTACGTTTATATTACAGTCTATAGTAGGAAAACTGTGGACAAGAACCGCCCAATGGAGAAGAAGCACATGGCAAGAGTTGGAGGAGGCCTTCGTCCAACGTTGGACGAACCCAGATGACGCGCAGTAAAATGCTAGAAATTCTGACATGTAAATAGTAAAAACTGTGACATATTATAATCAAATTGATATAGATAATAATCTCACTTAACCAGGACATGGTGTTTCTTAGACATTTTATTTTATGATATATTTTATAAAAATTATAATAATTAAGTAGATACTGTAATGTTATTAATTCTGGAAAGTGACGGCAATTTTTTTCCTTTTTTTAACACTTCCCGACTCAAAAGCAATCGTGATAAAAAATCTATCACATAACCAAGCTAACAGTATAAATTATGATAATATTAGAGACAAAAACAAACTTTTTAAAGACAGTATGCTAAATACAAAACAGCACAACGGCCTTCGCTTAACAACTGTGTAAATATTTGCAATGCATTGGATGCCATTGCCCAGTATGAACCGCAGACTTATAATGTAGACTATGCAAGTTTGGATATGATTTTTCATGAAACATTGATTACGAGAAAAAACACTCATCCACATCACGCATAAAAAATAACAACATAGCCAGAATTAGAAAAAAAGAAACTTAAAAAGCCTGCTTTAGTTAAATTTAGCCGAATCAGATATCACTTTAAGTGACTGTATCTCGGCTAAGTAAAGTGATCCAACGCGATTATTGAGGTTAACCAGCGATCAATGCGGACAGTATTTGATGATTTGATATAATAAAATATGTGTGAAATAAAAAAATATCCATCCTTTTTAAAATACCACGCACAAGACTGTCTTTTAAAAAAGCAAAAAATGGCATTTTCATCAGGGCACTACCGTGAGTCGGATGACATGTCAAATTGTAGGTCCCGGCTGTTAGTACTAACAGCCGTAAAGCCGAGCCTTGGTGGCTTGAAAACTGTCGACAGCATGACTTCATTTTATTTATGACTTTATTTGATTTAATTTTATCTATTGATGATAAAAATGTAATTAATTGACGTGTAACTTTTGGTGTAACCAATAAATAATTTGTATTTGTATTTGCATAGCTTGGCCACTTAGCTCGAGTAGTACTAACTAGAAGAGTTCGTTGAACAACGTTGGCTTTGCGTTATCTACTCATAGTGGAATTCCAGTCTGTGGTAGAACATCGGCGAGTACATCGGTAGTAGGTAGTTGCACCACATTTTAGTCGGCTCTGTTTACAAAGGGCCTTTTTGATAACGCCGCGTTTTGTGACTCACTGAATTTCAGCGCGGGACAAAGGAAAAGAGGTGGCGACTTAAGAAGATTACAAATTCGTTAACGGATATACCGTACATTATTACATAAATGATATACCGTACATGATACATTGCATTTATTTATATACCATGCTTATGTATATACTAATTAATTACTACAAGGAAGAAAGCCAATTCTACGGCCATCTTGGATCTCGTTTTATCAAACAAAGCTAAGATTTTTCTAGTCTCTTTTATGATAGACTTGCAATATAGATATTAGATATAGACTCAAGATTTAAGTAATACTGCGGTCTCAAACCAAAAAAAATACTGAAACAAAATCGGTTCTAACGTTCGGGAGCTCCCATGCCACAGACACACACACACATAGACACAAACACGTCAAACGTAACACCCTGTTTGTTTTAGTCAGGGAAATACATATAGCGCCTGTAGCTCGGCTAGGTGATCTGACGCGATCATCGACTAAAGCAGCGATCGATGCGGACGGTGTCTGGATGGGTGACCATGCACAAAACTGTCGTATTCAAGTAGCAATTTCATCTGGGCGTTGCCGTAGGTCGGATGACACGTTAAATTCTAGGTCCCGGCTGTTATTCTTAGTACAAGCAGTCGTTAAGCCAAGTCAGAGACCTTCTGGCGGCTTGAAAACTCTCTTCACCAGTGCTTGGCCACTTAGCTCATAGGAAGAAGAAGAATAACCGGGATAAAGAAAGTGCAAATCCACACATAACTTGAAAAACAAGTCATTGGTGTAGGGCTGAGACCCAACCAGGAGCCGTAAAACTTTAAAGCAGACGTTTTTCCTAACGAGCCACACTCGCTGTTTTTGTCCGACACTTTTTGCCGTGCGCAAAAAGTGTCGTGACAACTTTTCGTAAGATTTTTTTCCTTCTAACCCCCTTTCGCAACGCGCGATAAGGAATTTCGTTCCAAAAAAACTAAATTGGTTCTGCCTTTCGGGAGATATACCTATACCATAAACATACAGACACACGTCAGACTTAACAACCCGTCATGTTTTAGTCGGTAGTTAATTGTGGAAATAAATGGTATAACCTCAAGCTCTTCTCCCTTGGGCCACAAAGCAATGAGGTGTGGTAATTAGCTCAGTGCGATCAGCAAAATAAATCCGCTCCGAAGCGAGACTCCGGATAATATTAGCAGCAGCTGGCGCGAATTTTGAGCTAGATTGAGTAAATCTAGAGAGCTAACGTTCTGCTCCCGAATCTGAAATTGGAAACTTTTAATTTACCTTTTCTTTCCTAATTTGAAAGATTGGTGGGTTAAAACTCCTGTTGCAAAAGTGATGAGTTTTTTTTTTTACTCTGAATAAATAAATATTAGGCAGTGAACTAGAATAAACGGAAGAGTAACTCTATACGATTGCCGCTTAGAGTTTGGTTCCATCTACGCACACTATTATACTGCTATCCCAACGAAACACACACATACAAAGCTCGCATGCGTTTAGGCGCCGCCACATGTGACGGCACGCGGGTAGCTGTTTTGCTCCGCCCACCGCGGTATTTTACGCGTGGACGGTGGAACCATTTTATCGGCCAAGTTACTATTCTATTTATTCTAGTTCGCTGATATTAGGACACATTTCACACACGGTTGATTAGCCCCATACTGAACCATTTCTAGTTTGTTATGGTATGGTTGCTAACACAACTGATATACTAAGTATACATATTATATACATATATATTATATTATATACATATTATATACTAAGTATTACATATACATATTTTTTATATAGATACACATTGACACCCAGATCTATAGCCAAACAATTTAGTTCTGCATAAAGGTCGGGAATCGTACCCGGGACCTTCTGATTGGCAGTCCGGCATGGGGACCATTACGCCAAAGAGGTTGGCAAAAATAGGACAGTGCTTGACCACAACTCCTCAATATCATTTACCATCAGGTGAGTTGTAGTCAAGCACAACTCAACTGATGGTAAGTGATATTGAGGAGTTGTGGTCAAGCACAACTAAACTGATGGTAAGTGATATTGAGGAGTTGTGGTCAAGCACAACTAAACTGATGGTAAGTGATATTGAGGAGTTGTGGTCAAGCACAACTAAACTGATGGTAAGTGATATTGAGGAGTTGTGGTCAAGCACAACTAAACTGATGGTAAGTGATATTGAGGAGTTGTGGTCAAGCACAACTAAACTGATGGTAAGTGATATTGAGGAGTTGTGGTCAAGCACAACTAAACTGATGGTAAGTGATATTGAGGAGTTGTGGTCAAGCACAACTAAACTGATGGTAAGTGATATTGAGGAGTTGTGGTCAAGCACAACTAAACTGATGGTAAGTGATATTGAGGAGTTGTGGTCAAGCACAACTAAACTGATGGTATGTGATATTGGGGTCTACAGTGGAGCGCACTTATCTACTATCGCGGTAAACTAAAATCGGTAGACTATAGTCATTGGAAATAGGGAATTCGGGGTGATATAAGTTTAACGCGCGCGTGTGTGTGCGTGAGTGCGTTTGTGTGTTTTGTTTGTTTGTGTGTGTGTGTGTGGTTTTTTAACAATAGATTTTTTCGACACACAACGAAAGCTTAGTATTCATTAAACTATATTTTGTACCTTATTCTTTTCATTAAATCAGTCTAATCATCGCAATAAAAAGCTGTGTTTTACTGAGGCTAGCTAGATATACAACGCGGCAATGCCTCCAGCGTTATGGGTACCTTTCCGTCAGGTTCTGTACGGAGTGGCATTTTAAATTAGTTTTAATAGTGGTTTTGTTTTTAGTTTATAATTTTATAATTGACTTTTATTGAATAAACACTGTGTATTATAATTATCAATCTACTTCTACTGTAATATAAAAATCTATGTTCTGAAAAAAAATATTCTAGTTAAAATCAATAAGATTTAATATTGTCAGGTGACATTTTCCATACCGACGCTACCGGCGGACAGGTTTGCTCGACGTGATGGATGGCATTAGTCGGTACCGCGGGTTACTCATTACCTTATCGCCAGATCATTGCAGTTTATACTCATATTAACGGACAAAGGATTTGTTCATAGCGAGGACATTTTTTTTTTATATTAGGACACTTTCACACACGGCTGGTTAGCCCCATACTGAACCATTTCTAGCTCGTATTATGGTTGCTAACACAACTGATATACTACATATACATACATATTATATATAAATACATATTTAACACCCAGACCCACAGCCAACAAATTTAGTTAAGCACAAAGATGTTGACCGGGCCGGGAATCGAACCCGGAACCTTCTGATTAGCAGACCGGCACGGTAACCTTTACGCCAACGAGGTCGTCAACATTGGTGGCGATTCAGCGGCACACACGACTTAACTAAATTTAAAGAAGCCCCGTCTCTTTTCATCTTAGGTGGCCAGAAAGAGACGGCACGTTCTGAACCACAGACAAAACAACTAAAATCACGTCAAATATGGAATATGCAGGCAGTTTTGGAGGTGATACAAGTCAGTGCGTCCTAAAGTCGCCTATGTTTTCTACATTTGACGTGATTTTAGTTGTTTTCACTGTGGTGCAGAACGTGCCGTCTCTTTCTAGTCACCTAAGATGAAAATAGACGGGGCTTCTTTAAATTTAGTTTAGTCGTGTGTGCCGCTGAATCGCCACCAGTATACCTTTAACAGACTTAAAAAAAGGAGGAGGTTGTATATTCGACTGTATGTACTTTTTTTTTACTAGCACACATTTCACACACGACTGGTTAGCCCCATACCAAAACATTTCTAATTTGGTTCTTTTTAATGTCCCGTACCTAAATGGTAAAAACGGGAACCTATTACTAAGCTTCCGCTGTCTATATGTCTGTCTGTCTCCAGGCTGTATCTCAGGAACCGTAATAGCTACGTAGAAAGCTGAAACTTTCACAAGATATGTATTTCCCGTGCCGCTATAACAACAGATACTAAAAATTAAAAAACTGTTTTCGTATCTTTTGCTTTATATCAATTCCCGTGCCAATTTTATATATAAACATTACATTGCTACGATATCAAAATGAATCGCATCTGTCTTTCCGCCTTTCACTAAGTGAAGTTTAACTATCATATAAACTACAACCATAACAACTTTCAAGACTTTAACTTAATAAAACATTTTTTACTTTCAACCCCAATGGCATCCCCCTTAATGCACACCTGGCAAAAAAATATATATTTTTAATTTAACCATTTAATAATCTACTGTCATAACAACTTTTAAGACATTAACTTGATAAATAAAGAATTTTCCATACAAACTTTCACCCAGCCATTACAAACCCTTAGTTCACCCCTGGCAAAAAAACTTGAAACCATTATTTTTATTTTTACATAAACTATACATATTCTAAATTTCATTGATGGAAGTTCAAAAACAAAATTTCCTAAAATCCGTTCTTAGTACGTGTCTACATACTAAAACAGCTTCCAAATTTCACAACCCTAGGACCAGCCGTTTGGGCTCTGCGTTGCCTATAGATGAATGAATGAGTCAGGACAAAGAGTCTTATAATATTGATTTGGTATGCCTACTTTGCTCATCATTACTTTAACAAAAACAACAAGAGTCCGTAAAATTATCTGACAATAGATAAAATCTAAATTCCGAGTAACTCAACTGAGTAATATGTAGTTGTTTTTTCGGGTAATTTGCGAGTGAATCATCTCAATTAGCACGTTACTAAGTTCACCCATTCGCCCTCGGATCGAAACATTTTTATATCAGTTAACCGGCTCAACTAACCATGAAATTAACTCCACATTTCTGGGAAACTATTCTGTGTGGACGTGTTGATTTTCCTGCTTAGGAACGTGGCACACTGCGGCTGATGAGATAAATTCATTTGCTTTGCTTCTAAATGTATCTGCTTAGTGCTAGAACACAATGGTGGCGATTCAGCGGCACACACGACTAAACTAAATTCAAAGAAGCCCCGTCTCTTTTCATCTTAGGTGGCCAGAAAGAGACGGTACGTTCTGAACCACATACGAGTACAAAACAACTAAAATCACGTCAAATATGAAAAATGTAGCGATTTTAGAGCGCACCCAATTGTATCCGCTCTAAATATGACATGTTTGACGTGATTTTAGATGTTTTGTCTATGGTTTAGATCGTACCATATCTTTTTGGTCATTTATGACGAAAAGAGACAGAGCTACTTTAAATTTAGTAAAGTTGTGTGTGCCGCTGAATCGCCACCAATTTCTAATGTTTGTAGTATGCCTACATTCTTTGATTAAAAATTCTAAAAGAATTAGTCATCTAATGTGTCTCATTGAAATTAAGTGTCAAATAGAAAAATTAACATATAACTTAACAATATGTTCGGATAGCTTCCTTGATAGCCTCTTTTTTTTCCTTGATAGGTGCGTTTGACTTCAGCTTGCCTGGTGTTAAGCTGCGCTGCAGTCTACGGTGTGGCACGCTTACCTAGAAGATACCTATTAACTCTACTTTTGAAGACCCTCGGATTATACCTCTCAGGAAACAGAGACTCAGGTAGAGAGTTCCAGAACTTCGCTGTCCTCACAATAAAGGTTGACGCAAAACTTTATTCCAGACTACACATGCTCCACGCCAGTGGCTCTAGCTTGCAATGTTTCGCGTCCTGCTGGTCAAATGTCTAGCTGTTAGAAATAAAAAAACATTGTATCAATGTGAAACCTAGTTTTGGAAAAAAAAGAGTGTAATATAAAATGTGTTGAAAATGTCACATGTTATTTCTATTCTTCTTCAATGGCAGAGCAAAATAAAAAAAATACAATATTACAATTAAATTGTTTATATATACTTATTATAATTGGACTATATATTATTTAATGTAATGTTTTTTGACTGTAATATTGTAATTTAATTTAATGTCATTTAAATGTAACTTGCTTTGTAAATGGTCTCGGCTGTAAAGTAATGTAAATAAATAAATGAATATAGTCTATTGTATTAACAAATCTCAATCTCTAACAAATTATTACATATTACGTATTACTAACAATAACGAACAAATACACTTTGAGATAGATTAATCACTATTAAAACGTTTAATAATTTTCTAAGGAGGCAGCAAAACAACTCTTAGTGTGACCACGCCTTATTAAGCAGCCATTTCTTGCTCAATTTACAGATTTTAATAATTTGTAATACCTAACCGAGTTGTCTAAAAACGCTTCTCTGTGTAATTAACCGTATTTTTTGTGATTTACTATAATACTCGTAACTTATTTTGCACCTATTTTTTGTTGACTTGCTAAATGGGAGTATTGCATGAGCTAAGGATTCAATGAACTCTTATGCGTATAATAATACTTTAGGGTTCAGAACTCAAAGGGTGCAAACGGAGCATTGATAATAATACTCCCCTAGCCGTCTGTCTTTCACCAGTACGTATTTCATAAATTGTGATAGACAGTTGAAATATTAACATATTTGTTGTCCGCAAAAACAAATAAAAATAAACGTTTTCAAAGGCTCCCATACAATAAACGTGGTTTTTACTAGTTTCTTTAGGCATTTTAGGAAATTTGACCAACCAGGCGCATGACCAAAAATGTTAGCGACACTCCGGTCTAAAGTGGAGCATGCCTAGTCTGGAATCTAGGAAAAAATATTTGATAGGGACTCCCATATACAAACGTAATTATTAAGTCGTTTTTTTCTCGATAATTGGTTTATCCTTATAAACATTCAAGAATAATTTATGTATTAAATTAAAAGACAAATTATAATATAATTTAAAAAATAATATTTTCCTATACAACTAATAACAAAGAAGAAAGAAAGATTATTTATTTCACAAAAATACATAGGCATTTCATTACAGTAAGAAAAATAATTATTCCAGAATATGATGTATAGGACGCAAAACAGGTAGACAAACAAACACACATATCAAAAGACGTCAATGCAAACAACAATGGTACGGAACACTTCATGCGCGAGTCCAACTCGCACTTGTCTGGTTTTTTTCATATTTGTGCAACATTTATTTAGATGCATCGCTCATCATACTGCCAGATCGCAGCGTGTCCCCACAAACACATGAGAAGTGTAACATTGCATATTTTCAGCGCATAACTCTTTCCGCGCTCATGAAAAACAAAATCTTATTAATGATTCAACGTCAGTAGTGTAAATCACACGACAGAAAAAGGAAAGAGTTTCTTTTGATCTCAGTACTGACTTGCGTTTGATGAATCTGCGTTACTGACTTGTTAGTATACGAACGCTTTGAAACTTTGTCGGTTTAAATTTTACCGAACGCTTCAACTATTTTTGTAGTCTTTTTGATTTTTTTTACCACGACAAAGTACTTTACTACAATTCTACTTTTTAGTTTATGTTTAAAAGAAAATTGTGTCGAAACGATGTATTACGAATAAGATGTACAAGTTTTGACACAAATGGTTTTTAAAATTATTATTTTTTGTGCTAAAATTGTTTTATGTCGTGCTTACTAAACTTTTATGGCTTCTTCGGGTAACGCATTTCGTGATTATATTTTTATGGATCAATAAAGAATTACTTGAAAGGGAACACCTGGAAATAATGAGAGTATTGAAATTTTGATATAAGTTGAGCTTTGAGCATTTTGTAATTTTTGTGGTGTCCATATTTTATTTTATTCTATAATAAAATATAATTTGCATAAATATGGGTACATTTTAGGTGTTAATTATGAATTACATTAATTTTTAAAACATATGGTTAAAATGAATAAATAAATATTCTGTTGATTACTAAAAAAAAATTGACAACATTTTTTTACATCAAGTTAATGTTAGTTCACGTATTAAGTTAAGTTGCGTTCAGCAAGGTTATAGGATTCTAATCATAATTTAACCAACGAATTAGCTAGTTATCCTTTAATTCTACTAGTCTTAATAATTTGTCAAGTGAAAGGCAGAGTGCCAAAAAATGGCAAAAATCACGTTTGTTGTGTGAGTGCTCTCATAATTGATTATATTTAACTTTTATTGTTTATTTTTTTAAGTTAAATATTCGGTAAATATTTCAAGCACCTACCAATTATTGTTAAGTAAATATGAAAATGTACAAAAAATGTTTGTTGTATGGGACCCTCCTTTAACATTAATTCCGTTAATGTTGCGATTTTGATTAATTTAGTATTGGACTATTCCCATATGAAATTTACACTTACCTATGTACATAATAATATTATTAAACAATTATAATAATATACATACACTAGCTGACCCGGCAAACGTTGTTTTGCTTTATAAATTATTTTAATTCTAGTTTCTAGACAAATTCTAGTATAAACAGAATGTTACTTAGGTACTTATCATAAGTGTGGTATATGCGTGAAATGGGTATGGAGCGCTATGAACATTTGATAAGGGAATTTAAAAATAACAAACGCCATACATTTAATAAATTTAACAGACATAAAGCTTGCTTTTTATTCTCGCAATCATATAAAGCTGTCAAATGATTCATCAGCAAGTATAAACACATCATAAAGCAAACTCCATCCACATTTTCCTATCCCTAATTAGCACAGATTATAGCAACAATAGATAAGTGAGTTCCTCAGACCCATCAGGTCGGTCCATAGCAAATATTTATTAAATAATTTTGCATTAGCCCTTGAGCTTAGTTCGCGGTAGACGAGCGGGGTAATCGGCTTACGTCTACTGCTAGGAGGCAAAGAATAAAGCATTGGTTGCGAAGGGATTCTCTCACGATCTGGAAATTCTGAATGTAATTTTACAGAAATACAGAAATATAGAACTTTATTATCAAAATAACATACGTTAAACGCAAGTCATACAACAATAATTACTTAATACTTAAAAACATTAGTTAGATAAAATTAAATAAACTTGCAAATTTCATCAAACAAATATTCTACCCCATTAAATACTACACACATTAGCACTTGTATTCCATGTTTATTAAATTTTAAATACTACTGTTTACACATGAATAACGATGCTGCAAGCTCCATATTCATATATTCGCTTAAATTATAAAAAAAGTAATTCCACTTTCACAAAATTCTTTATTTTCTGTTTACAGATACGGATACAGATAATTTATTGATAGTAGACTGGGGTCACCAGTCTCTGTCGATTTCTTGTACCGGAACTATGAAAAGCTCCTGCAGTGGGAAATCTTTCAAGAATATTATAAAAGTTATGACTACAGTTAACTTCGGACATCCAGCGACAAGATGAATTAACGACATTTCAGCTGTTATAGCAGATTGAACCTAGACTAGATTGAGACAAGACTTAGCTCAGGACCGAGGGAAATGATAAGACTAGAGAGAAGCCTATACATACCTCACAGTAAAATAAAACAGCTTGTGGATGTGATAATGATGATATAGCTTATTATTTTTGATCAACTGTTATACCGACTCTAATGAAATATTGTTACTTTAGATTAACAAACATAGGTTACTTTGAATCCTGGGATCAAAAGTAACTTATGTGTTAGTCCAAAGTAACCTGTCTCCACATCAATTTTACATTGAGTCGGTATCACAGTTTGAGCATAAAAAAAATTATTACGCATTACACTTTTAACTGCATATTTTGAAAAATTCTGTTAAATCCGGTGTAAAATTTCTATCATGAAATACCTACTGTGTAATATATAAGGTGCGGCAGAACTTCGTACAATATCATCATAATACATAAAAGATAAATGCATAAATATAGTTTTAAAGTAAATACACGTAATAAAACGTAAGTTTCCTCCCGCCCCTTTCCACTATCGGACGAGCAGGGAGACGGCTAGGAGGCACCGCTATACAGTTGAAGTTCCAAAAATCCGCACGAAGCGTTTCGCTTCCACATATATTGTGCGGACTATTAAACTGTGGAACTCATTGCCGGAATCCCTGTTCTCTCTGAACTATAACCTCACTGTCTTCAAGGCGAGAGAGATCAGTTTCTTCTAGGCAAGCGCGCTCCACCCTAGATCGCAACATCACTTAACATCAGGTGAGTTTCGATCAAGCGCTTGCCTATCCATCATAAAAAAAAACAAAGTATTCATTAAAAGAGTACCAGATAGTACCTACAAACTCAAAAGCAACTATCTCTTCTATATTTCCCATTCAAGTACATAATCTTTGCCACAGGTTTACTAACGCTGTGGAAGTTTGAAATTCACCATACACGTGTGCGTGCGAATACACATACATACCTAGTTACCTGTACTAGCATCTAGTATAATATCACACTTGATGGTCGATGTAAACAATGTCTCATATTAGCGCTGTACACCTCTGCGGTCGCGGGACGCGGTGCTAGCAAAGGACAGAGCTATAATGTGTCCGAGCGGTAGAGCAGGACGGACTTAATTTTCAACAGAATTTCGATGTTTTGATTTTTGGGTGTTCGCCGTAATTTTCTGTTTTTTTTTACATTTAATAGGTTTACATTTGACAACAGCATGCCTGATGTAAAAGCTGTGCTGTAGTCTACTTTGTGTTACGCAAATTATATTAATTAATTCCTTGTTAAATAAAATCACTTACTTGTAGAAAGAAATTCAAACCTACAGAATGATTAATTTTATTTATAAAGAAATAAAAAAGAGCTTAAGGCATTGGTAAAAAAACTGATTCAAAAAACTTAATTTTAGATTTTTTGAACCAGTTTTATTTTTAATTTATAAGTCTGATTGGTACCAAAATAAGTATAAATATTTTTGGAGTGGTTCATTATATTGTTTTTAATCTATATGATATATAACGAACTAGCATCCCGTCCCGGCTTTGCACGATTTCTAAAATAATCTAAGTAGAAAAAAATTATCCACATTAGTAGCTTCCCAACGGTGAAAGAATTTTTCAAATCGATCCAGTAGTTTTGAAGCCTATTCGAGTCAAACAAAGAAACAATCAAACTTTTCCTCTTTAAAATATTGCTATAGAAAAACTGTATAATCAAAATTTTGTCATTATACATTGCCTAAACGCACTGCACAAAACGAGTAAGTGATGAATCATTTACGTGTTTCGGATGATGGGTAGTGTTACCAAGTGGGTTACCATCATTACCCAGCATCAAGTATAATAATATTCTGTGTCTGTACTGAAGTTTTGGCATACGCTTTTACATGTCACATCTTTGCATAGTGAAGCGAGACTGCTTTTATGAAGAGAATTGCATTTCTCTTCAGCGGAAAGTTCTGAATATGTTTAGCTGGTATTTATAATGGGACGCGACTTAATCGCATTAACAAAGATGGGGAGACGTTTATATTTAATGTGCATTTTCTAACTTAAGCGATGAAAGCTCAGTCAGGCATGCGGACGAAGGTCGTGGATTCGACCCGCGCCAATGAGCTTGTGCTTTCGCTGAAGGAAAACATCGTGAGGAAACCATGGAATGGCGATTGGAGATTTTCTCATGCTCGCCTGGCTAGCAACCACCCTCAAAGTTGAAAAATTGTTCACCAAGCACTTATCAGTGTAATCCAACAGCCTTCTTAAGAGACAGTTATTCCAGACTAGGCATGCTCCACCTTAGGCTTGAGTGTCCTACGCGCCCTGCTATCTTTCGTTTTTGTTATTTCTTTATTACTTTTAGACAATATTTTTAATTTTCAAACGAGTAAAAAAAAGATACGTAATCGTGTTTCCTGAGAGGTATCATCCGGGGGCCTTCAAAAGTAGAGTTAATAGGTTTCTTCTAGGTAAGCGTGCCACACCGTAGACTGCAGTGGAGCTTAACATCAGGCTTGCTGTAGTCATACGCTAACCTATCAAGGAAAAAAAAAAAACTAAAAAAAAACTCTCAAGATTCTTAACACTGAATAAACCTGCAAAGAAATAAACCAAAATAAAGTAAATAAACCTAAATAAACCACTAAATAACTTTACTGTGGCTTTAGTTTATAATATAATTTGACATAGTTAATATGTATTGTAAATTGTCTGAATACATGGATGCTAAATAGAAGAATAAACCTGAAAAATACGAGTATTCTCGTATAAAATGAAACGGATAAAGGTAATTTAATTTTCATAATATGCTATTATGCTCCCATACCCACTTTAAAAGGCTGCATTCTTCCTAGTACAATATAACTTATTCCACCAAAGAATTTATTATGAAAACATTTTCACATGTTATAGCCAAAACGGGTGCGAAGTTATGCCTCCAAAAAACATTTAGCACTTTAAATTTGATCGCGCCATCTATTAAGATGCGGCCGCCGCCCCGCCTATAAAAACCGCTCCGAACCTCCCGGAGCATAAAAATTTATTAAATACTACGCCATATACCAGTGAAATATCACTGTCGGTGGGGGATGTATTAAGGCGTGCTAAAAGGGGGGGGGGAAACTTGTGCCGAAACCTTTTACCGTCCTATTCATCAAATTGTTAAAACGTTTGATTCAAGATATAGGAAAGATAACAATGCAATTTATATATAGCATATTAACGTCAAATAAATACATAGTCGATCACTATAGACATACTAGAAAGAAAGAAAGAAAAAAAGAAAAAAATGTTTATTGTGCACAAAATAAATGAATACATATGTACATACGAGTGGGTATTGATTGATAGCAGGTTATTCACTCATTGTGGTCGACTGTTTTGTCTGTCAGAAACCAAAGTACAAATTAAAGTTAGCTCTTTATTTTAATTGTGCTTTGAAAAAACTGGTCTTGTAAAACAAGACCAGTCAATTAATTGTTTTGAAAGCGTCAAAGCAGGCGCTTTCAAAACAATTAATTTCCAGAGTGTGGCTTGGTGGGGAAAAAAATCTGCATTTGAATCTGACTGCCCTAAGTTTGATCCCGGCCTTACACCAAATACTTGTTTTTCAAGTTATGCATGGATTTGCATTCGCTTTATGGCGAAGGAAAACATCTTGAGAAACTGACATGTCTGAGAACACAATAACGGTAAACGTGTATCTGTCAAGCTTCACTTGGCCAGCGTGGTGGGTATTAGCCTATATATCTCTCCTCGTAAGAGAAGGCCCTCAGTCCCAGCACTAGGAACGTGTAGTTGAAAAATACGAGAATAAATATTGAAAAATACGAAGAACCCCTTGAAGGCCACCCTGAGTCCGCCCCCGCTGTCGAATGCTGACCACGTAGTGGCATTACTCATTTGGGCGGGCGGTTGACGAGGGCGGTTTTTTTCCTTTTCCACTCTCGAGTGCGGCGGAATGCACAGTTTGGTTAAATTGTTGACTGTGATTTAGTATTGGAAAACGATATGGCGGCATGTTTTCCGAAATACGAGAATGTGGTTAAACGGTAGGTGATAAATACGAATAAATTACGAGAGGAATAAATTCTGAGGCTGAATTTCGACGATTTCGTGTTGGTTTAGAAAAGCAAACGTAAATTGCTGGGAATTTCGGCTGTGGCTGAAATATGTAACGGCCTAGCTAAAAGCTTCCAAAAGTAAATTTAGCAAATGTTTTGCGAGGATTAGTTTGATTTTGTTTTACACTGCCTGAACGAGATTTATCAGAATCAAATTTTGCGAGAGACGACAACTTCGATCATTTTAACGACACATATGGCGAAGATAAGGACAAAACTACCTATTTTACAGTTTTTTTTTTTCACTATAAATCGTAAATGCTAAAACATATATAAAATTGCTTAAAGGCCGTCAAAAAAAACACACTAACAATATTTATACTTATATTAGTACCAATCAAACTTATAAAAAAAACTAATTGTTAGATTTTTTAACCCGTTTTATTTCTATTTTATGAACATGATTGGTACCAAAATGAGTATAAAATATATTTTTAGAGAAGTTCTTAAGATGGACTTTACGCTATTGTTTCGGTATTTTTTACCATTTACGATTTCAATCGAATAAACTGTACAATCAAGATTTTGATTTACAGTTTTTTTTTATTTTTGGTTGAATACTAGGTACTGCTTAACCACCATGATAATATCAAAATATTAACTAAGTACATAGGAAACATTTTATATTTATGCAATGTACTTAGTTAATATCCTACAAAAATAAATATCACCGTATTACAGATCAACCAATAAGATAAACCTAGTAATTAGCGAGTCGGGTTCGCGCAGGAAGGGTTCTGTACGAATATCATAAATAAAAAACATAAAAACACGTTTGTTGTATGGGAGTCCCACTTAAATATTCATTGTAATTTTAGAAATTATATCGAAAGGTAATAAATATACATCTAGGTATATATTCTGCGAAAAAATTAGGCGCCTACCTGTAACCGTTTTTAGGGGTCCATACCTAAAAGGTAAAAACGGGATCCTATAACTAACCTCCGCTGTCTGTCTGTCTCCAGGCTGTATCTCAGAAACCGTTATAGCTAAAAAGCTGAAACTTTCACAAGATATGTATTTTCTTTTGCCGCTATAATATATAGTTATATTTCGTATTTGTTTACTATATATCAATAGCGGTAGCTGCTAGGCACTTTAAATTTTTACAAAATATATAATTGTATATTAGCTATCAAATCAAAATATTATAAAATTTAGTAAAAAATTGAAGAGGGCTGAAAATTAGTAAAAAATAATATTTAAGGGGGGCTTCCATACAACAATGGTACGGAACCCTTCATGAGCGAGCCCATTTTGCACTTGGCCAATTTCTATATGTAGCAAAAAAAAACAAAAGGCAAAACCCGTGTATTGTATGATAACATTTAATATTTTCAGTTTTTTTATTATATAGTGGCACAGGAAATACATGAGTTCTGAATCAGTTTTCTCACAAGTACGGTTTCTGAGTGATGACAGACAGAGAGACAGCGCAGACTTAGTAAAAGGGTCGCGTTATTACCTTTTAGGTAGGGAATTCTAAAAACGCCATAAAGACAGGTCATAAAAACGTAAACAAATAGTAAAGCTTCTGTTTTATAATGTCGTTAATGCATTCAGCGGGTTAATGAGTGAAAACTGGCTTGATTACACAAGTAAGTGCGGCACAAAGGCAAGTGTAGCTGCAGCTTTGAATAATAGATGGTGTGTTGACTCGGCCCTCTGCCCTCTAGGGATGGGACACCGTCTTGGCTAGATCTCGTTGTACAGTCTTGAAAACAGTCTTGTTACGTAAATTGCGGTTTGCCTCAACCTTTATTGTGCGAACCGCCAAGGTGCATATCGTTACTGAATGTCCTGTGTATGCTAGACTTAGATATGACACGGAAAATGAACTTGCCATTAATGTAGACAAAAAGAACCTTTGTAATGTAATGGAGAATAAATTTGAGATAGTCATAAAAGTTGTAAATAAAAATAATTTGATTATAACATAAGCACAACTGTATTGTAAAATTTATACAGTACATACTCGTATATGCTAAATAAAATACGTATGGAAAGTAAATAGACTGATACTGCAGTTTCCTAGTATATAAGGTTCCCAATTATGTCAGGGGTTAAGAATAGTAATAATAAAAAATAAAAAACCGCCATGGAATAGAATTCTTTGCCGAACGCCTTATTCTCCAATAGTTATAATGGAATGGTTTTCAAGGCAAGAATGAATCTGTTACTTCTGGGCATCCGCGCTCCACTTAAGATCACAATACTGATTACTATAAGGTGAAATGCGATCAAGCTCAATTAAGTGTCAAAATTAAATAAAATGTTGCATCGTTTCTCTCAGCACAAGCTATCGTTATGCCTTATTAGATATTTGGGTTGACTGAAAACTCACTTTCATCAAGTCACGACCAAATCGAAAACCATATCATTAAAAGAATATGATTAAAATTGGATCTTTATTTCTATCTTTCCAATTGGTATATCACGAGCTGTAGCTTCATATTTTAAAGACTCAAGACTCATTATTTATTAAAATCCAAGACTGACCTTTCCACAAACATTTCCCATCCCTGGTCCACTTTTAAAAAACAAACACATAAATTGGTTGGCTACACAGCAGGGCATGCACCTAACTTCGGAACGAGTTTATTTCCAACTCATATCTGATTGCAAACAAATCATTATTCAAGGAAAACATTGTCAATGAACATGCAACAAAGTACTGCTTTGACAACTTAACTACTTACAAACAACCTAATTTTGGTGTTTCTCAACCCGGTGGTACGTAAGTACCAAATAACTGGCCAAGTGCAGGTCGAACTCGCGCATAAAAGGTTCCGTAATGAGCTTAATAAAAAGGCGAAAAAGCACGTTTGTTGTATGGGAGGCCCCCCAAATATTAATTTTATTATTTATTTCGAAAATTCATATACATATAAAAAAAATATTTATATATTTTGTGAAAATTTTAATCGTCTACCTGTTACCGTTGGTGACAAAAAAAAACAAAGCAAAAATGAATACAAAAAATCACATATATTGTATGGGAACCCCTCTTAATATTTTTAGTATTTGTTGTTATAGAGGCACTGGTAATACATAATTTGTAAAAATTTCAGCTTTCTAGCTATCACGGTTGCTGAGATACAGCTTGGAGACATTCAAACAGTCAGCAGAGGAGGCTCAGCAATAGAGTCCAGTTTTTACCTATTAGGTAAGGAACTCTATAAAGCTGTTAAGTTTTTCTGTAGAAGCCAATGTTTATCATTCTGAGATTTAAAAAATCTATAGTAATTAGGTATTCTTGTTCTCCGTATGAACTAAGTGGCTAAGCTCTGGTGTTGAAAGTTTTCAAGCCGCCCAAAGGTCTCTTGCCGTCATAAGAACTTGACTTAACGACTGCTTGAACTAATACTAACAGCGAGGCCCTACAATTTAACGTGTCATCCGTCACGGTAGCGCCCAGATAAAATTAACACTTTTTAAAAGACAGTCTTGTGGATGGCCACCCATCCAAAGCAAGGCAAGCTCTGGTTAAACGAAAACTTAAAGTGTAATTAGCATAGCCCACTATACGTTCCCACTGCTGGGACTCGGGACCTTCTCTCACGAGTAGAGAGATACAGGCCATAATCTATCACACTAGCCAAGTGGGGGTCGGAAATGACACACATCTTAGGATCCTTATTGTGATCCTCAAACATGCAGGTTTCCTCACGATATTTTCTTTCACCGTAAAGCGAGTTCAAATCCACACAAAACTTGAATAATAGTACTTAAAAAAAACTAAAAAACACGCTTATCTGGCCGTTTTAAGTGGGTCAAAATCGCGCCCAAAGAAGTCGGTTACAAACAAACATACAAACAAAATTACAAAAAAATGTAATAATTTTATCAAATTAGTGTATTGTCATCGGTCCTCAATAAATCAACAAAGTTTCAACAAAATCTGGCCATTTAAAGTGGGTCAAAATCGCGCCCAAAGAAGTCGGTTACAAACATACAAACATACAGGTGAAGCTAATATACCTAAATCGTGTAAAAACAAGTCATCGGTCGGAATCAAATCGTTAGATTTAAAAGCAGTCATTTCTCTTCCAAGCCACACTCGCCTTTTTATATAATAGTCAACACCATAAAATACTATGCATTTCCATAATAAGTCCATAAAGCGAGGTGTGTCGTTTCATGACACAGTAATGTTTAATGATATTTAACCAGAGCTGTAGAAGGATTTCACGCGATGCCAGCCCACTACCACACTACTGGTGAATACATTACTGGAGTAACGTGCGAATTACGGACATAATAGCGCTCGTAGCTCGGCTAGCTAAGGTGATCTGACGCGATCATCAAAGCTACGCAACGGTCGATGCGGACGGTGTTTGGATAGGTGAACATGCACAAGACTGTCGTTTTAAAAGTGACATTTTCTTCTGGGTGTTAAATTGTATGATCCCGGTTGTAAGTTTTAGTACAAGCAGTCGTTAAGCTAAGTCAGAGGCTTTCGGGCGGCTTGAAAACTCTCGACACCAGAGCTTGGCCACTTGGTTCATACGAAGAAGAAGAGGACGGAAATAGTTGACCGAATGAGCAAAGCAATTCAAGATTTTTGTCATTATTAGATATTATCTTAACAGATAGTATATACTTTCGGTTTAAAATGTTTTGATACAAAGCCACAAAAAATACCCTTAAATCTACAAATTATTAATTGCATTATTATAATTACTAGATACATAGTTACATTTTAGCGTATTTGTTTGCAAATATTGTACCTCACGGTAATGCAAAAAATCTTCTACCACTTCACTCACTTGTTCAGTTAAATCAAATATCTATTGGCCGTATAGTTATTTCCTAAAAAGATTATTAGTAATTGATATTCTCATCACCTAAAATTAAATTAATGTAAAGCGCCTGACAATAACGCGATAGCAAATAAGCTTTCCTACTAAACGCATACAAATAAAATTAAGTAATTATATTAACTTATATTTATTTAATTACTAGCTGACCCGGCAAACGTTGTTTTGCCTTATTAAATAATGTGTTTTTTTACGACCTCACATTAAAAACCTCAAAAATTGTAGCCTATGTGTTATTCTGATGTATAAGCTATATTGTGGTAAAGTTTCATTCAAATCCATTCAGTAGTTTTTACGTGAAAGAGTAACAAACATCCATACATCCATACATACAAACTTTCGCCTTTATAATAGTAGTAGGATAAACTAAAAGAGAACTTAGTAAGAAACATTAAACAAAATTCAGTACTCACTATTATAATTTTTTTAACTACAGCTAAGCCAAGTCCATAACCACAGCTTGGCCATTTAGCTCATACGGAAAAGAAGAATTAAGCAATCTAATAATGAGATTTTATGATCACGTTAGAAATTAAAACTTGTTCAGAATGCATGCGTGGTGGTAGAGCATTTCTCAGGGCTAAGGGTACATCAGGGTGATAGGCCACCACCCTTAAGTTGAAATGTCTGTCGCCAAGCAACGAACCAAAAGCCTACTTAAGAGACAGTAATTCCAGACTAGTAATGATTATATTATATACTTATTTAGGCTAGATTGTAACTGACTAGTTATTTTTATGCACAATGCTCGTCATCCTTCTAATATAATAAATGCGAATGCGTGTGTATGTGTGTATGTTTGTTACTTCTTCACGCTCAAACGGCTGAACCAATTTCGATAAAATTTGGTGTGAAGAAAGCTTAGATCTTGGATTAACACATGGGCTACTTTCTATCCCGAAAACAATTGTAGTTCCCGTGGGATACGCAAAATTCTTCACGCTCCAACGGCTAGACCGATGTTGATGCAATTTACTATGAAGATAAGTTAGACCTTAGATTAACATTGGTTACTTTTTTATCCTGGATTAACTTATTTTATCCTGGATTAAGAATTAGATGAATTCATGGATTTAAAAGATTATTGATGAATATATAATTTTATTATATTTTAGTATTGTAATAAATTTTATTGTTTTAATTTTGACATAATATGATTGTTAACATGGAGTTATCAATAAATTATTGTATTGTATTGTAACGCGGGTAACCCCGCGGAGCGCAATTAGTGTAAAATAATAGAAAGTACTATCCCAAAAAATAAAAATAAAATCATCTGCAAAATGTAACAAAGACCAATTTCAATAGATTGTGAAGCAGCGAGACCAATCGCATATCACAAACACGTACGTGAAATCATTACCCCAGCTGTTTGCTTGGCACAAAAAGCGAAGGCACTTCTCTAGCAATTAGTAGAAGAGCCCGTGAAGATCGCCCTTCACCGATCTGATAACCAGATGAGACGTATTTTTTATTAAATATTTTTTATAAACAAATGTGCCTAAAATTGCTTGCCCATCGAAAAGTGCTCATGGCTATTTTTAATTAAATAAACTTTTATGGATTTTTTTTTCATCACCTTCATACTTTTGATAACCAAATGAAATTTATTTCACTGATAGTTTTTAATACACAGAATATGCCTCGGTATGCTTGCCTACTCATTTCAGTGTATAACTACCTGGCAAGCAGGTGTAAACAGGTAAGTCAAAATAGGTGACTCATTCGATTTTGATGCGCTTCATAGGAGTAACAACGATTCTGAACAGTTAGAATGTTATTTTTATTTTTGATAATTATAGCAAAATTATCATTTGACTATACGCGAGCATGCGCAAAAAAAAGCCATGAGCACTTTTCGATAGGCAAGCCATTTTAAGCATATTTGTTTATAAAAAATACTTCATAAAAAATACGTCTCATCTGGTTATCAGATCGGTGAAGGACGATCTTCACGGGCTCTTAGACTAAATCGGAGTGTGCGGCAAATAGTCTGCTAGATACAAACATCGGTACCAATGTGACCTAGGCTGCCGTCTGGGCGGTAAAGTGTTTGAAAAACACAGACTGTCCGGAGTATCAGCGCAGATGCGATTACGGTGGAAAACATTCACTCAATTTCCTGCCCGAAAGGGAGCTCCCAAGCGCTGGGTACTGGTGGCAGAAAAATGCCAAAAAAAAGTCGTGGAATTCATTGAAAATTCGAAAAAAAATAATAATCTTCTAGTTAAGCCCCGTGGTGTTTTTAATAAGTAAAAAGTAACGTATGTGTTAATCCAGGGTTCAAACTATCTTCATATTATCAAATTTCATTCTTCTTCTTCATAGCTAAGTGGCCAAGCTCTGGTGTTGAGAGTTTTTCATGCCACCCGAAGGCCTCTGATTTGGCTTAACGACTGCTTGTGCTAAGAGAAACAAACGGGACTTACAATTTAACATGTCATCAAATTCACGGTAGCGCCCAGATGAAAAAGTCACCTGAAAAAAGACACTCCTGTGCATGGTCACCCATCCAAACACCGTCCGCATCGACCGTTGCTTAACTTCGATGATCGTGTCAGATCACCTTAGTTAGCCGTGCTACAGGCGCTACAAATATACCCAAAAAAAGTTACAAACATACTCACACACTCACATACACACTTTTGACATTATAATATTAGCACGATAATGGGATAAGTTAAGAAGAGGATAATTTATCTCTCAATTTAAAAAAAAAACAGTGGATTTACTCTTGCATTTGATAACTCCTTATCACAATGGATAATAATTATACTTCAAAACAGTCGATAAAAAAAAATATACTCGTATTAATTGTTAATTAAAATAAAATATTAGCACACATATCACACACGGAATAAAAGTGTGGGTGTCTACAATATCTTTTGAGAAGTAAAAAAATATGAAGCTAGTTGTTTCTGCTGACCGTACCGAGTTGCACGGCTGCAGTCTGACAAATCCACCGCGGTGAGTAGCCGATAGTAAGACGTATATATTTGCTGACGCTACCTCGTCCGCAATCTAAGGACCTTGCATAGAGCTTAAAATCTATCTGGACACTTTAAAGTAAACGTCATACATAATATAAAACCTTCGTATTAGTTGCCTTTGGAGGGTGAAAATTCAGTTTAATTAAAAAAACACACATCTGGTTAACCCCATACTGAACCATTCCTAGTTCGTGTTATGGTAGCTAACACAACAAATATACTACATATACATACATATATTTTTTTATACAGATACATATTTAACACCCAGACCCACAGCCAACAAATATAGTTCAGCACAAAGATGTTGACCGTGCCGGGAATCAAACCCGGAACCTTCAGATTGGCAGTCCGGCATGGTAACCATTACGCCAACGAAGTCGTCATAATATTATCATCGTAGTATACTCGTATGTAGTAGTTTAAGATTTGGAATCTTGTTTTTGGGGCTGATATTTGCCTTCTCGTAATGAAAAAAGCTGTATTCCTGCCTCCATCTTATTGTGCGAAAACAATATTAGAAATTAAGCATTTTTTCGTTGTTAATTAATAGTTTGAACTAGCGTCTAGCCCCTGCTTCGCACGGGCTATAAAATAAACTAAGATGCAAAGAGAAACACAATATTGCCTATGTTACTCGGGAATAATGTAGCTATAGCTTCCCAGCGGTGAAATAATTTTTCAAATCAGTCCAGTACTTTTGGAACCAATTTGCATCAAACAAACAAACATCAAAACTTGTCCTTTTTATAATATTGGTATAGATTTGGTAAGTCTCTGGATATTCGTTTTTAAATTACTAAGCGCCGCTTCTGCTGACTCAACAATGTGATTTATTCGATTTGCTCAAAACTCTGTTTGGATTTAATTGATTTTCGATCATTCGCTCGTTTTTTCATACTTCTACAGTTTACAGGGTCTACCTAATATTTACAATCTACAATCTATTAAGATACATAAAGTCAGGACATATCTTAACTATTATTTTATTGTTATCTGATTGCGCGTTTATTCGCGTTAATGTGGAATACAAAATAATGGGCTATTTTGTAGGAAGATAAATAGATGGATTAACTCTTTATCAGGCAGATTGGGAAAGAATTAAAGGAAGTATGATTTTTACTATTTTCATACAAAATTTTAGAAAACTTGAACCAACCGTTTGAGCGTGAAGTGCGAACACACACACACATTTTTGCTTCTATACTATTTGCAGGATAAAATTCAATTTAATAATATAACAAAGTGTACGTACCTTAAATTTAACACTATGCTTACATGGAACACGAATGAGATAGTATATAAACGTTGATAAACAGCTGAGCCCTGCACTAAGTACCTCTTTATTTTTAATTAAGTATCTACAATGATTATAACGCAATTATTGCAGTCATGTCCAATGGGAAGTATGCATCTCTGATATACAAGCTTCCATGCTTAGTTTGGAGATGCAGGTTCATTTACGGTAGCTCTTAATACTAAATATTATGTAAAAAACTATAGGTACATAAGAAACATTTTGCTACGAATTGTCAGAACACTAACCGTACAAATAAATGATTTGATTTGATTTGAGGTCCTGTATATCTATATATATGTATATCTGTATATCAAATACAAACAAGTGGTGTATATGTAATACAAATAAGTGGTCAAATACATAAAACAGCCTTTTTGTTGTGATTGTTATAGGTTCTCATATTTTGCCAACAACGATCGAAACTAAAATAAATATTGGTTCCTCCAAAACCAACATTCAATTTCAAATATAAAACCTGTGCCCTGGCAACAAACCAAACAGCCGGCCATACTTCAATCTCACATGTCCCCCGGTCGGTACCGACCCACCTGCGTCCGAGTCCTAAATAGATTTGGTTAAACCGTGTCCCTTTCTATAAATTAACTGTCCTTAAATACTCGAGACCCCTTCGTTCCAGGCAAAGATGATATAGCCCAATTGATGGTGCATAGCGTACCCCGCTTCCGAAACATATCTTGAAAAACAAGTCATTGGTGTAGGGCATCAAACCTCGGGCCGTGAATAGAAAAGCAGACGTTTTCCATCTCCAGCCATACGCGTATTTGATAATCTCTTATAAATAATAATTGAACATAAAATTATCCATAGTCAATAAAAAAAACTACTAATATTTCAATATTCCTATTAATTTTTAATTGAAACTCGTACGTGATTCGTCACTTACTTTTCCGCATAATGCGCTACACACTCATTTTACGTCTAAACGTAGTGATACTCGCGTTAATCCGGGTTAAAACTAGCCTATGTGCTAATCCATGGTTTAAAATATCTCCATGCCAAATTTCATCGAAATCTGTTCAGCTGTTTGAGCGTAAAGAAGTAACTAACGTACACACTTACTAACAGACTTTCGCATTTATAATATTACTAGTTGCGCCCCGCAATGTTACCTGCGTTAATCCGAGACAAAAGAAGTTAATCCTGAATAAAATTGAGCCTATCCAAGGTCTAACCTATCTTCAAACCAAATTTCATAAAATCGGTTCAGCAGTTTGAGCGTGAAGAAGTAACAAACATACACACACAAACTCCTTTCGCATTTATAACGTAACTAGAATAAATATAATCAATTAGTACATTTGAAATCCTTAACTTCTCTCTACAGATACGCACAATTTTTCTGTAATCCGTAAATGGGTTAATCAGGAATTAAAGAAATTATAACGAACACGCGACAATTAAAACACGACACTCTGTTGAACTCTTTAGTCCGTCCTGCTCTACCGCACGGATATATTATAGCTCTATCCTTTGCTAGCACCCCGTCCCACGACCGCAGAGGTGAAGAGCGCTAATATAAGACATTGCATCGCCCATCAAGTGGGATACTAACATTATCGGCACCCGTTCTTTCGGGCCCTGATTTAATTCCGTATTCTCTTTGGTATCAAATTGGGATAGAATATTCGGTCTGGCCTTAACCACGGGTTAAATAAGTGTTACTTTGTAGGCTTTGCCTCTCAGATGGAATATTTAACAGCTAAAATACTATCCTATCTAATATTTAAGAGCCGGCTAAATGGTAAACCGTGAAATGGAAATATGGGCAACGATTCCGCAAGGATTTAAATATTATAATATAACTCTCGGGTGGTTTAGGTAATCTAGGGTGATTTGGTTACAACTGTAATGCTCTCTCTATGATATGTATATAATAAATAGACTACCATTTTTCTGTAGAAGCCGCGATGAGGCCAATCATACATTAAAGATATACTTAATCTATTTTTCGGTCTCGCTTTGATAATGAAACGTTAAAATTTGTAGCATTCATTTTTTAAATGAGCTTGTTCTAAAATTCAGTATTAAAAATATCTTGTGAAAAGACATACACATTAACTGATATTTATTCCTGAGAATTAAAAGTCGGGATAGGAGCAACACTGCGATTTGGTTGTTGTATTTCTTTCAATAAACCATGTTTTTTTTAACGTACTTATACTCTATTATACGTGATCCGTGGGTCGAATGATACGTTAAATTGTAGGTCCCTGCTGCTAGACTTAGTACAAGCAGTCGTTTGGCCAAGTTAGAGGCATTTGGGTGGCTTGAAAAAGTCTTGACACCAGAGCTTGGCCACTTTGCTCATACGAAGAAAAAGAAGTTTAACGTGTCCTAAAGAAACAACTTTTATTTTACGACTTTTAGAAATTCGTATTAAATTGTAAGCTGGTTCACACAAAAAGCCAATTAACGGCAATATGTATGGAAAAGCTAAACTTCAATTTGCGATTAATACAATTGCGAAGATTTTCTGATACTCACTTCATCCAATAAACCAGCTAAAATTTTAGCTAAAAATACTGTGTGGTCAAGTTCCAAAGTTTCCATATCATAAAGCTGAAGCTAGATTAAAAATCTGAATAACCGTAAGAACTAACACTTGAAGTAAACACCAATAACTTAGCGAAAGCATCGAAAACACCATTATTACAGCCATGAAGTTAAATCAAAGCGTGGTTATCCAGTGCCGCCAACTTTATTCAGATTCGAGGCGAGACATGGCTCGGACAGTTAGTTATGGAGGTATTATGCTTGGCCGTAATATATGGAACCACGAGATGTATGGCAAATGTATGGAAATGTACAGTCGACAACACAAGTGTTCGGCTTCTTTTTTGAAACGCTTAAAATGTCGTGGTGGAAAAAACTAACAGGCATAACAACACCAAGATGTCTAATATACATATGTATATTTAAAAGTAAGTTAAAAATCTGGCTCGTTCAAAGTACGTTTTACTCAATAATTGACGAGTTTTTTAGTAGCCAAATGAAAAGCTTTCGCTATACTATACCGGAGCAATAGATAAATATAAGATAGGTATGTAATTATATTGCCATATTTAATTAATTATTTTGTTTAAACTGTTTACATTGTATTTAATGTTGACATTCAACTACTACTGACTTGTAAATATAATAATTTACCAACTAAGTTGTTTATCTGTATCTCAGCTTTTACCTCCACTTTTTACACCTTTGTAACTCAAAGAGTTATAATTGCGTAGAAACGGTCACACTTAAATTTTAATAAAAGTTGGATCAGTGTCCAACAGTTTCGGTGCTGTCTAAGCACCTTCTTCAGGAGTATCACAGGGACCATCACCGATGAGATCCAGCCACGCAAACTTACGTGAACAGTACAGAGTTCAAATAATCATTGTTATCCAAAATATCACATTATGAAAATATTAAAAGATTTTTTTTACGTATTTTCGTGTCGACTGTACCCTAATGGCGATTATAGAACAAAAATAACGCTCTAGGTGCTAACACTAGTTAAATCATGCAAGATACAATTTATGTGCTCCCGTACGTGCCCGGGTTTGCTCGCATAAGCTAGTTTTACTGCAGCTCTAACAATTTACTAGCTTTATGGGAGAAAATTCAATTTTATTTTAATTTCTACATACTTTCTTCGCTCGTAAACTGGAAGTGAATTTTCGAATTTCGAATTTCAACGTGCAGTTGTGAAGGTTTTACTATCCTTATAAATTTAGAAATAATGGAGTCTTATGTAATCTGTTTTTGTTCTTATTTGTATTATCAAACAAATAATAATCCGATAAGAGATCCTATGTTTGTAGTGTATATAATAGTAATCAGCCTACTATACGTTCCCACTGCTGGAACTCGAGACCTTCTCTCACTAGAAGAGAGTTATAGGCCATAATCTACCACGCTGGCCAAGTGCGGGTTGGCAGATGACACACGTCGGATTTTGGAGTCCTCTAACGTGTCGGTTTCCTCACGATATTTTCCTTCACCGTCAAGCGAGTACAAATCCACACATAACTTGAGAGACAGTTATTGGTGTAGGGCTGAGATCGAACCAGGGGCCGTCTCATTAAAAGCAGACGTGTGTACCACCGAGCCACACTCGCTTTTTTCTTTGTAATGTACTCATTAGGAACTGGCATATTAGTAAGAAGTCTTAAAAGTAACCCAATAAATCAACATCTTGATTTTCTTCTATTTATTAGCCGATACTACATAGAATAAAAAAGTAAGTATAATAGGAAAAAGAAATATTTTCTACAGTTATTAATGTAGTATATTGGATAACAGAAATAAGTGATAGTAGGATCTGTTCTAGGCTAACTAAGGTGATCTTACGCGATCAGCGAAGTTGAGCAACAGTCGATACGGACACTCTTTGGATAGAGACACCCATTTACAATACTGTCTTTTAAAAATAACATTATCGGCTGGACGCTAACGTGGGTCGAATGACACGGTAAATCGGTAGGTCCCGGCTGTTAGTCTTAGTACGACAAGCAGTCGACAAGACAAGTCAGAGGATTTTGTGCGGCTTGAAAATCTGTCGACACCAGATCTCAGCTACTTTGCTCATACGAAGAAAGAGAAGACTGAAATAATTACTTATGATATAATTAGAAATTAAATATGTCAAATTAGCTGAAGACTAATTGAAAACTTAGTATTATTTTTGACATTACATTAATACTTGTAATAAGGCCTGCTCAAAGCCGCATCCTGATTTGGAGTCACTCAAGGCATCCTTGATTAAGGCAGCCGCCGATATTGACATGGACCTCGTTCGTGCCGCAATAGATGACTGGCCGCGCAGATTGAAGGCCTATATTCATAATCGCGGGGGTCATTTTGAATAAACTTTATTACCATAAGAATCTATGTTTTATGTAAGAATCTAAGTTTATGTAAGAATCTAAGTTCATTTTGATATATATGAATGGTTACATAAATATTAAACATGTCTTAATTATCTCATATTACACAAGTAACAGAACTTATGACCTGACTAAGTATATTATGTAAATAGATTTGCGAAAAAGAAAAAATAAAACCTAAATGTGTAATTAATTATATTTCAGACTCAACTTTTAGTTAAGTACAAAGTTAATTGGTCATTTCAGTGTTAGCCAAGTCAGCGCCATAATTTTAACGAATATTCGGTAAAGGCGTCTTATGTAATTAACCGAAAACAAATCTTTGGAGGCAATAAAGTTGATTCATTAAACAATTTTAATTTGCAGTATTTCATCGAAGTCGTTTTGAGAGTTGGTGCAAGTGAAAAGGGTCGTGCGGTTAAGTTAATAGATAACCACTACACTTTTTTTCTTTGTTAACCTGGATGTCATCGCAAATTGTTATCTTTTCAAGTGCCCTTATTACAAATACATGTAAATCAATTTATAAATGTACTCAACGTACATGTTTAATTAAATTTTCGATGTCATGACGACCTCATTGGCGTAATGGTTACCATGTCGGACTGCCAATCAGAAGGTTCCGGGTTCGATTCCCGGCACGGCCCACACCTTTGTGCTGAATTAAATTTGTTGGCTGTCGGTCTGGGTGTTATATATGTATCTATATAAAATATGTATGTATGTATATGTATGTAGTATATCAGTTGTGTTAGCAACCTTGATATGAACTAGAAATGGTTCGGTATGATGTTAACCTGCCGTGTATGATATGTGTCCTAATATTTATTATTATGTCGAGACTGGAATAACTGGCTCTTTAGAACGTTACGGATTTCTCTGCAGTTCTGGTTTTCAGACCAAACTTTAGAGACACGTTATATTGATGGGTATTGATGAAATTTAAGTGAAGAAAATTAAAATAGCAAACATATAAACAAACGATAAAAGGTATAAATATCGTTTACCAAATAATATACATCATGATATCGCTTAGTGGATTGCAATCAAGGGCTAGCCTAATAAATGTAAAAAAGTGCAGGTAAGCTAAGAAGCTGCCGGAACTTAGCTAAATCACATAACCATTACGTGCTTCGGATAGTTTTTTTTTCAACATGAAAGCAAAAGTGCTTACTCTATGTGTACTCGTACTTTTTCTTTTTCTATTTCTATTAATGAGACGCATGTTTGTGCATTTATTCCCGCTCTCCGCCCATGCTCTGCGCCCATCCCAGAGACTGCTTTAGTTACATCATAGGAATATTAATTTTTGCCCTGGGAAACGTTCCATGATGAATTTTATTATCTCGAAAGTCCCAACTGAATCCAAATTGGAGCATTACTGCCAAATTGATATCACACTAGGCTCGACTAGCAATCATTTTGTTCTCGGGAAGATTTTTGCTGATTTATGGGGGTTCACAATTATAAAGTAATGGGGGTTCTTTCGATTGTCTTTTAATGGTGCTTCTTATACTTGAGGCTATTACGGTTTTGTTTAGGTGTTCTATTGTTTCGAAGGTGTTGCGTGATGGGAACATTAATAATGAATTTCCGTTTCTGGAATTAATTAAGAAGATAATGAATGTAACTCGCATTAATTCTTCTTCTTCGTATGAGCAAAGAGGCCAGGTCGAGAGTTTTCAAGTCTCCCGAAGACCTTTGATTTGGCTTAACGACTACTTGTACTATGACTAACAGCCGGGACTTACAATTTAACGTGTCATCCGACCCACTGTAGCGCCCAGATGGAAATGCCACTTGAAAAACGATAGTCTTGAGCATGGTCACCCATCCAAACACCGTCCGCATCAACCGTTGCTTAGGTTCGATGATCGCGTCAGATCACCTTAGATTGCCGAGCTACAGGCGTTACTACTCGCGTTAATAAAGAAAACATTTGAAAGTTCGCTTCCTCCTTGGTTACGAGAGTGAGAGGACATGAATATTGAGCTGCTTCTTTTATTGATTCAAGTGTACTTGTCTCAAGACATCTGAAATAAAGTATTATGTATGTAAGTAGAATAGGATAAGCAAAACAAACCTTACTCTATCTCAATTATTATTTGTCTTAATAACAATAACTATAACGAATAGGCCGTAACATAATCTGGAGCGCTAATTAACGTCGGTAATGGACCATAATTTAGCCAAATGTCCGAGATAATTGATATGTCCGTCTTTATGTATGTCTGTCTTGCTTATTATATCTGTTAGGATGACTAAACTGCTTTGGACCGTGATTGGTACATATTTTATGCATAATAGGCTTTTGCTTAACCACAACGCATCTGATGTTAAGTGATATAAAGGTACAGATATTCTTATTTTCCTTTTAAAGTGCAAACTCCTCTCCATCCAAAGGTTGCCTGGAAGAGATCGCTTTAAGCGATAAGGCTTTGAGAAGAAATTGACAAGAAATTTTGGCACACTAATTTGTAATTTGTGTGCCAAAATTTACGCTTTCTTTTTCACTCTTTTTTTTAAATTTAATGTGTCCGTCCAATAAAGAATTTTCTATCTATCTATCTAAAGTGTGCCCGTACATACATTTGTGTAAATTTATTACAATCCGATTAAGAGGTACTAATGTTGTCATTTTTTTAGTTCAATTTTGACTTAATTAATTTAATAAAGAATTATGTATGTAACGTGTATTTATAATAAATAATAAATCTTTCTTTATACATAAACAATGTACATAATTAGTCCTAACTTAATTTGACGACATCACATGGTATCCTTTTATTAATAAGGAGGATACGTTATGACGAATAAAGGATTTTCTGTTTTATTATGTTCTATTCATGTAATAGTAATCGTAAATAGTATTTTATTAACAATGTGTGGAACGTTATAGAAACACTGTGATATTGAGTTTAAGAATAGAGCGCGTTTGTCTAGAAGAAACCGGTTCAATCTCGCCTTAAAGGCAGTAAGGTTGTAGTTTATTACACTGTGTTATGACGAATTTTGCATGGTACATAAAAAAATCAAGTTATTATTTTCCGTTTTTTTTTTTATTGATGGGTTTGTACAGTTCCGTAACGACTACAAGTAAATTTATGTTTTTTTATCCGTTCCAGAAAATCAATCTAATAGTTTCAATAGCTTAAGGTATATTAATCTCTCTCGCATTGTACTACGCTTAAAACATGTTCCATTGACCGCTAAACGACTCAGCAATCATAGTGTACTACGGAATAAAACGAAGCTCTACGTCATTGCTACGAGCCTAGCTTTCGTAGACGGTCTACGAAGTCTCTACGCTAGGTCTCCTAGCAGCTTAATAAAATGGTCAATGAATTCTTCTTAGTTCTAGCGTTTACGACTATCAAGTAATCCGTGTTTTTTTTAAAGTCATTTTTGGTAGATAATTTTTACAACATTACAATCTGTAGAAAATATGAATCCAAAATATGTAGTTATTTTCATTTTATTTCGTTTTGCTTCGTTTTGTTTCGTTTTTTCGTTTCGTTTCGTTTCATTTAATTTCATTTTATTTTTTATTTTTTTTAATATGCTTTTTTATGTATGTTCACCGATTTCTCAGCCATTAGTGAACCGATTCTCAAAATAATTTTGTATGAACGTTCGAGTATCATACTAGGTGATAATATGACATATGATATCAAATTATCCCGGGCAAGCACAAGATTCCCTACCACCATGCAATGGTTTTTTTTGCTTTCTTTACCGGATCAAACCCCACGACCCTCAGGTCGTAAGGTAGCCGCACGCCAGACTAAGCCAGCAGTCAAGAACGATGGCCGCAAGAGCTTCTGGGCACGTTTAATGAAACTAATTGAACTAGTCACAAACAAAGGCCGAGAAGTATTGGAGTCGTGGCGGCTCACGGTAAACTTGTCAAACAATTTGCTTCCGATTATTTCTTATTACAACTCAATCGAGCAGATGATGGCGGTAAGCAGTTACGCGGAACTTGCTTCGGGCATCGCGGATTACTCTCATCTTTGAGCATAGATTCTTTCCATAAGTAGGGCAATTTTTTTAAAATTGATATATGCGAAATCTTTAAATTGCAGTTTCATCATTTCAAAAAATCATTTAAACGCTTAGAGTTATTAAAAGCACCGGAGATCTCATCGCACTGCGCTATGGCACTTCCCGAATAGCTGACTAATTTGCCAACGACGGTCAAACGCCGCCTTCGTCCACCCCGGACTCGATGAAGCAGGTGTCGGAGCCCCATCTCCGAACACTCTCGAGTCTGATGCCCCTTTTAGTCGCCTCTTACGACAGACAGGGGCAGTTCCGCAGGCTTATTCTTTCACCCAGGCTGCACGTTTAGCTCAAACATATTCGTATTTAAAAATAAATGAAGATATCATCCTAATGAAGATGCAAAAGAACTGACAAGACAGTCTTCTTATTCATTTTCTCTATGACATATTTTAAAATTAATTTAATTTATAATTTAATATAAAATGGGACTTGATTCATAAATAAATGAATTTGAATTTGATGATAATAATAATGATACATATAACGGCATGGATAAATTTACATATCACAGTGCCAGTGAATTAGAATTGAAAATTCACATTGAATCATATCATATACTTTTGTAATGTTTTATATTATTTGACTTGTAACTTTGGTGTTATCAATAAATGATTTGTATTTGTATTTGTAAGCCTATTGTGGTATCTACGGGTGTAATCCGTTACAAACATAATCGGTTATGAACAAAACATGCTGACTGGACTTGATTAGCAATATTGTGTAGCAGTTATACACTAGTGGTTAGCTGATTAGAGAATTAATGAATGAATTATTTATTGTCTATGAAACTAGGTACAATAGGTGTTATATTGATTGTCATTAAAAACTTTATAACTAAATTAAATATTATTCCGCTAGTTTCTACCCAAAGGGTTTATAGACTCTTGTCTATAAACCCTTTGGGTCAGTAGTTCGTAGGTATTTATATCATATTTTACATAACTTTTTTATCATTTAGGAAGAATTAAATAGGTTTTTTACATATATACGCATTAACTTAGATTTAAACATGTGAGAATTTACAGTGCATTTAATAACATTACGTATTTTATTATAAATAAAAGGCGCCAAACCGAACACACTGTTAGATAGATATGCTGTTTTAGTAACAAAGTGTCTCATTTTACCTTCCTATCTACTCTCAACGGGCCACATTTCGAAGAGCTCGGGATTTGACCTTATGAATACAGCTATTTCGCTTATATACATACATGGTAACATGGTACAGTCAGTATATTAAGGCGTATGAAATGTTGAAAGAGAGCTCTGCATGATGCTAGTCAATGGAATAAACCTCAGCGATGACAGTTGAGCCGGGTGTGCCGCCACCACACAACCTGAAGTTTATGGGTTTGATCCCCAAAGAGCTTAAACTGTGAAAAAAACATCGTCATCTGAACATCGTGAGGAAACCCTTACTTCTTCTTCTTTGTATGAGCTAAGTGGCCAAGCTCGGTTGTCTAAAGTTTTCAAAACACCCTAAGGCCTTTGACTTAGCTTGACAACTGCTTATACTAAGACTAACAGCCGGGACTTGCAATTTGACGTGTCATTCGACCCATGGTAGAGCCCAAATAAGTATGCCACTATTAAAACGACAGTTTTGTCCTTGGTCACCCATCAAAACATCGTCCGCATCGACCGTTGCTTATCTACGATGATCGCGTCAGATCACCTTAGCTAGCCGAGTTACAGGCGCTACAGCCCCTTATAAACAGCCCTTTACTGTAACAGGCACAAAACGCAACGACAAAATAAAAGTTTACACCCCCACCTTTGGTTTTTTTGTCTGTTTTTTTGTGTTCGTATAAAAGTTGTCGTCGGCCGCATAGTGGCCCGCCCCTAACTTCCTAACCTATAACGAGACAACTTCGCCACAAAGAAAACTTTGTATCGGTTCCTTGCAGATATAGAGTACTGGAAGTGATAGCCATCATCATCATCTACAGTATTTTTTTTGCGATTTTTGTCTGATGCTGTTTTATATTGTATGCTATACAAGCAACAGCTTTTCAATGGTTGTTTCATTTTAGTATGAGCAAAGTGGATTTTGCTCTGGTGTTGAGTTTTCTAGTCAACCAAAAGTCTCTGACTGGACTTAAGTTCATGCTTACAAAAACCATAGACAAAAATATGTATATTTTGTATACGCTACAACTAACTGGCGGGATCTATAATTAACGATGGATAACTCGTTAATTATAGATCCCGCCAATCGGATAGCCTTGGTGGTGTTCAAATCAAATCAAATCATTTATTATTTATTTTTATTTTATTTATTTATTTACATTGTTTCCAGTAATATTTAACATATAAATTCACCTTAAAAATTAAAATAAATTTAAACCTTACGGCATCGCGCCGTACTGGGCAAGTCAAATTCCAATCATTGAATATTACAATTAAATTTATATACACAGGCATAGAATATAATAGATAGTCAAATTACAAATTACAATATAATTTAATAGGGCAAGTCAAATTATAAATTACTATGTCAATGTTAAGTTGTAAATGCCACTTTTTAAATAAGTATCTTACATGATCCCCCATCCAAAGAATGTCCACGTAGACCGTTGCTTAACCATGATGATTACATCAGATCAACGGCTTTTGTGGCGTTATGGAAAGAGTAATTATTAGTAATGTAGTAAAAGTAGTTAAACTATATTAAGGGCCTCAGGCGGCAAGGAAAAGCCAACCAAGGGCCAATACTGGAGCTTATTCAATTAGCTCATAAAAAGGAGGGGTAGACGTCATCCAATGCTCACGTTTGTCACATCCAGGCTTACGTAGAAACTTTACCTAAGTTTTGTATCGGAACAAAACTGTCTCGGCCAGGTATGGCAACTTGTAAAACTTGGGCTAGTGTTGCCAGTTTGTTTTTGTTATAAAACTACCGTGAATTTGTGATTGGGATTGATTTTAGGTCATTTCAATATCAATGTTTTGGTAAACAAACGGACTGTTTATGCTTTTGGCCTAGTTAAATTTTTATCGTGAATTCATTTTTTATTTCACTTTTGGAATAAGAAATTATTTAAGCTGAATTAAAAATTTAAAAATCTTTAGACTTCAGCGTAGCTTTTGCGTCAGCCCACTATACGTTCCCACTGGCTGGGATTTGGGGCCTTCTCTCACGAGGAGAAAGATATAGGCCATCCATCACGCTGGCCAAGTGCGGGTTGGTGGATGACACACGTCTTCGGATATTGTGGTCTTCAAACGTGTCGGTTTCCTACGATGTTTTCCTTCACCGTAACCCACACATACTTAAAATACTGACAATACATACTTTAAAAACAAGTCATTGGAGTAGGGCAAGGCTCGAACCAAGGGCCGTTTGATGGGAAAGCAGACGTTATTACCACCGAGCCACACTCGCTTTTTACGTCAGGCAATCATAAGTAAAATAAAATAAATAACTCGTACTATTCTTACATGTCATTTACATTTACGTCGGTTCATTATTACATTATATTTTTTTTTTATTCACAATTATATTTTTACTAATTACAATAAATGTATCAAATTAGAAACAGTTTCCCCCAAACAAGCCCCATAATACGTTCGCGGTGTATCACAGGTTAATTATAGAGATTATAATCTACGTTAGATGAACATACAAGATTATAACTGTGCATATATTGAAACTGTGGTTAATTGACAATTTGGATTGGGATTAAATTATTAACTACTCCTATTCATATTAGAGGGAATATTAAACAGGTTTACTATCCTACTAATATCATCATTATCATAAGCCTCTATCTTCCCACTGCTGGTGTCCTGCCCATCTCCATTTCAACTTGGCAATCCGTATCCCCACGTCTTCGACTTTTGTACGTCGTTGAATTCCAACGTTGGGAATACGGTCTACCAAGCGTATTTCTAACATGGTCCGTGCCATTGCCCTTTGGGCTAGCCGGATCTTATGGATATGCTCCTTAGTAATGGGCCATGTTTTGGAACTATAACAACTAACAATTCTACTTGTATAATAAATGCGAAAGTTTGTATGTGTATGTTGGTAACTTCTTCACGCTCAAACGGCCTAAACGATTTTGGTATGGAAATAGGTTAGACATTGGATTTACACATGGGCTACTTTTTATTCCGAAAACATAATTGATCCTAAGTTGATTATCTCATAATCCGCTGGTCGCAGCTAGTGTATTAATGATAGCTGAATAAGAAAAAGCTTATTTAGGTTTAATGAATTAAATATCGGTACTAAACAGCAAACTCTTGTTTTTCACCAAAAAAATCTTGCATAAGCATAAGCAGCTTTGCCTTGGAGCCTTCTCTTACAAGGATAGAAATATAAGCCAAAATCCACCACGCTGGCACAGAATAATAACTTGTATTTCGTACGCTGGCCAAGTGCGGGTTGGCGAATGACACACCTTTTTGGATATTGTGGTCCTCAAACATGTTGGTTTCCTCACGACGTTTTCCTTCAAGAAAAATCGGTGTAGGGCTAGGATCTAACCAGGGATCGTTAGATTGAAAGCAAGCGTTTTTCCCACAGAGCCACACTCGTTTCACAACGACGACACAATAGCGCGACAATTAACAAAATAAGACTCAATAAAAGCGGAACAGATAAGGCAGTACTAAATGGCTGGACCGGCAACGGTCCACAAAAGGCATCTAATAATCAAAACGGAAAGCTAAAGGCGAACTCCGTAATCCGTCGGTCGAAACACAAACTATTATGACTCTTATTATTGTTCTAATAAGCCGCTCAGCTACTGCATATTTGGGAGTTTCACAACCACCCGCCGAGAGCCGAGAAACATCGCTAGTGACATACCCACTGCGCTCGATTCAGGGAAATGCCAAGAAAATAAATAAATCGATATACCCACTGCGCTCGATTTAGGGATAACGCCAAAATAACAAATAGATATTTCTTAAAAAAAAACATAAAAAAGATATACAATTTATTGATAATATCAAATTATAAGTCAAGAGTGAGATCTAATAGCAATTCATACAATTTCGTCTGAAATCATTAATAGGTATGTTTATTGTATCCGACTCAATAAATTCGTTATACTGTATAAATGGGTGTTAAATATAGTATATCTAGATAAAATATGTACTTTATGTATATATTAGTTGTGTTATCTTGCATAACACAAACTAGAAATGGTTTAGTATGGGGCTAGCCAGCTGTGTGTGAAATGTGTCATAAGAGGCCTTCGTGTGGTATGAAAACTCTCGACACCAGAGCTTAGCCACTTTGTTCATACGAAGAAGAATAATAATAATAAAAAAATAACAACGCCGGAGGTTGAAAGCGTTTGAATACTTAGTGCTCTCAGCATTATGCTGAAGTTGCTCCATTTGTGCACTCACTATTAGTGATCTATGTATACCAATATTAAAAGCAGGAAGAGTTAGATTTTTTGTTTGTTTGTTTGACGTAAATAGGCTTCAAAACTACTGGACCGATTTGAAAAATCCTTTCACCGTTGGGAAGCTACATTATCCCTGTGTAACAAAGGATATATTTTGTTTCTCTTTGCAACTTAGATTATTTTATAGCCCGTGCGAAGCCGGGACGATCTGCTAGCCTATTATAAATTGTAAGTGATTTTTTTTTCTTATGCACAATAAATATATTTTTCTTCTGTCTTTTACTTTTTTCCTGGAATCTGTGGCAGTACGTACACCTCTTCAGGTCCTAGAAGTGAGTAAATTGAGGGGTCAGCGCTGGCTGGACGCGGCTCTCAAAACAAAGCACGGATTGTAAGAAAATCCGGCGCGGGTCCCGTACCTTGCATTCGCTTTACCAAATTACTGAAATTTCATTCGGCTTGCGGACGGAAAGGACGGAGCTACGAAGAGAAGTAATGGACACCGTGGATGCGGTACTTTGAGCAGGGTAAGTGTGCTCAATTGGCGTTATAGCTTAGGAGAAGAAGAGACATAAGAAAAGTTTCAGTCAAGCGTAAACTAAGGTACTCGTACTAATATGCATATTCAACATCAAAAGCCTATACTGCTGGGCATAAGTCTTTTTTAAGCTCAGAAACACATGCATATTATTACTCCCATTAGACCGTATTATGACGACCTTGTTGGCGTTATGGTTGCCATGCCGGACTGCCAACCAGAGCGTCTTGGGTTGGATTGCCGGCACGGCCAACATCTTTGTGATGAACTGAATTTGTTAGCTGTCGTTCTGTGTGTTACGAGTAAAACTGTACCTATACAAAAGTATTTTTGTAAATAAATGAAGTATATCAATTGTGTTAGCAACCATTATAAAAACTATAAATGGTTTAGTTTGTTAAAAAGATAAATAAAATATTACCATGCGAAAGTGGCAGAATAACTGGCAAAGTCGTGGTACTTCCTCGATCAGTTTCTAAAACAAATAAAATATCCCTATAAAAATATAATATCCATATAAAAATACATAAAATTAGTCATAAGGTTATTTCATGATTTTATTTGATTTGATGTAGCTTTTTCAAAAAATATATAGAGTTAAATTGCCGCATCACCCAAATCCTGTATTCACGTTCTATGCTCAGAATACAGAAAGTACCAGAAGCCGCGTTCATCTGTATTTGCGATCTACACGCTGTGTCCAAAAATCAAAACAATGCCCCCCGCCCGCGTCACTTCCCACCCGCGTAATGTTCTAGCTCAGGCATTATGTGCCCGTTTTTAGGGTTAAATTTGGGAGTCCAGGAGGTGAGATACTAATAGAATAAAAATTGTCCTAATCTTTATTAATTATGTACCTACCTAATTGTCTCAAGAAATTGATAGATTTATTGAATTTAATAAAACGCTTTAGAAAAAAATACATTTAATTTCCTTTTTGCTTAGTAAGCTTTTTATAATATTGTCTCTTAGAATTTGAACTTAGTAACAAAAATTTAAATTTAGATAAATGATGAAATCTTATGTCTAGGTATTTTTCATAGATACTAACATACTATTTAATAGGACTATTTGGTTATGTACACACAGGCTGCTCTGATGTTTTATACTTTCTTTTTCAAGTCGGTTATTTTATATTAAATTAATTATTAATATTCTACAATGAATAAAAGCCCTCAAGAGGTAATAAAAAGAAGGGTAAATCAAAACTCTTATACTGGCAACACTAACAAGATGGATGCCTCATTATCTATGACAATTGAAAACATAGAAATTTATTCAAAGTTGATACCTAAATACGATACTTACACGTGAAATGTGATCCCATCCTGTTTCTTTTATAGACCCGCTGCATTTTATAGGTAGGAACGACATAAGACGGCATAATTTAATTAAATTGGTACAGCGTCGTACGTCCCGACGATCACAGAGTGACTGATCGGTCGCGCGTCAAACTACTCCATTTTGGAGTAGTTTTAGTAGCCTCAGTTTTAGGCGCGCTCACGGTTTCTGGTTCTTTCTGTATTCTGAGGTTCTATGTAAGAATTTAGCCAGTTTTATAAAAGCGAAGCGAGCGAAATGAGCTTAGCGCCGGATCGCGGCGAGTGGCGGCTGCTTAGTGGCCGGCCCCAGGGTACACTGTATTCGCTGCAGTACTCACACAGCCTCCGCTCCTTCACTCCATACTCGCTTTGTTGAAAAGATAATTACTACTCGGAGAATTCTAGCCAGCTACAGTAGGTTCAGTACATGGAGATGCCTGGAGTTAATTAAATATTGGAACGAATTTCCTTATCGCAAATTGTGAAAGGGGCTAGACAGAAAAAATAGTTACGAAAAGTTGTCACTACACTTTTTGCTATAGTAAGCTGTGCGGCGTGCGCATTTTTCTCTGTCTCTCTTATAGAATTTTCATTTCCATTTCGCATTGAACAGTGTGGTGTCGATTATTAATTTAATGATTAATGAGATGAATGAACTTCGTTCCACCCGGGTGCCCCATAAAACTTCTCAAGTTCTTTTTTTTGACGTGACAACGTCTTAAATTAGGTTGCGGCTGGGAGTCACTTATGAAAAAGTGTAACGCCCGGTAACGTTACGATGAGTCACCGAACGAGAGAGAGGCCCGCCGAATGCCTTGCGTCTCT
This sequence comes from Mellilla xanthometata, assembly GCA_035578125.1. Classification (NCBI taxonomy): domain Eukaryota; kingdom Metazoa; phylum Arthropoda; class Insecta; order Lepidoptera; family Geometridae; genus Mellilla; species Mellilla xanthometata. The sequence goes on along the minus strand of JAPUBQ010000001.1, from coordinate 12,428,282 downwards.
CTCCCACTCAACTATGATCGGTCTGCCGCGCGCGCAGCACGCGGCAGACGTTGTCACGTAAAATCTTCGCCCGTAAAACCGACTTTACAGGCAACTATTTTTTTTTAAGAAATATAGAACATTCTGAACAAAAATTTATGATTTTTTCTAAAAAGTACTATAGTGTTAACTCTGGATTTATTACGTGATTAAATCACGATCTATTTCTATTAATGAATGATTTTTGCCTTTAACATATACACAGACAGCCTGGTTAGTTACAGCCTGATGACGTCATATAGACGGACACACAGACGTACCTACAGCGGAGTCTAGGGTCCCGTTTGGACTTTTAGATACGGAACCCTAAAAAAGACCCACCTTCGTGTACTGTAACACCTATAGCTTCCTTCGAATGGTTCCCTATCCTAAGAGTATGTATTGTGAAACAAGGTTTCTTGCTAAGATAATTAGAATTGAGAGAACGCCTTCTAGGTAACTACTTCCATTTAAGATTCAAGCGTGTAGTTTAGTTAAAAGCTGGCGCCAGGCTAAGTGTCCAACTCGGCTAAGTTATGCTAGCTCGGCTAGCGAGGATTAGCTAGCTAACTATCAACAGCTAGCTAGAAGCGACTAGTTTAGCAGAAGAACAGCCATTGTTTTGTAAAGTCACAATTATAAATCACTGCCGACTTTAAAAACCCAAGAGTCTACATCGATTAGAAAGAAAGAAACCGACGACCTCGTTGGCGTAATCCGGACCAATAATAATAATACCATGCCGGACTGCCAATCAGAAGGTTCCGGGTTTGATTTCCGGCACGGCCAACATCTTTGTGCTGAACTAAATATGTTGGCGGTCGGTCTGGCATGTCTGTATTTCAGTGTTATGGTAGCTAACACAACTGATATACTTCATACCTATACATTTTTTTATACTAACATATACATTTTTTTAACATAATTAGTTAAGCACAAAGATGTTGGCCGTGCCGGGAATCGAACCCGGAACGTTCTGATTGGCAGTCTGGCATGGTAACATTAACGCCAACGAGGTCGTCAGTTTAAGCAAGGATCTATGTGTTATAGTTTGTCTGTGATTCAAATTATGCTGGTTCAAAAAACTTCCGCTTTTATAAACTTTGTTTATTATTTCAAAAGCCCTTTTCTCTGTGAGTTTTATGTTGCATTGGATAGAACCCAGCACGTATCATGGTCAGGTAGATTAAAGGTACCTTACTTGACTTCCTCCGGGTTAGCGCAGAAAGTATCATATCGGCTCACGTCAAACGAAAATTGATCACTTTCGTCGGCGATCCTTTACACTTTTACCCTGTAATCCCTTTTCATCAACCACATAAGTAGATATACGGATACTGAATGAGAGAACAGAATAAGGCATGGCAGAGACTTAACACTAAACCTAGCTAGAACTTTAACTGATACAGCGATCGAAAAGCCACTGTATCAATATTAAGGCGCCTGTAGCTCGGCTAGCTGAGGTGACACGATCATCGAAGCTGAGCACCGGTCGATGCGGACGGTGTTTGGATGGGTGACCGTGCACAAAACTGTCGATTAAAAAGTAGCATATTAATCTGGGTGCTACCGTGGGTCGGATTACACGTAAAATTTTGGGTCCCAGCTGTTAGTTATTGTACAAGCAGTCGTTTAGCCAAGTCAGAGGCCTTCGGGCGGCTTGAAAATTCTTGACACCAGAGCTTGGCCTTGACTTACGAGTAGCTCATAATTACGATGAAGAAGAAGATTCGTCTGTCAATGTGTATATTAAGATGTTGATACTGGCGTAGAGGCTGCAATTTTGATCCAATCTTTAGAACATAAGTTTAACTGCATTATATTTTTTATCGTAGGTAAGGTGCATGTTTCCCATAAAAAGGGGGTAAGATTATTGTCGTGCTATTTGTTCATAGGCGATGATTATATTTGGTAGATCGAACAAATGCCTACTTAACAACTTATACTCAGTAACAAAGTTTTCTAAATAGGAATAAAATGGACCAAGTAGTGGTCGATAGACTTTTTCTGTGTGAATCCTTGTATTATCTCCTTTCTTTTTTAAAGCTGAAATGGCTCACCTCTTTTAAATTTTCTTTAACATAGTCCATTCCTACAAAACGGGGTCAACAAAGCAAGTTTTTTCGTGTCCATACCATTCAGTATTTACCGTAACCAACTGGAATTCTTCATTTCTACACAATAATTATCACTTACCGTAACAAAACTAGATTGACAGAAATACTACATTATTGTTATTGTGTCGTTTTTGTATTGACAAAAAAAATATATTTGAACCCCTTTGTTACAATACGTTAAGTTAGTTATGTTTTATATGTAGATCTGACAGGATCACCAAGACTATAATGATATTAATTAACTATGACATTTAAATTACACTTATGTATACTATATTGTTACTTATAATATAAATATTACTATGAATTTGTGTTATGTAAAATATTTTAACAATAAAGATGATTAAGATAGTGATTATGTCACTCAGTGCGTTCAGAACAAATAGTTAGAGTTGTCCATCTGGCCCTCGTTAATCTTCAGCCTCCAGTGCCCTGGGAGCAGCAACTTGATATTTCTCCGGCAGCCCAGGGCCCCAGGGAAGGATTTGAAGTTAGCTATATTCGACCTCTCGACCTCCCACGATGAAAAGGGCTATTTCCCGATAATCCTGCTGAATAATATTTGATATTCTTTTTACGACAGAATGCCGTTGCTAAAGTTATTTTTGAGACCACTCGAAGAAATGAAATACGAGTAAGGCGCTATTGTACCAAGTTCAGCCGTACCATAGAAATTTGCGCGCCTGACGCACGATGATAGCGAGTGTGGCGCGATGGTAAAAACGTCTGCTATTCAATAAGACGGCCCCTGGTTTGATCCCAGCCCTGCAATGACTGACAAAGTTAAATGTGGATTTGCACTCGCTTCACGGTGAAGGAAAAACATCGTGAGGAAACCGACATGTTTGAGGATCACAATATCCAAAGACGTGTGTCATCCGCCAACCCACACTTGGCCAACGTGATGGGTTAAGGCTTATTTCTCTCTCGTATTGTATTATATGAGAAGGCTCCAAGTCCCAACAGTGGGAACGTATAGTGGGCTGCTTATGATGCCTGACGCACGGCAGTAAGAAATTCACGAAACAAATTCATATAAAATTGACAAATAACAATATTGAAATTGTAAGCTCTAGCGATTCTAGATAATATCATTATGTACAGAAAAAAAAGATTTGTTTTAATTTCTTAATCAAATAGTATATTCATTTATTCATACATAGTACACGTCAAAAATCCTAATTAATACTCGATTTTTACTCAGTTCCCACTGACCTACGTCGAGAGTGAATCGGTTTCTTCTAGGTAAGCGCACTGAATCTTAAACAACAAGATCCCTAAACACCATGTAAGTTGAGAAAAGGCACCAGTCTTTCTTTTATTAAAAATAAATAGTACAAAAGTATATCGTGTAATGAGCAAGGACTGTGACGTAATATCTTGAGAACCATTTCAACATTTCCTTGAAACGGAATGAAGCATGCTGCGGCGACCTCGGCTGGAGCCAAGGGCAGTTCCACCCACGGCGAAAAGTGGTCATAGATTATAACACATGCTTATAGCTCAGAATACAGAAAGAACCAGAAGCCGCGTTCATCTGTAATTGCGAGCTACACGCTGTGTCCAAAAAACAAAACAATGCCCCCCGCCCGCGTCACTTCCCACCCGCGTAATGTTGCTAGCTCAGGCATTATGTGCCCGTTTTTAGGGTAAAATTTGGGAGTCCAGGTGATGAGATAATAAATAATAGAATAAGAATTCTCCTATTCTGTATTATAATTATGTACCTACCTAATTGTCTCAAGAAATTGATAGATTTATTGAATAAAAGACGCTATAGAAAAAAATACATTTAATTTCCTTTTTGCTGAGTAGGAACGACACAAGACGGCATAATTTAGTTAAATTGGTACAGCGTCGTACGTTCCGACGGTCACAGAGTGACTGATCGGTCGCGCGTCAAACTACTATATTTAAGAGTAGTTTTAGTAGCTTCAGTATTAGGCGCGCTCACGGTTTCTAGTTCTTTCTGTATTCTGAGGCTTATAGAAGCAAAATAAACTTTACCTAAGACTGGCTCGCAACCACCTTTATCTTCTTCTTCTAATATATAAAATTTCCATGTCACAATGTTAGTTACCGTACTTCTCCAAAACGGCTTGACCGAATTAAAAAAATATTATATGCGTATTCAGTAGGTCTGAGAATCGGCTACTATCTATTTTTCATACCCTTAAGTGATAAGGGTTGTTCACCCTTAAATTTTAAGGCTAAACAACGTTTGCCGGGTCAGCTATTCTAAACTATAGAATTTTTGGAGTTAGTAAGTAAATATGTTTTTTTGATCACGATGCGATTTCACCGATCTAAAGATCGGTGAGAAATCGCACCATTGCCGCATGGCGTTTTGTTAAAAACTGCTGGTCAAATTCTTTTTTTTTTTGTTATCTGAGCCAAAATGGTCTAGATAGAACGACATCTAACGGAGTTAGTTATATTAAAATCAAAATAACAAATGAACAACGGATTATATTATGTAGATGAAAACACCCGAAAGCCTTTGACTTAGCTTACGACTGCTTATACTAAGACTAACAGCCGGGACTTACAATTTAACGTGTCATCCGACCCATGGTAGAGCCCAAATGAGTATGCCACAAATAACTTATTGACTCAGGCGTTTCTTTTCGGAAATCCATTGTAAATAGATGACAAAATTAAATATTTAGTGTACTTCCGCTGTGATCCGAAATCCAAATTAAGACAAGTAAAGGAAAAATCAACAAAGATCAATTAACCAAGCTTAATTAACCAAGCTTAATTAACCAAGCTTAATTAATTAAGATTAACGTTACCTATGCTGACTCTTCGAACGACAAGTCGAGAGCTCGAAGAGTCAGCATCTCCTGATGATGCCTTGTGGTTAGGCGAAACACGTGTAGAGTTAAGAACTTCCGAATTGTGATAGGTAACGTTAATCTTAATTAATCTTAGTTAATTAATCTTAGTTAATTAAGCTTGGTTAATTGATTTTAGTTGATTTTTCCTTTACTTGTCTTAATTTGGATTTCGGATCACAGCGGAAGTACACTAAATATTTAATTTTGTCATCTATTTAGTATGCCACAATTAAAATGACAGTCTTTTGCATGGTCACCCATCCAAACATCGTCCGCATCGACCGTTGCTTAGTTTCGATGATCGCGTCAGATCACCTTAGCTAGCCAAGCTATAGGCGCTACAGCCCCATATAAACAGCCCTTTACTGTAACAGGCACAAAACGCATCGACAAAATAAAAGTTTACACCCCCACCTTTGGTTTTTTTTTTGTCTGTTTTTTTGTGTTCGTATAAAAGTTGTCGTCGGCCGCATAGTGGCCCGCCCCTAACTTCCTAACCTATAACGAGACAACTTCGCCACAAAGAAAACTTTGTATCGGTTCCTTGCAGATATAGAGTACTGGAAGTGATAGCCATCATCATCATCTACAGTCATTTTTTTGCGATTTTTGTCTGATGCTGTTTTATATTGTAGGCTATACAAGCAAAGCCTGTCAATGGTTTCTTCTTAATCTTTGCTTAGGTGCCTAGAGATTTCAAGCCATCCAAAGGCCTCTAAATTGACTTAAGTACATGCATACTCAAACCATAGACAAAATATGTATACTTTGTCTATGGTAAAACGTTAGTTTTACCATTATACCATTATACCTATTATAGATCCCGGCAGTTATGCCGGGATCTATAATTTAAAGTGTTATCCAAGCTTTGGTAGTGTTCAAATCAAATCATTTATTAATCTTACGGCATCGCGACGTACTGGGCAAGTCAATTTACAATTATTGAATATTACAATTTAATTTATATAGACATGCATAGAATATAAAAGATTGTCAAATTACAAATTACAATGTCAAATTATAAATCACAATGTCAACAAGGCAAGTCAAATTATAAATGACTATGTCAATGTTCAGTTGTAAATGCCACTTTTTAAATAAGTTTCTAACATGATCCCCCATCCAAAGAATGTCCACGTAGACCGTTGCTTAACCATGATGATTACATCAGATCAATGACTTTTGTGGCGTTATGGAAAGAGTAATTATTAGTAATGTAGTAAAAGAAGTTAAACTATATTAAGGGCCTCAGGCGGCAAGGAAAAGCCAACTAAGGGCCAATACTGGAGCTTATTCAATTAGCTCATAAAAAGGAGGTGTAGATGTCATCCAATGCTCACGTTTGTCACATCCAGGTTTACGTAGAAACTTTACCTAAGTTTTGTATCGGAACAAAACTGTCACGGCCAGGTATGGCAACTTGTAAAACTTGGGCTAGTGTTGCCAGTTTGTTTTTGTTATAAAACTACCGTGAATTTGTGATTGGGATTGATTTTAGGTCATTTCAATATCAATGTTTTGGTAAACAAACGGACTGTTTATGCTTTTGGCCTAGTTAAATTTTTATCGTGAATTCATATTTTATTTCACCTTTGCAATAAGAAATTATTTTAACTGAATTAAAACATTAAAAATATTTAGACTTCAGCGTAGCTTTTGCGTCAGCCCACTATACGTTCCCACTGGCTGGGATTTGGGGCCTTCTCTCACGAGGAGAAAGATATAGGCCATCCATCACGCTGGCCAAGTGCGGGTTGGTGGATGACACACGTCTTCGGATATTGTGGTCTTCAAACGTGTCGGTTTCCTCACGATGTTTTTCTTTACCGTAACCCACACATACTTAAAATACTTACAATACATACTTTAAACACAAGTCATTGGAGTAGGGCAGGGGTCGAACCAGGGGCCGCCTGATGGAAAATCAGACGTTATTACCACCGAGCCACACTCGCTTTTTACGTCAGGCAATCATAAGTAAAATAAAATAAATAACTCGTACTATTCTTACATGTCATTTACATTTACTCGTACGTCGGTTCATTATTACATTTTTTTTTTTTATTCACAATTATATTTTTACTAATTACAATAAATGTATCAAATTAGAAACAGTTTCCCCCAAACAAGCCCCATAATACGTTCGCGGTGTATCACAGGTTAATTATAGAGATTATAATCTACGTTAGATGAACATACAAGATTATAACTGTGCATATATTGAAACTGTGGTTAATTGACAATTTGGATTGGGATTAAATTATTAACTACTCGTATTCATATTAAAGGGAATATTAAACAGGTTTACCATCCTACTAATATCATCAACATCATAAGCCTCTATCTTCCCACTGCTGGGTATAGGCCTCCTCTCCAACACGTCATATAGTACGGTCTTCAGCCAGTTTCCACCAGCTCTTTCTAGCGTGCCTAACGATGTCATCTGACCATCGGGCTGGTGGTCTGCCTCTCTGTAGTTTTCCTTTACTCGGATACCACTCGGTGCCTGCCCTAGTCCACCTAGAGACTTCCCTACGCACCAAGTGTCCCGCCCATCTCCACTTCAACTTGGCAATCCGTATCCCACGTCTTCGACTTTTGTACGCCGTCGAATTCAAACGTTGGGAATACGGTCTACCAAGCGTATTCCTAACATGGCCCGTTCCATTGCCCTTTGGGCTACCCGGAAAAGCAATGTTTTGGAACTATAACAACTAACTATCCTACTAATATAATAAATGCGACAGTTTGTGTATGTGTATGTTGGTTACTTCTTCACACTCAAACGGCTTAAACGATTTTGGTATGGAAATAGGTTAGACATTGGATTAACACATAGGCTACTCTTTATTCTGAAAACATAATTGATTCTAAGTTGATTATCTCATAATCCGCTGGTCGCAGCTAGTGTATTAATAATAGCTGAATAGCACGAACAAATAAGAAAAAAGCTTATTTAAGTTTAATGCATTAAATATCGGTACTAAACAGCAAAATCTTCTTATTCACCAAAAATATCTTGCATAAGCATAAGCAGCCCACTAAACGAGCCTTGGGGCCTTCCCTTACAAGGAGAGAAATATAAGCCAACATCCACCACGCTGGCCAAGTGCGGGTAGGCGGATGACATACGTTTTCAGATATTGTGGTCCTCAAACATGTTGGTTTCCTCACGACGTTTTCCTTCAAGAAAAAATCGGTGTAGGGCTAGGATCTAACCAGGGATCGTTAGATTGAAAGCAGGCGTTTTTCCTACCGAGCCACTTTCGTTTCACAACAACCATAGCGCGACAATTAACAAAATAAGACTCAATAAAAGCGAAACAGATAAGGCAGTACTAAATGGCTGGACCGGCAACAGTCCACGAAAGGCATCTAATAATCAAAACGGAGAGCTAAAGGCGAACTCCGTAATCCGTAGGTTGGAACGCAAACACAAACTATTATGACTCTTATTATTGTTCTAATAAGCCGCTCAGCTACTGCATATTTGGGAGTTTCACAACCACCCGTCGAGAGCCGAGAAACATCGCTAGTGACATACCCACTGCGCTCGATTCAGGGAAAATGCCAAGAAAAAAAAATAGGACACATTTCACACACGGCTGGTTAGCCCTATATTGAACAATTTCTAGTTTATACTCGTATTATTAAAGCTAACACAACTATTATACCACATATACATACATACGAGTACATATGTATTTTATTCAGATATATATTTAACACCCAGACCCACAGCCAAAAAAATAGTATGGGTCTAACCAGCAGTGTGTGAAATGTGTAAAAAAAAACTTATCTACGCCGGGGGTCGAAAGCGCTTGAATACTTAGTGCTCTCAGCATTATGCTGAATTTGTTCCATTTGTACTCACACTATTTATTAGTAATGTATACCAATATAATAAAGAGGAAAAGATTGATTTTTTGTTTGTTTGACGAAAATAGGCTCCAAAACTACTGGACCGATTTGAAAAATTCTTTCACCGTTGGGAAGCTACATTATCCCTGAGTAACATAGGCCATATTTTGTTTCTCTTTGCAACTTACATTATTTTATGGCCCGTGCGAAGCCGGGACGATCTGCTAGTCCATTATAAATTGTAAGCGTATTTTTTTTATGCACAATAAATGTATTTTTTTCTTTCTTTTACTTTTTCCCGGAATCTAAGGCAGTGCGTACACCTCTTCAGGTTCTAGAAGTGAGTAAATTGAGGGGTCAGCGCTGGCTGGACGCGGCTCTCAAAACAAAGCACGGATTGTAAGAAAATCCGGCGCGGGTCCCGTACCTTGCATTCGCTTTACCAAATTACTGAAATTTCATTCGGCTTGCGGACGGAGAGGTTGGAGCTACGAAGAGAAGTAATGGACGCCGTGGATGCGGTACTTTGAGCAGGGTAAGTGTGCTCAATTGACGTTATAGCTTAGGAGAAGAAGAGACATGAGAGAAGTTTCAGTCAAGCGAAAACTAAGGTTCTCGTACTAACATGCATATTCATCATCAAAAGCCTATACTGCTGCGCATAAGTCTTTCTTAAGCTCAGAAACACATGCATATTATTACTCCCATTAAACCGTATTATGACGACCTTGTTGGCGTTATGGTTGCCATGCCGGACTGCTAACCAGAGCGTCTTGGGTTGGATTCCCGGCACGGCCAACATCTTTGTGATGAACTGAATTTGTTAGCAGTCGGTATGTGTGTTACGAGTAAAATTGTATCTATATACAGTATATATGTATGTATATGTAGTATATCAGTTGTGTTATCGACTATTATAAAAACTATAATCGGTTTATTATTGGGCTAACCAGCCGTTTGTAAAAAAGAGAAATAAAATATTACGAGTGAAAATAGCATTCGACTAAACTGCGGCAGAATGACTGGCGAAGGCGTGGTACTTCCTCGACCGGTCCCAAAAAGAAATACCCCTAATACACATACTCGTTAAAGTAGTCATAAGGTTAATTAAATATTTTATTTCATTTCCTTTGATTTTTTAAAGTTGCTTATTAAAAAAATATATAGTGATAAATTGCCGCATCACCCAAATCCTTTCTTCACGTTCAATGTAAGAATTTAGCCAGTTTTATAAAAGCGAAGCGAGCGAAATGAGCTTAGCGCCGGATCGCGGCGAGTGGCGGCCGCTTAGTGGCCGGCCCCGGGGTACACTGTATTCGCTGCAGTACTCACACAGCCTCCGCTCCTTCACTCCATACTCGCTTTGTTGAAAAGATAATTACAACTCGGAGAATTCTAGCCAGCTACAGTAGGTTCAGTACATGGAGATGCCTGGAGTTAATTAAATATATTATGATGAACAAATACTTTATGAAAAAAATGAAAATTCCGACCGAAATTGTATGTTTTTTCTATAAACAAAACCAATATCAAATCTTCATTTAATACGTAAATGAATCTTTGACTTTTCAATGATTTCTGGCTTCTACGATTCGGGTTGTAAAATTTTTCTTTTGATGTTTTACAATTTAATTTGTAGCCGTTTTAAAATTAAATAATGTAATTTTTTAGATACATACGTTTATTTATATGTTATACATATTACATAATTATGTCATTAGATATTTTACAAACATGGTGATTCGGTGGTACTCAAAAATAGATAAAGTACCACATATACAGCCAAGAACCAGTCCCAACTCAGCGTAATGGATTTTTTAGATAGTTTTAACTGTAAACACATAAAGTGGATACCACTTTAGTGATTTTTTCAAATGAGTCCCTTATTCTTATCACAAGGTAAGAAAATACGTTTATTTTAGGGACAACCTTAATATTTTCATTTAATTTTTATTTTAGTATATTTTGTTGTTATAACAGCACGGGTAATACATAACTTGTAAAACTTACAGCTTTCTAACTATCACGGTATCTGAGACTCACAGACAGCCTATAGGTGACATAATATAGACGGACACACAGACAGACATACCTACAGCGGAGTCTTAGTAATAGGGTCCCGTTTTACCTTTTAGTTACGAAACCCTAAAAAAGACCCACCTTCGTGTACTGTCACACCTATAGCTTCCTTCGAATGGTTCCCTATCCTAAGAGTATGTATTGTATGTATGTATTGTGAAACAAGGTTTCTTACTAAGATAATTAGAATTGAGAGAACGCATTCTAGGTAACTACTTCCATTTAAGATTCAAGCGTGTAGTTTAGTTAAAAGCTGGCGCCAGGCTAAGTGTCCAACTTGGCTAAGTTATGCTAGCTCGGCTAGCGAGGATTAGCTAGCTAACTACCAGGAACAGCTAGCTAGAAGCGACTAGTTTAGCAGAAGAACAGCCATTGTTTTGTAAACTCACAATTATAAATCACTGCAGACTTTAAAAACCCAAGAGTCTACATCGATTAGAAAGAAAGAAACCGACGACCTCGTTGGCGTAATCCGGACCAATTTAAATAAATAAATAAATTTTAAATATTAGGACTCATTTCACACACGGCTTGTTAACTCCATACTGAACCATTTTAAGTTCGTGTTATGGTAGCTAACACAACTGATATACTACATATACATACATATATATTTTATATAGATACATATTTTAACACCCAGACCCACAACCGACAAATTTAGTTTAGCACAAAGATGTCGGCCGGGCCGGGAATCGAACCCGGAACCTTCTGGCTAGCAGACCGGCATGGTAACCGTTGCGCCAACGAGGTCGTCAAACCAACCAATAATAATAATACCATGCCGGACTGCCAATCAGAAGGTTCCGAGTTTGATTTCCGGCACGGCCAACATCTTTGTGCTGAACTAAATATGTTGGCTGTCGGTTTGGCATGTCTGTATTTCAGTGTTATGGTAGCTAACACAACTGATATACTACATATAAATTTTTTTTAACAAAATTAGTTAGCATTAAGATGTTGGCCGTGCCGGGAATCGAACCCGGAACCTTCTGATTGGCAATCCGGCATGGTAACCTTAACGCCAAAGAGGTCGTCAGTTTAAGCGAGGATTTATGTGTTATAGTTTGTCTGTGATTCAAATTATGTTGGTTCAAAAAACTTCCGCTTTTATAGACTTTGTTTATTATTTTCAAAAGCCCTTTTCTCTGTACCACTTATGTTTCATTGCATAGAGAGCAGCACGTACCCATGGTCAGGTAGATTAAAGGCACCTTACTCGACTTCCTCCGGGTTAGCGCAGAAAGTATCATATCGGCTCACGTCAAACGAAAATTGATCACTTTCGCCGGCGATCCTTTACACTTTTACCCTGTAATCCCTTTTCATCAACCACATAAGTAGATATACGGATACTGAATGAGAGAGCAGAATAAGGTGTGGCAGAGAGACAACTCCGAACAAAGCTAGAACTTGACTGATACAGCGATCGAAACGCCTCTGTATCAATTAAGCGCCTGTAGCTCGGCTAGTTGAGGTGATCTGACGCGATCATCGAAGCTATAAGCAAAGGTCGATGCGGACGGTGTTTGGATGGGTGACCATGCACAAGACTGACGATTTAAAAGTGACATTTTAATCTGGCCGCTTACTTGGGTCGGATGGCATGTTAATTTGTAGGTCCCGGCTGTTAGTCTTAGTAGAAGCAGTCGTTAAGCCAAGTCAGAGGCCTTCGGGCGGCTTGAAAACTCTGGACACCAGAGCTTGGCCACTTAGCTCATACGATGAAGAAGAAGATTTGTCTGTCAATGTGTATGTTAAGATGTTGATACTTGTGTAGAGGCTGCAATTTTGATCCAATTTTTGGAACATAAGTTTAACTGAATTGTATTTTTATCGTAGGTGATTTTTAGGTGCACCAAGTAGTGGTCGATAGACTTTTTCTGTGTGAATCCTCGGATTATCTCCCTTCTCTTTTGAAACTGGAGTGGCTCACCTTAATTTTCCTAAACATAGTCCATTTCTACTAAACGAGGTCAACAAAGCAAGTTTTTTCGTGTCCATTCCATTCAGTATTTACCGTAACCATCTGGAATTCTTCATTTCTACACAACATTTATCACCTACCGTAACAAAACTATTTTGACAGAAATACTACATTGTTGTTATTGTGTCGTTTTTGTATGGACAAAAAAATAAATATTTAAAGCCCTTTGTTACAATACGTTAACTTAGTTATGTTTTATATGTAGACCTGAGACGATCATCGAGACTATAATGATATTAATTAACTATGAAATTTAAATTACACTTATGTATACTATTTTGTTACTTATATAACTACTAGCTGACCCGGCAAACGTTGTTTTGCCTCACTTAGGGGTATGAAAATAGATAGTGTAGCATAAATGACACGTTCGTAGATTTACCATAGCAGCGCCATCTATTGATTACTTACTCAACCCAGTCGAAAGGTATCGACATCTGTTAGAATCATTTGGAGTTAACTGAATAATTGCGACTGTCAAATAATAACAGACAATAATTAGCAATAAATTAAATTGCGACTATAATTTGAGCTTTAAACTATTCTATCTTTCAAGTTGGATTGAACTACACATGGTGTGCGAATTTTATTATAATCGGTTAAGTGGTTTAGGAGTCCAAACAAAGACAAAGAGGACAAACATTGTGACACGAGATTTATATATATTAAGATTACTATGAATTTGTACATGTAAAATATTTTAACAATAAAGATGAATAAGATAATGATAATGTCACTCAGTGCGTTAAGAACAAAAAGTTAGAGTTGTCCATCTGGCCCTCGTTAATCTTCAGCCTCCAGTGCCCTGGGAGCAGCAACTTGATATTTCTCCGGCAGCCCAGGGCCCCAGGGAAGGATTTGAAGTTAGCTATATTCGACCTCTCGACCTCCCACGATGAAAAGGGCTATTTCCCGATAATCCTGCTGAATAATATTTGATATTCTTTTTACGACAGAATGCCGTTGCTAAAGTTATTTTTGAGACCACTCGAAGAAATGAAATACGAGTAAGGCGCTATTGTACCAAGTTCAGCCGTACCATAGAAATTTGCGCGCCTGACGCACGATGATAGCGAGTGTGGCGCGATGGTAAAAACGTCTGCTATTCAATAAGACGGCCCCTGGTTTGATCCCAGCCCTGCAATGACTGACAAAGTTAAATGTGGATTTGCACTCGCTTCACGGTGAAGGAAAAACATCGTGAGGAAACCGACATGTTTGAGGATCACAATATCCAAAGACGTGTGTCATCCGCCAACCCGCACTTTGGACTTTCTTCTGACTTGGCTACAAATTAACATGTTCTGCGACCCACGGTAGCGCCCAAATGAAACTGCCACTTTTTTAAATGACAGTCTTGTTCACTCACTCACCCACCGTTGCTCGACCTTGATGATCGTGTCAGATCAACTTAGTTAGCCGGGGTACAAGTGCTTTATAATGCGAGCCGCCAAATTTTGTAACTTCTTGCCGGGTTAGATAGATAGATATTTTTTTTATTTCACACACTTATTATTACATAAAATTATTGACAAAAGAAACTTAAAACAAGTACCGAAAATGGCGGCCTTATCGCTAAAAGCGATCTCTTCCAGGCAACCAGAGGTAGGACAGTAATAATAAGCAAGAGATGAGTGTATAAACAAAAAATAATAAATATTTACAAATATACTACGGGTTCCCTGTTGCCACTGAACTACGTCGAAAGTGAATCGGTTTCTTCAAGGTAAGCGCACTGAATCCAAGAAAGCAAGATCCCTAAACATCAAGCAAACTTATTGCAGTGGCACCAGTCTTTCTTTTATTAAAAATAAATAGTACAAAAGCTTTTGAAATCGTGTTATGAGCAAGGACTGTGACGTAATAACTTGAGAACCATTTCAACATTTCCTTGGAACGGAATGAAGCATGCTGCGGCGACCTCGGCTGGAGCCAAGGGCAGTTCCACCCACGGTGAAAAGTGGTCATAGATTATAACACATGCTTATAGCTCAGAATACAGAAAGAACCAGAAGCCGCGTTCATCTGTAATTGCAAGCTACACGCTGTGTCCAAAAAACAAAACAATGCCCCCCGCCCGCGTCACTTCCCACCCGCGTAATGTTCTAGCTCAGGCATTATGTGCCCGTTTTTAGTGTAAAATTTGGGAGTCCAGGAGATGAGATAATAAATAATAGAATAAGAATTCTCCTATTCTGTATTATAATTATGTACCTACCTAATTTTCTCAAGAAATTGATAGATTTATTGAATAAAAGACGCTATAGAAAAAAATACATTTAATTTCCTTTTTGCTGAGTAGGAACGACACAAGACGGCATAATTTGGTTAAATTGGTACAACGTCGTACGTTCCGACGGTCACAGACTGATCGGTCGCGCGTCAAACTACAAGAGTAGTTTTAGTAGCTTCAGTATTAGGCGCACTCACGGTTTCTAGTTCTTTCTGTATTCTCAGGCTTATAGAAGCAAAATAAACTTTACCTAAGGCTGGCTCGCAACCACCTTTATCTTCTTCTATCTAATATAAAATTTCGATGTCACAATGTTAGTTACCGTACTCCTCCAAAACCGCTGGACCGATTTTTACCAAATTTTATATGCGTATTCAGTAGGTCTGAGAATCGGCTACTATATATTTTCCATACCCCTAAGTGATATGGGTTGGTCACCCTTAAATTTTAAGACTAAACAACGTTTGCCGTGTCAGCTAGTCTAAACTATAGAATTTTTGGAGTTAGTAAGTAAGTAAATATGTTTTTTTGATATTTTTTTTGATTTTTTTTTTCTCACCGATCTTTAGATCGGTGAGAAATCAAAAAAAAGATCAATGACAACGGAATATATTATGTAGATGAATTTATTACAGGAATTTAAAGAAACATTGAACTGATAAATACAATCTTATCATAATTATATATACTAAATAATCATAATTAAGTTGTTATGTAACTTAGATTTAGATTTTTTACTAGTGTATCATAACTTTTGTTACCTATATGATAAATAAATGTTTTTTTATATGAAGTAACGAACAAAATATTCACATTCACCTCTGTACAAGACTAACTTCTACTCTTTGCCTCACAGTGAAATGTTTCAAAGCTGGTTTGCTTTATCAGGACCTTGGTCCTTTTCTGAAAGGCCAAGGATAATGCAAGGAGATCCACAAGTTACTTCATTATTTCTGATATTTACCACATTCCTTTGTGCAGCTGAATAGAAGTGTAAGTAAAATTCAATGTAGGTCACAGAGAGGGAATGCAATTTTTCAGAGTTAACGTGTATTACTTGTATATTGAACGCAAGCATATTTACTCGTACGCTCGACAAAGGCAAAATTTTGTATATACAGTTTTTCGTTATTTATTTATTCAGCAACTATATAATTCACAGATAACATCCAACGCATTATATAAGTAGGAACAGAAATTATATATTATATTTTCTACCGTTTATATAAATCACTAGCAGCAAAAAATATTAAAACAAAACCTAAACCTAAACTTTAATACCGTTTAAAGAATATATCTTTCTAAGAATATATATAATTAGTTCTTTCTAAGAATATATACTATTATAATACTAGTTTTGGTGCCGATCAGGCTTATCAATGAAAAAAAAATGCTTAAAAAAAATTTCAGGATTTTTTAAACCAGTTTTACGTCTTATTCATAAGTCTGTTTGGTGCTAAAATAAGTATTTTTAGAGTGATTTGGACGGCATTTAAGATATTTTTTCGATGTTCTTACCGTTTTTTATTTAAAGCGAAAAAACTATAAAATCAAGAGTTTTGCCGTGTTCGCCTTAAACGCTCGCTTAAGAAGCGAATAAAAATAATTTATTTATATATTTAGCGGTTAAAAGTAATTGTCAATTTTCGTGAGTCGACCATAGCTTAGTGGCTAGATCGTTCGGCTTGGTTTGCCGGAGACGCGGGTTCGAATCCCGCTGGTCGTGATATTTTCGATTGATTATGTTAAATCTACAAATTATTCAATTTTACTTTAAGTTTTTTTTTACTTTTTTCGTAATACCTGTTCAACTTCTAATATGTGGGATAACAAAGATAACTTTTGGTAGCAAACTATTATTTATCGTGCAAATATATATTAGTTTATACTCGCTAAATACCTAACAATGACTAACAACATCCTCTTTGAGAGCAAGGCATTCCAGACTAAGCCATACCATGTTTTTTTTCTGCAATACCGTATCCACATTTTTCTGTTATCCGTGTTCTGAAATTGAAATTCTGTATGAACTGAATACTTTTAGGGTTCCGTACCTAAGAGGTAAAAACGGGACCTTATTACTAAGACTCAGCTGTTGTCTGTCACCAGGCTGTATCTCAGAAACCGTAATAGCTAGAAAACTGAAACTTTCACAAGATATGTATTTCCCGTGCCGCTATAACAACAAATACTTAAAATCAAAAAAAATATTAAGGGGGTCCCCATACAACAAATGTGTTTTTTTTTATATTTTTTGCTATATATCAATAACGTTCGGAGCTAGACATTCAATTTTTTTACACAATACATGAAAGTATATTGGCTATCAAATTAAATAAGAAAATTGAAAAATACAATATATATTTAAGTGGGGCTTCCATACAACAACGGTACGGAACCCTTCATGCGCGAGTCAAACTCGCACTAGGTCAATTATTTATTCTGCAATACCGCATCCACATTTTTCTGTTATCCGTGTTCTGAAATTGAAATTCTGTATTAACTGAATACTTTTTACGTAAGTAATATTTGTCCTGAGCACTTACTTAATTTTCAAGTATACTAAGTTACCACTTGTCAAATCCACTTGTTCCAAAACGTTAGGCTGTTTTTACACAGTCTGCAAATATTTCTCGCATTTCAATCAGCCAACTGTCTGACCCTCGTTGTGTCAAAATAAAATGTCTTTTTTTTCGGTTTGCAGCGCGCTCTGCTCGTGTGCCCTCAGGTTTTTACTTCAAGTACAAATTAAAAATGCTAAGGCGAATATTCTGGAGGCGAAAGTTTTTTTTACAGTAGAGGGTATATGTCGATATGTCGATATATAGTACCTACATAGATATACATAGCTTTGTAAGATTTTTGTAATAAAAGTGATAATTTCATATAAAGTAAGTGACTAAGGTCTGATGTCAAGAGTTTAATCGTGTAATGAAATGAAATTAATTACATGGTTATTTGCTTAGCCACAGGTAATATAATATATGCATAGTATATTAATATTCGGAAGTATCCATGGTAGGCTACCGCATAAGCAGTGTAAAAATGTCGTAAATTTTAATAAAGATTACCTATTTAATTATTTATTTAAGCAATGATATTTCAAATAATATAATAGTAAATTGTGCTAATACTTAGAAGTTATGGGCCTTTAAAAATAAATACACTATTATTTATAAGAAAGAATGTTATCATAAAATCTTAACCTCTTGAAAGCCAATTCTAGTCTAGAACTACAAATATAAAGTTAAATGTAAGCAGGTCATATATTTTTCATGGTTACATGAGTATTTCTGAGAGAAAATTAATGGGCCTAGATAAAAATACTAGTGTCAATATCTTAAAATATATAATTTGTTA
This sequence comes from Mellilla xanthometata, assembly GCA_035578125.1. Lineage (NCBI taxonomy): Eukaryota > Metazoa > Arthropoda > Insecta > Lepidoptera > Geometridae > Mellilla > Mellilla xanthometata. Next base: position 12,409,787 of record JAPUBQ010000001.1, on the reverse strand, counting down.
ACATTTAAAATGTTTAGCTTTCGTTGGTCAAAGTTAAAGTTAAAGTTTTTTATTCATAAAATTTAAATTTACATGTCAAACTTATATAAATATTATCATTAAAATTAGTGTATATCTATCTATCTATCTATCCAAGCCTATAAATCAGCCCACTGCAGGGCAAAGGCCTCCCTACCATCCCTCCACTTTTGTCTGTCCTGATAAGTATACTTAAAAGTAAATTTTATTTTTTTCTTGTCATTATAAATGCAATAAAACTTATAGTTCTGTACGTTTCGTACAGCCGTCGACGAGTATGGACGGATAGTGGAGTCTTAGAAGTAGAGTCCCGTTTTACCTTTAAATAATAGTAGTTAAAAAAAACTAAAAAACACGCTTATCTGGTCGTTTTAAGTGGGTCAAAATCGTGCCCAAAGAAGTCGGTTACAAACAAACATACGAACAAAAATACAAAAAAAATTAATAATGTTATCAAATTAGTGTATTGTCGTCGGTCCTCAATAAATCTACAAAGTTTCAACGAAATCTGGCCGTTTAAAGTGGGTCAAAATCGCGCCCAAAGAAGTCGGTTACAAACAAATATATAAACAAAAATCCAAAAAAATGTAATAATTTTATCAAATTAGTGTATTCTCATCGGTCCTCAATAAATCTACAAAGTTTCAACGAAATCTGGCCGTTTAAAGTGGTTCAAAATCGCGCCCAAAGAAGTCGGTAACAAACATACAAACAAACATACAGGTGAAGCTAATATAAAGCGTGTAAAAAAAGGTAAAATCGAAAAAAAAACGTTTTTTAGGTACAACACCCTAAAAAGTGACTTGCAGTATCGCACACGCCACAAATATCGCGCGCTGCCAGAATAGGTCCCCCGCCCGTGTAACTTACACCCTTCCCTAATGAACGGCATATTTTTTTCGATTTTCGTTCAAAACAAAAGGGATATTTTGGCAGACAGGTGAGGGTCTTTAAAACGTCTGCGCTTACAAACATACATACACATATTTAGATAAGATAGGTAAGATTTTTACTGCATAAAACTGTTTTACAGTATTCTTGTAAAGATCTTAACATACATGTGTTTTGACAGTTCTATCCTGAATGCAATATTTAATAAGTACCCAGGTACGTATCTTTATTTAATAGAGTTAATAGGTTAAAGTTAAATTACTAACGCTACTATATTTTTTTTACTCTACACACTTGACCACAATTCTTCCGATGGTAAGTGACATTGAGGTCTACGATGAAGCGCGCTTACCTAAAAGGAACCGGTTCACTCTCGCCTTGAAAATCGATCGATCTAGATTATAATGATTGGGGAACAAGGAATATGAAATTAATAATAACTAATACATTTGGATTTGAAAAATTTAAATGTAAATAACATATTATTATGTTCACACATTACGAGTATCTTGTATGATCATTCGTAAAATCGTACTCGTAGAACACGTTTAGGTCATAGAAACATTCTATTAGACAAGTTTTTAAGACTGTTTAGATTTTTTACTGTTTTTATGTACAGAGGTAAGCCATTAAATGAAGGAAATCATCGTTAGGAAACCATAGCAAAGTGGATGCATATTATATGGTGCATATTTCCTAGCTTTGATTTCGTAGTCAGTTGCAAGTTAAATACGAAAATAACACGTTTATTCTATAGGGACCACTCTTAATATTTTTTATTTATTTTAGTATTTGTTGTTATAGCGGCACGGGAAATACATATCTTGTGAAAGTTTCAGCTTTCTAGCTATTACGGTTTCTGAGATACAGTCTGGAGACAGACAGATTGACAGACAGCGAGGGTTATTAAAAGGGTCCCGTTCTTACCTTTTAGGTACGGAACACTATTAATAGTTAAAAAAAACTAAAAAAACACGCTTTTTATAGAAATCCGTAATTTTATCAAATTAGTGTATTGTCATCGGTCCTCAATAAATCTACAAAGTTTGAACGAAATCTGGCCGTTTAAAGTGGGTCAAAATCGCGCCCAAAGAAGTCGGTTACAAACAAACATACAAACATACAGGTGAAGCTAATATAAAGCGTGTTAAAATGAGTTTTTTAATCCCCTAGATACATCGTAACTGTCACAGAAGCCACCTACAATGTCAATCTCGTAAATCTTATCGTGACAGAACAAATTAACGAATCCCTATAACGACCTGACCCAAAAAACGACAAAATTAACCTTTATCGATACATCGAGGCATAAACAATCGATATAATTATCCGTCGTCCCCGTAACCGCACTATGGCATGTCAAACCTCTATACTGACAGCTTAAATTGTAAACTGTTATATTTTACGAGCGAATAGAATATAACGGGCGCATTAGATAGCGCGATAACTCGAATAAAGATCGAAAAAAATGTGAAATCGATATAATGGAATGGTCCTAATGCTTTCACGACACTATCCGCTATTTCTATCCCATTTCCTTTGCGGTTCCTTTTTTGGTGCACGTCGCGGCGTGGTGGGATTGCGCTTTTTAGGGTTTCATACTTAAAAGGTAAAAACAGAACCCTATTACTAAGTCTCCGCTGTCTTATTAAATGTGTTATGTGATAAATATGTATTGATATAAAGTATTTATGTATGTATATGTAGTATATCAGTTGTGTTAGCAACGATAATACAAACCAGAAATGGTTTAGTATGGGGCTAACCAGCCGCGTGTGTGAAATGTGTCATAAATACGAATAAAGCTTACATTAAAAAAAACACTGAATATTTAATTGCATATATATATATAATAAATAAATAAAATATATGTAATAATAGAGGGGCTTCCCATACAACAAAACTCGTTTTTTTCTTTTTTTTTTTTTAATTATAGTTCGGAACCAATGCGCGAGCTCGACTTGCAAAAAAATGTGTGTGCTAGGATGTGTGAGCAAATATTTATAACTAAACTAGCTGACCCGGCAAACGTTGGGTATGAAAAATAGATAGTGTAGCTTATATGACACGTTCGTAGATTTACCATAGCAGCGCCATCTATTGATTACTTACTCAACCCAGTCGAAAGGTATCGACATCTGTTAGAATCATTTGGAGTTAACAGATAATTGTGACTCTCAAATAATAACAGACAATAATTAGCAATAAATTAAAATTGCGACCATAATTTGAGATTTAAACTATCCTATCTCTCTAGTTGGATCGAACTGCACATGGTGTGCGAATTTTATTATAATCGGTTAAGTGGTTTAGGAGTCCATTGAGGACAAACATTGTGACACGAGATTTATATAATATTAAGATGATAATAAAATAAATGTATTTAACCCAAACATTCGTGACTAATCCTGTACAGAAGTACCCATCTAACATTAGTATGCGCGGAGCTGCTTCAGTATTTCAAGCGGAATCGAATGAAAACTATTACTTTTAGCGTTAAGACCCACACGGGTTAGCCCGGGCACCTATTCGTGACTATCGAAGGTAAGATTAGTTAGGGATGGGAGAGCGTAGTCGAATCACACCACTCGAACCATTCGAATTAATGCTTATTACAAAGTATTACTATTTTAATAACGCAACGAGTATAGACTTACTAGTTATTCCACGATTTTTGAAATTTGTATTTCGATTTTTAAAAAATAACTCCATAATATTTATAAGTTCTATAGAATCGAATAATTGTTTGATAATCGATACACAAACGGACCAGTGCGCACAACACTAGCGACTTATCGTAGGCAACAGATAGCAATTAAGCAGATTGCATTTATATGGGTACCGCATAAATCAGGGATCCGCTGCGGCCATGTAACTCGCGAGATTTCTTTTTTAATTTTACAGAAAAACAAACAGCAATTGCATCTTTTTTTTAATGTATTAAGAACACTAATACTTTAAAGTTTTTCTTACATTTCAATTTAAACCATGGACAATGTTGTTTTTAAACAACATATTAAAAATCACACATAAAATTGACCTTCATTTTTTTTTAATTTTGCGCAATGTAGTTTATAAACAACAGTCACATTATTGCCAAAAAAGTATAGTAAATTAGTGTCTAGATTGTTTTACTACTTTTTCCTAGACAGTAATACATATCTATTACACAAATATATTTTTTTAAAACGTGAAACAAAAAATCGCCCATTTAAGGATTAAACAAAATAACAAATAAGTTGTAACTAAAAACTTAGAAAATCCCCGACGAGATTTGATAGTTATGCACAATTTCGTCAAATACACTTTTCAAACAAAAAAATCAAAATAAAAAATCTAAAGTGTTCATCTGTTCGGGAGCAACGATTCCACATACAGACAGACACACACACAGAGACACGTCAAATCTGAGATGTTCCCGCTAAAAAAATGAGTTTGAGTAAATGAAAGCGAACTTTTGTTTTCTTTACCTTTTCTTACAAATAGAGGTTTCAAGATTCTAGAAGTTACAAGCCGCGATTGATTTTTTATAGTACATATATATTTTTATTTCATTTTCGAGAATTTTTGTGACTTCACAATGAGTCTTTGTCACAATTAGTAAGTTTATTTATAACTAACATAATAATGATATAAAACACTCAACTAAAACTTAACCTACAAAAGACCATGGGTAGAGGGAAAGGTGCTCAAAATGCCTATTAGTATCTATATAATACATAAGTTATGATAAAAATAAATTTAAACATAACTTAAGAATAATATTTACAAAGCATAGTTAAACGGAAAATTTTGTAAACTAAAGAAAAAATAATAAAAAAACAAATATTTTAAAGACAAAATTAAGCAATCCGCCCAAACGTGCCCATCAGGCTTGCTGCGTTGCCTTTTTGAGTATCTATATCTTTAATATATATAAATCTCGTGTCACAATGTTTGTCCTCAATGGACTCCTAAACCACTTAACCGATTATAATAAAATTCGCACACCATGTGCAGTTCAATCCAACTTGAGAGATAGGATAGTTTAAATCTCAAATTATAGTCGCAATTTTAATTTATTGCTAATTCTTGTCTGTTATTATTTGACAGTCACAATTATCTATTAACTTCGAATGATTCTAACAGATGTCGATACCTTTCGACTGGGTTGAGTAAGTAATCAATAGATGGCGCTGCTATGGTAAATCTACGAACGTGTCATATAAGCTACACTATCTATTTTTCATACCCATGAGTGAGGCAAAACAACATTTGCCGGGTCAGCTAGTAGTATAAATTTAGTTTTAGAATATTGTTCAAAATAATATAAGCCTAAGAACTCAAATACACTTGCAGTTTCCGGGGCCCGTCGCCCGCACTTAGCAATATGTCTTCGAGTGATTTACTTTAACGTAATCAACGCGCTTACCGAGCAGACGTGTCGCGGCTCCCGTCACTTCACTACAACACTACGAGATTAGAGGTGGAAAGAACAGAACTAGAAGTGATTTGAATAAATGGCCAAGTGCCAGTCAGGCTCGCTCATGAAAGATTCCATACCATTATCTTAATAATAGTAGTTTAAAAAAACTAAAAAACACGCTCATCTGGCCGTTTTAAGTGGGTCAAAATCGCGCCCAAAGAAGTCGGTTACAAACAAACATACAAAAAAACATACAGGTAAAGCTAATATAAAGCGTGTAAAAACAGTGTAAACTCCATGTCTCTCCACATCACTCAATTACACGACAAACTCTCTAAAGCGTCGAAATCAATTGGCTTTAGTTGGTTTAGCTTGTATTCCATACAATGATACATTCTCTCCATTTAACGACCACTCTCTATAACGCCATAAAATGCACAGTCCTTTCAGTGTCGTTATATAGAGATTACACTGTAATTGTAGTATATTCCTCAGGACAGAAAAGCGTGGAGATCATTGGGGGAGACCTTTGCTCAACAGTGAAACAATATAGGATCTAGATAAAAAAATTCTGAGTACATTTTAGGCGTGTACTTGTTGCCGTTATTGATATATAGAAAAACTAATAATACATGCCTATTGTATGAGGACCCCCTCAATATACTGTTAATATATTTGTAAATTTTTAGTATTTGTGGTGATAGTGGCAGGAGAAATACATATTTTGTGAAAATTTCAGCTTCTAGCTATCAGGGTTTCTGAGACAGAACAGTATTATGCACGGCACAGAAAATAATATCCTCGTCAGTGAAGCGACGCGCGACACTATTTAGGATATATTAAAGAGTAACTCTGTACTACGGCGCGGCGATGAGAAGCGCGGGTTGTCTCCCATACGATTCCAGAGTCACTGCCTCAGGCCGCGACGCGCGGACTGCAGGTTTTGTAGTTCTACCCTCATTTCACAATAATACCTTTATGAGGATCGAACATATATATAGAGATAATCTACCATCTATCTACTCCTTGTAGCTATATGTCAAATGTAAATTGATATTATCAGTAATAATATTGAGTGATATTATTATTGATAATATAGAACACAAAAATAAAATCATTACATGGATTCTAATTGACTTTCGACTCACCTTGTAGCTGTATATCAAACGTAAATTGCCGAATCTTTATTGCTCCAATTTAAGCAAATAAATCATTTTAACGAACCAGAACATAATTTATCCACGACTAATTGCTAAATATTTTCTCGCTGAAAATGTCTGGCAATTTCATCGGCTATTTGAAAATAAATTCTATATATTTTTTTGATCTGACCTCCACATTGGAAAACAACTTGTTATTTGACCTTAAAATAAATGTATATTTATTTTTGAACAGGTCACATCTGACAAAATTGATTACTCAAACTTTTTCAATTTGAATCAGCTTTGAAACAATATAAGATTCGCTGAATTATACTTTTATCTAGTTGCGCCCCGCGGTGCTACCCGCGTTAATCTGGGATTAAAATTATCTTTTAAGTTAGTCCAAGGTCTAACCTATCTTCATAGTAAATCTCATCAAAATCGGTTCTGCCGTTGGAGCGTGATGGAGTAACATAGAATTTGAAGTTATTTGCGTATCCCACGGGGACTACAATTGTTTTCGGGATAAAAGGTAGATAGCCTATGTGTTCATTCAAGGTCTAACTTATCTTCAAAACCAAATTTCATCAATCAAATCAAAAATCAAAATCAAAAACGTTTATTTGGGCAAAGGATACATAATGAATAAAAGTAATAAGAATCAAAATCGCTTCAGCCGTTTGAGCGTGAAGAAGTAACAAACATTCACTCACACACACACACACAAACTTGCGCGTGTATTATATTAGTAGGATTTCAAAATCAAGACCTTTTCAAATCCAAAATGGCCGCCATCTCAAAATATTGTCAGTTGTTTTCAAAAAGTTTAATGCTTACCCTGACACAGACCATTACAGTAAAACCTCTTATGTCGCGTAATATTCCATACTTCCTAACTACACTTCCATACTAGATTGTGGAAGTTAGGAAGTATGGAAGGCGAGTATCTCGCGAGTTAGTGAGACCTGCAGGTTTAGCCGCTCGAGGGCCTCTGTAGGGCTCTTCAGCCGGCGGCGATTACACGCAACAGTTACAACTCGCGAGTGGAGCTCTGAGACCACCTTGTATGGAGCGCTCTGAGACCACCTTGTAAGGAGCGCTCTGAGAACACCTTGTATGCTCCTACTTGTAATCTCAAGGGAGACTTAAGAACTGCGCTCTGTGGTTTTTTTTTATTGTATATTAGACCAAATGACTAAAGTTTTTAAATAATCCTTTTCTTTCGTTTACTGTTTTTATTGTTTGCGATTCTCGCTTGCCTGGTAGAAATCACCAGTGATAATAAGGCCGCCATTGTTAATTAACCAAAAATTCCAAAAAATGTTTTACTGTTACTGTCTTATTTGAGTTTTTTCGGAGTTTAACAGTGTTTTTTTTTTTAACTTTAATTTTTTATTGTTGTTATAATTGGAATTTCCTCATTTTAACCCGGTCATCGTGCATGTTCTAAGGTTTGTTTAATATTTATTATATTTTATTTGAAATCTAACTACCAAACTTAGTTAAGCAACTCATCTAGAAAATCGAGGTTAAGCAACGATACGATGCGGATAGTATTTGGATGCGTGACCATGCACAAGAATATCCTTACAAAGAGACGTTTTTCATCTGGGCGCTACCATGGGTCATATGACACGTTAAATAGTAGGTTCCGACAGTTAGTCTTAGTACGAGAAGTCTTTAAGCCAAGTCAGAGACACCAGAGCTTGGCTGCGTAGCTCTAAAGAAATTGTTACTCGTATTAAAATAAGTTTTTTGAAAGGTTACAATTTGAATTAAACATGATTTAGGTACGGTATAAAAGGTGGTCCCTGTCTTTACCAGCAAGGACATTCAGACGTCATTACGGCCCAAACACGTCTATAGATGTTATTCATTTAGAGCTAGAAATGACTTGCTAATACTTTCTTTGAATGTTGTCTATTTCACGAAAACGGGCGATGTTTAGTGAAAGCAAACGTTTATCCGCAGCTCCAGAAAAAGCCTTTTACGCGCCACAAAACGAGAAAAATTAAACCACTCTCAAAGAACTCTTTCAGAATCTCATTTACAGGCTTTCAGGTTTAATTCTTCACTAGCACGGAGCAAAAATAAGCTATGAATATTAAGGTGGATGCACACTGGCAGAGATTTCGACTAACGATAGTCTTGAATGTTCTTATCGCGGGTTTTTTTTAGTCATTATATGGAAGTGCAGTCGTTAGGCGCCGCGAAACCCCGTCGCTTGGTGGGGACTTTACACTGGAGCCAGTACCTAAGCTCAGGGATAAAAAAATCTGAGTGAAGTCAAATTTTACTAAAATCAAAGTAGTATATCTAACATAATTAGGTAACAAACTTATTATAAAAAGCTTACAATTTTGGGAAAATTAATGTATATAGCTTAAGGTTTTAAAATAAATATATTATTATTATATAAAAAAGCAGATGAAGGAAAACATCTTGAGGAAACCAACATGTTTGAAAACCACAATACCCAAATACGTGTGTCATTCGCCAAGCCGCATTTGGCCAGCATGTTTGATTATAGCCTATATATCTCTCTAGTATAGGCCCCGAGTCCCAGCATTGGGACCGTAAAGTGGGCTGCTAATGCTTATGCATGATTTAAGTGTGCATGTATACATGCAAACTTATATCTTTAAGTTGGTACGAAAAAAAGGACTACTTTTTCCAGATTACCGCGTGTAACACTGCCGGGCGTAAAACAGAATACAGAACTTCATTAGCCATAAATAACATACGTCAAAGGCAAGTCACACTACAATAATTAGTTAATACTTAAAAATACTAGTTAGATAAATTAAACTTACAAATTTCATTTAAAATTTTACACCATTGAATACTTACTACACACAATATCAGTTGTTTTTCATATCTATTAATTTAAAATACCTATTACTTCTTTTTACACATGTATAACGCCATATTCACGTATTTACTTAAATTTTAAAAGGGATTGATTTTGATTGATTTTGAAAATACTTTATTATACGAGGGTGAATCAAAAAATTCTTGGAATCAATATTAAAAAATGCAGAGATTTAAATAATAATATTTTATTTTTCTACATAATTTCCCTCCAATGCAATGCGTTTAGAATAACGCGTTTCTAACTTCCTTATTCCTTGTGAAAAAAAATATTTTCTTGACTCTCGAAAAAGTGCTCTTCGGCAGCTATAACCGCGTCATTATCGTGAAATTTTGTTCCACGAATTTCCTCTTTTAATTTTGGAAATAAGTGAAAATCACTTGGGGCTAAGTCCGGAGAATATGGTGGGTGGTCAAGGAGATTGAAGCCAGCACAGCGGATTGCCTTGAGCGCAACTTCCGATCGATGAGCAGGAGCGTTATCTTGAAGGAACAACACGCCCAACGACAGTTTTCCACGACGTTTTTCTTTAATCGCTTCACGCACTTTCGGGATTAAATTTGCATAATAGGGTCCAGTAATCGTCTGGCCTTTTAGCATGTAATCAATAAAAAGGATTCCTTCACTATCCCAGAACACAGAGGCCATAACTTTGCCAGCGGTAGGAGCAACTCGAAATTTCTTAATGGATGGAGAGGATGGTCGTTTCCAAGACATGCTTTGTCTTTTAGTTTCAGGATCAAAATGGTGGACCCACGTTTCATCCATGGTAACAAGACGACGGCAAAAATTATCCGAATCACGCTGGAACATTTCGAGATTACGCTTGGAAATTTCCAAACGTCGCTTTTTGTTTTCGTCGGTTAACATTCGTGGCACCCATCTTGCAGACACTTTTTTGAACCCCAGTGAATCAATTAAAATGGATTGAACGCTACCAAAAGATATCTTTAGGATCTCAGCTATATGTTTTATAGTCATTCTTCTGTCTTCCAAAACCAGATTCTTAACCTTTTTGACATTTTCTTCTGTAACGGAGGTTGAAGGCCGCCCAAAACGCGGGTCATCTTTACAGCTTGATCTACCTCTTTTAAATTCAGCCACCCAGTACGCAACCGTAGAATAGGGTACAGCATCACCCCCTGATGTCTGCTAAATGTCCAAAAAAATTTCCTTCGTAGACATTTTTTTCAAACTGAGATATTTTATCACCGCACGGAACTCACTTATATCCATAATTTTAACTTTTTAGCAACTCGTTGCACAAAAAAAAATATTACATGCGAACGAACTGACAAAAACAAGTGACAGTCTGCATAAATATAGTGTGATAGACACTCTTTAATTTTAATATCGAACTTGATCCAAAAAGGTTTCATATATATGCACTTCTAAGAACTTTTTGATTCACCCTCGTAATATGTTTGTACAGCGTTCTTATTCTACACAGCATTAACTTAATATACTAGGTTTTTATTAGGCTAACAGCGCCTTTTAAAAACTTTTGTCTAGGTACATTAGGTTATAAACTAATTACTTATTAAATCTTAATATAAATAACAACTAGCTACTAGTATTAGGTTTATCTAAATGTAATTACGTACTACGACTGTGCCAGCGCGTACGTTTATGGAAGATTTAGAAGGGATTACTTTCACAAATTCTTTATTTTCTGTATTAAAACATACGAGTATAAACCGGTATGGTTTACTTTACTGCATGCTATGTAACCAGTAAGATCATGCTCACAAATAAACACAGTAGAGGGCGCTTTGATCTCGTGTTTGGAGTAATGATGGCGGTGCCTCACTGCTGTTCAACGCGAAGTTTGATCGCTGCAACGTGAAAAAAAAATGGTTGCCTGTAAAGTCGGTTTTACGGGCGAAGATTTTACGTGACAACGTCTGCCGCGTGCTGTGCGCGCGGCAGACCGATCATAGTTGAGTGGGAGAGAGACGCAAGGCATTCGGCGGGCCTCTCTCTCGTTCGGTGACTCATCGTAACGTTACCGGGCGTTACACTTTTTCATAAGTGACTCCCAGCCGCAACCTAATTTAAGACGTTGTCACGTCAAAATGGCCAAATGCGAGTTGGGATCGCGCATGAAGGGTGATATAAATAATGATTAATGATTATAAAAATGGCAAAAAAGAAACAAGTTTTGTTGTATGGGAAGCCCCTTTAATATTTAATTTATTTTATTTATTTATTTTGAAAGGTAAATATGCAATAAAATATTATGAGAAATTCTTAAATGTTACCGTTATTCGTATTTAGGACACATTTCACACACGGCTTGTTAGCCCTATACTAAGCCATTTCTAGTTTGTATTATGGTTGCTAACACAACTGATATACTACACATACATACATAAATACTTTATATCAATACATATTTAACTTCCAGACCGACAGACAACAAATTTAATTGCACAAAGATGTTGGCCGTACCGGGAATCGAACTCGGAACCTTCTGATTGGCAGTCCGGCATGGTAACCATTACGCCAACAACGGCTGTCTGGGGTCCTGTCCCGTGCTAAAAAGGAAACAATAGTTAAATACTCTGTATTAATACCGGGAAGTACCTAAGATAGTTCCACGTGTAACCACAATTAACCTTGGCATTTAAGATAGAAGAAAAATTAAATATTTAGTTTACTTCCGCTGTGATCTGAAACCAAATTTAACAAAGGAAACTTAACTTACTTAACTTTAGCAAAGGAAAAATACAGAAAAAATATTAAAATACTATGTACAAACTTAAAGATAAGAAGTAAACACTACAATTGAAATTAAAGAAAAAATTATATTTAAAAAAAATATCTTAGCCGAGGGGTGAGAAATTTCGTTGTGTAGGAAGGTAGATTAAGTTTACTAGTGTGAGTTGTAGTGGAGGTGTGGTGGTCGGTCGGAGGAACTCACCTATTTTTTTTATATTTTAATTTTTCTTTTGCTTAACTTAATTTGGATTAAAATCACAGCGAATGCACACTAAATATTTCATTTTGTATTCTATCTACAATGGATTTCCGCAAATTAACGCCTGAGTCAATACAGAATACAGAACTTTATTAGCCACTAATAACCTACGTTAAAGGCAAGTCACACTACTATAATTACTTGAATACTGAACAATCCAAGTTTGGTTTATATTCTACACCATTAAATACTTTACAAAATATAAGTGGAAATATTATACAAACTCGAGTAAATATAATATTAATTTCATCACGATACTTATCGAAAGTTTTGTTTACGATATATATAAGTTTATATAAAATATCCATGTCACAATTTTAGTAACCGTACTCCTCCGAAACGGCTTAACCAATTTTTACCAAATTTTATATGCGTATTCAGTAGGTCTGAGAATCGGCTACTGTATATTTAGAAATAATTACTAAGGCAAAACAATGTTTGCTGGGTCAGTTAGTATATATATATATTTATATCTATTAAATTTAATAAAAATACAATAGCCTAACCTTGGCATTGGAAGGAGCTCAAACAGATTTTCCCCACAAAAAGCTAACATTTCACTAACGCGTTCTAATATTTCACAACTGTGCTACATTAGTGAGTGCCATAGAGTATTGTACGATTTGAATGCTTGTGGATAGGTTACTAGATAACTGTCTTTAATTTTCATCATACATATTCAAAGAAGTTTTATAAAAAAAAAATCTTCATTCGTGGTCAAAAAATATTATAAAAAAAAACTGGGTTCAGCTATTCAACGGGGCAATGCTGCCAGCATCTCGGGAGCTTTGCGACGCAATGATAGCCTGAATGGTTACCCTAGCTTAGCTTACCCTAATTTAAATTGTAGTGTTCTCATTTTTCTTGCTCTTTTTTCCTATTATCTTTGAGTTTTTACATAGAACTTTAATCTTTTTACTAAAAAAAAACTTAGTGAAAATTATTAATATGTTTGTTTTGCGGTGTAATATTTATGAGTTCTTTATTGTTAAAAGATTTTCCATAACTTATTGACTCAGGCGTTACTTTGCGGAAATCCATTGTAAATAGAAGACAAAATTAAATATTTAGTGTACTTCCGCTGTGATCCGAAATCCAAATTAAGACAAGTAAAGGAAAAATCAACTAAGATCAATTAACCAAGCTTAATTAACTAAGATTAATTAACTAAGATCAATTAACTAAGATTAATTAAGATTCACGTTACCTATCACAATTCGGAAATTCTTAACTCTACACGTGTTTCGCCTAACCACAAGGCATCAATCATCAGGAGATGCTGACTCTTCGAACGACAAGTCGAGATTTTCCATAGCTGCTTGTTCTGTGTCGGAAAACACTCCGGTGTAAAGGCGCGCGCACACTAGCCCCAATAAATCACGCGCATGATTTAAGCGGTGTTCACACTATCCCTATTTTTATTCTCGGCCATATCATGAGCACGCATCTACATATTTTGGTAGGTTTTCAGGGAAACGAGAAGATGTACGAAAACTTTGGGATTTGGAGACGTTTTATAGTTCGAGGCGAAATAACAATCGTAAGACAAGTTAAACATTTAAAATTCACGACAGAATATAACTGCCAATCATTTGCGCTGAATTAAAATCCATTACTGAATATCTTCATGTAACTCAGCGAACTAGAATAAAAGGAAGAGTAACTAGTAATAAGTTAGTAAATAAATATTTTCATATTTTTTCAACTCCATACAATTGCCGCTTATAATTTGGATCCATCTACACCAGATCTACGCACACAATTATACTGCTATCCCAACGAAACACACATACACAAAGCTCGCACACGATTGGTCGCATCAAGGTCACGCCACCGACCATAAAGCGTAAAGCGTAAGTAAAAATACATACAACTTGAAAAAGTATGTGTACAAGTGTTACAGAGAAAAACGAGAGTATAAGACAAAAAAATGATAATATTTTGCCACATCCACAAGTTTCATAGTTGCGTTACTACTTATTCAGTAGCCAAAATATAATGTTCCCTCGCAGGCATAATAGGGCGATAAGTAACGCGAGATGTCAACCGGTCAGTGTGTACGCTTCCTTAGGGGGGGGACCGGACCGGGGATAGGGGGGAATATATACAATAAGTCATAATGTCTTTATATGAAGCATAATCTTGTTTATGACTTGTAAATATGAATTTGTTTCTTATCTAAATTAAGTATATGTAGCTTTATATACCTTTTAGTACCTTTATATGAAATATAATCTTGTTTAGAATAAGCAGCCCATTATACGTTCCCATTGCTGGGACTCGGGGCCTTCTTTCACGAGGAGAAAGATAAATACCATGGCCATTTTTTTTTAACAATTTTTTTTTAATATCATTTCTAGTTTGTGTTATGGTTGCTAACACAACTGATATACTACATATACATATATACATACATATTTTATATAGATACATATTTAACAACCAGACCCACAGCCAACAAATTTAGTTAAACACAAAGATGTTGGCCGGGCCGGGAATCGAACCCGGAACCTACTGGATCCTGGTCCGGCATGGTAACCTTTACGCCAACGAGGTCGTCAAAAGAGTAACTTTAAGCTAGCTTAGCTAGCTAAGATAACTGATAATGAATGTTTAATTAAACTCATTTACTGTTTAATTCCTTTCATTTGCACTTATTAAAACGCGAATAAACCCGTGCTCTCCAATAAACTTCCGTAAAATAAAGTTCCGTTTCCGCTCAGCGAATCAAAGTCAAATATTAAATTGCTGAACAGTTTTTAATTACTGAAAACGCCGCGGGCGGTTCGGGTGAAACTGTTTGGTTTGTTTTCAAATATAAATAGTTTTATGCGAGCGGAGCCGCGTGCAAACATGTAGTCTGTACATGGCGTTACTACGATGCAACGTTGTTTAACAGCCAGTGGAGAATTTTTAAACACACAATACGGTAGAGTGAATATAAAGACAGACAACTTGTTTATGACTTGTAAATATGAATTTGTTTATTTATCTAAATTAAGGTTAAAAAGCTTTGACTTTACCTTATTATGTACCTATTATGTACCTTTATATACCTTTTAGTACCTTTATATGAAATATAATCTTGTTAAGAATAAGCAGCCCACTATACGTTCCCACTGCTCGGACTCGGGGCCTTCTCTCACGAGGAGAGAGATATAGGCCATAATCCACCACGCTGGCCAAGTGCGGGTTGGCAGATGACACACGTCTTTGGATATTGTGGTCCTCAAACATGCCGGTTTCCTCACGATGTTTTCCTTCACCGTAAAGCGTGTGCTAATCCACACATAACTTGAAAAACAAGTCATTGGTGTAGGGCCGGGATCGAACCAGGGGCCGTCTGATTGAAAAGCAGACGTTATTACCACCGAGCCACACTTGCTTTTTTGCACTACTGCTACTACGCTACTCAGCGCTTGAGGTTCTTAGTATTACATCGGATGTTCTGAATAAGCCCCCTCTAGTCTAAAACAGAAGGGCGAGGAGGATGTTTAACTATCTATGTATGTATCTATGCAATGTATCCTATCCTCGTGGAAGCAGGTACTCTCGGAGCCAGCCGTGTTACAATCCGTGTTTCAATTACATGTGGCGTGAGGATCCAATTCGCAGCGCACATAGAACCGCCGCCGTGGCTTATCAAACAAGGTATTTATGTATGCAAACAAGATGCGAGCGGACCTCGCTACGAACACCATGCTTCGGGAATGTCTGGGACTGCCTGTCTGTACCAATGTTTGTTTGACGCAAATAGGCTCCGAATAGTACGGACGGCCAAACTGTGGAACTCCTTGCCGGAATCCCTGTTCTCACTGAACTACAACCTAACTGTCTTCAAGGCGAGAGTGAACCGGTTTCTTCTAGGCAAGCGCGCTTCATCTTAGACTGCAATATCACTTAATATCAGGTGAGTTGTGGTCAAGCACAAGCCTATTAAGCGTAAAAAACCTACTCGACCGATTTGAAAAATTCTTTAGTGGCGCAAAACAAGTTACATTATACTTAAGAGTTCTTTTGTTATTAGACAGAAATAATGAAAATTCATTTATTTTTGTGACAGGAAAAACATATAGGTACACAAATAACAATACACATGAAACATTTCCGATCACAAGCCGGTCTCAAATCAGCATGTGCTAGCTGCAGGCAACCAGCGCTAGTCTTCCGTTGAGACTGACGGGTGAAGACACGAACGTCGAGAAAACAGGCAAAGAACTAAATATGAATAAAGATTGAAAACAGGGAAACAGTAACACAAATCAACAAAAAGAGCACTAAAATCTAAATGTTTGTAAATATTAGCTTCATAGTTAAATGTCTGTAAACCCTGCGGGTAAAAACTAGAGGAATCCAGAACCTACTATATTTAAGTAGTAAATAGTTTTTTACTTTTTATGACATTTTATAATACTACCTATGTATGTACCTAGTTTTATGGACAATCAAACATTCATTCATTCATTCAACATTACACAAGACAATTAATTAAAAAACCGGTCATATACACATATTGCAGGGTACTAATATTCAAGCACTTATTGACTTAGGCGTTACTTTGCAGAAATCCATTGTAAATAGAAGACAAAATTAAATATTTAGTGTACTTCCGCTGTGATCCGAAACCCAAATTAAGACAAGTAAAGGAAAAATTAACTAAGATTAATTAAGATTAACGTTACCTATCTCAATTCGGAAATTCTTAACTCAACACGTGTTTCGCCTTTCCACAAGGCATCATCAGGAGCTGTTGACTCTTCGAACGACGAATCAAAAGTCAAGCATACCAATATAAATCCTAAAGAGTGTCCCGCATTTTCGGAAGTGATGGCCGCCCCGCCGTCCGCTGCAATCCCACGTTTGCATACTTTGTTTGCGTTTGATTCTCCGTTATTAATGACTGGAGCTCGGCTTAATTTTAAAATTTATGATATGCGCGCCGGCGTTCCCGAATAATACACGAAAATGCGCTATTAATTGAAATAAAAAATTGCATGTGAATGGAATATTTCATATTTATTAATATTGTCCTGTCCCAAAGGAGAGGCGGAAAACCAGTTTTATTGTATTAACCGGCCTTTATGACGTAATTTGTGCATTATCGCCCGAATGTGCTATGTTTGCTTTTTATTTGTGGTTGGGATGATTCATAACGGATACTGTGTTTTGGGACCCTGCAATTCATATCAGGTAATCCGCATCCGCTGGTATTTTGTGAAATACAACGGCGAGTTTCAGGTTTGTATACCCACTTTACGTACCCACTGCTGGGAAAGGAATTAAGAAATAAAAAGAATAATCTTTTCGTACGCTTTGGTGACGTAGTCCACAATTATTTCTGTCGGTCTATAATAAAAGTATACACACACACGGCTGGTTAGCCCCATACTGAATCATTTCTAGCTCGTATTATGGTTGCTATATCAACTTATATACTACATATACATACATACATACATATTATATATAAATACATATTTAACACCCAGACCCACAGCCAACAAATTTAGTTAAGCACAAAGATGTTGACCGGGCCAAGAATCGAACCCGGAACCTTCTGATTAGCAGTCCGGCATGGTAACCTTTACGCCAACGAGGTCGTCCCTTAATACCATACAACAATACTAAGAATATCTTATTCAAAAAAGGCTATTGTTTTGTATGTGAGTTTTTCAAAGATGCAAAAGCATGGCGTGAGGACATGGTAGAAGTTATAGCTTATTAATGTTTAATTTACTTTGTTGGTAATATTATTTGATTTGAAATATGTAATAGAATTAAATTTTTGTTTTGTGAGTCATTTACTTTTGTGAATATTACTTATTTTCGTATGTAATTTAGAGTTAGACTTTTCACAAGTGTCTTATAACTTTTGTTATATATTCCTATGTAAATAAATAAATGAATTGAAAAAAAAATACTTGGGACCTCCTCTCACGTGGAGATATATATGCTATAATTCATTATGGCCAAGTGTGAGTTATCATTTGACACACGGATATTATGGTCCGGCCGTCGTATGGTCGATATCAATGACTTAAAAAACAAGTCATTGGTAAGGCTGGGATCGAACCAGGGACGGTCTGACTGAAAAGCAGGCGTTTTCCCACCGAGCCAAAAACGCTTTTTAGCTAGTTTCAGGTTGCTTCCGAAATATTTTGCTGAAGTAGAAACTTAAATAATTTCCGCGCACGTAAGATTAGTTTTCACAACATGACTGTGTTCTTAAGAAGACCCTAGGGCTGGCCAAAACAGTATCCAATTCTATTTAATATTCACTAATTCTCATTACTCATTGTCTTATTTATCTTAGAACTCATTTTTCAAACACGAACGATTTTAAAATAAAAAGAAAAGGCTTAATAATTAGTGTACCACTTTTTTTTTACAAATTTTACTCACGGCTGGTTAGCCACATGCTAAACCATTTCTTGTTTGCATTATGGTTGCTAATACAACTGATTTACTACACACACATTTTATATACTTTATATAGATACATATTTAACACCCAGACCGACAGCCAATAAATTTAGTTTTGTTCAAAGGTTTTTGTTGGCCGTGCCGGGAATGGAATCCGGAACCTTCTAATGGGCAGCCCGGCATGATAACCATTACGCCTACGAGGTCGTCAAAATATAACATAAAGATTCAACTACACTTCCTTCCCTAAGTCAATCATTGAGTTTAGGTTTGTAAGAAGTCAACTATCGACTCAAAAATTGTCCATGTATTTTAAATTGATTTTATAACATGGCAGCCCTACTTAAGGGGAGGGGTGCGTCAGGTCGTCGCCTCGCCACTATTTATGGGTCAATTACCGCTCCTTAATTAAGACTATACCTCAACCAGATCCAGCTTTTGCCAAGATTGCTTAAATAAATTTAAAGTGGAGATTTCGGTAAAGCACTGGAGACGCCTTATCGAGCCATCGCCGTCTGGGACCGCCAACAAAACGATTATAAATCGGTTTAAATGCGTCTTAAATTATTTTGGGATCTTGGACGGTTGGTTACAACTTTTGATTTATGTTTCTACTTTTCGATATTTTAAAAGATAGTTTCATAAAGTAGAATAAAGGTCATTAACATCTCTATGTTCGGTTGTTGATTTTGTTTTGTATGACATTTGCTTCTCTTTCTATGGTGTTTGTATGTATATTATATTTTTAGTAAATTTACGATAATTGTTAAATACAACCATTATGTAAGTGTTGTCAGTATATTATTGTAAGTAGAACAAAGCTGTGACATAGTTTAGTAATTATTGCATGCCGGTAGGCAGAATATGGTGCACTTTTTCTTTGATCGAATACCTGTCTGTATACTCTGTCTGTATACTCTTACTATATTCGCTATAAATTGATTTGAATTTTTTCCTTTGCTTATCTTAATTTGGGTTTCAGATCACAGCGGAAGTACACTAAATATTTAATTTTTTTCTTCTACCTGCAATGGATTTTCGCAAAGTAACGCCTGTCTCAATAGGTTATGTTTCTACTCTTTAAGGTGCCATTGTACTGAGTTCAGGCGCGCCATATAATATATTCGAGTGAAGCGCCTGATTGGTGTATTGTAGCTAATACGTTATCCCGCATAACAGGATCCAGAGATAGTACCTAAGCGCGGTGCGCAGTGCATACTCGTACTTCTTAATGTACAATCTTAATAATAATAGTTTAAAAAAAAAACTAAAAAAACACGCTTTGTATAGAAAACCGTAATTTTATCAAATAAGTGTATTGCCATCGGTCCTCAATAAATCTACAAAGTTTGAAAAAAATCTGGCCGTTTATAGTGGGTCAAAATCGCGCCCAAAGAAGTCGGTTACAAACAAACATACAGGTGAAGCTAATAGAAAGCGTGTAAAAAAGGTAACGTTTGCTTGAAATTACTTTGTAGTACGTTTTACTTATGAAACTATTTTAACGAGTATTAATACAATACAATAATCTTTATTGTACACCAACAACAAACAAAAACAATAAGTGAAAAGAAAAAACACAATTCCAGCAATTTTGTTGCACAATAGGCGGCCTTATCACTTGTAGCAATTTCTTCCAAGCAACCTTTGTATGGAAAATACAATTGACATAATGGGAGGGAACTTACTTCCCTAAGTAAGAATTGAGTTTAGTTTGTTGGCTATTAGTCTGGGTGTTAAATGTGTATCTATATACAGTATGTATATGTAGTATATCAGTTGCGTTAGCAACCATAATACAAACTTAAAATGGTTTAGTATGGGGCTAACCAACCGTGTGTAAAATGCGTCAAAAAAAATACGAGACAATTTAAAATGTAGCGCAAATCAAAACTCAAATAACAAATATGCAGCATGACAATCTGAAATAACACCTCATACACTCGTATTTCGGTATTTTGTGTCCATTCGGCATTTAGCACAAAGGCTGGTATTTGTGAAATTACATACCAGTACGCAATACTAGTGCTTTCATTGTAGCAACACCAATCATTTAGCCATCAAACACAACACTCATATTACAAATAGATTGGTACTTGAATTCACCGTGTGAAGTACTTTATTCACATTCTAGACTCCAGACGCGAACTAGGGTTGCTGTTTAACACCTTATTATTATAATTATATGTATGCTATTTTCCTTCTTTTCTTGTCTTTTTTTTCCACACACGTCTGGTTAACCCCATACTGAACCATATCTAGTTCGTATTATGGTTGCTAACATAACTGATATACTACATATACATACATACAGATATATATTTAAATATAGATACATATTTAACACCCAGACCCACAGCCAACAAATTTAGTTAAGCACAAACATGTAGGCCGGGCCGGGAATCGAACCCGGAACCTTCTGATTGGCAGTCCGGCATGGTAACCCTTACACCAACGAGGTCGATTTAAGCATACTCGTATATTAAAAAAATTCCTTAAATCATATTTTTATATTTATTTAATGATCTATCTTTAGGGCTACGGTACTATCTTTTTTATCTTTAATTCAGTGCTAAGAACGGTTAGGAGTTCTAAAAAAATTAAATTGGCCAAATGCGAGTTGGGCTCGGGCATGAAGGGTTCCGTACCATTGTTGTATGGGAGCCCCCCTTCAATATTTATTTTCTTAAATTTTATAATTTAATTTGAAAGGTAATGCAAATTTATGCATTCCGTGAAAATTCTAGGCGTCTACATGCTATCGTTATTGATATATAGCAACAAAATACGAAATAAACACGTTTACTGTATCGGGACTCCTCATAATATTTTCATTTTTTTTATTTTTAGTATTTGTTGTTATACTCGTAGCAGCACGAGAAATACATATCTTGTGAAAGTTTCAGCTTTCTAGCTTTTACGGTTTCTGAGATATAGCCTGGAGACAGACAGCGGAGTCTTAGTAATAAGGTCCCATTTTTACCTTCCTAAAATTAAAAAATAATAAAAAAATAAAATAAAATTTTCACGGAATGTATAAATGTACATTACCTTTCAAATTTTCCTAATATATATAAATCATATTGTGACATGACACAATGTTTGCCCTCAATGGACTCCTAAACCACTTAACCGATGATAATAAAATTCGCACACCATGTGCAGTTCGATCCAACCTGAGAGATAGCATAGTTTAAATCTCAAATTATAGTCACAAATTTAATTTATTGCTAATTATTGTCTGTTATTATTTGACAGTCACAATTATCTGTTAACTCCAAATAATTCTAACAGATGTCGATACCTTTCGACTGGGTTGAGTAAGAAATCAATAGATGGCGCTGTACCCCTAAGTGAGGCAAAACAACGTTTGCCGGGTCAGCTAGTTAAATTATACAATTTAAATAAAATAAATATTTGAGGGGGGCTCCCATACAACAATGGCACGGAACCAATTTTGTTTTATTTATTTCAGCGTTGTATGAACTGTCATACTTTAATTTTTTTATTTATTGCAGCGTTGTAACCCGACGTCGGGTTCAGCCAAGTACTCGTACTAGTTCCAGGCCCCGCATTCCCTTTGTACAGAACGTTGTAAAGCCTTTTTCTGTGATAGCACTAAATAAACATCGTTAGTGAGTAGCAAATATTTACCTCAGTTTTAAATCTCTGTTTTATGAGAAGGCTGTGCTGTATTTGCTATTCTGAAATAAATGTTGTAATCACGTAGTTTATGGAGAGAAATGTAATTGTGAAAAGCTGGATTTAAAGCTATTAATTAGTATTAAAGTTAAATTGTAAAAAGCTTTTTATAAAAGGTTTTTACATTGCGTTTTGAAGAAAGCCTTTCAAGATCCACAGACACAAGAAGATCATGTAAACGTTAATCGAAAACTCTTTAAAACACAACACTTTTAAATCAATATTAGTGATGAACTAAATTTATCGGTCTGGGTGTTAAAAATGTAGCATTATAAGTATGTATGTATGTTTATGTAGTATATCAGTTGTGTTAGCAACCAAAATAATGGTTTAGTATGGGGCTAACCAGCGTCTCATAGTAAAAAAATAACAAATAAGAATATATATTTTTTTATTGACTAAAGTCTCTGACGGTCTCTTCAATAACAAGTCAATTTTGCTTTCGTCACTCTGTAAGTACGTATGTTAGATCTCACGTTGAGGCCGTAATTTTGAACCAATCTCGATGTAACTTGCTATACATACAGACTTACACGGGTAAGTCTACTACGAAGTAGACTTTTTGAAGCTGTCAGCTATTTTTTATTAGGCGTTGATGGTGACAAAAAAGGGGTGATATTATATTTATAGCGATAATTCAAAAAACTACTATTAATTGAAAGCATTAAATCTTAGCTTTACACGATTATTATTTCAGGCTGTAACATCATAAACAACCGCGTAGCTTAACACCAGGCAAGCTGCGGTCAAACGCAAACTTGCCAGTTTTAAAAAAGTATTAAAAACTATTTAGCCTGTTCCCCATAGAACACTTGTTATTCATGCATTTATGATTAAGAAAATAATAACTATCTATATGATAAAACTATATGACGATAAACTATTACTATTTATATCTCCACACTCTTACTCTTTAAATAAGCCGGTTCACTCCTCATAATAATATGTTTTTGCGATACCCGAGAAGCGTCCATTATGTGATACCTAATAAATAACTTTTAAGACTTAATGAATACCATAATGATGCAATACATTAATTTGACTATGACTTTTACTTTGGAAACGCTTTATTCATATAAAGATACGAGTAAGTTTCCCATCACTGTTCATTATTATTATCGGTAACGAAATCTATAAAAAAAAAAACTCAATAAAGCTATTCGCTGAATAGACCTTAATCCGTCCAAATTGGTGCCTTGACACACGGGATGTAAACCCTTTTAGAACTAACGACACGACCACACGATACGATCTCTGTGCTTCTTTTGTAGCGCTGCTACGATGTAGCATGATTCGTAGACATCCTGCTACGACACTGACGCAAAGTCGTAGAAGCCTGCTACGAAAATAGCTACATAAATATCTACATAAACAATCAAATCAAAATCTTTATTGAAAGAAAAATATTTTTTATTGTGGTAAACACAAAACCGGAACAATTAATATACATGTCACAATAAAATGTCAAAATTAAATTATATTTATTATAAATTACTGAATTCTAACTAAATAACCCGCCCCTAATAGTTCCCGGTGCGAAGGTGCCCATCAAACTAACAGCGTTCCCGCGCTGAATGGCAATCGCTATCCTTTGCACCAGGAAAGATCTTTATTTGGTTAATAATAATTAAAATTTGTAGCAAATTTGTCTTACATATATAGGAATAGGCTCACGTTTGGCCACAGTTTGCATGATGCCAACGTTTTACGTCAACATTTTTGTGACGACAGCGAAACTATGGATCTCTCTGAAACTCTGTATCTCTGTTTCCTGAGATCTCTGGGGGGAGAAAGAGAATCAGCCGGGGATCTTCACAAGTAGAGTAAACTAGAAAGTAAACTATATATTAAGACGGACAGCAAAGAATTTAGTAATAGGGTTCCGAAGGCTTCCTCTGGTTCTTCTTCTTGTGGTGCTCCAACTAGTGAAGGTTGGCAACCAGCTCTGCATACTTCAGTTTGGCCATTGCTAAGTGAAACAATTCAGCGGCACTTCTGATCCCGGTCCATTCTCGAATATTTCGCAACCACGATTTTCTTCTGCGACCGACTCTCCTCCTCCCCGCAACTTTTCCCATCATAATAAGTTGCAGTAGCTCGTATCTGTCGTGCCGAAGCACGTGGCCCAGATATGCAATTCCTCTGGTTAGGAAACCCTAAAAAGATCGTGTCTGTAGTAGTAAATGGCCCGCTCTGGTCGGTGCTGTGCGAAACGACGCTAATTGCACGGATATTGTGTAATCCCGCGTAATGACGCGCTATCGGAACACGTCAAAGGAATCGGCTTTAAACACTCAAAGACCGGATTCGTGCAGTGGAACATTAATACGTGCGCTTTTATTCGCAGTGGACAGGTTGTTATTGCGATATTCTGCATGTGATACCTGTGCCAGAGGTAAATTGGTAACTTAAATAGCTAGGAAAACAATGAGTAAAAGTGTGGACGGACAAGTAGGGAAGGGGCGGCCTAAGAAAGTATGATAGATTGTGTGAATGACGATATGACCAGGAAGGGTGTGAATACAGAGATAACAAATGACAAAGATGGAAGAAGCGTACATACTGTACCGACCCCACGTGAAGTGGGATAAGGTGAAGAAGAAGAAGAAGATCATATTCCTAGCGTTGATCCGGGACAAAAGAAGTTAATCCGGAATAAAAAGTAGCTAGTAATCTAAGGTTCAACCAATAAACCGTTACGTAACCGTAAAAACCGTTTTTTGCTTTCACTTTTCTTCTATCTACATTACTTTAAAAAATAAATATATATACTTCAGAGTTTTTTAAACATAATTAATACCCTTCGTTCACAAATCCGGTTCACACTTGGCCAATTCTTACCGTTTTAACTATAAAATCAGAGAACATCAACGATGTGTAAAAAATGCTATTTATCCTGCGGAAAAGTCCCGATACTCCCCAAATTGTATTTAATATAAAAGGAAAGGAGTCGGCAGATCTGTCTTTACGTACATTGACAAATAGAATCGCGCTCTAGGAGTTGCGATACCACGGATAAATATACAGTTACATAACATAGCATTAAGCTTAAAACAATTAAAATAAATTTATATAAATAAGTTGAAATGTTTTTTTTAATTAAGTATAAAAATTTAAGGTGTTATTTATAAAATTTATAAAATATTGGCCAAGTCTGACTCGGGCTTACGCATGAAGTTACCATTATCTAAAAAAAACACGTTTATTTAACGTAGATCCCGTTTTTTTCGCATTTTTGTTATAGCGGCAACGGAAATATGTACATAATTTATGGGTTTTTCAACTTTCTATTTACTCGTATATATCGAGACACAGCCTGGTCACAGTGAATGTACACTTTGATTTTCTTCCAGCTACATGGAATTTCCGCAAAGTAAAAGAAGCTATTATTATTATTTAGCAATAGGTAAATTTTACTAGTAAGTACATCACTCTTTTTTTCTTTTATATCCTATTTAAAAAAAATCATCAACTTCTTTATTTATAAGTAGGTACATCACCTATTATCCTATATTAATAAGAAAAAGGCCTACGCCAGCGAGGCGACATCTGCACTTCAAGAAGATTGACATCAGTAATAACCCTGACATGGATACGCTTTATAAATTTTTTGACATGAATTACCTAAATAGTATTATTTGACATTTTGATTTAAACATTTATTGACCATTAATATGACATTTGTAATAATAATATGAAAGGATGACAAGCTATGTAAATATGTGCAGTTGAATAAAGGCTTTTTTATTTTTATTTTTATTTTATTAATAAGAAAAACATTTGAATACTGGTGAAATCTAGCTTGCATGACCTAATGAATGCAAGCAAAATGGTACGAACCTTGAAAGGTAAGTAAAATCTACCTATTGCTTTTGTATTTGTATTCGAACCATGTTTTAGTCGAGAGCGTCCTCAAAAATCGTTTCAAGATAGCCGCTGCAAACGAGTGGAATTCAAACTTTTTGCATATCCTCAATATGGGTATGAAATGCAATGCATTGACTATTAGAATACACACATTATGATAAATTTCAAATCTAAGATGGCCGCCATCACAAAAGTTGGGCAGGGGTTTTATAAAAAAAAACATGTAAGTAATGTGAACAAACTATGAAAGCTTAGTAACTGTATCTCAATATAAGGTAGCAATACGTTACCGACTCTATTCATGGCTTTTTACTCTTGGCGGAT
Organism: Mellilla xanthometata; assembly: GCA_035578125.1. NCBI lineage: Eukaryota > Metazoa > Arthropoda > Insecta > Lepidoptera > Geometridae > Mellilla > Mellilla xanthometata. The sequence goes on along the minus strand of JAPUBQ010000001.1, from coordinate 12,383,163 downwards.
TTCTTTGCAGACCGTACAGGGAGGTGTTTTTGTCGACTCTACCTGAATTGAGTTCGCCAAGATTGATTCACGAGGCTCTTACTCTTTTTACCAATTTATCTTTTGGTTACTAAGTTTAATTTATCATTTCGATGTTTAGAGAAGAGTTTCACTCAAAAATGTAGGTTTTTATATACTTAATTTATTCTTTCGATGTTTATACATTATTTATAATAACGTCTTCTTACAGTTTGTTTAAGGTTGGCCAGAAATTTAATATTATTCATTACGTCATGCAAGCTAGATTTCACCAGCTTTCATATGGATGAATTTTGTAAAAGAGGATATGAAATAGAAAAGACTAAATGTACATAATATCTATGATGATAGATAGGATAGTGTAGAAGCAAAAATCATGCTGAGCCGACCCCAAATAGTGGAAAAAGACGAAGGCAAAGAAGAAGATACTTACTTACTTTAATTAATTAGAATAATTATTACAAATATAAGTATCGTCATATCTTTTTTTTGCATGAATTAAAAAGCTTTAACATGAAACAAATGTTTTACGAAATAAATTATTTAAATTTGAATTTAAATAGTACTTGTAAAAAACTAAATTTGTCGGCTGTCGGTCTGGGTGTTAAATATGTATCTATTTAAAATGTATGTATATGTAGTATATAAGTTGTGATAGCAACCATAATACGAACTAGAAATGGTTCAGTATGGGGTTAACCAGCCATGTGTGAAATGTGTCCTAATATTTATTATCTTATTAATTTTTATTTATGAATTTAGTATGGGGCTAACCATCCGTGTGTGAAATGTGTAATTACATTCATTTATTTATTTTCGTTGTGGCATTTTCGACAACGCGTAGCAAAAAGCCTTAGGTTTTTTTTGACTGTCTGGCGTATTGTGTATAGACTATAATAATTATAATCGTTTTTTATTACCGTAAATTAAATTAAAATTTTATTTGAATATTTATTGAAATTACTATGGAGAATGACAATGATCAGTCCAATTGTATGGACCCTTATCAGTGCTGCGCTCTGTAGTGAGTTTTTAACACCATTCTTAGCACTTATAATTATAATTGTTTTTATTACCGTAAAACAAAATTTATTTGAATATTTATTCAAAATACTATAAAGAATGATAATGATCTGTCAAATTTTAGGTACACTCAACAGTGCTGCCCTCTGTAGTGAGTTTTTAACCCCATTCTTATCACTTACTTTTCTTACATTACGACATCAAGCCCCGAAGCCTACCCTCACACATCAGCCTGTCGATTACTGGAACGATATTCGAAACATCATCAGTATTCCTCATATTGGATTACAAGTAACGTCTAATACTCCTATTGGCTTGCTCTTATAACTCCGAGACTCAACGGCCAACTTTACTTGACATCCCAGCCAAGCTATTTTCAGCTCTATTTGTTTGTACATAAGGGTGTTTGTAAGTGTTAAAGTAAAATGGCTCGCCGTACTCAGGGGAAATTATGGAAATGGATATCGGTACGGTAGTTGGCAGCTATTTTGTCAGATAAACGATATTTGTTTAGTTCGATTAGGTTCTCCCGCTATTGTCTGGTCTGGTCTAGGTAGTCTAGGTATCTAGGTCGCTTGCTTTGTTGCGAAATGTTCTCATTTGAATTCTGTATGGTAATGTTTTGGTGTTGCAGTATCGGGGAGTTTCTTGGTAAGTAACATAACGTACTACGTAGCATATAACAATATCTTTGGTGAATTTAGGTATTGTTTGATATTATTTGGACGTATTAAATACGAATTATTGGTTTATATATAAATAATTTGCCAAGTGCGAATTGGGCTTACGCATGAAGGGTTCCGTACCATTGTTGTATGGGAGCCCCGTTAAATATTTATTTAATTTCCATTTTATAATTTAATTTGATAACCTGTATACTTTTATGTATATTGTGAAAATTGTATGTGTTTAGCACCTACCGTTTTTTATATAAAGCAAAAAAATTCAAAAAAAACGTTTTCGTTACGTTTATTGTATGGGGACCCTCCTGAATTTTTTAATTTTTAGTATTTGTTGTTATAGCGGCACGGGAAATACATATCTTGTGAAAGTTTCAGCTTTCTAGCTATTACTGTTTCTGAGATACATCCATTTCAAGTTTTTTTAAAGATTTCAACTCGCTTTACTGTGAAGGAAAATATCGTGAGGAAAGCAATATCCAAAGACGTAGGGTAATCCGCCTATCCTCACTTGGCCAGCGTGTCGAATTATGTTCTATATCATTCTCCTCCTGAGAGAAGGTCCCGAGTCCCACCCAGCAGTAGGAACGTATGGTGGGCTGCTTGTCCTAAATAAGCTAGTTGGGCTCTTCATTTCTAGATTTCCAATATATTTCATGAAATGTAAACTAGGCAAATTCTTGTTTGTTTTACTAGCTTAATTATGAAATTCGCACTGTTTGACAAAATTAAAGACATTAAGTTCCAGACCAAAATCACGTTGAAATATTCATTTTCGTTGCTAAAAGCTTCAGAAACATTTGAAGTTATGAACAGAAGAGCCAGCGTAGCATGCCTTACCTTCGATCAAATATATACCAGATTCAGTGTTGCATACAAACACAGCACAAAAAATGGCATGAGTTTACTATACTATTGTATCTATTACAATATACACAGAAATACAAAATGTGAATTCAATGTTTTAAGGTAATTTTAAGGTTGAGTTTCGACTAGTGCCGTAATAAACATAAGCTATATTGCTCCGCAATAACAGCGATATCTTTTATGACCGTACGCAGTGAGCGTTAGTAGTTAGTAGTAGTTTGACGACCTCGTTAGCGTAAAGGTTACTATGCCGGACTGCTAATCAGAAGGTTCCGGGTTCGATTCCCGGTCAACATCTTTGATGGCTGTGGGTCTGGGTGTTAAATATGTATTTATATATAATCTGATATACTACATATACATACATAGTATATGTAGTATATCAGTGGTTTTAGCAACCATAATACGAGCTAGAAATGGTTCAGTATGGGGCTAACCAGCCGTGTGTGAATGTGTCCTAATATTTATTTATATTTTTATTATTTATTAAATTCAACTGTTTTACTACACTGATAATGCTCAAAATCCTCTAACTCAACTAAGACCACACATTTACTTGTGGTCTTATTTCTCTTGCTGTTTTTAGAGATATCATCTTAAATCTAGTACATTTTTGATCAAAGCTTAGTACCTAAGTGTCTACTTGTAGATCTCCGATGTCTAGACGCCTAGGTGGGTCTGATAGCATTATAAAGTAAAACCGGCCAAGAAGCCTGTCACCCTTTGTTAATAATTGAAGCCTCCTTTTGATAGCTATTCATAGGACCGAAGAGTTGTGGTGCAAAATAATTTAAATTCAAATCTGATTTAGTTTTCAAAAGTTTGTGATTATTTTTCTTCCAATAATTAAGTAGCCTAAAAAATAGAATTAGATTCTTATGAAAAGCTGTCCAAAAGCGAACGTTTTATGCAGAAGTTTTTTACAAATAAATTTAGACTTGAATTTTTGTAAGTAGGGATAAATTAATTACGAATTTAGTTTTGACTACTATAAAACTTTTCGTTTATAAAGTATTCATTAGGTACAATAAATGATGAAATTAACAAACAAACGAATAACCATTTAAATTCCATCATCGTGATCAGCTTATGATATTTTAACACAAAATTTAGTAAGTAAACTAAACTTTGTTATTTTTTTTCGATGACAAGGGCTTTGTTTGTCCTGATTTTATATATCTAGTACCCGCTGGATGTTGTAAAATTAGCAGTCCTTAAGCCAGGGCAGGCCTTCGGGTGGATTGAAAACCATCGATACCAGCTCTTACGAAATAGAAGAAGAAGCACCCACTACCTCTAAACTGTACTTCTCATAACGACCTCGGTGGCGTAATGGTTACCATGCCGGACTACCAACCAAAGGTCCCGGGTTCGATTCCCGGCAAGACCACCATTTTTGAGCTAAACAAAATTTGTTGGCTGTCGGTGTGAGTATTAAATATGTATCGACATAAAGTATTTATTTATGTGTATGTAGTATATCAGTTGTGTTAGCAACCATAATACAAACTAGAAAAGGTTCAGTATGGGGCTAACCAGCCGTGTCTGAAATCTGTCCTAATATTTATATTTATTTAATAACATCCGGGGGTCTTCAAAAGTGAAGTAAGTAGTTACCTTCTAGGTTAAGCCTGCCACATCGTGTGAAATGTGTTTTTTTTATATTTATGTTTTTTTTAAGTAATAATGTATATAATGTAATTGTCTATTTAAATAATGTTACCATTCCACTTTCAATGTTACCATTTAGATTTTTTTTTTTTTTTTTTTTTTTTAAAGATAATATAATTTAAAAATACATATAAAAAATCGTACTCACGTCACTTTGAAGGAATTAATAATAAAATACTGCACAAACAATAGCTACGTGTCGAATTGATGGATTTAATGATACTTCTGTAATGGAGTTACTGTAAATAGCATTAAAGTTACGTAATTATAAACAATTTTATCTCATGTTTTTATGTAGCCACAGCTTATCTACGAAAGACTGACTTAACAAGTTGAATGTTTAACTTTATATTATCATGTTTCATGGTATTATATTATGTACTTCAAGGTTTTTATTTATTTTAGTATAGTATTGTATCTTCAAAAATAATTAAAATAGTAATAATTATGCAAATACGCAGTTATGTAACTGTGCGATTGGTAATTTTCTTTATATCAACAGAGTGATTAAATAGAAAATTAACATGAACTGAAATTTTGAATTAAATTTTCGTACAATTTGCAAACAAATACGCTAGAATAGAATATAATTTTGTATATTTCAAACTATTAATCATATTTATTTCATTAGGTAGTATTTGATACGATTATTATTATTATATTATTTGCTCACGTAATTATACAGTTTTTTTATAATTATATATTTTTTATATTAATATTTATGTATTTTTATTTATTTATGTTCACAGCCATCATAAACAAACCATCAAGCCAAGTACGAGAAACTAACAGCAATAAACATTAAACAAAAATATGAAAAACCATGGTGGCGAGTCCCTGTGAGGCGCCTGACAAAAGTAGTTCAGTGAAATGGCAAAGAAAGGACGACGGAGGCGACAGCAATTCATGCAAGCGGGGAAACAAAAACATCACAGCGGTGACGGGCGGGGACACGCGGCCCGAGCTCACTTGTCGATACTACAGAAAAAATAAAACATATTTATTGATCAAATTTAAATTCATTTTAAAATAAAAGTAAATGTCATGTCTGTTTAAAGATAAAATAAATAATAGCATATAAGCATAAGCTATATAAGCATACGTAGCATAAGCTAACATAAAACTAGCTCCATAGTAAAAACACACAAACACACAAAACTTTATAAATAGTAGATTAAATCTAAGTCAGTGTCCGCGGGTAAGTGCCTAAAATGCTGGCGGCATTACCTCGCTGGATCGCCAAGCTTATACGATCAAGCTTAATTAAATAAATTATATGTATATAAAGACGATACTGAGAATTATTCTTTGAAAATATTTGTAGTTGTAAATACCTGTAGATATTTACAACTACAAATATTTTCAAAAACTGTACATCATTTATTTCAAAAGAGCACAAATCTTATAGCTGAAATATATTGTTTCACGCTTATAGTATTTTGCTCGTCATCATAAACCCCTTCAAAATTGTTTTTGATATCCATCAGGCAAGCTGTGGTCAAACACAAACATATTTCAAATAAAAAAATAAGGGTTTAATATTGTTATCAAATAACGAAATTGAGGAAACTGCGAAAAAAAATTTTGCGCCATCATATATTGGCGGCCATTTTCAACAAACATAACCAAGAACACTCAAAAAATAAATTCAATATTGGTCCATCCTTTCGGAAGCTACGATGCCACACACAGACGCACCCCGTCGTTTTTTGCGTCAGTGTTTAAATAGATTGTAAAGAAAAACTTTAAATTAAGGATGCTTATCTACAAAAGCTAAAAACTTTTTAATATCTGTTTTTCCCACCCAACGCTGTCAATGCACTTTCCAAAATGTTATTGTATCAGACCATCTTCAGTTCGATTGTACATCTTCCTTTTAATTTCCTCTCAGAGTATCGATAACACCCGGGCGCATCACTACGTCGCACTTCGCAGCCACTCCCGACAGGACTATTGTGTCGACCGGACATTGTAGCTTTTTGTACGCTTCAAATGAATTGGAAGATAACATATTAGTAGGTACGTCCGTGGAGAAAACTCTCTCGAACTACCCACGTTTTGTGAGATAGATTTTTGATATTCCTTAAGGACGGACGGCGTCGGGAAGTTATCTTTTTGACACTAAATTGAGGATGGGCTCTGTAAAGTGTTTACTTATTTTATATTATATCTGACGATGCATGCGAACCACATGCTGTCAATTTTTAGATGGTTGGCAATCCTTAAGACAGTCTTTTTAAATAGTGTAGTATAGTATTTACATCTGAGTGTCGAAAAACACGTCAAATTGTTGGTCTTGACTGTTAGTATAAATACATGCGACAAGCAGTCATTAATAAAATAAATATATGAAGAGACCTCGGCCATGCACTAATTGAAACAAAATAAAGCATATAAAGTGGTTGACATAAAATAATGATTTAATTATTAACGTAGATACAATGGCATATGTAGGTAGTATTTATTGTATAATCAAATTAAGTACTTTATTTTAGATATATTTCCAATTGCATGCACCTTACGGATAAGAATATAGTACTTGACTTTATACGAGTATATTATGATGTACCATGTGAACATGTAACATCTTTTTAATGCTGTATTCTGTGATTGATTTGATTGGATTTAATTGCATTTTCAAATATTTTTAGAGACAAAGGTACAGAACCTTTAATGCATAACCCCAATTCTTGATTAATCATTTAGTACCTTTGTGAAGATAATAGTAAAACAAATCTGCAATCTTATAAACTAAACAATCATAGGCATAATTGTTTCATCGAATTTGTTACATTCTAGATTCTAGAATATTCAGAGCCACAAATTAAGGCCAACGTAACAGATCATCAATCCAGTATTGACGCAGCGCAATTGCACCCAATCCATCGTGTTAAGATACGGTTGAAGTACAAAATGCCTATAAACATGTAAATGAATACCCTCGGGCCGAGCGCTGACAGATTTACAGCGGGGAATGTGGACGGCGAGGGGAGCGGGCTGAGAGGGGGAGGGGTATCAGCTGCTTTGTAAATTCTACCAACTTGTATTCCTAACTTGTCATTTAGGAACTAGGATGGAGGAGCGCTGGCTGCTTGGCTGGTTTTGAGCGTAAAAGCACCTCAGTGTTGATATTTAAAGACACTGGCAACGGTCGCCACTGCTAATGATAATAGGCGCTTAAGTTAATGGTTATCTTTGTCGGGAATCTTAATATATATAAATCTCGTGTCACAATGTTTGTCCACAATGGACTCCTAAACCACTTAACCGATTATAATAAAATTCGCACACCATGTGCAGTTCGATCCAACTTGAGAGATAAGTAAAGTAAAAGTAAAGAAGCCTTTATTCAATTGCTACATATTATAAAAAAATTACATATTTTAATTTACACCTTTTTGTGCAAAAGTTGCCGCTTGGGCATAGGCCTCCCCCGAGACCTTAATTTGAGAGATAGGATAGTTTAAATCACAAATTATAGTTGCAATTTTAATTTATTGCTAATTATTGTCTGTTATTATTTGACAGTCACAATTATCTGTTAACTCCAAACGATTCTAACAGATGTCGATACCTTTCGACTGGGTTGAGTAAGTAATCAATAGATGGCGCTGCTATGGTAAATCTACGAACGTGTCATATAAGCTACACTATCTATCTTTCATACCCCTAAGTGAGGCAAAACAACGTTTGCCGGGTCAGCTAGTAGTATAATAAGTACTAATGACAATCATTAAAAAAGTACACTAGATAACCTATTGACTCAGGCTTAACTTTGCGGAAATCCATTATAAACAGGAGACAAAATAAATATTTAGTGTACGTCCGCTGTGACCGAAGGTCTTGCTGGTGTACTTCACTGTACCTTCTCATGCATGGCTGTGGACCATGGTAAGTAAGTGGGACCATAAATCCTATTTATATTTATCTAACCTATATCGTTTCACTATTGGACAAAGATCTCTCTCAATGATCCTCACGCTTTTCTGTCCTGGGCTAGCTTCTTCCAGTTGGTGTGGAAGTTTCAGCTTTCTAGCTATTACGGTTTCTGAGATACCGCCTGGAGACAGACAGACAGCGGAGGTTTAGTAATAGGGTCCCGTTTTTATATTTTAATAATAAATAATAATAACATATTTTCTTGCAATTATCATGATCACTTGCGCACAGACAAATTTGTAGGAGCGCTGTGCCCTGCTGTAGAACACTTACGAGGCCTGTGCAGCAGGGCATCAGAAACTCCCGCTCCGCTTATACATACACTAGCTGACCCGGCAAACGTTGTTTTGCCTTAAAAATAGATATGCAGTAGCCGATTCTCAGACCTACTGAATACGCATATAAAATTTGGTAAAAATCGGTCAAGCCGTTTCGGAGGAGTACGGTAACAAACACTGTGACACGGAAATTTTATATATAAGATTATACATACAACACTGTGCTAAATAATAACATGATTACAGTTATTAAAACTAAAACATAATAATTATCTTCTTATATATAAAATTTCCGTGTCACAGTGTTTGTTACCGTACTCCTCCGAAACGGCTTGACCGATTTTTTCCAAATTTTATATGCGTATTCAGTAGGTCTGAGAATCGGCTACTGTATATTTAGAAATAATTATTAAGGCAAAACAACGTTTGCCGTGTTAGCTAGTAATATAATAAATTTAGGTACGAAACCTTAAAAACGACGTCTAGATCAAAATATAGTGCGCATGGTTCACAAAATGCTATATTCGAGCCTTTGACCTATCCTCAGTAAATCCGTAAAGGAGAAAGCACAAAGCCCCTACACAGCGACGGAGTGGAGGGCCCTTTATGCATCTCCCTGATTTATGTACATCGCTGGTCACGAGTAACGCACCGAATCCTATTGAGACACTATTTTGGAAGCTGTCAAAGTAATAAATTACGTTTAGGAAGTAAGCAATCGTGTGTTTTTGCGGCTTGAGGTGAGTCGAGTGTTGCGGTGGTTAGTGTTCGGAGAGGTGTACCGGAAGTCGTGGGTTCGATTTCAGTTTTCATACCTATGAAAACGTGCTTAAAACATCTATCTATACACTAGAGGTTGCCCGCGGCTCCGCCCGCGTGTAGGTCGCTTTTTGTGTAACCTGTGGAAAAAATCTATTGTATCCTGTTCCCGTGCCAATTTTATATAAACATTACATTGCTACGATAACAAAATAAGCCGCATCTGTCTTTCCTCATTCGAGTCCTGAGATCTAGTTAATCTCTGTTTTAGCTATTTTGGTGGTGATGCTACAGATTAGATCGTTTTCTCCAAGCCATTATTCTAATATAAATAATAAGAATACGTGAATCATACCACTAAGTAAACCACATACCTACTTAAATTCCAATTCATAAGTATTTAATTTCAAACACACAAAACTTTCCCTTTGAACTTTAAACCCCAATGGCATACTTTAATTCACTCTTAGCAAATATCATTACAAATTTATTTTAACCACCATATAAACTACAACCAAAACAACGTTCAAGACTGTTAAATTGATAAATAAAAAAAAATCCAAACAAACTTTCACCCCCCTCCCCCCTATAAACCCTTATTTAACCCCTGGCAAAAAATCTTGATTTTACATAAACTATACATATTCCAAATTTCATTGCTAGAAGTTCAAAAACATAGAAGTTTCATACAAACTGTTTTACCCCCTTTCACCCCCTCGGGGGTGGAATTTCCAAAAATCCGTTCTTAGTACACGTTTAAATACTAAAATATATACACACTCCAAATTTTACACCTCTAAGTTCAAAAACACAAAACTTTCATTTTTAACTTTCAACCCCAATGGCATCCCCCTTAATGCACCCCTGGCAAAAAAAAAATTATAATTTAACCATTTAATAATCTATTACCATGACAACTTTCAAGACTTTAATGTGATAAATAAAGAATTTTCCATACAAACTTTCACCCCCCATTACAAACCCTTAGTTCACCCCTGGCAAAAATACTTGATACCATTATTTTTAATTTTACATAAACTATACATATTCCAAATTTCATTGCTGGAAGTTTAAAAACAAAGAAGTTTCATACAAACTGTTTTACCCCCTTTCACCCCCCTTAAGGGTAGAATTTCAAAAAATCTATTTTTAGTACACGTCTAAGTACTAAAATATATACACACTCCAAATTTTACACATTTAAGTTCAAAAACACAAAACTTTCATTTTTAACTTTCAACCCCAAAGGCCACCCCCCTTAATGCACCCCTGGCAAAAGTTTTTAAAATTTTAATTAAACCATTTAATAAACTACTACCATAACAACTTTCAAGACTTTAACTTGATAAATAAAGATTTTTCCATACAAACTTTCACCCCCCATTACAAACCCTTAGTTCTCCCCTGGCAAAAAAACTTGATACCATTATTTTTAATTTTACATAAACTATACATATTCCAAATTTCATTGCTATAAGTTCAAAAACAAAGAAGTTTCATACAAACTGTTTTACCCCCTTTCACCCCCTTAGGGGTGGAATTTCCAAAAATCCGTTCTTAGTACGCGTCTACATACCAAAACAAATACACCCTCCAAATTTCACAACCCTAGGACCAGCCGTTTGGGCTCTGCGTTGTCTATAGATGAATGAATGAATGAATAGGTCAGGACAAAGAGTCTTATAGTATAGATAGATAGAAGATAGATGTATCACTTATTTCTCGCTACTTCCCTGATATGGGTTTCAAATGAAGGAGGGTAGGTAAATTCTTTATTTCACACACTTATACTTCATTAAATTCAACAAAAGAAACTTATCGCTTATAAAGCGATCTCTTCCAGGCAAATGATACAATTCAAATACGATGGCCAATCACAATACCGTATGTTAAGCCAAAAGGTTTTAATTTGTACTTGTACATACATAAAAAAATGCTCGGCTATTTCTATACAAAAAAAAACTTTTGTAAACAAATCTTGCACAAAAATATCACCGCATTTACCTCACCGACACCGTCTCAAATAAGAATTTGTCCGTAAATAAATAACTAAATATTTGTACAGAGTACGCGCGGAAGAGTTTGTGTCGGAACTACAGAATAAATAACTGTACAGGCACAGGCTGTAACATTTATACATAAATACAGTTCAGACAGATTTGTGTGTGTTTTTTTTACTCTTTACAGCTAGACATTTTACCAGCAGGCATTTTACCTTAGGTGACGCATGCCTATTCTGGAATAACTGGCTCTCAAAGAGGTCCTTCATTTGTTTCTTGATACTTATTAGATAGATGGCAAAGTATAGGCACTTTTCGCTTATTGCTAGTTCTAGTTCTGGTGGTTTAATTTGAGTCTCTGTTTCCTGAGAGGTACCGTCCCTACTATTCTGAAGACGTATTGTTTGTATTTGTATTTAGAATACGGAGTCTTCAAAAGTAGAATAAATAGGTGACATAAAAATACGAATACAAATACAAAATTTATTTATTTGACACAGTAATGGATACATAAATTTTATTAAATAAATCTAAAGGCTTCCAAACTACGAGCTGTATGATAGAAGCCGATGTCTTCTCCCAATCGTAGGTACATATCTTCTTGCTTTGCGTGCCACATCATAGATCTAGTATTACAAAGTAGTATTAGCTAGTATTATATCAAATTGTGTAACTTTACATTAGGCAAGCTGTAGTTAAGCGCAAACCTATCATAGGTAACAAAATAAGAAACAAAAATTAAAATTAAATTACTAGTTCTATCATGTCTTTTTTACACTTGATAGGTTTGCGTTTGACTACAGCTTGCCTTAGCGGGGGAGGCCTATGCCCAAGCGGCAACTTTTGCTTAAAAATGTGTAAAAATATGTTATTTTAAAAATATGTAAGCAATAAAATAAAGGCTTTTTTACTTTTACTTTTACAGCTTGCCTGATGTAAAGCTACGACCTGTCTACGATATGGCACGCTTACCTAGAAGTTACCTATTTATTCTCTACTTTTGAAGACCCCCGAATGATACCTCTCAGGAAACCGAGACTTATATCCACATGTTTTTTGTTACAGGCCGGCTTTAACCGATCTTCCCCGAGGTGTAAGTTGTTCTGTCGCCTACTGTACTGTATTTGTGAAGGAATAAATAACGTCTGCGGCAGGATGCGCAAATATTAGAGAAATCCCCGCGTGATAAGAGGATGAGTGTTTGGCCGAGGGCCTCCCAGCGCACACGGTGTCACGGGGTGTCACTACCCCGCTCTACCCCGCTCTACCCCGCTCTACCCCGTATTGTGTGGCTTGGATCCCGGGAGTAATGTACACGCACAAACATTACTTTAACATCAATATTAACATTAACATGTAGCGCCTGTAGTTCGGCTGGCTTGAGTGATCACAAGCGATCATCGAAGCTAAACACCTTGCTTGCAATGCGGATGGAGATTGGACGGGTGACTATGCTGTTGTTTTTAAAGGGGAATTTTCATCTAGGCGCTACTCAATGAGATACGTAATTGGGAATAAGTAGCGCCTGTAGCCTGGCTAGCTAAGGTGATCTGACGCGATCATCGAAGCTAAGCAACGGTCAATGCGGATGGAGATTGGATGGGTGACCATGCACAAGACTGTTGTTTTTAAAGTGGAATTTTCATCGCTACTCAATGAGATACGTGATTAGGAATAAGTAACGCCTATAGCACACAGAGAGTCAGAAAAAAAGAAAAGAGAAAATAGGTCTGCATATGAACTTAGAAAAAACCAAAATAATGACCACTGGAACTCCCTACCCTATCTCACTGAACGGCGTCAAAATAGAATACGTACGCGAATATGTATATCTCGGACAACAAATATCTTTCACAGACTCTACCGCCAGAGAAGTTGACCGCAGAATTGCTACTGCCTGGAAAAAGTATTGGGCAAACAAAGATGTGTTCAAGAGCAAACTACCAATACATTTAAAGAAACGATTAATGGACAATACAATTCTACCATCTCTGTTATATGGTTGTCAAACCTGGGCTTTAACTAAAAACATAACACAAAAAATTTCTACTTTCCAGAGAGCTGCAGAGCGATCGATGCTGGGTCTTAAACTCATAGATAAAGTCAAAAACACTGACATTCGCAAAAAGACCAAAGTCATAGACGCAGTATCGATGCTCTGCAAGCTTAAGTGGAAATGGGCAGGTCACGTCGCCCGAGCCGCCGACGGCCGGTGGAGTGAGCGCATCCTCCACTGGCACCCCCGAGATGGCGCGCGACCCCGAGGCCGGCCCCGCACCCGGTGGAGCGACGACATCGCGCTCACTGCCGGCGCCACGTGGACTCGAGCTGCCCAGGATCGCCACACATGGCTGCGCAAGGAGGAGGCCTACACCCGACTTTGGGTGCCCTAACCAAAATTAAATAAAACTAATGATTTACAAATATGTAATAAATTCATCATCAAATTTTTTTTCTTAAAAAAACTATATATATCTGTACAAAAGTTTGGGCAAATAAAGGCTATTTTATTTTATTTTATTTTTATTAACGCCTATAGCTCGGCTAGGTAAGGTGATCTGACGCGATCATCGAAGCTAAGCAACGGTCAATGCGGATGGAGATTGGATGGGTGACCATGCACAAGACTGTTGTTTTTAAGGTGGAATTTTCATCTCAATGAGATACGTAATTGGAAATAAGTAGCGCCTAAAGCTCGGCTAGGTGAGGTGATCTGACGCGATCATCGAAGCTAAGCAACGGTCGAATTTTTCAAATCGGCCCAGTAGTTTCGAAACCTATTCTCGTCCAACAAACAAACTTTTCTTCTTTATAATAGTACAGATAGATTATAATAGCATTTGAGTTGAATGCCATACCCACTCTAGCAAATAGACATCAATTATTCTAACTTGCGCCAACTGAAATTTAAATTATAAATGGATACGCTCTTAAGTAATTAAGCCGATGTTACACCTGATTTGTCTTAACCCCTAATGACCCACCTTTACCCCAATCTACTGCGCAGTTATTAATTAAAGATTTATGCGATTCTAGGCCTTATTTCTATGGCGATAAGCGATTATACTTGTGTAGAAAACGTGACCCTTTTTGAACATACTTTAAATGCGGTCAAAACAAATCTTACTGCAACGAAATACCGCTTCTATTCCTATATCTATGTGTAACCTATTTTCTTCTAAAGAAAGCTTAGCAAATATTTTAGTGCGTTTGTTTTGGTTCTTATGCCTTTGTGATAAGAGTGAAAATTTAATATTTGATTGCAAATGTAAGGTCATTGAACCGCCACGTGGACCCTGCAATTGCGCAGTTACGGACCCCTGCAGGGGTAGCAACGTATGTCTTTAAAGAGTAGTATGGGGAAAGATAAGCTACAGTACATACATAATTTATATGTTTTATTATTTATTTATCTTCTAATATTTTATCTTTCTAATATATAAAATTTCCATGTCACAATGTTAGTTACCGTACTCCTCCGAAACGGCTTGACCGATTTCTACCAAATTTTATATGCCTATTCAGTAGGTCTGAGAATCAAGTACTATCAATTTTTCATACCCCTAAGTTATAAGAGTTGTTCACCCTTAAATTGTTGTTATTTATATTTTTTTATTTTGTGCCATTAAAAAACACATACAACCCTAAATTTTATTTTTGTATTACCAAGCTCTATTTTAAGGGCATTTTAATAATTTAATCATTTCTTTCACCACTCGATAACTGATCAATTATAGTGTTTTATGTGTATTTAAGGCAAATCAACGTTTGCCGGGTCAGCTAGTTTGAAATAAATTTCACGGTAAGTACCTAACCATGAATTTTATTATAAAAATATTTTGTGACAAGTACGTGGCAAAACAAGTATCTGAAATAATAATAGGTAACAATATAATAAAATAAATAGGGTTAATGATTAATTAAATTGTTAAAATTATTTATAAAAAATTATAGATATACCTAGAAGTTTTAGTTTAATTCCGTTTTTTGTTAGAGACTCAATGAGATACGTGATTGGGAATAAGTAGCGCCTGTAGCTCGGCTAGCTAAGGTGATCTGACGCGATCATCTAAGCTAAGCAACGGTCGATGCGGACGGTGTTTGGATAGGTGACTATGCACAAGACTGTTAGTTTTTACCCTTAAATGGATAATGTTGTTTTTAAACAACATACTAAAAATCACATATAAAATTGACCTTCATTTAATTATTTTTTTTCAATTTTGCGCAATGTAGTTTATAAACAACACTCACATTATTGCAAAAATAGTATAGTACATTAATGTCTAGATTTTTTTACTCATTTTTCTTAGACAGCAATTACATGTCTATAACACAAATTTAATTTTTTAAAACGTGAAACAAAAATCGACCATTTAAGGGTTAAAAGTGGCATTTTTATCTGAGCACTACCGTAGGTCGGATGACATGTTAAATTGTAGGTACCGGCTGTTAGTCTTAGTACAAGTAGTAGTTAAGCCAAGCCAGAGGCCTCCGGGCGGCATGAAAACTCTCGACACCAGTGATGGGCCACTTAGTTCATACGAAGAAAAAGAGAATAAGTTAACTAAAAAATACAATTTTTGTATTGGTAGCTAGCATGAGTTTTATGTAAAACAAATCGTACCTATAGCGAATTATTTATAAATTAACATGTCTTAGTTTTAATAACTGCTTGCGTAAGATCACGTGTTGAAATTAATTTCTATTTTGAATAGGGCAAACGTAGCACTTGTGACATGTTATATCGTCATAAACTGAAGCGTTAGCATTTTATAAATATTATTAAATTGATAAAAATATTTCTAAGTAACTTTGTCCGCAATGTAATCAGAGCTAAAATAATGTAATGTAATCAGAGCTTCAACGTTTACTTGCATATTTTTTGCTTAATGTCCATAAAAACAAGCCACGTGTAAAACACACAATAATTATACGAGTAATGAATACTATAATTTTAATTTAAAGAAGATTTTATTGAAATTGAATTTTTTTTCATTAATAATTATGGAAGATATCGATATTTTATTGAAACACACCTAAATATTACTAACTCAAAAATAAGTTATATTTTTTTCTAGCAAAATATACTGGTATGTATAGTTAAGCCGCCAGGCGCCGAATTCTTCCATTTTACAGCACGATACAGTTGCATCAAAGTTTTTGAAAAATATTTTTTTTTTACACAGAATGGACTTCCGCTTTATCAACAACTCACCTGATGGTAAGTGATATTGTGATACAAGATGAAGCGCGCTTGCCCGGAAAAACCTAAAAAAAATCCAAGACCTGCAGGTCTGTATTCCCCGCGTGTCCCCCGAAGGGCGGTATTGAGGTGACCTACATAAGGGAATGCACAGCCCTGCGTCGTTGCAATCACATCACTTCTTAGACCCCTCACAATACATACTCGCGCTTATACTGCGGCTTCTCTCGCTGGCTTGTTTACTGCGGGTTGAAAGAAAAATACTCTATTAAATATCTAAATCAAAATGTATTTTTAATACAAGTATTGTGTAGTTTTTTTTCATGTAATTTTTAATTTTAATTTAGTCGAAATAAATTATGCACCTTTTTGTAATGTTAAGAATGTAATAAATGATATTCATTTATTTCTCTGATAAAACGTTCTCACGAAGTTTTTATTCACATAGTAGTTAAAAGTACAAGAACTTCTTTGTTAAGTTTAATGTTATATTAGGGTAAATGTTAAATGATAAGTGGTTTTTGCGATTTCTCTTGTCAGTTTAGATTCATGTAATAATTGTCGTCTCCTCAGCGTAGGTCTTATAAAATTAAAACCACCTAAAATAATTAGAATTGATTGATAAAGTAAATAGTGCTATGAAAAATCCCCTCTTTTTTGTGGTAACCATACCGCGACGAAAAATCATCGGCGACTAAAATACTTGATGTTTTATTTAACAAATTAACGTGTCATCCGACCCATAGAAGCATCCAGATGTAAGTATATATAAAATAAACTGAAATAGGTGTAATAACCATTACCTAGAAAATTTCGTTCGCTTCGTACGCACTAAATAATTATATTAACCAAAAAAGACATATTAAAATGTTCTGGTACATATTTTATGTTGACTTTCATTCGTTTCTGTTTATAAAATCAATCAAGCATTTTTACACCTGCTTTAAAAATATTTACCACAATCTAAACAAAGATTTTAAAGCTAGTCTGACTTATATTAACCTGATACATAAAGTTATCCAGTATACACAGACATACATCCTCTTTCACGTACTCACTATCACATAATCTGTGTCGCCCTAATCCTCTTCCCCTGAGGAAATGGTTATTGAATTTGACCTACTTCGTAGGGTTTATGTCAAGTAATCCTTAAAACCTCTTTGTCAGTCAACTGCGTAGTAAACTTTCATACTTTGCTAATCATCACGAGATCACAAATGCTTCTTCTTCTCCTTCGTATGAGCTAAGTGGCCAAGCTCTGGTGTCGAGAGTTTTCAAGCCGCCCGTAGGCCGACTTGGCTTAACGGCTGCTTATACTAAGACTAACAGCCGGGACCTACAATTTAACATGATATCCAACCCACGGTAGCGCCCAGGTGAAAATGCCACTTGAAAAATGATACTCTTGTGTCTATATAATCTAAGCTTTTTCATACAAATGCTGTCAAATTGACTAAGTACGCCGAAAACGAGGCATGCATTCGTAGTAAAAGTTCCAATCCGTAGAATATTACTTCACTGGTTTGAGACCACAGATTTTTTCGAAGGCTTGGTTTAACCACAGCTTGAACTAAAACTAACGTTTGTGTGTATGTTCGTGACTTCCTTACGCTCAAACGGCTGAACTGATTGTGATGAAATTTGGTATGGAAATAGGTTAGACCTTGTAACACATAGGCTACTTTTTATCCCGAAAACATCCCGGTTCCTGTGAAATGCGCAAATAACTTCAAAATCTATGTTATTCCTTCACACTCAAACGCCTCGACCGACAATGACAAACGATTTCAATGAAATTTGGAATTGAGATAACTTAGACCCTGTATTAACACATAGGCCTTTTTATTTATCCTGGATTAACGCGGGTTAAGCTGCGGGGTGCAACTAGTACTACATATACATACATACATACTTTAATTTTTATATCTATGTGGCGAAAAACTTGCATTCTTAAATTAAATGTGAACATCTCGCTGGGGCACAGACAGTTGTAGGTACAGCGGGAATTACTTGTAGGGAGACCACACGGCGTGACTTGGAAAGACTCGATGTATCTTTGTCAGTAGACTTTGGAACCTTATTTTACACAGATTTCACACACGGCTGGTCAGCCCCATTCTAAACCAATTCTATTATGGTTGCTAAAACAACTGGTATACTACATATTCATAAATACTTTATATCGATACATATTTAACACCCAGACCGACAGCCAACAAATTTAGTTCACCACAAAGATGTTGGCTGTGCTGGGATTCGAACCCGGCACCCTCTGGTTAGAAGTCCGACAGGTAAATTAAAAATTATTTATAAATTAATTAATTCAAGTCATTGTTGTAGGGATCGAACCAGGGGTTGTCTGATTAAAAAGCAGACGTTTTTACCATTGCCCAACAACACAAAAACGTGTGTAATATTTTATACCATCACCATAGAACTAGTTATAGTTATTGTCCTCCTAGGCGTATCCGCCAATGGCGAACTTAGCTAGTTCCGGTTATGTGTACGAATATGGCTGGCGAAGCCAAATTTAATAACTACCGACTAACCATAGAACTAATAACAAACTATATATGGTCTGTAATTGTCGACTGCGGAGTTTGTCCAAGTTAATTTTCCACACCATCTCCTCTGGACAAAGAAATCAACATAACCACCAAATGTTTTCTGTTACCACCAACTTTTTGCTGTTAGATTTATGATATGACGTCATTAGATAACTTCCGCTGTAATAATTATGATTAGTTCTCTTTTTTATCTTACTTTTTACTAGTTTACTTTCGTAATAACCTGCATATCGTCGTAATGATATTTACAAATTATGACGTTAGAGTTTTTATCTTATACAAAACAAAGGAAAAAGATATGTTTTTTGCTTTACTGTTGCAAAACAAACATACAAACTTTCGCCTACACTTAATTATAAAAAAAGTAATAGTAAATAAGCAAAGCGCTTACATTTCTATTTTCATGAATACTTTAAACCTAAGTCGAACGAAAGTGTTCAGTTTGCAATGACAGTGACAATGACGTTTACCAAGAGGACACTCTTGATGACGTCACTACAAGTATTTAAGAAAATTATTTATTTTACAATAAAAAATTTCTTCAATCAAAAATTGCTTCGCAATCGGCAATCTGATGCCATTGGGACCCCAATGCCTCATCTCCAAAGACCCTCGAGTATGACGTACCTTATAGTCTCAACGTAATACAGGCAGGAACTGTCCGCAGCTTTATTCTTTTAATAATAAAAATAAATAAAACGTTTGTTTAGCCAAATAAAATGGTGTACTATAACACAATAGACTATTTTTTATAAAATTAGCCTAAATTTTATCGTACAGCTATAAAAACGGGGCCCTATTACTAAGCCTCCGCTGTCTGTCTGTCTCCAGGCTGTATCTCAGAAACCGTAATAGCTAGAAAGCTGAAACTTATTGTAGTTGTTGTTGTAGTGGCACGGGAAATACATATCTTGTGAAAGTTTCAGGTTTATTTATTCAGGTATTTATTTATCATTATATATATTCAGGTTTATATCATTATATATATTCAGGTTTATATAGCTATTACGGTTTCTGAGATACAGCCTGGAGACAGACAGACAGACAGCGGAGGCTTAGTAATAGGGTCGGGACCTTACCTTTTTACCTTTTAGGCACGGGACCCTAAAAATAGTCTATTATGTTATAGTTTTATCTTACAACTTTATAGTTGTACGATAAAATTTAGGTGTAACCTGTGCTTCACTGAACGAGTCTTGTGTTGTGAAGCATAGTACTTTTACCCAGGCTGTAAAGTAAAGTCTTATTATTTGTTTCATTTGTTTGTGTCGTGTCCCGAGAAAGTGCCCCACATGGCCCCCGCGCGTGCTAGCGGTGTGCCGCGGCTCTGCTCGTTATTTAATACGCTTCATATAAGCGTAATACGTTTTCGTTACGGTCTCAGCGCGCGGTGTATGATGCCCTTGCTCAGAGTATAGGTTTAAACATACTGGCGGGGCTAAAACGGACAGTTCATCGTGAAAAATAGGAGCGAGGGGGGAGGGGAGTTTAGAACAGTTAGAACAGGGGGAGTTGTTACCGACTTACTTACTTAACCCTTAAATGGACAATGTTGTTTTTAAACAACATACTAAAAATCACACATAAAATTGACCTTCATTTATTTTTTTTGTAATGTAGTTTATGAACAACGCTCACATTATTGCAAAAAAAAATATATTTTAAATTAATGTCTAGATTTTTTTACTAATTTTTCCTAGCCTGTAATACATGTCTATGACACAAATATATTTGTTTAAAACGTGAAACAAAAATCGTCTATTTAAGGGTTAAGCCACTTCTAGAAAAGCCTGCTGCTATTACTGCTCGTAATATAAGTGCTTACTTCAAATGAAAATAATAAAATCGAATTATAATAAGCATCCTTAAGTCGAAGATAAGGGAAACCTTGATTTTACAGTTCTTTTACTATAAATAGTAAACGGAAAAAATATCGAAAATTGTATTTAAAAAACTGGCTCAAATACATAATTTTACATATTCTGAACCAGTTTCAAAAATTTTAAATTTTTAAGACTGTTCGGTACCAAAATAAGTATAATTCTTATGATTGGTTTTTAGACGGACTTTAAGCTATTTATTGTTTTTTTTTTGTGTACGATATATAGTGTTAAAACTGTCAATCCAAAAGTTTGCCTTTATCGTCGCCTTATTGGAAAAGTTCCTATATATTCCTATTTCTCTTTCTATTGGAAAATGTCCATCATAGCTCCCCGGCAGATGTTGCAGCGGTTGTTTGGCTCGAAACCTGAGAACCATGTGGGAATACGTACGATTTTTTGCGGCTCGTCTTTTCCTCAAATTCCTTCCAATTTACGGCATTAATTTCTGCTGAAAATCGAGGAAAGATGGGGGAAATACTGGGAAGATTTACATTATTTTGATATAACTGGGGTCAGGTTTGGAGAAACTCTGATAAAATGAGGGAAATAAATCAGAACAATAGCAAAATAAGAGGCAAAGAGCTTATTACGATACACTTATACATATAAGGGTTCCGTATTAGAATTCTATGACATATTGTCAAAATGTAATTATATTTCTACAACAAAGTAATAATCAAACTAAGCGCAATCAACTGTTTTAGTGCTATAGACCACGAATTTGTGAAAAGGGGGTAATAGAGATAAATGACGAAAATTAACTAACGCAGAAGCGCCTTTAAATTTCCTATGTTTACAATTTGTTATTTCATAATATTTTGTCGCACAATTCGTTATTCATTTGATTTTTCGATTTTGTTCAATTTTTTTTTTAAATAAGTACACAATGATATTTTTCCTTTAGAGAAAGAAAAAGAGAAAATCGTCATGAACAATTGCAAATTTCTAAATCTTATAGTTCAGAAATTTTTGGGATAGGTCAAACCATAAGAATAGAACACATCTATTTCAGACAGAAAACACATACTTTTTTCACTTATATCAGGGTTGACCTTTTTCAAAAACCTTTTTGGAAAAAGGTCAACCCTCAGCATAAACACTACAGATTTTTTACAGCAGTGATTTTTAGAACAAAACCTTTAAAGCTTTTTCTAAACACATAAGTATATTAAAGAATGGTTAAAATCCCCACGAGCGAGTGTTGTAGACGGCGTCGGCTAATGGCAGCGAGCGGCGACAGATTTAATTCCGATCCGAAACGCATCAAGTAATTACAAATAAAAACCGGGGAAAGCGAAGAGTGCGGGAAAATTGGCGGGTGACCATCATGCGAGTAAATCATGGGATAAATTAAAAAAATTGCCAGCTTCATTTTATTAATAAAAGAAGAATAAGAAAAAAATAGTTTTATTTGCTAGTTTTGATTAAAGATGACACTACATTTTTGCAAGTAAATTTAACTTGATATAATTGTAATCTAAAAGCAAATTTATTTTTTAAAAATTTAACGTAAACCTGTAAATCTATAAATTTTCCCGCACTTAGTACAGCTAAAAGCCATGTCAGAGTACACTCGAATTACAAACAAGCAGTTGAGGACACTGAACTACTTGTACTTACACCATATTTTTTTCTTGTTCTCCGCATAATTATGATGACCATACTTTGGTGTTTAGAGATTCCATGGCGTACACGAGGAAGGACTATATTTCGCTGTGGAAGATAAAGTAATGAAATTAGACCTTTTTATAGATAGAGAAGCTATTAAAACATATGCGCAGATAGGCTTA
Source organism: Mellilla xanthometata (assembly GCA_035578125.1). Taxonomy (NCBI): domain Eukaryota; kingdom Metazoa; phylum Arthropoda; class Insecta; order Lepidoptera; family Geometridae; genus Mellilla; species Mellilla xanthometata. The sequence continues at coordinate 12,360,482 of JAPUBQ010000001.1, read as the reverse complement.
CGTCCAGCAAAGGGTGATCTAAAAACTATGATGATAGAATAACAAGGCCTGCCAATTAGCCAGAAAGTGTGGCCACCCCAGGCGTTGGCATGCGGGCACATTAATTAGTAAACAGTGTACGGGCTGGCTGAACAAAGCTAGATGTTCTTGTTCCGCAGCCCGCGCGCTAAAAATCCTACATTTTTTTCCAAGTCTGCACTTTTCAAAACGTAAAATCTCATGAATTCCTCTCGTAGAGTGCTTTTAAAAATGTTAATTAAGAGGATTATGCTCTAATGCGTTCTTTTAGCGATTCCGAAAATGTTTGCTTTGTGTTTTATATAATTTACTAGTTATACCTCACTGTTTTGCCCGCGCTAAGCCGGGATAATGAGCAGTCTGTTTGTTTATCCAAGGTCTACCTAGGTAACCTACCTACATATGTAGGTAATATCCAAATCGCCTATTGAATCAGGCGTTACTTTGCGGAAATCCATTGTAGATAGAAGACAAAATTAAATATTTAGTGTATTTCCGCTGTGATACCCACATTGGTTCAGTCGTGTGATATCAAGATAAAACAAAAAGACATCCATAATCTACTTATTTTTATGATGAGTGTTCTAGCTATGTTTGATGAAAATTGGTTGAAGATAACCGCCGCTAAAATGGCGATTAGCACATTTATAGGATCTAAAATGTTAAAACAGGACCCTATTGATAAGGCCGCGTTGTCCGTCTGTCTGTCTGTCACCAGGCTGTATCTTAAAGCTGTAATAGTTATAAAGCTGAAATTTTCACGACTTATGTATTTTCCGTGCTATAACAACAAATATTAAAAATATTTAAGGTACAATACAACAAATGTAATATTTAAGCATAACGAGTCATGTTTAGACCCTCTAAACATTCACAAAACATTTAATTACATTTGTAACCTCAGAAATTAATTATACAGTATACAATACAATATCAGAATCCTTTATGGTACATCAAAAACAACAAGTGAAAAAAAAAAGTTCCAGCTTTTTTGTTGCACTATAGGCGGCCTTATCGCTTGTAGCAATTTCTACCAGGCAACCTCTGTATGGAAAATACAAATAACACAATGGGAGGTGTACCAAACAAAACAAAATAAAGAAAAATAAATAAACTTAACCTACTTTCATACAAGTTTGGAAAAAAAAACATAAGATTTTAATAAAATTGATATTTAAGGGATTCTTATACAAAAAACGTGTTTTTTTGGCAATTTTGTTGAGATAATGGTAAGAACCCTGCATGCGAGCATGAAGTGCTTGCTCCATGAAGCTCGACTCTTATTTTTCTATCTATTTTTGTATCACTTCTTAAATAAACAGACAGATTGATTATAATCAATCTGTCTGTTTATTTGAGAAGGTAGTAGTAGTGCTAGTACTTTATGCACATAATTATGTGCATAAAGTACTAGCAGTTGCCCGCGGCTCTGCCCGCGTGTAGGTCGCTTTTCGCGTCTGCTTCACCACCATGCAAAACCATATTGGTTTGTAGTACATGCTTTGTATCAGAGATGGCGCTGTATGTGAAATATGATTTCCCTCTTTTCCTTCTTTTCTGCTGAAAATTTTCTGAGTTTTGTTTGCTACAAACCTCACGGAGCCCGAGACCTATCCAACAAATGCAAAATCGGTTCCGTGGAAATCGGTTCGTGTGTTCTGGAGTTATAGCGTCAGAAAACCCGTCTTATTTTTACATTATTTTAGACATAAACGTGTATATTCTTATTTCATGTTTCTGCTGAGTTATAATATAGTTAGCTCAGCGTTAGGTATCCAATATCGTTTTTCGCTGAAAATGAACGAAAATATTTTGTTATTTCGTTGCGTAACACGAGACTGGTTTTAGGTAAAATATCCAGAACTTTGCTGAAAATGTTTTTTTCGCTAGCTATCGTTTTTTACTGCTGATGAAGTTGATAATATCAATTTCGCAGCTCTCATATAAATACAATAACAAGTTTAAATTAAACATTTACAAAGCTAGCGGCTAGTTTGGATTTGAAAAAGTATCACAGTGTATGTATTCTGCTAGTCAAAACTCTTTTATGTGTTCATCCTGTAGCGATCATTCGCAAGCCTAGCCCCATACTAAACCATTTCTAGTTTGTATTATGGTTGCTAACGCAGCTGATATACTACATACATACTTTATATCGATACATATTCAACAACCAGACTGACAACCAACAAATTTAGTTCATCACAAAGATGTTGATGGTGCTGGGAATCGAACCCGGGACCTTCTGGTTGGCAGTCCGGCATGGTGACCGTTACGCCAACGAGTTCGTCAAACGGTCGTCAACGAGACTGCAGCAATGTTAGTCATCAACTCATCAGCGACAATCAAACACCAGCGAACTAGAATAAACGGAAGAGTAACTCCATACGCCGCTTAGAATTTGGATCCATCTACGCGCACAATTATACTGCTATCCCAACGAAACACACACAAAGCTCGCACGCGATTGGTCGCATCAAGGTCACGCCACCGATACTAGCCGAATGTCACCCACGCGCGGTAGCTGTTTTGCCCCGCCCACCGCAGTATTTTACGATTACGCGTGGAACCATTTTATCGGCCAAGTTACTATTCTATTTTTTTTTAACTTAAATGGGCTTGCGCTTGATCACAATTCACCTGATGGCAAGCGAACGCGCTTACCCAGAAAAAACCGGTTCACTCTTGCTTTGACTCTTGCTTTTTATTTATTCTAGCTCGCTGTCAAACACACAAACTTTCCCTTAACTAGTGTAGATTTAATTAAGTTTGCGGCTTGAAGCATCCTAAGCCGGCAAGCACCTTATTGTATGACACGGTACGATGCGTCATCCCCGCCGAGGCGCATGTTGCTTTCTGAGACTGCCTGTCAAAACTTACCATTCTCCACACTTTCATCTACACCACCACACATGTCTGTCTCACTTTCACTGTACTTTTCAAAATGGAACACTTTCCATTGCTGCTTTTGTTCTACGCTTAAATCTTAATGTTCTACTAGAAGCGGCATTGGATCTAAAATTGGCGAAGTTTTGAGACAAGAAGGTGACTCGGGGTAGAAGCGAGTTGGGTGTTGCGGTAATAAATTTTGCAAGTTCATTTTCGGTTAATATAATAAATGCTCGGTATTGACTTTGCATATATTACGGTTGTTTAGAAGTTGAGACGAAAGATAAGTAATGTTGCATATATTACTTTTTGCCGTAACAACGGCAAAGAAGTTCGTATTATCCTACTAATAACTTAGCAAGGTTTTGACAATGCTCTTAAATATATGTAACTAGCTGTCCCGGCAAACGTTGTTTTGCCTCACTTAGGGGTATGAAAATTAGATAGTGTAGCTTATATGACACGTTCGTAGATTTACCATAGCAGTGCCATCTATTGATTACTTACTCAACCCAGTCGAAAGGTATCGACATCTGTTAGAATCATTTGGAGTTAACAGATAATTGTGGCTGTCAAATAAAAACAGGCAATAATTAGCAATAAATTAAAATTGCGACTATAATTTGAGATTTAAACTATCCTATCTCTCAAGTTGGATCGAACTGCGCATGGTGTGCGAATTTTATTATAATCAGTTAAGTGGTTTAGGAGTCCATTGAGGACAAACATTGTGACACGAGATTTATATATATTAAGATTTACCTGTGAAAACTGAGTTCAAATCAGTTTTGTTTTTAAAAGAAAATTAAATATATTTCCTCGGTTTTTTACTGTGTTATTACATGAAACAAAATCATATAAACTCGTACCTATTGATGTAAAATATAATGATAAAGTTAGCATCCCCGGAAACGGCGATCCCTCTCCCCGCACACTGCAAAGGGTTCGCATTCAAATATACCGATTACTACACCTAAGAGGCCATTGTAGTTTTCTTTTCCCCATAAAAAATACACGTTACATATTGTGTGGATATGTTATAAAAAAAATAACATTAAATAATTGATGTTTGTGCAAATGCGAGTTGGACTCACGCATGAAAGGTTCCGTACCATTGTTATATGCACAACCTGGATATAGACAGACAGACAGCGGAGGCTTAGTAATAGGGTCCCGTTCTTACCTTTTAGATACGGCCTCCCAAAAAGTAAGTTGTATTAGTTGTTTTTGCAAAAATTTTGAAACTGCGTTGTTTTCAAACAAACAAACAGTTTTCAATAAAAAACTTGTGTTAAATTTTTATAGGTATGTATTTCTGACCAATCGAGCTAAACATCTTTGTATCAATAACCTAATTTTTTTTTTCTTGGTTTGGATGTGACAAGTTTTTTCTGATGGCCGCAGATTGGATACTCGCGTAGAGGCTGTAATTTTGAAACAATTCTACTAATAAATTCATTTTAATTATAAAAAGGGGAAACGTTTGCTGTTTGCTATTTACCAAACGTTCCCACTGCTGGGACTCGGGGCCTTCTCTCACGAGGAGAGAAATATAGGCCATAATCCACTTGCTTAGCTTCGATGATCGCGTCAGATCACTTTAGCTAGCCGCGATGAACGTCAAGATAATATTTAGATCCTCAACTCCTGTACCGTGTCATAAAGCGATAACAAATTGAATGCGCTCGACGCTTCATTGTTGAAGAATCACCTCCATTCCCGTCTCTCCTATATTGTTGTGTTTATTCGATATTTTCCCCTTTGATTTATTTAAATCTGATGCTTTTATGGGTAACAGAGCAACCACAAATTTTCTATCATAACTTACTAAAATAAAAAAGAAGAGAAATGTTTTTTTTGGTTGCATATAATATTTGTTGTTAACATTTTATACTACTAATATCATGAAAGATAAACTTTAACACCTTTACATAGAAATGTGCCGATCGATCGTAATGCAATTTGCTATGAATATATGAATAAACTAGCAGATCATTCCGGCTTTGCACGGGCTATAAAATAATCTAAGTTGCAAAGAGAAACAAAATATAGCCTATGTTACTCGGGGATAATGTAGCTTCCCAACAGTGAAAGAATTTTTCAAATCAGTCCAGTAGTTTCGGAGTCTATTTGAAAAATCAAACTTTCCCTCGATATAATATTGGTATGAGTATATAGATGGTATATACAATAAACTTATTTACATTATTAAAGTTAAAGCTCTTACCTGGGCGAGGACTACACAAGATCGTCGCAGGTGGTACATGCAGAGGGAGGCCTATACCCAGCAGTGGGATAAAAAGGGCTGTTAATGATGATGATCAAACTTATTTTCAATAGGTTAAAGTTACAGTTTTGAATTAAGGTTCTAAGAGTCGCCGATGGTCTTGAGAGATTGATATTCATAGGTATGCTACTGGGTTTATCTTCATTGTGAGAACTGCGAAGCTTTGGAACTATCTTCCTGAGTCTATTTTTCCTGAGAAGTACCCCCAGGTCTTCAAACCTAGAGTAAATAGGTTCCTTCTAGGCAAGCGTGTTACATCTTAGATCACAGTCAAGCTTAACATCAGGCTAGCTGCGGTCAAACGTAAGCCTATTCATCATAAAAAATAAACCTTAAAAAATACTCTGAGTGTTAGAAACATGAAATACATAGCAATATAAGTGCGTAGATACTCACTTAAACGTATATGTTTAGGAGTAGGTCCAGTATGGGTATAAATCACCCCCCGGAGCGCGCAGTGGGGACTCCGAGTGACACATCCTGCGACAGAAGGTTTTTGGGTCACAGGGGCCTGTGACGTCATCTAACTTAATAACTGTTCTGATGTAAATATAGCTCGCTACTTAAGGACATACACTCTATGGTAGCCACCTATAAAGTTTTTCGTGTTAGTCCAGGGAATAAAATCTATGTTTGATGAAAATCAGTCGTCGAAGATGGTTGCCGCTGAGAGGTTTTTCAATAATGTATTTCCCAAAACACGGGTTATTATACATACTCGTAATAATGGCAAATAGTGTAATAATAATAAGTCTCACCATGTCCCACCTATGCCATGCCACTACCTCTTTTTTAGAAGATCTAAGTTATTTGTTCGATATTTTTTACCGTTTATGAAAAAAAAATATGTTTTCAAGATTTTATGTATCATCTTCTTGTATCATCATTCCTCCGCTTCGCTTTAACAACAGTTTGTTATAACATTTAAATATAACGTTTTATATAGATTTTATTTTTTATTTTTATTTGAAGCGAGTGTGGCTTGGTGGTAATAACGTCTGCTTTTCAATCAGACGGCCCCTGGTTCGTTCCCCGCCCTTCACCAATGACTTGACCTCTCTCCTCGTGAGAGAAGGCCCCGAGTCCCAGCAGTGGGAACATACAGTGGGCTGCTTATGCTTATGCTAATAAAAATATTTGATAAGCAACTAGCTTAAGAATACATTTTTATCATGTTTAATTATGTCAAAACGAAGTAACAATACTTGTAGCACTCGCATTGTACGGAACAAGCGAGCTGTTTGTTCCAACAGTCGCTCCGTGCATTCAACTCGAGCCCTGAAGGCATTCATTAAAATTTCAGTCGTCGCAGCTACCTTTGTGAGTGGGCGCTTCGTTCGACACGTGCTAACGATGTCTACAACCGGGATAATAATATGCCACTTGATGGTCGATGTGTGTCTCATACTAGCGCTGTTCGCCTCTGCGGTCGCGGGACGCGGTGCTAGCAAAGGACAGAGCTATGATGTGTCCGTGCGGTAGAGCAGAACGGACTAAATAGATTAACAGGGGATTGGTGTTTAAATTTTTGAGTGTTCGTCATTTAATATATGTATACAATTTTTAATTAAGGTGCGATGGAAAAAAAAGAATACTCGTATAATGAAATATCTTATAAAATCCTGCGTATATGATAGCATTTTTTCAATTTATTATTCAGTATAAGGAATTGTTAGAGTTCCAAAACACGATTACGTAATAATCACTCGGTAGTTTTAAGTTTTGAAAAATAATTGTATTTACATATAAAAATATTGTGTATCTGAAACTCATAAAGCAATTAAAAAACATCTTATTTTTATTAAAAAATAATGGTATTTTAAATAATCGCTAGAGCTTATAATTTTAATATTGTCATAATATGTTGATTTTATATAAATTTCGTGAAATTTTCACAGCTGGGACGCAGACGCTCAAATTTGTATGGCGTGACTGAACTAAGTAATTTAAGAATTATTGAAAAATTGAGCTTACCTGTACAACGAAAATCAATCTTTCAGAGCGATTAGTTCTATTTATTTAGACATTAAATAAATGCGTAGCTCACTGCGCGGAAAGAATAGGTGATAAATCACTTACATGTTTCGAAAAGGTGTAAAGTTATGCGCTATCAAGTGGTATATTATATCATTAGTCAACAAGCCCTGGACTAGCGTGGCGGCGAAATAACGTAATGGGAACACAATTATTGTTAGACAATCTAGATAGCTTGTTGAATTTTAAAGCGATGGCAGCTCAGTTGGATGTCTTCCGTCTTCCTCGTATGAGCTAAGTGGCCAAGCTATGGTGTCGAGAGTTTTCAAGCCGTCCAAAAGGCCTCTGGCTTGGCTTAACTACTGCTTCTACTAAGACAAAAGACAATTTCAGTTTATTTTATTTATACCTTTATTGAGGGTAATTATGGCCTATAACATAGAATACATACCATTAAAATAATAATTATAAATAAACTAATACATATCAATCACCAACAAACTAGACTTATTAACTATTACATACGAATAGGCGGCGATATTCAATGTATGTAGGTACAAAAGTACACTTATAAATGTCAATTTACAATATTAAAATGTCAATTTACAATATTACAATGTCAATTTACAATATTAAAATGTCAACCTGGACAGCCGGAACATACAATTTACCATATCATCCAACCCACGGTAGCGCCCAGATAAGTTGGCTGTGGCTTGGATCGAACCTTGGTTTCGATTCCCGCTAATGAGTTTGAGTTTTCGGTAAAGAAAAATATTGTGAGGAAAACGTAACCATAATGGTAGGGATTTTCCTAGTGCTCGTCTGCTCGTCTTGACCAAAAAGGCACTTGTTGACTAGACTATAGCAACCATCCTCAAGTAGAAAAATCTGTCGCCAAGCACCTAACAGTGTGGTCCGGAAGCACAACAAATGAAATACCAAGAACAAGAATCGAAAAGTACGAAGAAAAACATTCGAATCCATAAAGGAGTCACAAGATGTAGCACAATCAGAAGCCGTAGACAATATTTCATTTTTACAAATATAGCAAAAAATTATTTGTGATGTATCATCATTGACATTGATTATGATTATGATTATGACGTAAATCAAAAATGTTGGTGTCAATTTTCAAGCACTTTCAAACCAGCAGATATGGCAACATGCTGAGTTGTAGGTTTTCATAAGTTACTTATTATACGCAGCAGGCCGTGTGCGAAAATGAATTTTTAAACAGAATTTTTGCTGTCGTAATATTTATTTCATATCGATATCCGCCTGTAGCTCGGCTAGCTAAGGCGATCAGACGCGATCATCGAAGCTAAGCAACGATGCGGACAGAGTTTGGATGGGTGACCATGCACAAGGCTATCTTTTTTCAAGTGGGGTTTTTATCTGGGCGCTACCGCGAGTTGGATGACACGTTAAATTGTAGATCCCAGCTGTTGGTCTTAGTGCAAGCAGTCTTTAAGCCAAGTCAGCCTTCAGGGCTTGAAAACTTTAGTGGCTTGGAAACTCTCAACACCCGAGTTTGGCCACTTAGTTCATACGAAGAAGAAGAAGAAGATTTGGTATATTTGGCAAACAGTTACGATGTGTAGATAGTATACTTGATAATATCTTCACGCATGATAGCTACCCCAGAATGATAGCAAAGCCAGAAAAATAGCAAAGCCAGTATGATAGCTACGTCAGAAGCAGCAATAAAAGATGTTGCTCTCTGTAAGAATGGGGAGGCATCATTTTAATTAGCGGTATCAAGCCTGTTTATCTTTTATATGAGTTGTTACTACTACGTAGCTCTAGTGGCCGCACTTTACGACTCCGCTAGGGCTGCTCAACGAGGAGGAATTTAGTACGACTATTTCACTTACACAAAGAACACAATAAAGAAAACTATAATTAATATTTGACGTATTTATTTATTCTAGAAGAATAATTTCGTCATATTTAATATTTAACTTATAAGTTTTTTACAATAAATCAAATACAACAATATTAAAAAAAAACCTAAAAGATAGCATGCCACCGGCAGCGAGGCGTGGCCCAAGCTCCTGGCGGTAGGAGCTACAGGGACAGGAACCTCCGGACAATGCAAGTCGTGTCGAGTATGACTGCCTTCTGTATCCCTTGATCCATCCATCTAGCGAGAGCCTCGCGAGATGTTGGTCGAAGCTATTCGCTATAAGGCCGTTTACCGATACAACTATCGGGACAGTCGAGTCAACATCCCACATGGCGGTAATCTCGTGAGCCAAGACAAGGTACTTGCTGAATCGATTTGATGAAATTAGGAGTGAAGATAGGTTAGACCTTGGATTAACTCATAGGCTAATTTTTATCCCGAAAACAATAGTGGTTCCCGTGGAATACACAAATAACTTCAAAATCTATGTTACTCCTTCACGCTCCAACAACTGGACCGATTTTGATGAGATCTACTATGAAGGTACGTTGACCTTGGATTAACACATAATTATTTTTTATATCGGATTAACTTCTTTTTGCCCTGGATTAACGCGGGTAGCACCGCGGGGCGCAACTAGTACCTATACCATAATAACTAGTCAGTCGTGTGCCACCCCTGTGTACCGTTATATGGGTGATCCCCTGAACATTTCGGCTGCTGTCGTAAAATGCAGTCCGTTAACGTATCCTTCTACCGTACATAGACCTACTGTACACATTATACTGTACACATACAGGGTTAGTTGCAACTAACCGTTCAAGATTTTAGCTAACACCCGGGTGGTAGGTTCACTAACAGTGTTCTGGCAGCCACCTTGACAGCCAGTTATTCCAGATTAGGCATGCTCCGCCTTAGGTCAATGTCCATAATTCGTGGAATTCCTCCGCCCCATTCCATAATCGGACGAGCAAGGAAACACCAAGGCGGCATCGTTATACCGTGGAGGTGCCTAAGTCCCGTACTAAGCGATTTGCGTCCACCTTCATTGTGCGTACTGCCAAGGAATTCTTTGCCAAATTCCCTGTTCCCCGATAACTATAATCTAGCGGTTTTCAAGGCAAGAGTGAACCGGTTTCTTCTGGGCAAGCGCGCTCCACCTTAGATCGCAATATCGCTTACCATCAGGTGAATTGCGATCAAGCGCAAGCCCATTATGAGTAAAAAAATAATAATTGCTCACCCTGCTAAATGTCCAAGTCAATATAAACCAAAAATTAGGTATCACGTCTAATTCGTTTTAAATTGTGACTAAAATAAAACTTTTTCTCCGTAAGACCTACTCACACCGGGATTTTGACCTAAACCTTGCATTTTTATGTGTAATTGAAGAAAACCCTTTAGATGCCATCTAAAAAACTGAAACAATTCGACCATACTCGTATATCGTTTACTTTTAAATTTATTATTTCTGATTATGAATCTATTATTTCTGATCTCAAACCATGGATCAGAAATAATAGATTCATTCGATACATTATTTCCCAGGGTTAAAATACATGTCAGTTTCTATTATTACTATTTGACGAACTGGTTCGCGTAAAGAAAGATATGTTATTTTATGTACGTATAAGTAATTCATTCGTTCGGCTACCATGCTGGACTGTCAACCAAAGGATCACGGGTTCGATTCCCGGCACGGCCAACATATTTGTGATGAACTCAATTTTTTGGCTTTTAGTCTGAGTGGTTAATATGTATCAATATAAAGTATTTATCCATCGGTCACCATTACGGTCAAGTGTGCGTAGGTCTTAAGCAGATTCTATATAATGTTCTCTGCGCTCCAGTTTACGAGGAATCCTAAACGTAATGAAATCAATAGCAAATTGTCACACATGTCATAACGTGGGCATTGTTTATTGCCTACTAATATTCGTATTTGCTGATTCATGAGATGTCTCTGCAATAAAATAACACAAGTTACAAATATTTTTGTCGACAGAATAATGCTTGTTGGGATCTGATACGTATCTGAATAGGCAGGTTTCTTTTTATGACGATATCTCACTATTTGACAACATATATACTATATTTCAGTAGGTATATAGTAGATACAAGTTTTTTTGGTTTCGTTTTAGATGATAACAAAATAAATAAATAATAAAATTCATTTGTTTCGCATAACAAGACCCATAACACGTGTTTACAGTTTTTTTTTAGCAAAGTTTCGACCCAACAGTTTAACAAATGAGGTCATTTGCTCACGTTTCGAATGAAAACAAATCAAAACTTTATGTAGATAGTGCGTTCAAAAAAAACTATTAGTCCTATTACTTGTTAATTAACATTGACGTTAAAGTAATCATTTACGTAATCGTTTGAGTAATCGTTTACGTAGTCGTTTAAGTAATCGTTTATGTAGGTTCGTAATGAAAATTATTTGGATGTCAATAATTTAATATTCATATTAGTAGAGCTGCAAAATTCATAAGTCAAAACCGCTAGAGCCGTTTTTCCATGCAAGAAACAAAACACAAACAATCTGTCTCGATTCCCATGGAACTCTTGCACCATAAAAATTCGCACTCAACCCACGGAGAAGATTGCATCGCGTCTCAAACACCTTCAAACTTAAAAAAGATGAAATATTCACAGGGTGTCTAGTAAAAAAAATATTGGCCTATTAATTCTAGGCGGTTGTCGGTTGTTTATCGCCGGTCCGCGGGACCCTCCCGGGAAATTAGCGCCGACCGCGCGCTCGCTGCGGCCACGGTCACAGTAAAACCACAGATTATACAACACAATCCGACAAACTTCCCCGTGCAGCCGCTCGCAGCGCCACCGGCGCATTTCCCCACCGAAACAGACAACAATCCGTCACTTTTGTTCGACATTTTTTAGTTAACAACTTTCCCCACCTCTGGGAAAAGTTTGGCGAGCGATGGCGAAACGTCAGTTTTAAACTTCGAACGTACTCGGATAACCCTACCAGGGATTGAAGTGAGAAAAACGAAATGGCGGAAACGCTATGAATTATTTAAGTTGGCTATTTTGATAAAAAGACGAGGCGGTTTTATGTGCTTTTTATTTATCCTCAGCGACTCTATAAGTTTTGCTGTATTTTTTACTGGGAGTTTTAATCATTTTGATGCAAATGTTTGGGCGTTTCATTGCCGTTTCAAGACGTTTAGTGTAAATATAAATGAGAGTAATAAAACAATCTTTTCCTAACGCTTTCCACTAGCAACAATAGCTTTGATCGAAATGAGAAAAAACTGTTGCAGCAAATCATATCTACTTATATTTCTTAGGATTGTCTGAATAAAAGAATTCATAACAGAGTCGTGCATTTAATTCCATTTGTCCCCAAACCCGTTCCGCTTGGCGGGAAAAAGTTATTAAACAAAGCAGGGAGTAATTAAAAGCCAAGACACCGTGTAATTATGGAGCACTTGCAGGCGGCTGCAGCGCTTACTCACTCTTTCATGCTCCCACTGCAATGGGAAAAGTAGACAATAAGTGCGTATATGTTATTTCCAAAAAATTGCGTACTAATCATTTTGAAATAAAATTTATTTTAATATTATTGGCAGCAGTAACGAATACTAACAATACTTGGTTTTTATTGGAAATAAATCAATCAATAATGGACTTTCGTAGACGTGTCAAATGAAAAACGACAAACCGAAATTTCTGAAAAAAAAACCGATGAAGCTCGATAACTCTTTGAAAGGTCTACAACCTTCTTGTTCACGATTTAAAAATGGAAATGCTCAGATCCTCGCCGCAAAAAAGCTTTCAAAATGGCCGCCAACCGACCGCGCGAATCAAGAAGGATTAAAAAGGAGTTTTAATTGATTACGTGAACCAGTGGCCCGGATGGCGCGAGCAAAAAAACCGGCTAAGTCCTTAGGAGAACTAATTAACGCTCGATTTAAAGTTTTAAAAGAAATCCGCAAAGAATCGCCTTCCTTTGGGTAAACTTTACCTATTCTTTGGTATCATGCACACTGGGTTTCTTGGTAAAGTATTTTATTCGAGACCAAGGCAAGTTTTAGACAGACTGGTGAAGTTCAAAAAATGCACCCGACTATGTGGGATGAAGTTATATAATTTTGCTTAAAATATACTAAAATGCTTTTAGTATATTTTAAAAAATATACTAAAAGCATTTTACAGAAATGGCTCCATACACTGTCGAGGAATACATTCCACATTTATTTGATTGTGTGTAAAAGGTTCTTTTAATAAAAAAAAGTCTTTATTTAAAATTAACATAATACTCATATAAAACCGTAGACGGGGTTTCTCCGTCTACGTATAAAACATTACTAACTAAATCTAAACCTAAAAAGTCCAGGGGAGAGGAAAAGGTGCCCAAAATGCTGGCAGCATTGCCACGTTGAATAGCAATGCTTAGTTTAATTAATTGTGTGTAATATTTACGATTATGTACTGTAGAATTATCTACCTATATACAATATTTATTATTTGTTAGACGTGAATATTTTTAGATATTCTTCAGTATTTATTTATAGTTTAGAATTTGTCAAAAAGACATTAATATATTAAAAATTATACATGTCAAAAACATTGAATATTAGGAAAACTCGCCCATGGGCGTACCTGGTGCAAAGCTGCCCTTATCACTGGCTGCTTTTCCACGCTGAATAGCATTTTTAGATATTAAATAAATATTGCTGTTACTATTGGGAAAGTAAGCAAGTCATTTATTTCGACATAAGGCTGAAGTAGACAAAAGCAAGACACATATCAGTTTCTGCTTGCATTCTCTACAAAAAAATGCAAGTTAAGTTCAAAAACGTGATGTTACTAAATGAACCTACACGTGTCGCTATATGTATTGTTTTGAGAAAATAACGTCAGTAACACATTTTATAAGCAAATAGGTATTAAATTAGCTTACATACATAAATGAACTGCAATTAGCAAAGTTACTTCAGCATTTTTTTGGCTTTTGTTTCTGATGTATGGTCTCGCTAGGTATATTCTTCAGAGGTATATTCTCGTAGCGCCAGTAGCTCGGCTAGCAAAGGTGATCTGACGTGATCATCGAAGCTAAGAAACGGTCGATGCGAACGGTGTTTGTATGGGTGACCATGCACAAGATTGTCGTTTTGAATGTGGCATTTTCATCTGAGCGCTACCGTGGGTCGAATGACACGTTAAATGTAGGTCCCGGCTGTTAGGCTTAGACAACAAATGCGTTATTTTGTCATTTTAAGTGTTAATTGTACGGAACCCTTCATGCACGAGCCCTACTCGCACTTGGCCAATGGTTTATTATTGTATGATACGAGGATACAATTGTTTTGATCTGTGGTTTTGATGACAAAACACATGGGGAGCTCCAAGAAGCCCATGTCATAAGCCACCAGTTTACGATAATCTATTTATTGGTGTGTATTATAGAACTATCCGTATTACGGAAGCTTCCACCCTTCACCGAGCTTGCTGCTGGAGTTTTATAGCCCGCACCGAATCCATACGTGATCTCATTACATTCAGTCGAAGCAAACAATTTTATGACGATATTTATGACATTTTATACGTTTTAGTACAGCCATGATATCCTCATACTGGGCAATAAATTATAATCGAAAGGAGTCTAGGTTGGAAAGATTTTTTACGTTACATTTTACGCCTGTGCCAGCCCAGTTTTCCCGCGTCCTTTGTGTTTTATAACTTTTATGAGTGCTGCCAGTCGTAAAAAAGATTTTAGCACCATTAGAGGTGGTAACATTATGCCGCGGAAAGGCTGGATGTAGGCATACCTTATGATGAAATAACACTACCTTGAACTAAGGAACCTCGTTCTTTTAGACACCAATGACATCTTTAATAAGTCTAATATCACATCAAAGTAATATCTCAAAGGTGAATGTTGATGCGATGATAGCTCAGTTGGTTGTGAAGCCGCTTTACGTTTCGCAGGCCGTGGGTTCAGTCCCCGGCGATGATCTCGAGCTTTCGATGAAGGAAAACATCGTGAGGGAATCAAATCATGGTCGTTTTCTAATGCTTGCATGGCTATCAAGCACCCTAAAAGTGAAAAATCTGTTGCCAAGCACCTAACACTGTGTTTTGGTAGCCTTTTGAGAGCTAGGTATTCCAGACTAGGCATTCCCCACCTGACGCCAGAGTGTCGCTAGGTCGTATAGTTACGAACCTTCTTCTTCTTCTTCTTTTTCTTAACTTTATCCCACTTAGGTGGGGTCGGCACAGCAAATCTTCTTCCACTCTCCTCTATCAGACGTCATCTGCACACACAATCCTTTCTCTCTCATGTCCTCATTCACACACTCCATCCATGTCGGTTGGCCTCTTGCTCTTCTTCCTTGCACTACCATTTCCATACATCTCCTAGTGACATGCATCTTCTCTCTACGCATCACATGTCGAAACCATGCTAAACTTCCACTCTTTATTTTCTCCCTCACTGGGGCTACTTTCACACTTCCTCTAATGTACTCACGAACCCTGCTGTTAAAATGCAAACGCCTAGCTGTTAAGAGAAAAAACCAGCCCAACTAATCCCTCTACTAATCGCGCGCATTTTTTTACCAGCATCTGTAATACAAATACAAATATTTATTAATAACACCATTAGTTACATGTCAAAAAATAAAATAAAATTAAGTGAATTAATATGTTAAATGTCAAAGAAAATTATTATGTCAAAAATTACATTCTAATTACGTCATTTAACATAATTATTCATATTATATTAAAAATTAAAATTATTATCTAGTTCTAGATAACTCTCAAAACTATAAAACAAATGGTCCTGTAACCAGGACCTTAATTTATTCTTATAGCCGGCAGTGAAAGGCGCGTAGTAATAGTTTTGAGTCACATTGCACAGACTTTAATAATCTTCGTGGATAAAACTCGTTGCATATCTAGTTGGAAAATATTTCTCACGAGAATCAAATCAGATACGACACAAACGTAGTATATTATTGATGGATGTAAGTATAGTAAATCCCTTTGGTAGTGTAATCCAGCAAGACGCGGGTTCTTGAGCGATCTGCGGCCGCCTTCCCGCGCCTCATAATCTAGACTACCTACCTGGGGCTGTGGTACAAGTGCTAAACGCTCACACGAAAGACAAAACTTTTGGTCTCTTTTAGTGGTTAGGCGAAACACGAGTAGAGTTAAGAATTTCCGAATTGTGATAGGTAACGTTAATCTTAATTAATCTTAGTTAATTTTTCCTTCACTTGTCTTAATTTGGATTTCGGATCACAGCGGAAGTACACTAAATATTAATTTTGTCTTCTATTTACAATGGATTTCCGCAAAATAACGTCTGAGTCAATAAGTGTTTTTTTTTTTTTTATACAGTAAGTCTTATAAAGCAAATGCTTAGCAGTACTGCAGTACGAGCAGGGCGCGTAACCACACAAATACAATACAAATTATTTATAGGTAACACCAAAAGTTGCACGTCAATTAATTATTTTTTATCAATAGATAAAATAAATACAATTATTAAAAATAAATAAATTTCACAAATTAGAGCCAGTATCAGTTTCCACTATCTGACGAGCAGGGAGACGGCTAGGAGTCACCGCTATACAGTTGAAGCTCCCAAAATCCGCACGAAGTATTCGCTTTCACATATATTGTGCGGACCATTTACCTGTGGAACTTTTCCCTGTATTAAAACTTTCGTAAGGCATATTTGAATAATGTTTGTATTACTGTCTATCACTTACGTTTATTTTGTCGGTATTAGCGGGACATGTTTCAGCACAATCAGTGTGCCATTCTCAAGGGCAGGAAACAAACAACGTACGCTCGCGATGACGGCTGCGCCTGAAACTTTTGTGGAACTTTTATCCGGAATTCCTGTTCCCTCTGAACCATAACCTCACTGTCTATAAGGAGAGAGTGAATCGGTTTCTTCTAGGCAAGCGCGCTCCACCCTAGATCGCAACATCACCTAACATCAGGTGAGTTGCGATCAAGCGCTTGCCTATCCATCATAAAAAAAGTTTACTTAGCTTAACGATTCACAGCCGGGACCTACAATTTAAAGTGTCACCCAAATGAAAATGCTAGTTTTTAAACGACAGTCCTTTGCATCTAAAGGCCGTTGTATTGCTTAAGACGCTATAAGTACCCAATTCAGCCGCGCCATACATATTTGCCAGTGGCAGTGGATTTATCACAAATTTAATTCAACAATGAAAATATTGAAATTTAAGCTCTAAAAAGACAGGTGGATGAGAGAAGCTCAACACTAGGATGTCTGGCGTACTGGAAGAGAGGCCTATCCTCAGCAGTGGGCGACTACATACATTCGTGGCTGATAATGATGATGATGATGATGAAACTAAAAAAAAACTATAATTTACGCAGGATTTTCAAAATATGCCATTTTCCTCTCATAGCGCCTGAACCTCGCCGATCGCGTGTGATCACTCTAGTACGCCGAGCGACACGCGTAACTCCCATGCCTTGGCCCGCTACGGCAGGCGTCGAGCGAGCATCGGATATGAGGTGCGGGCGGATATTGCGCCGGCAGCGTCTCAGGTACACTGGCTGTAAACTATCCGAATTTGCTTATAAATGTTGTTTGCCGGCTGCACCGAGCCGGATATTAACTCGAATCTTTTTACGGATCCGCTCGCGAGACGCGGCGCCCCGTTCTAGATAGAATGGCCGAGGTTTGTGCTTAGGAACAGTGTTTAAGACGCTATGGAAGCAAAAAGGCATACTGTGTAGACTCTATAAAACGACACTGAAAGGACTGTGAATTTTATGGAAGAAAGAAAGAAAAAAGAAACATTATTTTGTAACACAAAGAAAAACAATACATAAAAAACATTTAAGTGGCACAAAAACGGCCGCAGCTCAGCGTTATAGAGTGTCATTTAATGGAGAGAGTGTATCATTGTATGGAATACAAGCTAAACGAACTAAAGCCAATTGATTCCGACGCTTTAGAGAGTTTGTCGTTAAATCGAGTGACGTTACATGGAGTTTACACGGTGCGACGATTTTTCAGTTTTATTAGCTTTAATTCAGTGTTAAGAATTGCTAGAGTTCTAAAACACGATTGCGTAAAATATTGTGTTTCTGAAAGAAATAAAGATATCATTACAAATCTTACTTTTTTGTAGGTAATGAAATTATCTAGAATCGTTAGAGCTTTTAATTTAAAAATGTTAATTGTTGACATTTTTATTTGATATCTCCAAAACACCATCTACACAATGGCCATTCTACACAAACAGAGTTCTATGGCCGCGGAATTCAGCTGATCCTTTCTGCGGATTTCCACGAGCGACAATCGTTTTCATTTCGGGGATTTACGTAGATGTGAAACTGCTACATTTCCTACGGCCTGAATAACTAGAAACATACCAAATCGTTTCACGTAAAAACTAGCTACACCCTCTGGTGTCTTATCGATATCTAGAATTATCAACTTAGTCAACAAATATCAAAGTGATTTATGTAATTTAGATATGAAAATGAAATGAAATGAAAATAGCCTTTATTGCTATTACTCACAAACATTACAGAGAATTATACATATGACATTATTATTGTTCATATAACAAATTTAGATATACAAATACAAAATTTCTTTATTTGACACAGTAAATAACAACAATAAAATGACATGGAATCCAAAGGCTTCCAAAATAGTTCTATAAACTGTATATTGGAAGCCAAAATATTCATGGACTTGGTATCTAAACTTATAATTTGTGCATGTTGTGTTGATCTGAAGAAGTAAAACAATTAGCTGTAAAACCACGTCTACTTTAAAAATTAAGTGTATTTGCTATTGATAAGCCTTATTCAATAAAAAATAAAAAAAAAGAATCCGCTTGTTTAAAAAAAGTTGTTAAAAAGGAAACGTATTTGATAATAATCTTTGGTATAATTTAGTAGCTCAAAACATACAATGAATTTATGTGTTCAGAAGAAATATTTCATTTTAGATATTGCATTTCATCTTTTGTTACACGAAATCGAATTTAGCCATGTTAATTATTCGTACGAGCATTTTTTATTTTTTTACTCCATTGCGTCGCGTGGAATGATTTATGGCATTTGTATCCGTTTTATTTATTTTGGTGAGTGTTGGTTTGATGGGAAAAGCGTACTTTACAATCTGAATGCCCCTGGTTCGATCCCGTCCCTAAACCAATGACTTGTTTTTCAAGTTATGTGTGGATTTGCACTCGCTTTGTGGTGAAGGAAAACATCGTGAGGGACCGACATGTTTCAGGACCACAATATCAAAACAATATCCGAAGACGTGTCACTAATTTAAAATTTTAGTTAATCATAGACTTATACTTAGCATAGCGTAAAGTCATATGTGAGTACCTAACTAAATTTATTGTTTTACTTTTTGTTATAATATTCACTGGAGATATTTTCAATACTTCTATTATTAAACTTTCTTTCTTACTTTCTTACTAACCGTTCACTAACCAGCACATGGGCATCGTAGAGGATTATGACCTATATATTTTTCCTTGTAAGAAAAGAAAAGGAAGAGAAAGAGTGAAAAGATCTAGATCAACGTGCTAAACTCTTTTGCCACAGCTTCGCTTACTATCAGGCGAGTTGGCGGCCAAGCGTAGATCAATCTAACTGAAGAAAAAATGCCCCGAGTTGAAATTTTGATATTTTTTTTGCTTAATTTCTATTAGAAAACACTTTTTTTTTTTCATTCGTTTGTCTAAGAATTCTATCTATACCAATTATGTATATAAAGAGGAAAACTTTGATTTTTTGTTTGTTTGACGCGAATAGGCTAAGAAACTACTGGACTGATTTGGAAAATTCTACCGTTGGGAACTCCGATCAAATATTTGATGAAAGTTTGGGAAGCCACATTAACCCATTAATTGTAATAAGTCCATGTACTAGTTTTTAAGTTAGTTATATAATAAACATAGACCGTTTAGCTAGAATGCTGTAAGTTTATGTTTATAGTTAAATATATGAATAAATGAATATGAGTATGAATATGAACCCTGAGTAACATAGGTTTTATTTTCTTTCACTTTGCAACATAGCTTATTTTATAGCCCGTGCGTAGCCGGGACGATCTGCTAGTAGCTAAATAAAAAGGTTTGTTTAGTCAGCAAGTAGAAACTTCTGTATAATAATATAATATTAGGATACATTTCACACACGGCTGGTTAACCCCATATTGAACCATTTCTAGTTCGTATCATGGTTGCTAACACGACCGATATACTACATATACATTATTACATATACATATTTATATTTATATAACGCCCAGATCAACAGCCAACAAATTTAGTTTAGCACAAAGATGTTGGCCGTGCCGGGAATCGAACCCGAAGCCTTCTGATTGACAGTTTGGCATGGTAACCATTACGCCAACGAGGTCGTCAATTTCTTATTAAGTTTTATTCCCATGTAAAACCCTGCCACACCCGGGGGTGCGGGTATTTAGAATAGTATCAGCTGTATCTGGTAGCGTCCGGCGTCGCGAGGACATTATTTTGAAATACTGCCGAGAAGCGTTCCGTTCCGCGCCCGCTTTCCAATTTATACCGCCATTAATCACGCTTACTCGTAAGTGTTTACTACACCAGTGTGTGTGCTCATTAGGATACGAAAAATGTAACAGGCTTAAGTCGCTATGAGAGCATCATCATCATCATCATCATCAGCAGCCCGTCTGCGTCCACTGCTGGACATAGGCCTCTCCCAAGGCACGCCACGCGACCCTATCCTGAGCATATCGTCTCCATCCACTGCCCGCTTTTTTGCGTACATCATCGCTCCACCTCGTTGCAGGACGTCCTACACTACGTTATGAGAGCAAAATGCCATATTTTGAAAAACCCTATAAAATCCTGCGCAATTGATCGGCTATGGCTAATGATTTTTCAATTTTATTAGCTTTAATTCAGTGTTAAAAATCTTTAGAGCTCCAAATGATTATATTTGACGACCTCGTTGGCGTAAAGGTTATCATGCCGGACTGCTAATCAGAAGGTCCTGGGTTCGATTCCCGGCCCGGTCAACATCTTTGTGCTTAACTTAATTTGTGGGCTGTGGGTCTGGGTGTTAAATATGTATTTATATATAATATGTATGTATGTATGTATACCTATATCAGTTGTGTTAGCAACCATAATACGAGCTAGAAATGGTTCAGTATGGGGCTAAACAGCCGTGTGTAAATGTGTCCTAGTAAAAAAAAAGTCGCTATGAGAGCAAAATGTCATATTTTGAAAAACCCTACTAAATCCTGCGCAATCGATCGGCTATGGCTTCTGATTTTTCAATTTTATTAGCTTTAATTCAGTGTTAAGAATCGTTAGAACTCCAAATGACTATTACAGCTTTATATTTTGAAAAATAGTCGTTTTAAAACTTGAAAATGTTATGTTTCTTAAAGTAATAAAGATATTTCAACCAATCTTATTTTTTTATAGCAAATGATATTATCTAGGATCGTTGAAGTTTAAAATGACAATGTTGTTAATTGTTGATTTTACATGATTTTATTTCGTGAATCCACTACCGAACATCAGGCGCTTCTATCAAATATTTATGACGAGGCTGATTCTAGATAATATCATACTCGAGAAAAAAAAGTCGTTTGTCCATACATTGAACTGCACGACGACACTTTTTTGTATGTAACAGCTTATTTTTTCCAAATGACTGGTTACCCATCCAAAAACTGTCTGCATCGACCGTCGCTGAATCTCGGTGATCGCGTCAGCCCACGGCCCGATGACTAACAGCTTCGTTGCAATAAGTCTATTGATAACTTCAATTAGAGCTTCATCTATCGACACTGAACCCTAGGAACCGTCGATTGATCCCCGATTGGCCAAAAATAGTCCATTCGAAATGTCAAGTCGACACATCGCGACGCGCTAGCCTCACGACAGATTTGTTCTAAGATATTGTTGCTAATTAACTATTGTGTTGATGTAGAAGTAACTAGTGATTAATGTGTTAAACTAAAAGCTAGTAAACTTATAGATTTGTGTGTTTTTATTAATCTTTCCAAGTCGCAGTCAAGAAAATCTCGCCACTTTAGTTTACTACTTAAAACAGAACTAAGACTAAGCGTCTGATTAAACTAAGAATCAGTAAATTAATATTTGACAGAGTATTTAAGATAGTGTTGTTTTAATTCAGTTCATTAAGTGCGTTATAGACTAATAACTTTTCAAGAATATTTGCAGTGAAACCTCTTTTGAACGTACCAAACTTTTACTCTAAAACTTTTTCAAAATGTGACGTTCTCATTTCAAACCTGAGCCGCGGCAGCTGGCTTTTAATGACAATGGCGTTTAGAAATAACCACAGGAAACGTGAAAAAACGTTTAAACCATTTTATTTAGAAATTTTGTACAAATGATATGTCTAAATTAGTTATTTGTCGTTTGAAATGAAGACATCTGTGATGGCGCGCAGTAAGGGGCAGGTGTATAGTGTGGGGAATTATCTGATGACCGGCAAAGTTCTGGGAAAGGGGCATTTTGCGAGAGTCGAAGAGGCTACTCATAGGATCATTGGGAAGAAGGTATTGTTCTGTTTAGTAAATTTACCTTTTACTTTAGCATTTTTGGCACTTTTGTGTCTATCCCTGGTCTTTTTTAGGCTTAGTCTACTTAACTTTTAGATAAAGTCTTTTATTTAATTTATTGCAGAAAATAGTGTGTTTATGATTGAAAAAAATAATTTATTTAACTTTTGAAAACGGGAAACTTACATATATGTAACATAGTGGCTAAATAATATAATGAATACACTAATGATGTTCACAAATTTCCACGATATTGTTTCTGAGTACTTATAAAAAATATTAATGTGCAGTAATTTTTAGCTTCATTGCAGTTATTTTGAAAATGACAGCGGTTTTTTTAACATGACAGCATAATGTAAACAAGGGAAAATATTATTATGAAAGTGACTTGCCACCATATGATATTGACATATTATAAAAGAAGTAATTTCTTTCTCTTAGTTTCGATAGACGTGGTAAAGCTTTCGATTAAGGCTTTCCGAGCCCCATACTAAATGCTTCTCAGACTGGCAACCATTTCCTCTAAGATTTTTAAATAGTAATCACTTAACATAAACTTAAAATGGTCTAATTGGGGCGCGAAATAGGTAATATTATACATTTTTTATCGCAAAACAGATATATCAGCGTGATTTTTTCCAGCAAAATACACATGTATGAGTGCAGTGCAACAACTTAGCTGTTCAGTTGACAGTGTCGCTAGTGGAGATTTGTTGCCACCTAAGAGTGCTGTCGAACTTGTAATTCCAATTTTGGCCACCTGAACAGCTAAGTTGGTGACATGTATACGTATACATTGTTAGTTTCCGTTTCCGTTAGTGTCATTCTGTCTGCCAAACATGAACCCAAGCTTACCATCCGTAGTAATAAATCAACAAAATTCCGATAGATGGCAGGATCAAAAAAAGTATTGTTAAAGAGTTTGATGAAATTTATTTATTATTTTTAAATAAATTATTGCTATTTTTATATTAAGTATCGTAATAGAATTAAAAATTTAAAATATGTATAATTTTGTTTGATTATTTGAATGAAATTTAGTTATGTCAATGTCAGTTTGTCATATTTGACATACTTAAAAAACGTATTTATTTTGCAGCAATAATTTTTAGGGTTAGGTACCCTAAGAATGAAATTAATATACTACTGCGATCTTTTCTGTACTTAAAAGATAAAAACGAATGCCTTTTACAAAATATTCGTTGTCTGTCTTTCTGTCACCAGGCTGTTTCTTATACACTTTGATAGCTGAAAATTTCACAAATTATTTGTTTCCGTTGCCGCTATAACCCAAGAGTATACAAGTACTAGATACGCTATAACAACAAATACTAAAAACAAAAAATATCAAAGGGTGGATGACACGTTTTTAAAGTGTACCTTAAAATACGTGTTATATTTTGTATTTTTGCTTAATATCAATAACGATAACAGGACACTAAAGAATTCTAAAGAATATTAAGCTACATATTACCTCTTTTTACTCTATCTTTACAATGACACTTGGTAGATTCTTTAATGATTTCTCTCTTTCTTTCTTTCTTTCTTTCTTTCAAAATAAAACGAATGTTTGATATGGGGCAAAAAACATGTTTTTTGTATAAACATGTTTTTTCGCCATATTTTAATAATGGTACGGAACCCTTCACGCGCGAGCCCGGTTCGTACTTGGCCAATTATATACATTTTTTATACTTACGTCTTTTGTTTACCTATCAATATCTTTATCAATTTCATAATTACAAAAGGCTTGTTTGTTTGTTTGTTTGGATGTTTTTATGTTTGTTTGACGCAAATAGGCTCCGAAACTATTGGACTAAAATTAAAAATTCTTACACCGTTAGGAAGCTACATTATCCCCAAATGACATAAGCATTATATTTTGTTGCAAAGGGTAATAAATTCTTATAATACTCCAGTAATGTAACACAAGGTATAAAAAAGAGTAAAAAAATTGTTTCATGGCATGCGCTATGAAAAGTTAGTTGTGGCGGGTGTCGTTTAGTATGTCTTGAGAGCAGCGGAACCCATAAATACAAAAAAAAACTTTAATCTATGTCAAAATTATAATGCGATAAAATTTAAATGTTTGTTTGTAACGAATAAGAACGACTTTCAAACATATCTCCTAGAATTAAATTTTTTTTATGCCCGTGCTAAGCCGGGACGGGCCACTAGTGTATAATTATATCAACGATACAATATGTAAACTGCCAGATGTACATTTATCATAACTAAGATTTCGACAGGCCTCTTACCTTAGAATAATAATAACAGTTTTTTTTATTTCAAATGTAGCTAAAATTGTATCCATAGTCTAATAAATATAAATTCCCTGATAATATGTAATTATTTACTTTTCTGATCATTAGACTTGAAGCTGATAAGATAGAGTAAAAATTAGATTTTATCAATAAAAGGTCTCTGGATACGTAGCTTTATCAGATTTTGGCATCCCACGCACGCACTGTATGTAGAAGGTACATATGTGTCTAGCTCCGGTTTTGATGTTCTTAGCTATGTTTGATGGTATTCGGATGTCCGCGAATACAAAATATTGGATATGATATTATTCGCAACTTTCCCAAATGAAAGGGCTTACATTTTGGAATCATGCGAAAAATACAACTGTTTCATGCAATATGTTAGATGATTCGTGAGAAAAGTTTTTTCTTGTTACTAATATCATGTACCCTATAGATTTTTACTTTTCTAATTTCGTTTGAGGTTTGAAGGTATGCGCTATGAATATTAACATACACGAAAACGAAACCTATTGAAAATATTCTCTTTCTCATAATTTTCCTTCAAAAAAAAAGAGTTTCAAACAAAATAAAATAGCAAGAACAATTCATGAGATTCGAACCATGGTCAATTCCAATCATAAAAATATTTCATGTTCCAAAAATGCTTCCTCTACGAACGAGCTAATATAATCGACAGTTCGAAATTGGCATCCATATTCAAATATGCTGAAGTTCAAGTGACAAAAAAAAATTGTCAATGCTAGTGTGAGTGTAGCCGCATCGTCACAGAATAGATGATAGTAGATATGGGTTTTATATGGCTTTTTGTAAATTTTTGCTATTAACGCTTAATATATGTTGTTTTGTGATGAGCCTTAAAAATAATACATTAACAGTAGATTTCGCGAACCGATTCTGAAGTTACAAAAGAAATTACTTGGGCTGCTGGGATGAATATAACTAACTTATACCTATTTAACGCCATCTAGCGGCATATGAGCACTTGCAGCATGCTAGCGAACAACCTTAAGAAAAACATTGTGAGGAAACCATAGCATAGTGGTAGGGCATTTTCTAGTGCGTAGTTTCGCCTGTATAGCAACCACACTCAAGTCAAAAAATATGTCGCCAAACACCTGTGTTCAGGCAGCCTCATTAAGAGCTAGTTATTCCAAGTTAGACACGCTCCACCTTAGGTCAATGTGCTGTTTACTATGTGGTTACGCGCTCTTCTAGTCACATGCTTAGCTGTAATGAGTAAAAAAAAAACACGATTTTTTTTTTTAAATCTTCTAAAATTCATTTTTGGTGACAAAAGAACTCGTTCCTACTTTCTACATTGGATTTTCACACTATAACATAGCGTCCATAGCACCTATAGCTCGGCTAACTAAAGTGATCTGGCGCGATCATCGATGTTAACCTACCGGCGATGCGGACAGTCTTTGGATAGGCAACCATGCACAAGAAAGTCGTTTAAAAAATTACATTTTCATCTGGACGCTACCATGGGTAGGATGACACGTTAAATTGTAGGTCCTGGCTGTTAGTCTTAGTACAAGCAGTCGTTAAGCCAAGTCAACCAAGTCACTTAGCTCATACGAAGAAGAAGAACATTGGTTTTCCGCACAATAACATCTGAGTACCTATGGACTAAAGCGCATATAGCTCGGTTAACTGAGGTGATCTGACGCGATCGTCGAGGTTAGCCTACCAGAGGTGACCATGCCCAAGAATTTCGTTAAAAAATTGGCATTTTCGTCTGATCGCTACGGTAGGTCGAATGGCAGTAGAACTGTAGGTCCCGGTTGTTAGTCTTAGTACAAGCAGTCGGTAAGCCAAGTCAGAGGCCTTCGGGCGGCTTGAAAACTCTTGACATCAGAGCTTGGCTCATAAGATGAAGAAAAAGAAGGGAATAATTTAAATAAGAAATACAATTCTTATATTGGTACCTAGCATGAGTTTTATGTAAAACGAAACGCATAGCAAATTATCTATAATTTAACATGTCATAGTTTTAAAAACTGCTTGCGTAAAAACACGTGTTAAAAATAATTTCTATTATAAATAGGCCTTAATAGAGACATTACGAAATGTGCGAATGAGTACATTCTTTGAGACTTTACGTAACTAGTATTTTATGTTAAAGTAATACTATTTATTAGCTTAGTTGGCTAGAATTTAATTTTATTAAGAGATAATCTCGCGCATTCCTTAAAAAAAATATTGATCGGGCCGGTTTCCGCAATCAGGTCCTCTTCAGAGCTCCCATATAGCGTGCTGACCACCTGGTGATGCTTCTCCAACCAGCCGATCTATTATAAATAGGGCAAACGTACGAGGCTACCAAACAAACCAAAGAGAGTTACGGCCTGATGATAGCAGATCATGATGAAAGGCGAAGTTCGCCTTCCATTGCTAATCCTCAGACAAACAGACCATCAGTTATTATGTAATTTATGACTCATGTTAGTTAGATTTGTATTTTTAGGTTTGACATTAATGGCAACCCATTTTTAATATATTTTCTAATATGCTAAATTAATTATGAAATTAATTTTATTCAATTATCACGTCGGTGAAGGTCGATGTAGGCTCGGATCTTCTACTATTAAACGTAGCACGTGTCCTGGTTGATGTTGGAACTGCTCTGTCCAGGTGGCGATAAAGATAATAGACGTGACGCTGGTGAAGGAGGAGTACGCGCGCCGGCACCTGCAGCGCGAGCCTGCCGTCATGGCGCGTCTGCGGCACCCCTGCATCGCCGCGCTCTACGAGACCATGATGGTAGATATACAGCAGAAAGACCGCAAAAAGTTATTTGACTTTGATTGAAGTGTAGTAGGTCTGGGTGGTAAAACGTCTGCTTTTTAATTTGACGACCCCTGGTTCGATGACCAATATATCAATATATATATGTACCTAAAAGGTAAAAACGAGGCCCTATTACTAAGACTCCGCTGTCTGTCTGTCTGTTTGTCTCCAGGCTGTATCTCAAAAACCTAGTAATAGCTAGAAAGCTGAAACTTTCACAAGATATTTATTTCTTGTGCCGCTATAACATCAAAAAATACAATATTAAGGGGGGTCCCCAAACAACAATGGTACGGTAATGGTACTTTTCATGCGTGAGCCTAACTCGCACTTGACCTATTATTTGGATTCTATTAGTCTACCTTAATAGCCCCTATATATTTTCGAAAAATAATATAGTTATATAGAGTTTCTTTGGATTTTGTTACTCTTCTTTCCCCTATCAATATTTTAGAAAAATATTCAATGTAGTATAATCTTTTTTACTCGATACACTCGACTTTTACTGTCTTATTATATGTATTGTTCGATACAATGTCGCTCATTTGGTGCAATAATGGCCTTTTTTAAACTGGCCGTCCCGACGTTGTATCGTCAGAAAGTGCGCCATTTCATTCAATTCACAAATGACCCTCGCGCCATCTAGCGGCATATCATTATAATAACAATTCGGTCGATGTTTCTTCGGGTGGAAATAGACTTTTCGAATATTATGACATATAAAACCTATTCGACAAAAAATTTCATTTTGATGTGTTGCACCAAATGAGTATTGCTACTAACTAAAGCGTACATAAACTTATTTCATGACGACGTGCTTGCCTCACAATAAATCTGATGCTCGTGTACCTTTAGGTATTATATTTAAATTACTAAATATAATGTTATAAGTTTTTAAATGGGCTTGTAGCTCGTAATAAAACATTATTAACTCGTATGATGTAACATGTTAGGATTAATTTACACTAATATTGTTACTGTATATTTTTATATTGAAATAAAGACTTTTTGAAACTGAAACCAAATGAGTGATGTGTGGTAACAGCACGGGCCGCGGCTGTACGTGGTGATGGAGGCGGCGGGCGGCGGGGACCTGTGCGCGCTGGTGCTGGGCGCGCGCGGCGCGGCGGGCGCGGGCGGCGCGGCGCGCGGTCTGCCCGAGGGCCGCGCGCGGGCGCTGGCCGCGCAGCTCGTCTCCGCCGTCAGGCACATGCACGCTCGCGGCGTCGTGCATCGGTGAGCTCACTCACTACTTACAGTGTAAACTCCATGTTACGTTACTCGATTTTATTTTATATATTAGGACACAGTACAAGGTTCACCTGGTTTTTTTTTCTTTGTACTATGACATTTTTCTAGCTAGATCGATTTATCGCCCCGAACGATTTTCATGAAATTTACTATATAGGGGTATCGTTGGAGCCGATTCCGAGATTCCAATATCTACTAGAATTGCTCATTTAAGGATATTAGATTTCACACACACGGCTGGTTAACCCCACACTGAACCATTTCTAGTTCGTATTATGGTTGCTAACACAACTGATATACGACATATAAGTACATACATATTTTATATAGATACATATTTAACGACAAACTCTCTAAAGCGTCGAAATCAATTGGCTTTACTTGTATTCCATACCATGATACATTCTCTCCATTTAACGATCACTTAATAAAGCCATAAAATGCACAGTCCCTTGAGTGTCTTTATACAGAGTTTACTTATATCAGTTAGAAATATGTACCTCAGGTAACCAAATCAACTTTCTTCTTAAAGAAATTATGAAACGATGACGGTTTTCCTCTACTTAGCAAAGGGGTTATTCCCCCGGACAAACGTTGTGTACCTTTTTTTTGTGTTAACTTTTTAAATCACGTGTTTGCATGATTCAGAACCAAGCGGTGTGATTGGCGGTGATCAAAATTACGAGTAACTACCATTAATAAAACAACTGTCTTTGTGAAAGATATTAATTGTATTTGTAATATCTTTTTCAAAAACTGTTGTTTTATTTATGGTGGTTGGTTTGGTGGGTCTACTGTCACACAAAGAAACCACATAATTATTGAAGGAAGAACCGTAACTGATGATAATGGATGATATAAAGGTACTGTGTATTCGTTTTTATGTATTTGTTTAATCCTATTTCTTCTGCTTCCAGTGACTTGAAAATGGAAAACATTATGCTCGACTCTTCGAAGACTTTCATCAAAATCGTGGGTAAGTTGGTACACACTAAAGAAATGAAGTAAATCGTCAGTTAAATTACTCAAACCACGCGATTTCAATAGTTAATATGTGCCATTAGCTTATAACAGTAATCACTATTCACTACGAACGAACACAGAAGAGTATTTCACCGGAATTGTAAACTTTTAATGCTAAAAAGAAAATAGATAAAGAAAAAACATTTTACTGGGGCAACGATAAATTGAAATAAAATTCATGTTTTTTGCCTCAACGCAGTCCCAAATCAGCAAACGCCGGTAGCTAGGGACCACAAACGGTGGTACTCTGTTGTGACGTCATTCACGTGTAACAAGGACTCAGAATAATAAATTATTGTTATTTAGTATGAATGTATTATTAGTAGAGAGGAGATGCATGTTAGTAGAATATGTATGGAAATGGAAGTGCAAGGAAGAAGGGCAAGAGGCCGACCGAAGAAGATATGGATGGAGTGTGTGAATGAGGACATGAGAGTGAAAGGAGTAAGTGTAGAGACGACGGCTGATAAAGGAGAGTGGAAGAGGAAAATTTGCTGCCGACCCCACCTAGTGAAAGAAAGAAAGAAGAAAGAAAATAGTTATATTACGCACAAAAATAATTTACATCAATAAGCAATATATATAAATGTATATATATGTAACAATTATACAGGTCCAGTATTTATTTGTGCATAAAAGGCGTAGGTTCAGCATAATGCTGGAGTACCTACCAGGTAGATACTCCAGCGCTGGTTTTCAACCTCTGCCTTCACTCACATATTTTTATACACTCAAATAAGGCGATAGGTAGTTATTTAAATCACAATCTATCACACTAAGACGCAAAGTCAAAGTTAGTGGGTTAAGGCAAGGAAGAAGAGAGAATGTAGTATTAGTATGTCATGTTTATTTCCCCCTCAGATTTCGGTCTATCGAACGTGTGGAAGTCTGGCGGCGGGCTGCAGACTCCGTGCGGCTCGCTGGAGTACGCCGCGCCGGAACTATTCAAGGAGACGCGCCGATACGGACCCGAGCTTGACTTGTGGAGCATGTGAGCTTGCATCTATGACGTCACCGCCCACAATTTCATAGTCCTTGTTCTTAATCGCACAAACAAAATTATAACAAGATTAATCCAACCAGTGATAGTGTTCTCATCAGTCCCCATTGCCCCGAGAGGCGTGATAAATATAGGCTCATCAGCTCCCATTATCCCTAGAAGCGTGATAGTGTACTTATCAGTCCCCATTGTCCCCAGAGGCGTTATAGTGTACTCATCAATCCCCATTGTCCCCAGAGGCGTTATGGTGTACTTATCAGTCCCCATTGTCCTTAGAGGCGTTATGGAGTACTCATCAGTCCCCATTGCCCCCCAGTAGTGATAGTGTAGAGGCGTGATAGTGTAGAGGCGTGATAGTGTACCCATCAGTCCCAATTGTCCCCCAGTAGTGATAGTGTAGTGTAGAGGCGTGATAGTGTACTCATCAGTCCCCATTGTCCCCAGTGGCGTGATAGTGTACTCACAGCCCCCATTGTCCCCAGAGGCGTGATAGTGTACTCAACAGCCCCCATTGTCCCTAGAGGCGTGATGTTGTACTCATCAGTTCCCATTGTCCTAAGAGGCGTGATATTGTACTCATCAGCCCCCATTGTTCTCAGAAGAGTGATAGTGTACTCATCAGTTCCCATTGTCCCCAGAGGCGTTATGGTGTACTCATCAGTCCCCATTGCCCCCCAGTATTGATAGTGTACTCATCAGTCCCTATTACCCCCCATTAGTGATAGTAGTGTAGTGTAGAGGCGTGATAGTTTACTCTCATCAGTCCCCATTGTCCCCAGAGACAGAGGCGTGATAGTGTACTCATCAGCCCCCATTGTCCTCAGAGGCGTGATAGTGTACGGCATGGTAGTGGGCTCGCTGCCGTTCGTGAGCGCGGGCGGCGCTGGTGGGGCGGAGGGCGAGGGCCGCTCGCGCCCGCAGCTGCGCGCCGCCATCGCGCGCGGCTTCTCCAGGAAACATCGACAGGCGCTCCTGGCCTTTACTCCAGGTGATTATATATACTCATTTTATACCTATTTAGTGTTGCCGTTTCAAGTAAATATTTTTCTATAAAAAATTGAAAACAATTGGCAGCCCTTATTGCGTTTTTAATAGTCATTGTTATAGCTGCAACAGATATGCATACATTTATCTGTGAAAAGTGCAACTCTAACTATCACAGTGATATACTGGTGAGAAAGTGACAGGCTGAGGATGAGTAGTGCCATCTGTAAGCTAATAAATTTCGTCCGGTGGATTAGAAAACTGCTGGCTTACTTACTAACTTACATTCACCCCACTACAGTCACTCATTTTCATTGCCATTATTCTATTTGACCTATCGTCAAAAATAGTCTTGATAGCACTAGTCTTTTTTATGTTTATTCCTAACGGCAACACTATATGTATTTACCTTATATGGCGGCTTTTAACAAACAAACACAATTTTGAGTTATTTGGGAATTAATTAATTATTACTCGCTTCTCACTATGTAGAAAAATGTTTCTGTTACAAATAAAATTTCCAAAAATGTTTTAAGTAAAAAGTAGTTTATTTCTTAACAACTTAACTTATATCTTAAAAACTTAATTTAAACAAGTAAAAAATCGAGGCATTTATATTACAAAATTTAGTACAAGACTTAGTATTTCAGATACTATAGTTTGAAAGCAACAATGTGGCAGACAAAATGTAGGCGAATTGGTTTAGTTAACAAATTGTATCAATTAAAAAAAACAAAATACATTTAAAATATAGTAACTCGAAGAGCGAGAGTGGCTTGTCGGTAGAATGTCGGAATACAGTCCGAGACAATCCTAATCGAATCCTGCCCTTTACCTATGACTTGTTTTTTAAGTTATGTTTGGAATTTTCACTTGCTCATACGCAGAAGAAAAACGTGAAAAAACTCGTTAGCTCCAACCACAAAATCCAAATACGTGTCTCATTCACCAACCCGCATTTGACAGCGTGGTGGCTTATGACATATATCTCTCTCCTCGTGAGATAAGGCAGAGAGCTTATAGTGGGATCGTATAGTGGGCTGTTTGTACATTCAAAGTATGCCAACGTAGGGTATTTGATCAATTTTTGCTAATGGAAAAATTACGACATAAGTCGCGTATAAAGAACGCTGGCGAAGATCTTACGCGCATGGTAATTTATATTGTATCAAATATTTTTAACCTCTCTACCAATAGTCAATGAAGATAAGCATAATAAAAATAAATAAAAAATAGCATTTGTTCACTATCCTTCATTTTTCAGGGCTCTTTTTAGACGACCTTGGTATTGTACTTTTTTTTGCCTATAATGTCGACGATTTCTTTCACTGTCTCCGATTGAAGTTCAACTTCTTTTGGTTAATCCGACTAGGTGACATCTGAAACAAGATACGTAAAGCAAATATAATAATAAAATTATAATTCATAGTAATTTATTAATTTAACTTTTTTACATTAAATTTATATATAAAAAAATACAATTATATAAAACCAAAATGACAGCCGTCGCGGGTCCAACCTGGACTAGATTGGCACAGGACCGAGACAAATGGCATGACAGGAGAGAGGCCTATACCCAGAGTGGGATAGAATCGGCTGTGGATGATGATGATGATGAAATGATAGCGTGCCACTGGCAGCGAGGCAAGGCTACCGGCGGTAGGAGCTACAGGGACAGGAACCTCCGGACAATGCGCGCCGTGTCGAGTATGAATGCCTTCTGTATCCGACCCTTGATCTTATATTCTTATATCTAGCGAGAACCTCGCTAGATATTAGTCGAAGCTCTAAATTGACATAATCACTAATAACTAGCAACAATATAGACTCGTCCTATCGCAAGTATTGATTTCATTTCATTACTTATATAAATATTCAAATTGGTAGAAGCTGTATGAGACTTTAGTAGTAGTATTAGCAAGATATAGAGGAAAATGGCAGTTTTTGAGGGAAGATTCTTCTTTTAGTTTTTAAAAACAAACAGCTATTTATTTTACTAATAACTTTATGTAATATTTGGAATTGGATATGGGACTCACGTCCCTGAAATAAATTAATTTAAATTTAAGTTGCAATTTGTAATTTTATCAACAAATATTATTCTATTATATCGTTTTTAAAGATAAGGAACAAATTCAGCATAATGCTGAGAATAGTTTCAACTTTTATTAACTTTGTTCCGCAGAATGCAGAACTTTCATCCAGCACCTCCTGGAACCGAAGGTGGAGAGCCGTATGAAGATCGAGGATGCGGCGCGGCACGGCTGGCTCAAGCGACCCGGGATGAAGATGCGGACACACCCCTTCGGGGACATTGACGTGAAGGTGAACAGAGAGGTCAGTTATAAACTACAGTGTACTACTGTGCCCTGCTTAGCGCAAAGGCGGTATCTCAATGAACGCTAGTTTCGAGATAATTGAAGTTATAGCGGTAAGTCAGAATCATCTTCACGCGTTATACTTACCGCTAATCGGCTTAGAAAAAAATGTGTTCTTTTTTAATAGATTTGGCGGTATTCAAATATACGGCTGGTTGCCTATACAATGTTGGTATGCCTCTTATACCCTAAATAAGTTTAGGTAAAACTGAGATAGAGAAATCTTTCTTAAGGGTTTTTTCACATTTTTAAACAAGATACCGCTAAAAGGCTTAGTTCATTAGATGCGTGTTTTTTTAAGCTATCCAATGGCATAAAAATCAAATTTTCGATTTTTTTTTTTGAGGTACCGCTTTTGCGCTAAGCAGGGCAGTAAAAACAGTCCATGTAACGTCACTCGATTTAACTTTTGACGTGACAACGTCTTAAATTAGGTTGCGGCTGGGAGTCACTTATGAAAAAGTGTAACGCCCGGTAACGTTACGATGAGTCACCGAACGAGAGAGAGGCCCGCCGAATGCCTTGCGTCTCTCTCCCACTCAACTATGATCGGTCTGCCGTGCGCGCAGCACGCGGCAGACGTTGTCACGTAAAATCTTCGCCCGTAAAACCGACTTTACAGGCAACCATTTTTTTTTAATTCGTTTGTGGTGCGCGTTCCGACCCAACATGTGGCGAACTTTCTCAAGGAAGAGTTTTGTCCGCAAGGTGTGCTGTATCGGCGATTCCGAGGCCGGCTACGCGACACCTCGCAGCGTAACACGACGCCGTCACTTCGTGTGCAATAGTTATTAAGTTTATTATTTTAAAATGTGCATTAGTTTATAGTTATTGCTTTATATATATATGTGTGTTGTATTTTATGGGCCTCTAGTTGCCTGAAATAAAGGAATAAATAAATAAATGAACGACAAGCTCTCTAAAGCGTCGAAATCAATTGGCTTTAGTTGGTTTAGCTTGTATTCCATACAATTATATATTCTCTCCATTTAACGACCACTCTCTAAAAAGCCATAAAATGCACAGTCCCTTTAGTGTCGTTATATAGAGTTTACACTGCAGTTGAATTGAATAGTTAAAGAAATATAATTCGGATCGTCAATATTGGTTCTAGTTGTAATGTAAACTGAAACTTAATTAGTTTCAGTTTACATTACAAACCATGTAACATGACTCTTCTATACAAAACCTATAGAACAGGCAAAAGATAAATTTTATGGGTGGCAAATTTTAAATAGCGAAAAAAGGTTAAGTAATGTTAAGGAAAAAATATATGTATCTTCGTAATTATATTGTTTCCCCTATCTTCCTAAGACCCAACTTCCAATCCAATCAATAACAAAACTGAACCTTACGGGAAATTTCATTATTTTCCATTGATCACATCTTGATGTCTAAATCCGGTCTTAGGAGGTTATGGTTATGCTGTTCGTATTGAGCATATTGGCCCGTTGCTGTTTGGTCCAAGGAGATCCTTGGTTTGCAGATGCAAAACCCAGTTTATTTATAAGGCAAAAATAAGACGAAGACAAAATAAAATATTTAGTGTACTTGTTGATGACTGCGCTGACTAGCCGCTGTGATAACTGCGGAAGTACACTAAATATTTAATTTTGACTTCTATTTACAATGGATTTCCGCAAAGTAACGCCTGAGTCAATAGGTTATTCAAAAATAATACATTACAACAGAAACCTTCCACTTTTCTAATTGCAGATCTACAAAGAGATATCGGAGCTGTGCGGCAAAAGCGTCGCGGAAATCATAACTCAAACGAAAGCCGAGCCTTACGGCTCAGTGGCTGGCATGTACAACATCAAAACGCATCTATCACAACTCAACTCTCTCCCCTTCGCCGACCCGCTCTGGTCTACTGCGCCGGACACCAGACCAATCACCCCGCCCGAATACAAGCCCCAAAGACCGTCGTCGGCTGTCGAAAGACCTGCTTTTGGACCCAGAGTAGAAGCACACAAAGACAATAACATTTCTAACAATAACACAACCAAACCCTCACCACCGCCGGTTACGATGCGACCGCTGAAGACGTATAAGCCGTTGGAAAACGGCGATTGTCCGGAAAGAACGGAAAGACCGTCTTCTACGCCGTCCGAGCGGTCTACGCAGGAAAGACCGAAGGTTAGCATGGTCAGGATGGATAGACCAGCGCCGCAACCTTACAACTCCATTATAAGGACGATGCCAGTACGGAAACCTATTTACAAGGTGGGTATTGTACACATGAGTAGGTCAATAATTGCATAGAATCCATGTATCAAAGACTATATATGTATCATATATCAAAGACTTTCGAACTTGAATCAGTGAACAAAAACAAGAACACGTTAGAAAAAAAACCAAGAGACAAGAATCTGTGGTGGCTACCATCTTGGATTTGAAATGTATTATTTTTTGTGTTTAGTATGTTACTGGTCAAGCTCTTTCATTTGATACCTATATAGAAGAATTATGGAACTGCCATTTCGTAATGACGGCTTTTTTTAGATTTGAATTGTCTGATAGCGTAATATTCTGCAATTCAAGAACTTTCATTCTATACCTATATTAAGGGATTTGTGTAAAAATAACCTGCCATTTTGTAGTGGCGGCCATCTTTCACCATACTCATCTAGTCGAGAGTGAATAGGTTCCTTCGGTGAGTGTGCTACAACGTAGCACCTTACCACCAACCTTCCACCACCAGCTTTAAGACTAGACTCAGGGTTTGGCTATTAGATAAAACTTTTTATAATATAAATGATTATCTAGAATTGAAAATTGAAATTTGATTCATATCATATACTGTTGTATTGATATTATATTACTAGAAATATAATTGAAAATTGACATTGATACATATCATATACTTTTGTACTGATATTATATTATTTGACTTGTAACTTTGGTGTTATTAATAAATGATTTGTATTTGTATTTGTAAGCCGCAACGCTGCTTAACATCAGGCAAGATGTACTCAAACGCAAACCTATCTCAAAAAAAAAACTTCATCAAACCAGTAGCCCTGAAGTTATAGCGTGCTTTAAACTACCCTCAATTTGAAGGTATGCGACAACGGCGACTGCGCCGACGCCCGACTGCCCAGCATCGCTGAGCACCGTAAACTGGACGAGAGCCGGTGGAGGTCGCGAGATGGTAATAAGAGTATGGACGAGGAGCGGCGCAAGTTGAGCTCGTGCCCCGCGAGAGCCGACCGCACTGGCGAGCTGTACAGGCGGCCGGGGGACACCGCCGCCAAGTATGAGAAGTACGTATACTGTAGACATATTACTCATTATTAAATAAACAATAATAAATAAATAATAAAGCCATTTATTCCAAAAACTCCTAATACAAATTTATGTTAAAAATTTACGTTAAAAAAATATTTCAGATAATGTAGTGTGATTATCTTAAGTTGGATTGATGTTTGTTACGAGTTTTGGACCCCTATTTGGGCCTCCTCCATCTTTTCCCATAACTCTCTATCTTTGCCTAGCTTCATCCAGTCGTTTTATTATTACTTATTATGACCAGAATAATATTATCGCGAAGCTCCCAGAATAGAATGTTCTAGAAAACACACAAACACCTTCGGACTCGCTCTCACACATATTTGTTGGCTCACTCACACAGTAACTCGAACATTCTAGAATGTACTGGGGAGTAATATGGAAAGTTCGGTACCTACAACGGGAACGGGAAAAACGTTTCGGTAACGGGCCGGACTAGCGAAGTCAGTTATCTGCGAGTTGTCGTAGAGTTAACTCCGAGCGATAAGAGATACCCCGAGCGAAAAGTGCGATTAGTGTCTACAAGTGTACGACTCCGGCGAGGAACAAGGATTGCGACTGCATACGATTTGGACGTTTCGGCGAGTTGGAAGACCAGACACGTATCAGCGTGGCGATTCCATAGTTAGTAAATCCTAGTTATCCACGAAAACGACGTTAGTCATATACCCAAACCTTTATCCCGAGTGCCCCGTGCAGCACGTAAATGTGAGATAAAATTGACTTTGCATGATCAGTTGGCGCGCGCAATCCCGCGGCTCGTCGGTGACGCCTCCCCCGCGCATCTTGCTTCAGAGCAACGCTACCACCATCAAACGAGCTTCACTAGGGTAAGCAACACGCATACCTTGTTTAAACTTTATAGGCTTGGATCTCAAATGAAAAGGCTTGATTAGTGGAATATTCTGTGATACATTTCAAATTTACATTTATTTCGGTTAATTTAACAACACACTGTCCAGTCGGGTGTTTTCAAATTTTTTGTTTTGTTTGTTCCACCTGTTTTCTTTAGCTACACGTTTGACCAGCAGTTCGCGTAACCATAAAACACAATGAGTACGACTTAGCAATACTCTATCTTAAAGTGGAGAACGTATAGTCTGATATAACTCTCAAGGAGGCACAAAATTCGATAAAAAAAAACATTTAAGAGTTAGTGTCATCTCTATCGCACGGCTGCATGTGTGTGAGCGAGAACACACGTACTTTCCATTGTTTTCTTTATTGAATCGGGTTATATTTTTCTCAAAGACAGATAACCTTATACATTATTGGTTAACTTTGTTCCAGAAATATAACAAGTCCACACTCGTCAGCCAACAGCTACTGCAAGAGCGAGAGGGCAATGCCGGTCAGATATTTTTCTTCTACTAACTTCTGCTTAATGCTTCTATTCAATATCAAATTTTTCTTCTACTAACTTCTGCTTAATTCTTCTATTCAATATATTTTTTTCTTCTACTAACTTCTGCTTAGTACTTCTATTCAATATCAAATTTTTCTTCTACTAACTTCTGCTTGATGGATTGCATGCGGCAGAGATGAGAATCTTGAGATGAATGTGTGGAGTAACGAGAATGGACAAGGTAAGAAATTAGTATATAAGAGGAAG
Organism: Mellilla xanthometata; assembly: GCA_035578125.1. Taxonomy (NCBI): domain Eukaryota; kingdom Metazoa; phylum Arthropoda; class Insecta; order Lepidoptera; family Geometridae; genus Mellilla; species Mellilla xanthometata. Next base: position 12,321,221 of record JAPUBQ010000001.1, on the reverse strand, counting down.
TTTGAGAGTAGCTCCAGTGATAGAGAAAGTGAAGAGCGGAAGGTTATCTGGGTGTGGGCATGTGATACGTAAAGAGGAAATGGGTGTGACTAGGAAGAAGTATGGATATGGTTGTACGAGGTAGCGGAAGTAGAGGTCGACTTAGGAAGACGTGGCTGAATTGTGTAAATGAGGATATGAAAGAAAAGGGAGTGAATGTGGATATGACAGCTGTTAGAATTGTATGGAAAAGGAAAACTTGCTGTGCCGATCCCACCATTTCGTTCGTTCAGTTGGCACATAAGACATCATGGAGGAACCGGTACATGCATCTCGCGGCTAATATTTAACCAACGTCTTCCCTAAGTCCTCTATTAGTATAATTAGGATCACTTGCATTCCAGAGCCAGGTGTTTACACCATAGATATTAATTTCAAACACTGATCTTTATTCATAATTCGTATTATGCTCGAGCGAGGCACGAAATAAAATACGCGAGCGTCCAGAGTGCGCGAGGCAAACGATAGAGGCGCCTTTGAGCAAAATCAAAAACCAACACTCGATGGCTCGGGCGCTCGGTTGCTCGCCCGCGGCAGAGCGCGCGATAGCCTCGGCCGAGGCACGTCCACACAGAGCGAGCAGCCTCGCGAGGCATTTGCCGCGCGAGGCTGCTCGCTCTGTGTGGACGTGCCTATTGAATTATCTTAATAAAGCTGTGTGTTTCTACCAGGTGGGTTGGTTCTCGAGCCGCAGCGGCGGGAAGGAGGCGGCGCCCTCGCTACAGCGGCTCAGGCGGACGGCGCCCATCAAGTGACATACAAACATACATTTTTGATACGCATTTTATTTGATACGCTACGAGGTCTGTTACTCGCTGAACTTGCTCTTTATACTTTTTAGAGTTCCGTACCAGAGGGAAAAACGAGACCCTATTACTAAGACTACGATGTCTGTCCGTTTTCACAAAATATTGAGCCTTCAAAAACAAATTTTAAAATAAAATAAAGTTTAATGTTCAAGGGGGGCTTCCATAGTCCCTGTTAGGTGCTTGGCGAAAGATTTTTAATAAAATTATCGACCGCCGACTTTTGCCCTGGTCACGTAAGCATGCGAATCAGCGAGACTGGCCCAGGTGGAGCATGCCTACTCTGGAATAACTAGTATTTACAGATGCCGCCGGAACACAACGTTTCGTACTTGGCGTCTGATATTTTAAGCTAGCCAGATGACCAGTAGAAAATTCTCTGTACAAAACCATGCTAATCAAGTCTTCTTTTCAGCTGAATATTTTCTTTTCAGCTGATGATTACATACTCTCCCTTTTCTATAATATCCTCGATTATACAAAGTATGTATCAGTGAGTAACAGGTCTTATAAAAGTTTTTGATAAAATTTGTACGTGCCAACGAACTTTATGCTAAGTAAATGGAAGCTTCATATAGTGACAAATAGTTTTTTGTATTTCTAAATGGCTTTAGTAAATAGTTTTTGTATGACTTTGTTCGTTTTATTCTATAACTCCTACACCTGCATATTTTTTTTATCAATCGTTTTTTTCTGTCATGCGTAATCCGTGATTAGAAACCATTATTTTATTGGAAATTAAATATATTTTTTTCTTAGGAAAACTAGTGCACATTGATGAGTAGAAACAAATCCTAAAGATAATGGAAAGTTACATTATCCCCGAGTAACATAGGCAGCGAACTAGAATAAATAGAATAGAAACTTGGCCGATAAAATGGTTCCACGCGTAAAATACCGCGGTGGGAAGAGCAAAACAGCTACCCGCGCGCCCGCGTGTGTGTATAAACAAATCTTATCTTATATCTTTAAATGAGTAATTCTTGTGTATATATATATATATATTGGAATCTCGGAATCGGCACCAACGATTTTCATGAAATTTTGTATATAGGGGGGTTTCGGGGGCGATAAATCGATCTAGCTCGTCGACCTCGTTGGCGTAAAGGTTACCATGCCGGTCTGCTAATCAGAATTTCCTTCAGGGAATCAAACCCGGAATCAGAGGTTCCGGGTTCGATTCCCGGCCCAGTCAACATCTTTGTGCTTAACTAAATTTGTTGGCTGTGGGTCTGGGTGTTAAATATGTATTTATATATAATATGTATGTATGTATATGTAGTATATCAGCTGTGTTAGCAACCATAATACGAGCTAGAAATGGTTCAGTATAGGGCTAACCAGCCGTGTGTGAATGTGTCCTTAAAAAAAAAAGCTAGGATTTATAAATAAAAAAAAACCCGAGCAAAGCTCGGTCAACCAGGTACTAAGTATTGATATATTACCAGGCAGGGTGTGTCAGTGTTTGTGCATGATGGCGGGGTTGGCCATGCCGGCGAGGCGCACGTAGGCGGCGGTGTTGCGCGGCGCCGAGCCCGCGTCCCCCGAGCCCGGCTCGTTCTTGAACACCGCCACACACTTCCACTGGTTCATGTATTGCACTGGAAACAACAGTTCTCTTGTTACTCTCTCTTACAGCGGGAATTTGAGTGAGAGACTCTCTGGCCTAATGGTCCAAGAGCCAGCGACGCCCTGACTTTCGTCATAGTATAAAAGCTTCTATATAGATATTTTTGAGATAAAGAGTTTTTGTGAAAGTAATTCCTTTTATAATTTAAGCGAATATATGAATATGGAGCTTGCAGAATCGTTATTCATGTGTAAACAGTAGTATTTTAAATTTAATAAACATGGAAAACAAGTGATAATGTGTGTAGTATTTAATGGGGTAGAATATTTATTTAATGAAATTTGTAAGTTTATTTAATTTTATCAAACTAATGTTTTTAAGTATTAAGTAATTATTGTAGCATGACTTGCCTTTAACGTATGTTATTTAGGGCTAATAAAGTTCTGTATTTCTGTATGCCCCCTATACGCATAATATACAAAGCAAACTCAGCCTATACAACGGTGGCCTTGGCAAGTAACAGATAGTAAAGGTAAGAAATTTTTTTTTTCAAATTTGTGATAGTTTAAAACTTAGTTTTCATATATTTTAACTAACAATCATATTACAAACCGCCTCATCTATTGACAGACACTTAGGATGGTAACAACCCCTTGCCAGACACCCTCACAGTCAAATTATTCATAAATCTACTTTCGTCATAGTATAAAATCTGACTCTTATATATGTTATAGAAAACTACGAATAATCTGTGGAAAGATTATTCGATTTTATATTATGACAAAAGTCGGGGCGTCGCGGACTCTTACTCTATAAGGTGAAGCTTGTATCTGAAATAATTGGATCTCAAGGAGGGTGCCAGTAACACACCATTACGTGCTTGGCGACAGATTTTTTAACTTGAGTATCCAAGCTACTTGATGATTCAAGTTACTTGAGGAATCAAGTTACTGGAGGAATCAAGTTACTTGAGGATTCAAGTTACTTGAGGAACCAAGTTACTTGAGGATTCAAGTTACTTGAGGATTCAAGTTATTTGAGGATTCAAGTTACTTGAGGATCCAAGTTACTTGATGATTCAAGTTACTTGAGGAATCAAGTTACTTGAGGATTCAAGTTACTTGATGATCCAAGTTACTTGATAATTCAAGTTACTTGAGGAACCAAGTTACTTGGGGATCCAAGTTACTTGAGGATTCAAGTTACTTGAGGAACCATGTTACTTGAGGATCCAAGTTACTTGAGGATTCAAGTTACTTGATGATTCAAGTTACTTGAGAATTCAAGTTACTTGAGGATTCAAGTTACTTGAGGATTCAAGTTACTTTAGGATTCAAATTACTTTAGGATTCAAGTTACTTGAGGAACCAAGTTACTTGAGGAACCAAGTTACTTGAGGATTTTGATTGTATGTTTGTTTGACGCGAATAGGCTCCGAACCTAATGGACCAATTTGAAATATTCTTTAACCGTTGGGAAGCTACATTATTCCCGAGTAACATTGGCTTTATTTTGTTTCTCTTTGCAACTTGGATTATTTTATAGCCCGTACAAACCCGGACTGGCTGCTAATCTATATTACAAAAATAAGACGGGTTTTCCTTCGTGACGCTTTAACTCCAGAACGTACGAACCGATTTTCACGGTTTTTCCGTGCTCCGTAAGGTTTTCTCGGGCTCCGTGAGGTGTGTAGCAAGATTCAGGAAAAATGTCAAGTTTGTGGCGAAACGGTGTTCGCTGGGCTTAGAGTGTATAAAGACTGACTGTTCCACAGGCGCACGGTGCAGTCATCGCCGGAGGAGGCGAGCAGCGTCCCGGTGACGTTCCAGGCGACGCGCCACACGCACGAGTAGTGCTCCTCGAACGCGCACACCACCTCGCTCTTGTATCGGACCGCGCCGCCGCCGTTCGTCGAGTTCGCTGACTCTCTGCAAATAAGACAAAATTTTATATTTATAGTCGAGACGGCACGCAGAATGTGAGCTCTGAAGAAAATTATTGTTAATATTAAATTGTGTGTACCCATACTACCTTTTGTATCTTGCCTAAATAAAGTGTGAAGGAGCAAATTGAAAACCAGCACTGGGGTACCTGGTACCCTCAGCATTATGCTGAATTTGCTCCTTTTGTGCACATAGGCTTAATTTAGAATATTAAGAAATTGTACATATTTATTTTTGTGTGCACAATAAATAATTTTCTTTCTTTCTTTCTATTGAAGAGGACCTGATTGCAGAGCCCGGCCTGATCACCAAATAACCAAGTTGAGGAGGTTAAAGTCACTGAAAAATCTGGGCCGTTCAAACAAACAACGGTATAAGAATAGGTGACCAATTTTTTTTAAGACCAATTAGCGTGTGTGGCTCGTGGTAATAACGTCTGCTTTTCAATGAGACGGCCGCTGGTTCGATCCCGGCCCTACACCAATAACTTGTTTTTCAAGTTACGTGTGGATTTGCACTCGCTTTACGGTGAAGGAAAACATCGTGAGAAAATCGGCATGTTTGAGGACCACAATGTCTGAAGACGTGAGTCATCCGCCAATCCGCAGTTGGCCGGCGTGGTGGATTATGGCCAATATCTCTCTCCTCGTGGGAGAAGGCCTCGAGTCCCAGCATTGGGAACGTATAGTGGGCTGCTTATGCTATGACCAATTTTTTATTTCGCAAAAAATATATGGTGAAATCAAAGCGAGTCGACCGCGGGGAACGAGGCGAATTCAAAGAGGTGGATGGCGATTGAATTCTTAAATGCATCTCGCGCGTTCGATGATTGACTCACGCTATGGGCTCTATCTTGATGATCCTCAGGTCCTTGGTAGCGACAGCGAGCAGATGGAAGGAGCGGCCCAGGTTGGGAGCGAAGGCCAGGTCGTTGACAGGCTCCTGCACGGACGCCAGGCAGTCCGTGCGCGTCCAGCGGCGGGACGTGTCACTGTATCTGGAATTTGTAAACAAAAAATGGAATAAAAAGTAAAAGGACCCTTTGGGACTCTGAAGGTGGAACTGAATCAATTTATGTGAAAGTTTGGACCTTCTCAAGTTAAACCTAATCGGTTAATGCGGAACATTGATGGTGATTCTGGTGTATATCACACAGCTGGTTAGCCCCATACTGAACCATTTCTAGTTCGTAATATGGTTGCTAACACAACTGATATACTACATATACATACATACATATTATATATAGATACATATTTAACACCCAGACCCACAGCCAACAAATTTAGTTAAGCACATAGATATTGGCCGGGCCGGGAATCGAACCCGGAACCCTCTGATTGGCAGTCCGGCATGGTAAACTGCACGCCAACGAGGTTGTCTACATTTTCCATATTTGACGTGATTTTGGTTGTTTTATATATGGTTCTAATCATGCTGTCTCTTTCTGTTCACTAAAGATGAAAAGTGACATGACTACTCATCATTTACTTTAGTTGTGTGTTCGCCAGAATTACCGCCATTGTCTATAATTGTGCTGTGTATTAAAAGCAACTCACTCGTATATGAAGACCTTCCCGTTGTTGGTAGCGGGGCGGTCTGCGTGCACGGCGGCCGCCGCAGCGCATGTGTTGGGCTCGTCGCTCCCCACCGCCAGCATGGGCGGGTTTACCACTCTGCAATACATCGTGTCTCACTTAGAGCTCGGATTTTCTGCTTAGCAGTATCAAAATATTGATTTTTAGAGTTCCGTACCTAAAACATGACCCTATTATTAAGCTCTGATGTCTGTTTGCCACCAGGCTGTATCTCAGAAACTATTATCACAAGTTATGTATTTCTGTTCCCGCTACAACAATTGAATTATATCTTCGTTTATTACTGAAGGTAGTGTCTAATATGAAGTGTCGATCACTCGGTTTCCTATGCTCTTCCACTTTTTAACTTATGTAGTAACTTCAAAAACATAAGTATGAATTTAAAATAAAATAACTATTTATGGAGGGCTCCCATACAAGGTCATTGGCGGAAGTTTGAAATTACTAGCTCTCAAGGCTGCTGTTTGAACAGACCGTTAGATGTTAGGCGAGATTTTACAATTTAAGGGTAAGTAGACAAGAGACCAAAAACTCTCTTCTATCAAACAGTGTTTTGGATTGAAGTATTTAGGTTATTTATACTGTATCTATAGAATTATTGAGCTTTGTTATTTCATTAAAACCGTAACATTTTAGATATACTATATCATCTTCTGCATCGCGAATTAAGATATGATTCAATATTTTAAGCAGATACAATAATATGTACATAATTTATCCAATGGTGAATGTTGATAATGTTACCTTGACAAAGAGGGATTCCATGACAAACAGCTAATAGATACTTTGGTGGGTATTTCATGTTGTAACGTCCATTGTGCAAGATTCATTACATCTGGGGCTTCATATATCCTGTAATAACATACAACACAAGTTTAACTAAAATTTCATAGCATTTTTAGGCATATATTTATTTATTTATCAACTTAGCTGAGCATGATCAAAGTTATTGAAATTTAACTTAACATTCTTTGTTTATGTCATGCCTCTTAACTGAGTTTTTACAATGTTTTCAATATGCTTTCTTATTTAGTACAATTTTATGTGTTTTTCCAAGGCTTTAAAATAATATAATGATTAGGAATACTGTAAAAGGCAGAACCAGAAACAAAGTAGCTAAAAGACAGGAAATTTCATGTCAACCCATGAACCACAGATTACGATATTATAATGGCAGATATATTAGTTAGCCTTAGTGTGGAGAAAAGCTGCTGTTTTACTTTGCATTGGTGAAGTCTGTGTTAACGAATATAATATATATAAACACTAATTATTTATAGGTAACACAAAAAGTAACACATCAATTAATTTATTTTTTTATCAATAGAGAAAATACAAAGGTATATAGGTATGTAAGGTATATAGGATAGGTTTTATTAGTTGGTCCTGAACCCTAGTGAAGTAACTCGGAATAAAAAGCAATGTTACAATTATAAGCAAATTAAATAACCTATCCAAACAAGATTTGGATAAGGAGTGTTATTAAGTTATCTTGTTACCTAATAATGCCATCAGCGGAACATGTCACAAGCAGCAGACCAAGGTGCTTGGGTCCAAACTTGACATCAGTGACAGAGGTGCGGGAATCCACCAGGTTGGAACGCTTTAGCCAGTTGCGGAGACCTTTCTCGGAACCTGATGCTGTTGAATCTCCTACAGTAAATAAAAATTTGCATTTAATGCTATAATGTTATGTTAGTATTTAAATAAATTAATATAATTGACAACAGACTATATAGTGATTTACAGAATGTTTTCATTTAAGTATTACATATGCGGGGCACATACCAACTTCTTCCCAAATAGCAGCGGTTCTATCAAACGAGCAGGTAGCTATGACTTGCCCAAACTCAGGATGTGCCCACGTCACCTTCCACACGGAGCCATGGTGAGCCTTCCAGTTGCCAGTGAGACGCCAGCCACCATGCCCGTCTGAGTCCCAAATCTGGAAAGTTTCATGACAACACACAGGGTTTAGCAGAATTCACATATTTATTGTCTTAACATAACACATCCTAGAGGACACATATGGTAGGGTTGGAGAAGTACTAGAACTACCAATACTATCCATTCAAGACAAACAATTTTATTAATATTAAAATTTTGTAATTATCTGACCTTTGTTTTGGCTGTAATTCTCAGAATTTTTACAGGTATTACACAAAAAATAAAACTGGGCACTACTACTTATACTAATAATTATCAAAAAAAGTGTCATTAAATAAGGTTATATTTTCTCCTAAGGACAACTTGGATAAGTATATTCTTAAAATACTAAGAAATTACATATAGGGATTCTCAAACACAACGATATTACAATACAGACAGCAAGCCTGCAATAACCGAATCGACAAAGCTGTTCAAGATTCAAAATATGGTTTGTAAACAATGTTTTTTTCTTCCGTAATTCACCTTTTTCTAGATCAGAGACATGCCAAATTCCAAGATTAGAATGTTTTATACATTACCCATGTAAATAGGCAATAATACACATAAAAGTGAGCAAAGTACAATTTTTAGGAGGCGGAATACGAACCTTAACATACTGATCACTGGAACAAGTGGCCATTCTTTCGCCATAGAAGTCGTACGCAACATCGTGGATGAGGTCCTTGTGGTCTGCGAATATTGTTTGAGACTCGAAAAGATTTGTTGCCGCCGATTCACTCATTTTAGGAAATAAAATTCAAAGTTTTGCAGTTTACTCAATTTGGACCGCTCGCATCGCATCCACCGGTTTTGTTTTGACATTGATTATTAGTGCAACATGACAGCATGGATATTGACATATTAACCGACTGGCTTCACAGGATTGGCTTATTGTGCTATCCGTGGCCGCAATGTACACGATACTATGACAATATAAGTACATATTACGTACATTCAATGCAATCTTAATGAAATGTATATATTATGCAGGTAATAAAGCATTGCACTAAGAATCAGGTTCAGCATAACCACTACTCAGACTCGGGGCCTTCTTTCAGAGATATAGAGATATAATCGACTACGCTGGCCAAGTGCGGCAGATGCAGCAGCAGCGGCTGGCAGATGACACACGTCTTTAGTTATTGTGATCGTTGAACATGTCGGTTTCCTCACGATGTTTTCCTTCACCGTAAAGCGAGTGCAAATCCTCGCGACTTGAAAAATACAAGTCATTGGTATAGCGCTGGGATCGAACCAGAAGCCGTCTAATTGAAAGGCAGACGTTTTTCCCACCGAGCCAAACTCGCTTCGATCGAGCCAAAATCGCTTCGTCGTGCTAGAATTATTGCAAATATTACAGAAAACTAACCTTACCCCTGGTATCCAAGAATGGGCAGATTCGTTATCTCCTTCAATTAACTAGAGAACTGAATGGAGTACTATAATCACAGTATCTTTCACAGTATCGATCTATTCATTCTAAAATCTCAAGATCAACTGTGACTTGGTATAGAAATGGCAAGTTTGCTAAGAGCAATGTACAATGATACTTACAATAAAAAGGTACTTAAATAACAAATAATATACCAATAAATAAAACATTTAAACTATATTGACTCCTTAAAGGCAATTCTATACTCTTATATTTTATAGCAAGCATGATCTAACAATCACTTTCTAATTTCAATTCATTATTGTCCATTCAGAAATTATTATCCTAACACTCATTTTAAAAGCCATTTTACAATGATTTTAGACACATTAAAATTGGGGAAAAATATGGGGGCATTTAAAATGTCATATTTGGCACATTTTAGGAATGCTTGGTTAATCTGTAAAGATTATTTAACTAGTATAAGTGAAATTAACTAGCAACATATTAAAATACAATTAATATGCAAATTTTGATGTTAACAGTACTAATGTGCACTACATTTCATTAGATTATAAAATTACTTTTACATTAGATATTTTCTAAGTGCTTTTCTCACTAGCATTAACATCAACAATTTAAATACCTTCAGTCTAAAACAAAGAGAGCTATAAACACAATAAGAAGATCAATAGGTTAGTATAAAGTTTCCTTTGACTTCACTCGTAGTTGATCAATTTCAATAGCAAGTCTTCTATTCTCTTCAGTTAAAGTGATTTGGTTTTGCAATATTTCTTCCATTTGCTGATTCATGGTACCCAACTTTTTTTCAAGATACAGTTTCTGTTTGGTCAGAGCCATCATGACATGAAGAAAATAATTTCTGCTGTCATCTGCCACATCAGACACAGTCAGTTTGATAAAATCTTTCAAATCATCAATAACTTTGGAATCAATGCTGGCTAGGCAATTTTGGTTCGAACTAGATTCTTTTTGTAAATTGGCATTAGAAATTCTGCCATCATCTGGTAAACCATTTAGAATTAGTGGTGATGTGTCAACAAGATCATCTGCTATTCTCAATCTAGTCTGTGGTGTTGAAGTTTTGCTTAGATTTTTATCAGCATCAGACGGGCGGAATCTGATATCTAGGTGGTCACTTCTCCGTTCATCTGAGATCTTGTTATCATCCAAATCATTTGATTTGTCCAGACCCATCATTACTAGGAAGGAGTCTTCAGCTCTCGAGTTATCTACAGCTGGGTAACTGTGGGTAGGTTGTGAGTCAGATATGTAGAACATGTCTGAATTCCTGTTCCGGACAGGAGAGCTACCTTTTATAGGGGACATGAATGTTTCTGCATCTTCTTGCAGGCTGATGTCCACAGCCTGTATTCTCTTTCTTAGTGGTTGGAATGCAACTTTGCTGACTTCTTGTTCATGACCTTTTAAAACTTTAAATGGACTTGTGAGATCTCTGAGGTCATATGCCACAATCAGCCCACTTTTAGTACCAAGAGCTATTTGGTTCTCAGCATTTACTGCCAGGGATGTCAGGATGTGCTGGGTTCTGATTGTGGATACTATGTTTTGCATTCGGACATCGTAAATGTTAGTGTTCTTATCATATCCACAAGAGAGCATAACATCCTTGTTTATGAGTGAGAAAGCTATGTCGCTCACTGGCGACATGTGAACATTTTCAAAGAAGGCTTTCTCTTTGTTTGTGAGTGTATCCTGCAACAGGACATGGCCTTCATCCGTAGCAAGCCCTAATATTGACCTGGCATCCTGGTGGAACTTCATTGATGATATACTCTTTGAATATGGAACTTTCACTGTTAGTATGGGCACATTAGATGCCAGGCCGTATATGATTGTGTCACCATTCTGCATGGTGGCGGCAAGACTGGTATTCTTAGAATTGTAGCTGATAAAGTTGACATGCAATTGCTGGGATGGAGATGGGAAGGTTTTCGTGATACATTTGTTCCTAGTGTCCCATATCATGACATTCCCATTCTTTGTACCGACAGCGACATGCCTGTGCCCTTCTCTGTGGAAGCTGGCTGACCAGGAGTCTTTGACTGGTATATGCTGCAAACTGCGAACATCGTGGTCAGCTGCACTGAGTATTTCAACTATGCCTTTTGAATTGACCTGAAATATAACATACAGTTTAATAGAATGACATCATCCTGGGCAGGAAACGCCCGCAAACAATACTACGATAGGCACACCCGCGAAAATAATAGCGAGACGATGCATGTACTAGTATGTATGGTAAATTGATATGACCATTCATTAATTACTAAGAGGATTTATAGTAAATACCTGCAATATATATTTGCCATCATCACTCCAAGAAACGTCTCTGAGTATGCCATCGTAACAACCATAACATTTCTTTAAATCCCAGTTATTTGTGTCGTGCAAGAGTAGCTTCGAACTAACGGAGGAGATATACATGTTAATCTCTTAGCGCAGAGTAGAGAACTCGTGGCGCATAGGTGGAGAAATAATCAATTAATCTCCATACACATACTTAAATCTGCTCCTGTTAAAACAAATTTAAGAAACTCAAAAATTCCGGAAAACCAACGGAACAACCAGAAATTTTGAAAATGTCAACAATTTGTTTTTTTTTAAACTTGACAGTGACAAACAATTGGGGATGCGTTTGAAAATGTTTTTATTCCTGTGTTTTATAATCAAGCAATCAACATGCTTCATCATAGACTAAGCTATCTAAGTTTAGCACATCACTTTATAGGCTATCTGTCTATATTTAGCACATTACTTGTATGGGCAAGAAATAAAAGTAATCAACAAATTGTCAATGTCACTTAATTTGTGACGTGTCCTTTGTTTTCGTTCCAGCGGTGTATTTTATTTCCAATTTTACGAATTTCCCGATTTATTGGTACGATTCTTGCTGTTTAAGAAATACTCTACAACACAGTCCCTTGATCCAAAATAATTTGAATCTATAAACCTATAATATTCTGTACCTAAATGTACGAGTACTTCCCACGAGAAGTTTCCATTTCGCCGGCATTCGATTGATGATTTAATTAACTTTTTTCAGTAAAATATCACAATGATCACCGACATCCAGCTGGCAGTGTTCTCGAACATCCTGGGAGTTTCCATCTTCCTGCTGGTTATCCTGTACCATTACATCAGCGCGAACAGTGCAAAGTGAGTTGTTACTGATAACATGTAAACTTCTGTTCAGCCCCTCTACTGAGATACAGAGCTGCTTTCTTGTTTTTAGTTACGACGTGCAAACATAAAGTATTCTAGGTATTACTCTGATCATAAAGTACAGAAAAAAATGGGTTCAGTGGTTTTAGCATGAGTAATAAATCTTGCTATTTTTATACATATTTAGTTGAATATTTTTAATGTCCACGTCGTGTTTTTGCTAGTAGACATATCTCAAACTTTAAAATACAAGTAAAAATCATTTATAACTTCAAGGTTACACAGCACATATGAAAATCTGACCAAATGAAAATCTGACCAACTGAAAATAAAGGACATAATGTAGTTATCTAAAATATTACTCATAGTTTGAAACATGTGTTCAATTAGACACATTTTTGACTTAAAACAAATGGTAGTAAAGTTCCCACCTGGGGCGAGTTGGGGTATACCACAGTGATATAACAAATGTGTACTGTCATTAAAATACATCTGTCAACAGATGTCTTACTAGAAGAAAAAAAATCTGCAGTAAAGGTTTATAGTATGACTGAGGCATACAAGAACATTAAAATAAGTCTTTATCTACCATTAAAATATAAACATGTGGTTAATTTGATATTTGTAAAGTGTGCAGCTGCCTTAGTTTTGAAGGTTGTGGGTTGGAGCCCCACCATGATCTCGGCCTTTTGGTGAAAGAAAACTTGACCCAAGATTATAGTTCCTAATGTACCATATGATACATTAGGAACTCCAATCTTGGGTCAAGTTTTGTAATGTACCATATGGTACATTAGGATTTACATAGAATGTAGCAAAATTGATACATTTAGGTAACATCATTTTAACACATCTTGCTTCATGCATTGAACTATAATAAATTAATATATTTATTTTTCTTTTCAGGCAATAATGTTCGAGCATCTCATTATTAAATTACATAATAATATATAATTATATAATTCCATACTTTAAGATGTAAGTAAATAAATAATTCCTTTATAAACTTAATTATGAGTGTTATTTTGTGTTCAGGGCAACAATGGAAAGTACATTAGTTAATTTATATCCATAAGCCTGGCTGTAATGCTTCTATCTTGGCTAACTATGGTGATCTGACGCAATCATCTTGGGCAGTGGTCTTTGGATGGATGACCATGGACAAGACTATTGTTTAAGAAGTTGCATTTCCATTTGGATGGTACAGTGGGCCGGATGACATGTTAAATTGTAGGTTGGAGCTGTAAGTCTTAGTACAAGCAGTTGTTAAGCCAAGTCAGGTGTCTTCAGGCGGCTTGAAATTTCTCACCAGAGCTTCTAAGCTAAGCTCATAAGCAGAGAAGAAAAAGATGGCATTTTTGCTTATTGAAAACTGAGTGTGGCAGCAAACTAGAATAAAGGGAAGAGTAACTCCATACAATTGCTGCTTAGATTTTGGATCCATCTACACACACAATTATACTGCTATCCCAACGAAACACACACACAAAGCTCGCATGCGATTAGTGCTGTGCCACATCATGTGACGCCACGCGGGTGCGCGGGTAGCTGTTTTGACCCACCCATCGCGGTATTTTACGATTACGCGTGGAACCATTTTATCAGCCAAGTTACTATTCTATTTATTCTAGTTCGCTGGTGTAAGGAAATCTTAACATCTTGCAAATTTTTGTCAGACAATAGTTTTTTGGGCAAGTGTGATCTATGTATTTAAAATTTAATGGTTTCTTAATTGCTTGAGCTATTAACTCATAACCCAAGATATCTATTAACACAATATAGAACAATACAATATTATATTCATACTTCTTCCATATATGAGCTAAGAGGCCAAGCTCTGGTGTCAAGAGATTTTCATGCCGCTTGAATGACATTACTGAGATGGCTTAACCACTGTTTCTACTAAGACTAACAGTCAGGACCTACAATTTAACGTGTCTTCCGACCCATGGTATTTTCATGGTGTCCAGATAAAAATGCCACTTTTTAAAAGAGTTGTGCATGGTCTGTTTCCCAACCTTGTTTATCGCATCAGATCAACTTACCCGAGCTACAGGCACTACTTATTATGTAAGATATAATTAAATTCAACTTTTACTAAACTCTGAATGTTTTCAAAATTATAACAGTATATAGTCAGCAAACTCATATATTTTTACTCGTAACTGACGACCTCGTTGGCGTAACGGTTACCGGACTGCCAACCAGAGGATCCCGGGGTTCAATTCCCGACATGGCCAACATCTTTGTGATGAATTAAATTTGTTGGCTGTCGGTCTGGGTGTTAAATATATAAGTACCGATATACATTTAAATATGTAGTATACTTATCAGTTGTGTTAGCAACCATAATGCAAACTAAGAATGGTTTAGTATGGGGCTAACCAGCTGTGTGTGATATGTATACTCACATTATTATTATTATTAATTTCTATAACTTTTTAAGTAGGTATAAAATTGTTGTCTAGTACGTATTTACGTGTATGTAGTTAAGCACCAGAAAAAAATGTGTAATCACCGACGCATTAACATGCTGTCCATTGAAAAGTTTTCCGACACAATTCATTTCCGCTCTTTGTGTTTTTACAAAAACTTAAAGTATTTCCTTAATCAGAATTTCAGTTACACACTGTATTAACAGGTAGTAGGTAATTAAAACAAAATATTTACGTGTAAAAATTGCATCAAAATGTATAAATAAATATAGAAACAAAATAAATGTATAAAATAACTGTAATAAAAAATCCCGCCAAATCTAAACATCAAATGCATCATATCAGGTTTCTGTCGAAAAATGTTTCATCAACTTTCTAATCCGCTTGTAAACTAAACTTTTAAAATCTTTTGCGAACAAGAAATCCAGGTGATTAAACTGATTATACGGAATCTTGTGCATGTCCACCACATTCTGCAGCTTTTCATATAGCAGTTCGACGTCATCCGGGTGTGCGAGCCAGTCGGACTCACTGTAGAACAACGCTATAGGCGCTGTTACGTTTTCCAACGGGTATGGCGGAGGTATCTCAGAGCCATATTTCGCCAAGTTTCCAGGAGTCCCGTAATCAAACTGCTGGAACTTTCCCGAGATGACTCCCTGGCCGTAATGCGCGAACTGCTTCGCCGCGGCTCCACAGGGCAGGTGTCCTAATATAACTGGTAGATTCGTAAAATTCATCTGCGGATAATCAAACCCCGCCATCAAAAATATGATGTTGGAACACAAGATCTCAGACAGCGCCCCGTTCCCACACATGAGTAGTTTCATGAGTCTCATCGCGTTATCGTCGGGAAGGAACTCGTAGATTCCGAAGCTTTTAGCGAACGCGTGCAGTACAGGTGTTCCTGGTGCCAGGAATCTGACGATCGGAGATTTGACGTTAGTCATGAAAGCTACGGGAGAGAGCGCTATCATCAGCGTTATTTTCTCATTGTACTCCGGACGTAAGGATGTCATGACGAAGAACGACGTGGTGCCTTGTGAATGTCCGATGTACGTGAGACTTGTCTGCGTAGTTTCGTTAAGCGCGTAGTCTATCATCGCCGGTAGGTCGTAGTAACCGATCTCGTGCCAGGAAAAGTCCCAGAAGCTCGCCTCAGTCGGCTGGAGGGTCACGTGTCGACGAGAATGTTTGTTCCCTCTAGCATTGCCCAGCCAGACGTCTTACCCCTCCCTTGCCAGCATGAACCCGAGCCCACCATCCAGCCCGTTCAAGAAGTAATCATCAGCACTGGCCAGCAGCCCGTGCATTAAGAACACGACTGAACCGTTACCGGGGATCCGGAACAGCGTTAAAACGTAACCATCTTCAGTAGTGACGGCGTGTTGTTCCACCGGGTAGCCGTATTTGGGGACTAGCGCCGTGATGTGGAGGCTCGCGTCTTCATTGCTGAGGCCGGTCGTGTAATCTGCGATGTAGCTGTCGGCTGATGCTCTGACGTTGTTATCATTGACTAGGAAAGGCAAATTGGTCCCGACGCCGAGCGCTCGAGTGACTGCTTCCGGTCCACTCGTGAGAGCGCTGATTGCGGCAGCCAGCAGATCTCCCGAGGCTTTCGTAGTGAATGCGACTAACGGGTTACTCGATATCTCGTCGATCAGATTTCGAGAAGTCTTCGTCATTCGCGGGAAGAGAAAGTCGGCGAGTTGCCCGTCGCAGGATAACGCGTACGCGAATAGAATTATAATGCAGTTTTTCATCGCGCGAGTTCACCGAGAGAATACCGGAGCCGCACTGATGGTTGTCACCGACCTTGCGTGAAGTGGGTGACTTTTTGTGAAGCCGATTTTCCGCGTGCCTACTGTGCGGCGGAATCACTGCGCGTAATATCTATATTTAGATAATAATTTGCAAAATTTGGTCAGTGAGCTTCTTTAATATTATGTTATGACTTTACAGCTAGCTTGTTAACTTCTTAGATGCATCCACATTTCAATTTCATATAAAATATAATTTAATAGAGACATGTCTGTGATATGTATTTCATAAAATCACGTATTACAGATAAAAATTAAAAGTAAGGAAAGAGCTAAATTTTTATCTCTCGGTTATTTACCATCAGGCTATCGACTCGCTCCCGGGAATCCCTATTCCTACCGGGGGGTACTCGCTACCTTTTTGTAGAAGCCTGATGTACCGTATCTTTTTTAGGGTTCCGTGCCTAAAAAGTAAAGACGAGGCCCTATTATTGAGCCCCCTATCTGTAATTCTGTCACCAGGCTGTATCTCAGAAGCCGAGATAGCTAGACACAATGATGTTAGTACATATATAGCTCAATGGCTAGACAGCTGAATTGTTTACAAGTTATGTATTTCCCGTGCAGCTATAACAACAAATACTTTCTAAAATAAAAAAAAAATAGTTTAGTCAACGAACATAATTTTTAGGCAATTTTTTACTCGGACTTTTTAAAGACATTTGGTAGACCCTTTAAACATTAAGTGGCTATTATCATTGGTAATGATTGGAGAGTTCAAGGCTCAAAGACTCCGATGGTTTGGACACCTGTTAAGAATGGGAAAGGATCGGGCCGCTAAGAGAGCCTACCTAGGGAAGCCGGAGGGACGCCGTCCAGTTGGCCGCCCTCGGTACCGCTGGGGTGACGCCGTCGGAAGGGACCTTGGCGAGCTTCAAGTGGCTGACTGGAGAGGAATGGCGCAACACCGTGACGAGTGGCGCCGTCTGGTGTCGGAGGCCAACACCCACTTTGGGGTTTTCGTGCCAGAACAGTAAATATCATTGGTAATAGCAGCAGTTGCTAATATTTTAAATACCAGACTTTAGACTATGGCTGCTTAGATTGAACCTACGGAACCTTGAAATTAGAACCAAGCATGTCAAGTCCATTATTAATCATTATCATAATTATACAAAACAGTTACATACAAGTGTACAAGACTCCTGTACAGTACGTAGCAAGCATGAACAAAAATATAACATTCTTGAGTCCAAAGTAGACTCTTTAAGAACTAATAGCTTAGTTTGGACATAGGTACACAAAATAAGAGGAGCATGCGCCATTATGGTAAAACCACAAGACTTTGATTATAGTAACATTTATAAAAAAAAAATAAGATTTGTGCATGATTACCATTCCAAAGAGTGTCCGCATCGACCGTTGCTTAACCTCGATGATCGCGTCAGATCACCTTTGTTAGCCGAGCTACAGGCGCTATATCTGATGTGATGTCCATGAAACTGCCTCTATTTTGAATGTCTACAGTTTCGTAAGTTTGCATTTAATCTACATTATTTGAGGTAATTAAGTCGGTGACACACGAATTCTGACCTTTGTACATGCACTTATTTTACTTACCTCAATATTTATTTACTAAATTGCATTTACATAAATCTTGACTTACTTCATAATTGGTAAGGATATTATTTGTTTATTCTTATTCTGTTTATTTATATAAATGACACTTACAGCTAAACTAAACGTATCACTTAGACTATTAGAAAATTAATTAAGATAAAATTATTAATAAAATAAATTTCAATGCTAAGAACTATCATTATGACTATGCTTAAATACTACATTTAGGCTAAGTAAGACTATGCTTAAATACTACATTAAGATTAAGTAAGACTATGCTTAAATACTACATTAAGATTAAGTAAGACTATGCTTAAATACTACATTAAGATTAAGTAAGACTATGCTTAAATACTACATTAAGATTAAGTAAGACTATGCTTAAATACTACATTAAGATTAAGTAAACTTATACTAGCTGCGCCGCGCGGTTTTACACGCGCTAATCCGGGATAAAAGTAGCCTATGTGTTAATCCAAACTCTAACCTATTTCCATACCAAATTTCATCGAAATCGGTTAACCCAATTGAGCGTGAAAAAGTAACAAACACACCCACAGAAACTTTGGCATTTATTATATTAGTAGGAAATAGGAATCTTGGCTATCTTTATAATCGGTAAGGATATATGTAAATACTGATTGCGCCCCGCGATGTTACCTGCATACGGTATTCCGTTTAAATCGGGATAAAAAACCTAAATAAAAGTTATCTCCAAACCATATTCCGTCCATATCAATACATTTTGAAAAAGAAAGGGTTACAAACATACATGCATGCCTACACCTGCTCCCCTAGTCTATATGACTATAATTAGGGTAGAATGGTTTAAGATTGCGCGGACGATAAGAATGCGCGGGCGTTCCTCTGCAGAACAGGAGTGAAGTTCACAGCTAACGTCTGTTGTATTTTGAAGTGTCAGGAGCATGAGTTATTACTCAGCAAAAATATTTAACTTTGCAAGGATATCTATGGAATTAGGTAAGTTTAAAGTTTTTTGCCTACTCTGATGTAATTTTCTTTCAATTTGATCGTAATGTCACTTATTATCAAGAACTATTTTAGAAAATATTGATATTGTTAGCGCAAGTAAATTCAATTGTGGAGAAGCTTTGACCATTTTGATTCCGATAGATTTAGATAGATGACGTCCCAATGACGGTTCGTTAAAAACGAGCTGTCGTGTAAGATTGCGCGGTGGGGGGTTGTTTAATATTGCGCGCGCAATCTTAGACACCCAATTATAAAATTAGTTAAAGTATTAAAAATAAATAAACTATGTTACTTCTACTACAGAATGTCAACATCTAGAAGAGAAAGAAAACAAATCGGAAGATTTGTTCCTTCTTAATAAAAGAAGCACGAAAACGTATCGCAGATGGCGAGAGTAAAAGATCGGTAGCAAAATCTCTTGGTATGGCGGATCTTCACTACGAGAGAAATTCACTTCAGTGACTAGCTTGGGCAAATATAACACTACGTTTTCTAAAGAAGTGGAGAAAGAGTTTTGTGATTATTTAACTAAGTTAGATGACATAATGTATGGAGTGACTGCGGAAGATCTGAGTCTCTTAGCCTATGAGTATGCTGAAAAGAATAATAGAAAATAAATTATAATAGAATAATTCCTCACAGATTTAACACGGAGCTAGCAAGGAATGGTTAAAAGGCTTCATGAAGCGTCATCCATCACTGAGACGTCCCACTTCAACTAGCATTGAGGCATATTTTATAGGTTTAGGTATTTTTAAGTATTTACATAGGTTTTTTGTCAACCTCACTGTTCTTATAGACAAATACAATTTCCCCCCGAGTGCTATATAAAACATGGATGAGACGTTTACTTGAAGTTTTTGCCTTGATTGATTATTTAAAATAGCGCGCATTCTTACAAACCCCTGCGCACTCTTGTCGACTTCAGTGCGCAATCTTATCCACCCGCTAGTGTAAGAATGCGCATTTCCAATTATTCGTTTATCCGTTCATAGTGATAAAAGTGTTAAGATTTCATTAACAATACTCTCCAATTATGTTGCCTAGTGATTAAGGTTTAAGAATATATAAAGTTGATTTCTCTAAGATTTTTTATTATTTTTTTATTGCTGCTCAATCGTTAAGTGCGCGATCTTAAACCACCCTACCCTATGCTAGAGAGCCATATATTCCAGACTGTTCTATTTTGTATGGCTAGTTTAAAAGTATAATCAATATGTTTGTAAAATTGAGAAGGCACTGGCTTCTGTAACACAGTGCATACTAGCACAGAAGCCAAGGCTACCTTTTAAAATGTTACTGTAAATTTGTTTGCTTCAATAAATATATGTTTGTTTGTTTGTTGTCGAGTGTCGCTTACTCGTGTGGTTACGCAACCTGTTGGTCCAATAATAATAATAATAGTTTATTTCAGAAATTACTTCCATACAATTACAATCATATCTTAAATTACATGCCAATGCCTGGCTGTTCTTCTTCTTCTTCGTATGACCTAAGTGGCCAAGCTCTGGTGTCAAAAGTTTTCAAACCACCCGTAGGCCTTTGACTTGGCTTACTAAGACTAACAGCCGGTACCTACAATTTGACGTGTCATCCGACCCACGGTAGCGCCCAAATGAAAATGCCACTTGAAAAACGACAGTCTTGTGCATGGTCGCCCATCAAAAGACCTTCCGCATCGACCGTTGCTTAACCACGATGATCACGTCAGATCACCTTAGCTAACCGAGCTACAGGCGCTACTGTAAGGATTACAAAACACAAATATCCATCCTTACAAACTTTTGCCTTTATATGTATAATAGTACCTGGATGACCGAGCATTGCTCGTTTTTTTTATGACATTTTCTATAAATGATTCCTAGCTAGATCGATTTATCGCCCCCGAAACTCCCTATATAATAAATTTCATGAAAACCATTGGAGCCGATTCCGAGATTCCAATTATATATAAGAATTGCTCATTTAAAGATAAAATATTAAGTACCTAACAGAGATAGCCCGGAATAATTTGACTACTCTGTTCATCAAAAAAATAATACATAAAGCAGATCTCTTTCTCCTTAGTTGTAATCCTCATTATTGAAAGTCGTGACTCCCCTGCAAATTTATTCATCGGGGGAGATTTGTTGGGCAAATAAATGGGCTTATTCAAGGCAAAAGTGAACATAAGTAGATGACAAAATTAAATATTTAGTGTACTTCCGCTGTGATCCGAAATCCACATTAAGACAAGTAAAGGAAAATCAACTAAGATCAATTAACCAAGCTTAATTAACTAAGATTAATTAACTAAGATCAATTAACTAAGATTAACGTTACCTATCACAATTCGGAAATTCTTAACTCTACACGTGTTTCGCCTAACCACAAGGCATCATCAGGAGATGCTGACTCTTCGAACGACAAGTCGAGAGACTTATCATATTTCTTCTAGATCAACGTGCTACATCTTCCGCCACAACTTCGCTTACCATCAGGCGTGTTGGTGGTCTATCTGATTATATAAAACATCTCTTTCAACGGAGACATATTAGGACTTTGGATTATATATTCCTCAAACATGTCGGTTTCCTCACGATGTTTTCCTTCACTGTTAAGCAATGCAAACCCACACATAACTTGAAAAACAATTCGTTGTTGTATGGCCGTGATCGAAGCAGGGGCCTAAAATTAAAAAGCAGACATTTTACCACCGAACCACACTCGCTTTTTCATATCTATACACGCCTTTAGTTACTCCCTAACGAGACTAGAGATATCACATCAATCATTTACGTAGAATAATAAATAGTTACAAGCTACAGCAAACTTAGATATAATTACCTAAGAATAGATAATTAAATGAAAGGCTAGCACATTATTATAGCAACATTCAGGGTAACTAGCAATAAAGCAAAACCTTGTAATATCGCATCAGTAAAAAAGTATAGTTAAATATATTATTTCGAACGAAGTTCCTTATCGCGCCTTGTGAAAGGGGGCTAGTTGGAAAAAATTCTTACGAAAAGTTGTCACGACCCTTTTTGCTAGTGTAAGCTGTGTGGCGTGCGCATGTTTCTCTCTCTCTCTCTCTCTCTCTCTCTCTCTCTCACTCTCTCTATTATAGAAAGCAAGCCAGATATGCATTGAACAGTGTGGTGTCGAGACGATTATATTTGTTTATTTGTTGAGTGTATACAGGTATTTTGTAAAAAATAAAAAATACTCATGAATCCTGACAGTGTTTCTAATTAATCGAAGGGAACTTCATTCCATCCGGGTGTCCCTTGACACCTCTCAAGATTTTTTGTTTACAAATTACCATTATATTCACATGGTGGTAAACAGCGAACTAGAATAAACGGACGAGTAACTAACTCCATACAATTGAAAGAAGAAGAGAAGCTTAGAATTTGAATCCATCTACACAGACAATTATACTGCTATCCCAACGAAACACACACACACACACACACACACAAATTTCGCACGCGATTGGTCGCATCAAGGTCACGCCACCGATACTAGCCGCGCGGGTAACTGTTTGCCCCGCCCACTGCGGTAGTTTACGCGTGGACAGTGGAATCATTTTATCGGCCAAGTTACTATTCTATTTGTTCTAGTTCACTGGTGATAAAGTATTCTTTAGCGCTAGCCTAGTTAGCTATCATTCTCAAGTTGAAATTTGTCGCCAAGCAACTAACGGTACAGAACGCCGAGCGGAAAGTTCGGGCAGCCTTTGGAGCCAGTAATTCTAGACTAGGCATTCGTCACCTTCGCCAACATGCCCTATTGTTAAATATATTCTAGGCGTAGAGCATAGTTGTAAAGTGTAAAAAAATGTCGCAGTAAACAACTATTTAACTAACAAACATGAGCTAAGTGGCTAAACTCTAGTGTCGAGAGACTTCAAGCCACCCGAAGGCCTCTGACTTGGCTTTACCACTGCTAGTTCTAAGACTTACAGCTGGGACCTACCATTTAACTTGTCATCCGACCCACGGTAGCACCTAGATGAAAATTAAATTATTATTAATAACCCTGTATTTATTTTTTGCTAAGTAATTATTTGAAACACGAGTTGCTGAGTTCACTCCCTTTACCTAGAAACGAGTCATCAACTGTTGTACTGCACTAGGCGTCCTAGATTCGATTAGACTTTGATACTGCTGTATAATAGAATCTATCTTTTTTTAAGGTTACGTACCTAAAAGGTAAAAACGGGACCCGATTACTAAGCCTCCGCTGTCTGTCTGTCTCCAGGCTGTATCTCAAAAACCGTAAAAGCTAGGAAGCTGAAACTTTCACAAGATATGTATTTCCTGTGCCGCTAAACAACAAATACTAAAAATAAAAAAATAAGATATTAAGGGGGGTCCCCATACAATAAGGGTGTTTTTTTTGCTATATATCAATAACGGTAGATGCAAATTACTTAACATTTTTGCAAGATATATAAATGTGTATGTATTAGCTATTAAATTAAGTTATAAAATTTAAATAAAATACATATTTGAGGGAGGCTCCCATACAACAAACATACGATGGTGGATTAGAAAAGCTTTGCAGCCTAATACATAAATACTTAAACTATTTTTATCGAAATATAATATAACCTCCTCTTTTTTGAAGTCGGTTAAAATACGTATCCTAATCCAATAATGGGCTCATTTTATTTAAACAGCTGTTATAAATAATAATTAGCTATGGGCATATGTGATTAATAATATACTTTATACCTA
This sequence comes from Mellilla xanthometata, assembly GCA_035578125.1. NCBI lineage: Eukaryota > Metazoa > Arthropoda > Insecta > Lepidoptera > Geometridae > Mellilla > Mellilla xanthometata. The sequence goes on along the minus strand of JAPUBQ010000001.1, from coordinate 12,297,225 downwards.
TTGACTATGAGCAAAAAATTACCTGTCTGTCATAACAAACCACTTAAACTGGTTTTGTACTAACACCAAAAGATTTGAATCTGCACCAACTCCATTAAGTTAAGTCATTATTATGCTTAACGACGCCAATTTAGTCTTTAATCGTATTTATTATCTTATGAAATATATTTGATCGAAATTTATTATTCATTTATTTATTTACTGGTCACCAGTGGTTTAGTTGCCTTCGATATGATAATGATTATCGGCCTATTTATTTACACAATTCATGAAACTATCCATGCCAGTCAAGCAGTACCTCTTTTCACTTAGTAATTCTGATACCGAATCAATACTTAAGATTGTTAATTAGCAAACATCATTATTTTTTTATCAAAATTTCTAAATATCAAAGTTTCAATTCGGCTACTTTTGTTACACCGCACCGCCCTCTATATTAAGCAATGCCCAAAACGAACGCCTGGAATTCAAGATCACTCTTAGTGCAGGGCTTGCTCTACTCTCGCTAACTCTATCATACCTTGTCATAAGTTTATTTTATATGTAATACATACTCGTATATGTAAAGCTAAGATAAGAGGGTTATGGAAGTTTTTTAAAAATACGAGCACATTGCGATCTTTCATGAATATATTCGTACTTGAAACGTAAAATTTTGTGATGATATCTAGGGAAACAAAAAAAAAATTGTTTATTTTTAATTCATGAATAGCGCAAGCCTTGCTCAGTCGTTTCACCTGATGTTAAGTGGCATTGCGGTCTAGGATGGAGCGCACTTGTCTAGAAAGAACCGTTTTTTTGTATAGCAGTGTAATAGAGTCTAGACAAAGATTTTGAAAATAATCTATGATTATTGAATTCTTACTGTCGCGCCGCTCGGCATAGTAATTGTTTTACCTATAGCCACTGATAGCAGGGGCTAGAACCATTGGGAGTGGCTACAGTAGTCAGTGGTTTAAGCACGGGACTTGAGGGATAGCGTTGTAACGCCTGTCAATACTACCAAGGCTCGAAACATCACGAATAAACGTATAGTTTGCTTACATTTTATTTTACAATATTGTCATTTATTAATATGAATTTTATTATTTAGACTAAGTATAATTATTATAAGTTAAAATACTTTAGTAAAAAGTAAGTTTTGTAAGTCGCTAAGTACAATGGTCGATCGGGCATTATAGGCTAATTTTATATTTCTTATTTTGAGGTATATAATATGTATGTATGTATATGTAGTATACAAATACAATACAAATACAAAATTCTTTATTTGTGACACAAGTAAGTTATACAATTATAAAATAAGAGTCCAAAGGCTTTCGAACTAGTTCACAGAACTGTAACTCAAAAGCCAATGAAATATGTAGTATATAAGTTGTGTTAGCAACCATAATACGAGCTAGAAATGGTTCAGTATGGGGCTCTAATTAAAAGGTTTTCTTTGCTTTCTCTATCTCAATTTGGTATGAAATCAGTGGAAATGCACACAATATTTCAGATTTTCTTCCATCCACAACAAATTTCCACACAGTAACGCCTGAGTCAATAGGTTATTAATTAGTTTGACCACCTCGTTGGTATAATGGTTACCATGCCGGTCTGCCAACCAGTTCGATTCCCAGCACGGCCAACAACTTTGAGAGGAACCAAATTTGTTGGCTGTGGGTCTGGGTGTTAAATATCGATATTTTTATTTACATTTCACATTTACACATTTCACACACGACTGGTTAACCCATACTGAACCATTTCTAGTTCGTATTATGGTTGCTAACACAACTGTTATACTACATATACATGTATTAAAACAGGTTGCTCTATATTTACTAGTTTAAATATGGAGCAACCTGTATTAATCCGGGATTAAAAGTAGCCTATATTATGTCAATACAGGGTCTAAATTATATCTTCTTATAGCAAATTTCATCTCAGTGTATTCCGCCGTAAATGTCCATCAATCCTCACGAACCATTTTGGTTAGTACCTACGAGTAGTATAATTTATTATCCATGATTTGATTAATCAATCTTATTACTCTGAAACGTGAGAATATTGTCTATAAAGCTAGGTAAGTTATTTTTGCACAAATGTAACAAATAATAAAGTTATGACGTGAGTTACCGCGATGTGCGCCGGCGCATTTTGCTAACGCAGCGCGTCACCCCGCCCGCGGCAGCGGCCATATTCCGCTGACGACGCACACTATTTCCATTTAAAAGCTGGCCGCGCATTCCACTCGGCACACAGTAGCACGATGAAGGCAGCTTGCGCACTAGTCTGCCTCGCCCTGGCGCAAGGCATCTCCGCCAGTATCTTCAAGCGGAGCCAGCAGCCCGACAGCCTTGTCGTCCAGCCCCTGGACTACATCAATCAGTTCCAGCAACAACTGTACCAGCCACTGGAGCAGACCTACCAGGAGTACATCCGCAGCCAGAAGCAGCAGCAACAGCAGAAAAAGCAACAGAAACAACAGCAGCATTCTTCGAGCTCCTCCGCCTCCCACGAGAGCGACGAGTGGAAGCAAAATGAACAGCAGCAGCAGTACGTGACTCTCCGCTCCACCGGCCAGAAATGGAACACGCCACTGTTCACGGCCGTCATGAAGATCCAGAATGACGTCGTCGAGCCCTCCGCCTACGGCCAGAACATCATGTGGGAGAAGAACATCAAGGTGCCCGTGAAGCAGCAGAAGAAACAAAAGCTCACCCCCGCTCAGCAGATGGAGATCCAGCAAATCTTCACTCAGGCGCAGCAGGCCATGAAGCACCCCACCGCTGAGGAGAAGATGGCTTTCCACCAGGCCTACTCTGCCGCCGCGCAAGTACACAACGAAGACGACCACCTCAACGCCACACAGCTGCTGCAGAAGTACCAATACCCCGTGGAAGAACACACCGTCAAGACCGACGACGGCCACATCCTGACTCTGATCCACATCCCTACTCAGAAGCAGATCCCCAACGTGATCCAGAAGCCTGTGGTGTTCTTAATGCACGGCTTGTTGGGCAGCGCCGACGACTGGCTGATCATGGGCCCCGGCAAGTCGCTGGCCTACCTCCTGTCCGATGCCGGGTACGACGTGTGGCTCGGCAACGCTCGCGGCAACAAGTACTCGCGCCGCCACGTGTCTAAGCACCCGGCTCTGAGCGAGTTCTGGCAGTTCAGCAACGACGAAGTCGCGCTGCACGACTTGCCCGCCATGATCGACTACGCGCTGCAGACCAGCGGCCAACAGAAACTGTACTACGTGGGTCACTCGCAAGGCACCACCGCTTTCTTCGCTCTGGCGTCGGCGCGGCCCGAGTACAACGACAAGATCATCATGATGTACGCGCTGGCTCCCATGGTGTACATGCAGCACGCGCGCAGCCCGCTCGTCCGCATGATCGCTCCCACGAGCGCGCTGGAGCCGAGCCTGCACCACGAGATCGGCCACGGCCAGTTCCAGCCCAGCGAGGAGCTGCTCGCCACCGTCGGCGGCCAGATGCTGTGGAACGAGATCGGATGCAAGAACCTGTCGTCGAACGTCAACTTCGTGGTGGCCGGCGTCAACATCGACAGCTTGACCCCGGAGCTCGCCCCCGTCATAATGTCCCACGTGCCGGCCGGCACGTCGACCCGCGTCATCAAGCACTACGGGCAGCAGGTGGCCAGCGGTGACTTCAGGAAGTACGACTTCGGGCCGGTGACCAACCAGAAGGTGTACGGCTCGGCGGAGCCCCCGCAGTACGACATGTCGCAGGTGACGGTCCCCGTGGCGCTGTACCACGCCGAGGAGGACTGGCTGGCGGCCCCGCAGGACGTGGCCCGGCTGCAGCGCGCCCTGCCCGCCTCCACCACGGCGCACAAGGTGCCCGAGCCGCACTTCTCGCACCTGGACTTCCAGTTCTCCACCAAGGCCCCGGAGCTCGTCTACAAACAACTCATCGAATCCATGAACAACGCCTAATTTAACGTGTAAATAACTTGTTGTAATTATGATTGTACTCGTAAGTAATAATAATTGTAATCGTTTCTCTAAGAAGTATAAAAATGTGATTGACGAATAAAATAATCCGTCCACCTAAACTGTATTTATATTATTTTGATGCGATCCTTACACACAAAAGAGTAGGATAAAATATATTACTTAGGATAATATTTATAACTATCTTTATTGATGAAAAATAGGATAAATATGTTTAGGACTCAGTAGATGTTAACGATTCATAGAGATTAGGATTCAATATAAAATTATTATAAGTAGACCTAACGATAGTTAGGTCCCAGACCCTGACATCTAGGGGCACTAGGTGGTGACCAAATATTTCTATGGCACAGGCTAAAATTACATAAAATATCATACTAGTCTGTATTGTAAATGTATGCTTTATTATTTTCAATAGTTTATTTTAATTTTTTTTAAATTTATTTTTTTCTTAACACCGTGTATGAAAATTGTGCTCTATAGACTTTGTGTCTGGAAATACAGATTTTTAATTATTATTAACCGTGTAGCGATGTCGTCTCAGTAGGGCGCGCGGCCGCCTCACGTCCAGATGGGCGTGAGTTCGATTCCCGCCAATAAACTTGGGCTTTCAGTGAAGGAAAACATCGTGAGGAAACTATAGCACTGTGGTAGGGCATTTTTTAGAGCTCGCCTAGTAGATACCACCCTCAAGTTGAAAAATCTGTCGCCAAGCATCTAACAGTGTGTTCCCGCAGCCTTGTTGAGAGCAAATTTCTTATTCCAAACTAGGTATGCTCCGTCTTAGGTCAATGTGTCACTAACTCGAGTGGTTACTCACTTTCCTGGTAAAATGTTTAGCTGTAAGGAGTAAAAAAAACAGTTCAAATCTAACAAAGTCGATTTAAACTCATTAAGGTTCCGTACCGTTCCGTACTCTCAATGTAATGCATAATTATTATTAAGTTCAATAAAGATTATCTATACTAATATTATAAAGCTGATGAGTTTGTTTGTTTGAACGCGCTAATCTCAGGAACTACTGATGCGAATTGAAAAAATATTTGTGTGTTGGATAGACCATTTATCGAGGAAAGCTTTAGGCTATAAAACATCATGCTGAGACTAATAGGAGCGAAGAAACAAAGGAAAATGTGGAAAAAAAGACGAAAAATTATTCATCTTTGAGGGCTTCTGCAAAAAGCGAGAGGGAGAGGTTATAAAAAACGACCTACAAACGGGCGGAGCCGCGGGCAACAGCTAGTATTAAATAAATAAGGGTTCCGTACCGACAGAGTAATAACGGGATCTTAATACTTAGACCATGTACGTCTGAACCGTTATAGCTAAAGTTGATTTTTTGTCAGATTATGTATTGCTGTCGCCGTTGTTATAACAAATACTGAAATTAAATATCTAAGAGAGCTACCTTATTATAACGAACTACGTATTTTGGCATTTTTATAAATAATTGATAATAAACGGAACCCTTTATGCGCGAGATTCACTATTTGATTTTATGAGTTAATTTAGCACGTAGACAAAGAAGACGAAGTAGTATAATTAAAGCCTAATATGCCCTATTTTCTCATAATTTGATCATAAGTTAAATATTAAAAATATAGGTACCTACTTTCACCTTATGTAAATATGGAAACGATCGTCAGATATTCCCGCCCGTATATTTTAAGCATTTTTTTATTTTGAAAATTCGGCATAGATGGCGCTGTACAAATTGCTTTTGCCTTGACGTTTGGTCGACCCACGCTTTGTTATGACATTTGTGTAAGAAAAGCATTTGTTTTAGAGCGAGATACAAATATAGCTTACTTAACGATAGACAGAGATAGCTGCGCGGCGGCGCTGTAGCGTATCTTCCCGCCGTCAAGCGTCAACCAACCAACAGTCGCATTTTGTCTTACTTGTTTGCAGTGTGTTGTGTGCACGAAAGAATTATTTGTTTTCTGCTTTTGGTGATTTAATTGACTCTTTTATTCTGACGGTTAACTTTGTTAATGTTTTATTGACTCGGAGTGAGAAAAAGTTTTCGCATGGATTTAGTGTAAACGATGTTACCACCCACGGCCGGTCTAACAGAAGAACACCGTGACCGGCCCAAAATGGCTTACCAGCAGCGAAAAGACGTGAGGGAACTTAGCAGGGAGATCCTCCGAGACACTCGCACTATAAACATGCAGTCCTCATCCCCCGGAGGTAAGCCGGTTTCCGTACAAAATGACGCCACGTTTCCGCCATAATTGTCAAAATTGACATGATACGTCAAGGTGACATATAAACGAAAACAATACTATTTTTGAGTGGAAAATCATAATATTAACATCTATTGAAGTCATTTCTGATGCCAATATAGCTTTTCATGCAGAATTTAGGCCTGTTACGTCATCACAAGGTGCGTTCTTGTGAAAGAAAATGGCGCCACATCGTTGGCTTATCGTTAACTGCTGTTTGCTCAAACTATTCAAAATGCCACTAGGCTTCCCTAGCCAAGAGTTTGACCTATTTATCCAGAAGTTACATAACTTAAGCTATAGCAGTCCGTGTAAGTGTAATTGGCACGTGCTGGAGCTATTTTTAGAATTACCATTTGGGTCGTACTTTCCCCTGCATAACCTCGGTCGATATTAGCTAATACATTCATAAAATCTCATTGTTTTATAGTTCTAGCTAAGGGTCTTATAATTTGGGCGGGCTGTCATGTAGGCTTGTTTGTTGTTGTTATTGGAATCTGGTTGACTTTTGTAAAATGTCTGTGTGGTGTGACATAAAATTGACATGACAGCGGTGATACAGTACAAAATGGCCGCTGTCGCCTCTCCGCTGGTGGCTGTCATGTCATCCGGTGGGCGGTTTGATCACGCGCCCGCCAGGCGGCGCCATTAGGCGCTGCGGTATTCATGAATGAAATCTTTGAATCAATTTATATGGACAGCTAATTTTTTTTATGAATAATGTTTCATATAGTTTTTTTAGCTGCATAACCACATATTTAAATGTAAGCCATTTCTTGACACATTTACTGCAAACCTTTAAATAATAGCATCTTTTTATTTACTCAGTCCAATATGTTAGCTGTAAGCAAAGGTTCGCATTGGTAACTACAACAAAATTAATATTTTAATATTTTAGTATCTCTATGTGTTTATGGTATGGAAGTCTCCAAATGTTCGTGTACAGGTTTTAAGTAAATCTGGTCTTATAACCATAACACATGTTAGTGAAAAAATTACCTTGCTACAATGATTGTTTTTTGATGACCTTGTTAGCCACCATGCCAGACTGCCAATCAGAAGGTTCAGGGTTTGATTCCCGGCCTGACCAACATCTTTGTGCTTAACTAAATTTGTTGGCTGTGGGTCTGGGTGTTAAATATGTATCTATTTAAAATATGTATGTATATGTAGTAATCAGTTGTGTTTCCATAACACAAACTAGAAATAGTTCAGTATGGGGTTAACCAGCCATGTGTTCAAGTTGTCGTAATATTTATATTTATAATTATATTTATTTATGATGATAACCTTGGAACATTCTAGCAATACTTTGATAGCTACACTAACAAATATAATGTATTTGTAGAACAATGTATGTCAACTGCACAGCACAGGTCAAGAGAATACATTGCCCTGCCTGATAAGTTAGAGCAGTTACAATGCAGACCTAATACATTTTAGCCATGAAGCCATCAAATCTATCTAATACTCATATGGGTTTCTATAAGTAGCTTCTTTTATAGCATTAATGAATACAAATTACATTTTTAAATTAATATGTACCATATTGAAATATGACATAAGGTCTAATATATCTGTTATGTATTTGGGTGACAAAACTAGAGCATTTTAATGCAATGTTAAATCATAAAGTGCAAGGAACACATGTATATGTAATATATCAGTTGTGTTAGCACCCATAATACAAACTAGAAATGGTTTAGTATGGAGCTAACCAGCCATGTGGGAAATATGTCTTGATAAATTTGTTTATTAAAATATTTTTTGTCATTTTATTTAGGTAAAGTGTGTCAATGGGCAAGTTTGAAACCTCATTTTGCCAATTTGAGCCAGATGTTCCTACTTTGATATAATAACTTTTACCTTAGGCTAGTTCACTGACACATTTTGTTTGCTCTTGGTTTTATCTATTCTAACCTGACAAGCTACTGCCAGGTTTATTTTAGCATGGAGACAGTCACTGAGAAATGCTTTCATAATGTCAATCCTATTTCAAAACATTCTCAAAGCTACTGTGGAAGCTTGAGAAAATGATAGATTTGGTTTACTTAAATAATTGCTGGTTTTCTTTAATACAGTGTAAACTCTATGTAACGACTCTGAAGGGACTGTGCATTTTAAGGTGTTATAGAGAGTATATAAGACTATAGAGAGTATACTTCATTGTACGTACTGCCAAGGTGTGGAACTCTTTGCCAAATGCCCTGTTCCCCGAAAACTATAATCTTGCGTGAACCGGTTCCACCTTAGTAGTATTAAAAAAAAAAATTTAATACTATATAAGAGAGAAGAGGCCGATACCCAGCCGTAGGTAGATAAAGGCTGATGATAATGATGATAGAGAGTAGTTGTTAAATGGAGGAAATGTATCATTGTATGGAATACAAGCTAAACAACTAATGCCAATTGATTTCGACGCTTTAGAGAGTTTGTTGTTAAATTGAGTAATGTTACATGGAGTTTACAGTATAATTTACATTTTTTCATTTTATTTAATGCAACACATACTTCATAGCATATTCTTAAGAGCTTAAGAGTCTTGGACTGGACTATTGCAAATACAGATTGTTATGTTTAACAACTAACAAAGTGTGAGATGGGCTCGCATTTAAAGGGTTTTGTTACTTTATCTTAAAAATAATAGAAATAGAACATGTTTGTGGTATGCAAACCCCTTGAAGATTTATAATATTATTTCATCATTTATTTCTGCATATAAGTATGTCTTAGCTTTAATAGTTAAAAAGAATAACAATCTACATTACTAAGCTATATTGCTTTAGGTGCCAAATGTATTTTGAGGAAACTATTAAAAATAATAAATTAAACAGTACATTTAAATTTAATGATAAAAAAGTTATGATACTTGTTGATAGTATAATACAGCTGTTTGAAGTAAACTCAACACTTAACTTTGAGACCAAATCTATCTGTTTCCCTATACATACGTACTAACGTAAATCATTTCTTTACATTCATTCTTTATTACATCCATAATGAATATCACATGTAAACTGCTTTTTAGAACTCTCCACACAAACAATAGTGTAGTACAAAGACAGAACCAGCCATACTTACCATGTCCTCCCTAACGTAATTCAATTCTCGCTCATATTGTCAAAGGACTCTCAAGAGATAGTAGTACAGGCGTCTTTGAATGCCGCCACCCCGCGCAGGTCATTGCCCCCAGTCGATGTCACCCGCCGCCCCGCGCATTGTTTGCGGAAGAGCATTGACAGATGTCGTAAACTTCCTCTACAAGTCACACACCTTGATGTAAAACATTGTATTATGTTAAGAAATTAGACTGCAATGGTACGGAACCCTACAAAATAGCAGAATAAAATCGAACAAAGGCAGACTTTTTATTAACTGCTTAATATTTCAATGTGTTGTATTATACTATCATATTACATTATTATATGTATTTAATAATGAAGAGACTATAGAAAAAATTATCCTAATATGAATTGATATGGAACATACATCAATATCATAAAAGTTCAAATTGTATATATTAGCCTAACAAGTACTAATAGGTATTATACTTTGTAAACTGTAAAGTACAATATTCCCATTGCATTGTTACTGAGCAAACAACATTTATAAAATTTATGAATTGACAAACGGAATCGGGTTGCGCGTGTTTATATTCAGAAGACAATGTTTTTCAGCTCAACAGCATAATGATAGCCTTTTATTGAAATGAAATCTGTTTAAAAATGCTATATAGATAAATATTAGGACACCTTTCACACACAGCTGGTTAGCCCCATACTAAACCATTTCTAGTTTGTATTATGGTTGCTAACACAACTGATACACTACATAAAAAAAACTTTATATAGATACATATTTAACACCCATACTGACAGCCAACAAAATTTAGTTCATCACAAAGATTTTGGTCGTGTCGGGAATTGAGCCCAGGACTCTCTGGTTAACAGTCCGGCATGGTAATCAATGAGGTGGTTAAAAATGTTTCAGTCTATGAAGTAACTGCTTGAGAATGGCATTAATTTTATATGCAATTCCTGGCAGGCTGATGTATTTCATATGATACTGTGTGTGTGTGATACTATGTACTGATATATCATACATATCATAGTGACCTTCATTTTATAATTATTAAATTAGAATTTTATAGAAATGTGATGTATGAAAGTCAAGTTTATTTTTTTAAGTCGCTCCATTATTATTTTTTATTTGGGCGAGGGGCTTTGGCGTAGTCTTTTTAGGATATAAGACTTAATTTTATTTATTTTCATTTATTTTTCCCCCTACCAGCCTACCCAAGCCATCCAAGCTCCATAAAATAGCGGAGCACGGTCTTGGGTCGCTGGCATACCTGTTCCACTGTCATTGCGTCAGATGTTATGGTACTTCTAATAAAACAGGAGGTGTCCGAGTATAGCGTCGTGTTTTGTTGTGATAACTTTACCATATTGTGTATGTAAGAGCTATAGGCAGAGGAGGTAGATTTATTGAAATGTTGTTGTGTGTACTTGCAGTGACAGTCCGCGAGCGGTTCGCGTCCACATCCTCGACGGAGGAGAATGACAGCGGCACGGACGGCGAGGCGGAGCGGTCGCAGCGCATGTCGCTGGGCGGGCCGCCCCCCGGCCTCGTCGCCATCCGCAAGCGGCGCGGGAACCTCGACAAGGACTCCGTGAAGATCCTCAAGAAGTGGCTGTACGAGCACCGCTACAACGCCTACCCCAGCGACGCTGAGAAGATCACGCTCAGCCAGCAGGCCAACCTCACCGTGCTGCAAGTAAGTAGGGCATTACTTAGAAGATATATGTATAATATACTAGCTGACCCGGCAAACGTTGTTTTGCCTCACTTAGGGGTATGAAAAATAGATAATGTAGCTTATATGACACGTTCGTAGATTTACCATAGCAGCGCCATCTATTGATTACTTACTCAACCCAGTCGAAAGGTGTCGACATCTGTTAGTATCATTTGGAGTTAGATGACCAAATTAAATATTTAGTGTACTTCCGCTGTGATCCGAAATCCAAATTAAGACAAGTAAAGGAAAAATCAACTAAGATCAATTAACCAAGCTTAATTAACTAAGATTAATTAACTAAGATCAATTAACTAAGATTAATTAAGATTAACGTTACCTATCACAATTCGGAAGTTCTTAACTCTACACGTGTTTCGCCTAACCACAAGGCATCATCAGGAGATGCTGACTCTTCGAACGACAAGTCGAGAGTCAAAAAAAAGTCGTTGTTGTTGAGTCAATAAGTCATTTGAGTTAACAGATAATTGTGACTGTCAAATAATAACAGACAATAATTAGCAATAAATTAAAATTGCTACTAAAATTTGAGATTTAAACTATCCTATCTCTCAAGTTGGATCGCACTGCACATGGTGTGCGAATTTTATTATATCGGTTAAGTGGTTTAGGAGTCCATTGAGGACAAACATTGTGACACGAGATTTATTACATATTGAGATAAGATATACTAGCTGACCTGACAGACGTTGTCCTGTCTTGATGAATCCCAATATCCCTTGGTTACGCCATCACGCTTGTACGGCTGGACCGATTACACAATTTTGTGGATATCTTTTTCTGTCATAAGAGTCCTTCTCTCTTCTCTTCAGACAAACAACAGCAAAAATTGTGAAATCGGTCCAGCAGTTCACGCATGATGGTGTGACCAAGGGATAAAGGTTTTTTAGTAGGTCAAGAAAAAAAGGACATAACTGTTAAAACATACACGTAACTAGTTAAGATTTATATTGTAACCAGCGAACTCTAGGATACATTAGTTCGCCGATTGTAACACAGTTTTCTTAATAAAAATTATATTTTAGCACCGTAGAGTTAGTAGTGGAATAACATTGAGTGTTTCCGGCGCAGGTATGCAACTGGTTCATCAACGCGCGGCGCCGCATCCTGCCCGAGATGATCCGCAGCGAGGGCCAGGACCCGCTGCACTACACCATCTCGCGGCGCGGCCGCAAGCAGCCCGGCCAGGGCGCCGGCGGGGTGCTCGTGGCCGAGTGGGACGGCGTCGACCCCGAGGTGACATTACGCTCACATACTGGGTGTGAATACAGAGATGACGAATGACAGAGATGTATGGAAGAAGCGTACATACTGTACCGACCCCACATGAAGTGGGATAAGGTGAAGAAGAAGAAGAAGACTGCATTTTACCATGTGACCCACCGTAGAGTCCAGATGCATAAGCAGCCCACTATATGTTCCCACTGCTGAGACTCCCTTCTCTCACGAGAGAAGAAGGAGAGAGATATAGGCCATAATCCACCAAGCTGCCCAAGTGCGGGTTGGCAGATGACGCACGTCTTCGGATATTGTGGTCATCAAACATGCCGGTTTCCTCACGTTTTTTTCCTTCACTGTAAAGCAAGGCAAATCCACACATAACTTGAAAAGCAAGTCATTGGTATAGGGCTGGGATCGAATCAGGGGCTGTCTGGCGGAAAAACAGACGTTATTACCACCGAGCCACACTCGCTTTAAAATGCCACTTTTTTCATCGCCATCCAAAGACTGTCCGCCTCGGCCGTTGCTTTACCTGGTTGATCGCGTCAGATGATTAGTTAGCTGAGCTACAGGCGCTACATTAGCAGAAATAGCTGGAGCCGTGTAATAGTGGGTTGTGCTAGCATGGGTCGGGGCGGCCTTAGGTCGCAGTGTCGCTAACTCGCGTCGTGAACGTCAGAACACGTGCTACTGCATTGTAAGGCAACCAAACAAACCAGAGGGAGTTACGGCCTGATGATAGCAGCTCAAGATGAAAGTTCGCCTCCCAGTGCTAATCTTCAGACAAACAGACTATCTGACGCAACAGTGGTGGAACAGGTATGCCAGCGAGCCAGGGCTGTGCTCCGTTACTTCAAGGAGCTCGGTTGGCTTGGGTAGGCTGGTAAGAGGGGAATGCACAATACGCCCCTAGCGGGATGTCAGTGCAGGTCTCATCATCCCCACTTCAAATTAGAATTAGACTCGCGTCGTGGCTACGCGCCTCATATTTCTGACAAAGTTTTAGAAATCCTGTCAACACAATTCGTATTTTTTATGTAGTCTAAAATAGTCTGGTTTTTATATATTTCCTCAGTACATAAAAATATTGTACCTCTGCTCATAAAAAGCGAATGTGGCTAGGGGGGAAAATGTCTGCTTTACTATCTAATTGTAATACCCCTGATTCGAGTCCGGTCTTACACCAATGACATGTTTTTCAAGTTATGTGTGGATTTACAATCGCTTTACGGTGAAGGAAAACATCGTGAGAATATCGATATGTTTGTGGACTACAATATCTGCAGACAGGTGTCATCCGGCTACTCGCTCTTGGCCAGCGTGGTTATGATGACTCATATCTCTCTCTCATGAGAGAATGCCCCGAGTCCCAGGAGGAACTTATAAAGAGTGGGCTGCTTATGTTATGGTAATAAAAAGTTTTAAATAGTACCTAACGCTATTACCAAACAAAACATATCATTTGATGCAATCATGCGCTTATGTTACATTTCGCAATATGAATTCGACACCACTTCCGCTAACACAATTTAAATCATAAACATGAATCAAATCATGAATCGCCACATTTTTCATGTTGTAATTGTACACTTGTGAATTATTTCGAGAAATTTGTTAGCTTGTTGAGTTTGCATGTTTTTCATTTTTGCAGCTCGGCACTATAGTAATAATATGTACCTACCTAAAAGTATTTAGAATGGTAATTATCTTAAAGTAATTGAGAATGTTTAATTGCTAAAATTTAAACACTAATTATTGGAAAAAATATTGGATAAATTGTTATAAAATGTGTATACTGCAAAACGAGAAGTCATAAGAAGGAAAAATAAGCAAAATCGTCAATGACTTTTATAACACTAAATCCCTTTCGCTACAACCTATTTAATTCTTAAAGAGCTTTGATAGATTAGCCAGGGCATTGTCAAATTGTCCATGCCAAAGAGTTTCTTTATTCTTCTTCTTCGTATGAACTTAGTGGAAGGCGGTGACGACTTAACGAGTTCTTGAACTAAGAGCAATAATCGGGACCTAAAATTTAATGTGCGCATAGATGAAAATGCCGCTTTTTAAAAGACTTGTGCATGGTCACCTATCCAAAGACACACACGTAAACGCAATATAAATACTCAAAGTATGTATATTCATAGCTGTAAGTACAGCGTAAACTTCATGTAACGTCACTCGATTTAACAACAAACTCTCTAAAGCGTCGAAATAAATTGGCTTTAGTTGGTTTAGCTTGCATTCCATACATTATCTCCATTTAACGACCACTCTCTATAACTCCTTAAAATGCACAGTCCCTTCAGTGTCGTCATATAGAGTTTACACTGTATATAGGCCGCCGCTAAAGAGGCGCGGATTTGAAGTAAGGATCATTACCCCCATCGCGCCTCTCTAACCCTTGCGCGGGAGACGGAAGATCGCCCGGGCAGTACACTTTACCTACTCAGGCACACACTCTGCTGAGCCAACAACAAATGTTTTTTTTTACACATTTCACACACGGCTGGTTAACCCCATACTGAACCATTTCTAGTTCGTGTTATGGTAGCTAACACAACTGATATACTACATAATTTATATAGATACATATTTAACACCCAGACCCACAGCCATCAAATTTAGTTAAGCACCTTAAGGAACCAGGAACCTTCTGATTGGCAGTCCAGCATGGTAACCTTAATTACACCAACGAGGTCGTTGAAGTTGAACCTATATTGTTGCAGGAGGGCGCCGACATCACCAACACGGCGGAGTACACGGACGGGCTGCTGGTGTACCCGAGCGACGGGGACGAGGCTGCCGAGCCCGAGGAGAGCTACTCCAACAGCGCCATGGGCGAGGAGGAGCTCAAGTATGACCCCTCCATGTGGCAGTCCATCATGCGGTATGTAGCCCACTCACTCATACATATCAGGAATCAGAATACTAGAGAGGATAACCTAGAGAAGGAATGGGATTAGGATAAACTAGAGAAAGTAACAAAAGGTTGGAGGAGGCCTTTGCCGATTGGCAAACAGATCTGCAAAATATTACTAAACAGCAGATAGTAGAATAGTTTAAACTTTTATTTGTTTTTACTAAATTATTTTTTGTATCTTAAGATCTGAATAAATGGCTATATTATTATTATTAGAGAAAGTAACAAATAATTTACTAAAACATACAAGAGGGGGATCTACGTATGATGGTCGGCATCATTACCGGCCACTGTGATCTCAACTACCACCAACATAAAATAGGGGCGTCGGACAGCCCTCTATGTCGGGGCTGTCTGGAGGAAAATGAAACGGTAGAACACGTGCTACTACACTTTGAGGTTACTAAAAACATCACAGAGAGTTACGGCCTGATGATAGCAGCTCAAGATGAAAGTTCGCCTTCCATTGCTTATCTTCAGACAAACAGACCATGTGACGCAACAGAGGTGGAGCAGGTATGCCAGCGAGCCAGGGCTGTGCTCCATTATGTCAAGGAGCTTGGTTGGCTTGGGTAGGCTGCACAATACGCCCCTAGCGGGATGTCAGTGCAGGTCTCATCACCCCCACTTCAAATTAGAATTAGAAAGATACAAGCTTTTCGAAACTAGAATTGGTCTCATTGTATGATTTTGCATAGTGGTAGTGATTTTTTAGTGCTCGCCTGGCTAGCAACCACCCCAAAAATTTGTCGTCAAGCATCTAACGCTGTGTTCCGGCAGCCACTTTGAGCCAGTATTTCCAGACTAGGCATGCTCATCAAGACATTAAGCCAGAGTAACGGTACCCGTGTTACGCCAAGCAAAAGCCAAGGTGTGATATATAAATATGTGTGTAACATTAGCAATATTATGTTTGTCAGCACATCCTCGGTGGTGGCGGTGCGGTCGCGCGAGGAGGACACGCCGCCCGCCACCTCCACGCCGCGCCCGCGCCCGCAGCGCCGCACTATACAGGTACAATAATACTCTCTCTATGTATCTTCTTCTTTTTCTTAACCTTATCCCACTTCAGTGGAGTCGCCACAGCAAATCTTCTTCCACTGTCCTCTATCAGACGTCATCACACTCAATCCTTTTTCTCTCGTGTCCTCATTCACACACTCCGTCCATGTCTTTTTCGGGCGGCCTCTTGCTCTTCTTCCTTGCGCTACCATTTCCATACATCTCCTTTTTTTTACGTGAGGAAATTCATTTACGCTTGCCCACCACACCCGGGGAGGTGGGTGGGGTATGTCGGACTCGATGCCACCAGGGCATCACTACCGTCTAAAACCTCACGATGGCCTCCTCACCGGAAAGGGCGGGTGAGTTTACGCTCTTCGCATTAACTCACCACCCCGCCCACCTCGGCTAGCCTGAAAGACTCCTCCTCGGGGGATGACTCCTTTGCAGTGCACCACGTGTGCACCGCAACCACCTCGGGGACACCTACACTAAATATACATATATATTTTTTATTGTATTATCATAACTCGTGTGTATTTCCGTAGTTGGTGGAGAAGACCGGCGGCGGATCGGGGGAACGTGACAAGTTCAAATGTCTGTACCTGCTCGTGGAGACCGCGGTGGCCGTGCGCCAGCGGGAGAAGGAGGCGGAGGAGGTGCCCGTCTAGTGACGCACAGGTACACCTGCCTCTACACTAATACATGTTATATCTATAATATACAATGTCTGTACCTGCTCGTGGAGACCGCGGTGGCCGTGCGCCAGCGGGAGAAGGAGGCGGAGCAGGTGCCCGTCTAGTGACGCACAGGTACACCTGCCTCTACACTAATACATGTTATATCTATAATATACAATGTCTGTACCTGCTCGTGGAGACCGCGGTGGCCGTGCGCCAGCGGGAGAAGGAGGCGGAGGAGGTGCCCGTCTAGTGACGCACAGGTACACCTGCCTCTACACTAATACATGTTATATCTATAATATACAATGTCTGTACCTGCTCGTGGAGACCGCGGTGGCCGTGCGCCAGCGGGAGAAGGAGGCGGAGGAGGTGCCCGTCTAGTGACGCACAGGTACACCTGCCTCTACACTAATACATGTTATATCTTATATATAAAAGTTCCGTGTCACAGTGTTTGTTACCGTACTCCTCCGAAACAAACGTCTAGGACGTTTTGAGTTATAGTTTATGACACTCCAAACCTTATGTAATTACTGCTGCTTTGGACTTCTTTGTGATAGAACTGCTCGAACATGTATGCAAAAAATTTTCGCGCTCGCTTCGCTCGCGCAAAGCTCCCTAAGCTCGCTTCCGTCTCGTTTCGCTCGCAATTGGCCCTAGGACGATTTGGGTCATAGCTGATGACACTACAAATATTAGGTAATTTGTTCTGCTTTGGACTTTTTTATGCTCAAACGGCTCAAACAAATATGCTAAAAATTTTCGAGCAGCATTATACTGATGTGCCTATATACCATACTAGAAATTTAATTTTTAAAAGTTCACATTTTTTTTTGTTTTGTACAACCAGCTATCAAGCCGGTTTTTAAACCTGTTCACTGATGTAGCTATCCTTCCCCTATCTATTACTTACCTTAAAAATAAATTATACTATTAATATTTAAGGAGGGTTCCAAAGTCATGTTTAGCCTTTAGACGAGCACTAGAAAATGCTCTACTTCATCGTCCTGGTAACTGTAAGTCTGTGCTTTTTCTATTTTTTTATTTGTACCCTGTTTGCTAACATTTTGTCTCGTTTCTATTCCAGGCATGCACAATATCAGACCCGCAGTTCTCTGAACGGTTGGGCTTCGAGCGAACTTCCACTAACGTAGGAATACCGTATGTAGTTCATTACTGTTCCTAATCACACTGGGATGCTTACTAAGAACTGCACTGTTTACTGACAGAGCTTTGTTAAATGTCATAGAGAGACAATAAAAAAACATACGAAAGTCTATGTCAAAATATCATGAATAATCAGATTAATATAGGCAAGAGGTAGGGCACTTTCAAATATGTTATTATTTACTCGAGATATAAGCCTATAATTTTTATAATGTCAGATTATTCTAAGAAATTCTGTACAGTATCCATGGAAATCAGTAACAAAGCTCAGCTAGTAAATTAAAAATTTTAAATTGGGTCATTCTCCTTGTAAAAATGATAGGTTAAAACTTGAGTGATTTCAAGTAACTTTGACAATTTACTGTGAAGGTTTTAGTAAGCATCCTGTTATTTTAATACTATTTACTGCCAATGATAGTATCATATCCTCCGCGCTAAAAGAAAAATAAAATTTATTTTAATCCTGTGTTTATACCAATTCTGTAATTTGAATGGCTAATTATTGATTTTAAGAAGATTGCTACCTTTTTTTTCCTGTATTGGCTGATAGTTTTTTCGGATAGGCTATTTTATTGTCTTTGTCGCGTAGCATTGTTTTATTGAATGAATAGAAAATTATAATTTGATTATGTTCTAGTAATTTAAAACCAAAACTTTTCTCTTAAGAAATTCAACTGAAAACTTAACATTTCTTATTTTTTTTTTGTCGAGTTTAGCTAATTGGGTTTAGATTTAACTGTGTACTTTATATACTTCGTATACATTAGTAAAAAATCCAATAATGAGAAAAATAATTTTATTTCTTGTCGAAACTTCGAAATATTTGAGTTGATAAATATATGTTGATCATGAAATTCAAGTTTTTCAAGTCGATATAATAAATTAAGTTCTTTAATAATCATCAGAAATGTCATCATAAATGTCTGTTCAGCATTCCAAGTATGGTACTGTTGAGTCGTTTACTCGGAATGCTGAACTAGAACTTTTCTCTTTGCTTAAGAAAATTGTGAAATCAGTCAAGAAAATGTAAAAGGTTTTCCTTTCGATATTTATGTAAAGAGATATAACTAGATTCAATAAAGAATACATTTGATAGTTCATGTCCACTCGTTTGCTCAACAAAATGAGTGCAAACAAAAGAACTACATGGTATAATTTGCCCCGCCCCCTTTCACTATCGGACGAGCAGGGAAACGCCAAGGCGGCATCGGTTTACGGTTGAGGTGCCCAAGGCACGCACAAAGCGTTTTGCTTCCACCTTTGTTGTCCGAACCACCAAACTTTGGAATTCCTTGCCGAATTCCCAGTTCCCCAATGACTACAATCTAAAGATTTTCAAGACGAGACTGAACCGGTTCCTTCTAGGTATCACTTACCATCAGGTGAATTGTGGTCAAGCGCTGACCTATTCAGAGTAAAAAATTAATAAATAAGAAAAGAAACTTTCAAATGCTTTTTTTACTGAATCAAGATATATCATTGTAGCGGATTGAGGGTTTTAATAATATTCATTGAAGCGGTTTTGTTTCGGCTGCTTCTTTTCTAATTGTTTTCCTAGCCAAAGTAATGATTGCATTTTTCCAAGTATTCTTTGTAACTTGTAATTTGATTTAGTTTGCGTTTTCATTACTATGTTGCACAATAACTTTATTGACAGTTGCAAAGTCCATTTGAGTGTCATTTTACAATTTCCTGTCATGTTTGGCTTGCAATAAATAGAATGACGTCAAACATTGTATGTGCAATTCAGAATTCACCAGAAATGCTCGTTTGATATTTCGAACGTATTTGCAGTTTTGTGCCTAAATGTATACCTATCGTAATATTTGTATGAATATTGTACTAATAATACGTTATTTAAAGTTTATACTATAGGCCAATTTATATATCTATATAGAGTAGACATATAATAAGTTTGACTTATGTATCTATAGAAGATGTATGTATGGCTATAGAATATGAAAGTTTTGCTAATGCAGAATAATATTCGCACAAGAATTTTGCAATTAATTAGGTAAAATAATATAGTAATATTGTACCCTATTTCCTAAAAAAATGTTGTATATGCAAGTATTACCGCCTGTAGCTCGGCTAACTAAGGTGATCTGACGCGATCATCGAGGTTTAGCAATGGTCGCTGCAGACAATCTTAGGATGAACATACAAAAGGTTGTCTTTGAAAAAGTGACATTTTCATCTGGGCGCTACCGTGATTGGATGACACGTTTAATTATAACGTCCTGGCTGTTAGTCTTGAGTACAAGCAGTCGTTAAGCCAAGTCAGAGGCATTCGGGCGGCTTGAAAACTCGACACCAGAGCCACTTAACTTATACAAGAAGATAAAAGCATACAGTTATTTTTATTGTACCTTCTTAACATGTAACAGCGTTTATTAGATTGTAATAACGTGTAAATAGTCGAAATTATCGGTAGAATAGTATATAGAGCACTAATAGAAAATAGTGTTTGACTATATTTTATTTGATACAGAATCAAAATTGATTTTCGATATTGCTATCAAAATCATTTTTGGTTAACATGTAGGTCGTAATTAATTATTTTTATACACATATGTTATTATTTATCAATACATATATTCAGCGTCAACTAATATAACTAGAAAATACCAGGTATTGGAAATGCGAACCTGGCAAAAGTAATTTTATTATTCACAGACATTTATTTCTTTTAGTAAATATTTTATTTTTGTGTTAGTAGTCCTATTTAAAATATTTTCAATACTTGTTCAAAAAAACTACCTTAATCGACATAGGACAATGTGTTAACTTTTTTATGACCAAAAGTTACATTTAAAACAAGGATCAGTTTGTTAAATATTATCTTGGTTCAGATATGGCATATGTGTGGTAAATAGATGTGGTATGTCTGAATTGAACTTGATATTAACAATTAATAAATACCATTTACCATTAATAAATACAGAGCTAATTGTGTTTTAAATGCATATTTATGTAGTTTAATTTGCACATTTATTTACATATCTATGTAGTTTATTATAAAAAGGTGTCTGAAAATGTTTTATACTCTTCTACAGGGTTAACAAGTAATCTGAAAAGGATCAATGTATTTATCAACTATAAGAACACGTTTTATTGTGGTTTCTGAAATCGAATAGATTTGAACAGCTATTCTACACATAAACTGCAGTTTTCCTTTTGTTTTTATATGGTTGCTGACTGGCCATAAATAAATTACAGTGTCAATTCTGTTTAATTATAAATTCTGTGGACCGTGTATACCATGACGTTATAAATAGGTAAAATTGTATAAAAAGAACTCTTATATTATTCAATTATAAATGTAATTTAAAACCAGTAGGTATACATATTTTATTACGTGTAAAAAATAATGAAGTTAAGTCTTAAAGGGTACAAAAAAAGACTAAAAGAATAACTTAAAAAAACAATACGTCTCGTTCACCAGATTCGCTTGTAATTTGATTTTTTATTACCGATTTAGTCAAATAATGACACCGTTTGAGACTAAATAGTTCAATGGTCCGTGACGTCATTGGCCGTAATAAATAATCGTATACAAAATATACGGACAGTTTAGTTTGGTTAGAATCAATCTAATTGTTGGGTACATTGACTCCATTTCAGCTTTCCTCCTAACCCTGTATGAAAACCAAATGAGAAAAGAGAATATATGTAGTAAGATTTAGAGCGATTGTACACAACATCCTGTTTTTTTTTCACTGGAAAACGGACCGGCTTTAAACGGATATCCTTGTATACTTGTCCGGTGTGTGTACTAACATCTACTAGCATATGCGCGACGGATGAAGGTAATTTATATGTTTGAATGTTGTACATAAGTGGTCTCTTCAATTTATTGGTTCCAAACAATCTGACTTGGTTGTTCCAAACATGCAAAAATTATGTTAACAGCAAATAGATTTGAATGAATTTTGTTTGCTATAAACCTCACGGAGCCCAAAACCTTTCCAACGAATGCAAAACCGTGGAAATCGGTTCGTGCGTTCTGGTGTTACAATGTCAGGAAAGAAAAATAGATTAACATTTAGATAGAGAATCAAATTACAAATAGAACCGTCGTCCAAAGTAAAATAGTCCGTTTTTTGATGAAAAAAAAACCATGTCTCTTGTCTGTTATGTTATAATCAACATCACAGAACCAGTGTAAGTTTGTTCATTAAGTAAGTAATAATTTTACTGATTTATTTTATCTCTGAGTAATTAAGTTACGCTTGTAGATTCATCGAGAGTCATTTAAGTTTAGTTCTTAAGCTCTTTAAGATAAAGTTTGGTTTAGTTGTAAGTGAGGTGTTCTTTTCGTTTTCTTACCTGAGTACAATATTGTGGAATGATTGTACCGTATTTTTTAGTATTTTTCGTTCTTGTAAATATGTTTTGTGTACTCTAAGACTCGTAACTTGTTAGTGATTTAATAAAAATTGATTTCGCTAATAAAAATGTTTTATTTCATTTGTAGACTTTAGTTACCTCTAATCACTATAACATATTTTGTAAGAAGATAAATCATAGTATAGTAAATTAGGGGGTCAGGTAGTTATAACATAAAAAAATATATTTTAATAACCATACTAAATATTATTATTACTACATTGCTGCTTCATAAAGACGAGTGCTCTGCCTTTCGTCTATACGAATATTATAAAGAGGAAAAGTTTGATTGTTTGTTCGCGTATAAGCTTCGACACTACTGACGATTTGAAAATTTCTTTCACCGTTGGGAAGCTACATTATCCCTGAGTAATATGGGCTAAATTTTGTTTCTCTTTACAACTTAGATTATTTACGTTAGTACGTGCGAAGCCGGGACTGGCTGCTAGTACCTAATAAAGTCTGAGAGGTTTGTAGTTTAACAATTTCAAAGTACAATATGGTAGGACCATACTCAGCCAAGGAATGTGTAGTAACTAGTAATGTCATGACAGGTTTCAGGCACTGGCAATTGGCATCACTATAGCCAATTTCATTTTGTCGGTCTGTCAGAATAAAAAATAAGATTTTTAGCCTACTTACGCACCTCTGGGCATAGTATATTTTGTATCATTTGCCATTGATGGCAGTGGCTATTATTATTGGGAGTGCCGGCAGGTGCCAGGGAAAAAAACACGGAGGGGGGGGGGGGGGGAGGCTTGGGCAGTGCCCTGTATAACTTAAGACAAATATCAATCTGCAGTAACGATATCCAACTTGGTAAAGCTAGCGCGTCTCTTAGCCGACCCCTCGGGGCCAGGCGAGGGTCGCTTCTCCGGCCGCAGCGGGCCTGACTCCGCCGTCTCCTGGATCACGATGTCTTGCGTGGGGATCTCCATCATCAGCTGGTCCATGCTCGAGCTGTTCTTGGACTGATCTTGCTTCTCATCTGCAGATAAGGGGGCTGGTCAGCAAGGTGTTTGGCTGACTGGATCAGTACTAGGGTTGCTATACTGTGAATACTAAAACAGTATATTATTCTGTTTTTACTATAATATGCAACATTTTATAGAAAATTATGTATACAAATACTACTGTTTTCACTAAGTACATCTTTTGTATCGTGGTACATTCTCAGTTATCCCATGTCTCTGTTCAAGAAGAAAATGCTGATATTTTTTTGTTTTTTCTGGAAGAGTAACAAAACTTTGCTTTATTTACGTGTTTATTAAACCTTTAAAATTTGTAATTTAATCAGACCTCAATATTGGCATATTACCACATGTTAAAAAAGTTGGCAACCCTACTCAGCATGCCTTCGGCGTGGTAGACTAGTTCATTCGTGATCAAGGCAACGTTTCCGTAGGTTTAGATTCAAAGAAGATACTAGGGTGCAGAACAAACCCTTTTACACAAAATGTATAAGGTATGTACGATGGAATTCCTCACAAGATTTCTCTTTTTTAGACCCATTCCTTGATAACTACAATTTAATATTTTTTAAGAGACAACCTTGTGTTTGCGCTGTTACACCAATACAATATCTATTGCTTACCATCAAGTCAATTATGGAAACGCACGAACTTAATGAACAAAAAAATTCTTCAAAGGTGACAGGTAGGTTTAAAATAAGAGCAATCTTTTTATGGCAACTGTGCTTTAATTACTGAAAAACACTCATAATAAAAAAGAAACACTAATTTGAAAATTAAATTCACAAAAAAGTCACTTATTCATAATACCTACAGCTAAGGCAATATGGATATATAGGATATGTTAATGCCTATCTAATTTCACAGCACTTGATACAAAATCACAAATAGTTACCTACTTATCAAAAACTATTATCTTAGTGGTCCCAAGATAAATTTAACACCACCATACCACCAGTATCCAAAATTATAACTAATAACATAGAGAAATATACTCGTATATGTTCCTAGGCTGTTTAGCTTACCATAACCGATAAACCTTTGTTCCCTTAGTATGTCTAAGATTTCTTACAAAACTATTTTTGTGACTTAACTTATTTCATTTCATGAACTTTCTGCATTGTGGTAGAGCATTATATACATACATACTTCTTCCACTCTTAGCACATAATTATTGTACGTACACAACCCTAAAGGAAATAAAAAAATGTATTTGTATTATCTAGTGCTCTTCGGCTAGCAACCGCCGCCAAGCACGTGGAGGTGTGTTCTAACAGCCTCCTTGAGATCCAGTTATTCCAGATCAGTAATACTCCACCTTAGGCCCTGACTTCTGTGGTTACTCATCCTACTAGTCACATACATAGCTGTACAATGGAAAAAATAACCAGACCACACTATAGTGAAGAAACGTAATATCCCAAGGATATTACGTTTCCAAACTGGATATTTCTACTCGTAATGAATAAGCAAGTTTGGCTCGGTGGGAAAACCTCTGCTTTTCAATCAGGAGGCCCCTGGTTCAATCCTAGCCCGACACTAATACAAGACAGTCCTTGGGTGGGTGACCATGCAAAAGACTGTCTTTAAAAAGTGGCGTTTTCATCCGGGCGCTACCGTAGGTCAGATGATACGTTAAATTGTAGGCCCCAGATGTTAGTCTTAGTACAAGCAGTCGTTAAGCCAAGTTAGAGGCCTTCGTTCGACTTGAAACTCTCGATACCAGAGCCTGGTCACTTAGTTCATACGAATAAGAATTTTATTAAGAACTGAGTAATGTATTTAAGTTTAATTTTCTACTAGTCTAAGTGATACGTTTGGTTTATCTGTAAGTGTATCTAATTGTAAGTGTAAGTGAAATTCTGTTTATGTAAATAAACAGAATTTGAATTTAACAATTATAATCTTGCATGCCTGACGGTAAAATAGAGAGCCAACTTATATAAATAACACCACATTTGTACCTATTATGCAAGTAATAAAACTAATAAATGATTTGATTTTAATGAATGAAACATTTAGTATATTTCCGCTGTGATCTGAAACCAAATTAAGATAAGCAAAGGAAAAACGTAAATATTAAAAAAAAATTAGGTGTGTTCCTCCGACCGACCACCACACCTTGTGGAAAGGCGAAACACGTGTTGAGTAAGAGTTTCCAAATTGACATAAGTAACGTTAATATTAAAATTATGTTTCAGGTTATGTTCAGCTAATTTAGGTATTTTGTTTCAACTCAGTCCGGCTAGTGAGAATTCTAGCCGAGGGGAGAGAAACTTCGTTGTTGTAGGAAGGTAGATTAGTCATACTAGTGTGAGTTGTGTAGTGGAGGTGTGGTGGTCGGTCGGAGGAACACCCCAATTATTATTTTTTTCAATTTTTCCTTTGCTTACCTTAACTTGGTTTCAGCACAGCGAAAATACACTAAATATTTCATTTTTGCTTCTATCTGATTTGCTTTTCGAATCTATACAGATGCTAACCGTTGTTGCTCTTCATGAGCTGTTTGAGCCGGAACTCCTCCTGGGCCTGTCTCTGTCTCCTCTTCCTCTCCGCCCGCGCCTGCTCCTCCGCCAGCTCCTACGAGTCCTAAGGAGGAGGAGACTTGCTTGGGTCACGTAAACAAACATAATGTAAAGGGCTTGCAAAGAAAACTGAATAAGGACCTAGCTGCATACCGGGACGGAATGGCTGAGTAAATTAAATTTTTAGCATACAATTCAGAGGGCTTACGTTGGTAAAATATAGAAAAAAGTGAGACAAAAAAACAACAGTAAGGGCTTATGCGTAATAGGACTATAAGAAAAACAATACTAATAAAGCAAAAAGTGGGTGTTGGGAGATTTTTAGCAAACGAGATAGTGTGACGTATATACAATACTAGAGGTTGCCCGTGGCTCCGCCCGCGTGTAGGTCGCTTTTCGCCCCTGGCAAAAAAACTTGAAACCATTATTTTTAATTTTACATGAACTATACATATTCCAAATATCATTGCTAGAAGTTCAAAAACATAGGAGTTTCATACAAACTGTTTTACCCCCTTTCTCCCCCTTAAGGGTAGAATTTCCAAAAATCTATTCTTAGTACATGTGTACTAAAATATATACACACTCCAAATTTTACACCTCTAAGTTCAAAAACACAAATTTTTATTTTTAACTTTCAACCACAATGGCATCCCCCTTAATGCACCCCTGGCAAAAGTTTTTTTTTTAATTTTAATTTGACCATTTAATAAACTACTACCATAACAACTTTCAAGACTTTAACTTGATAAATAAAGAATTTTCCATACAAACTTTCAACCCCCATTACAAACCCTCAGTTCACCCCTGGCAAAAAAACTTGATACCATTATTTTTAATTTTACATAAACTATACATATTCCAAATTTCATTGCTGGGAGTCTAATAACAAAGAAGTTTCATACAAACTGTTTTACCCCCTTTCACCCCCTTAGGGGTGGAATTTCCAAAAATCCGTTCTTAGTACGCGTCTACATACTAAAAAAAATACACCCTCCAAATTTCACAACCCTAGGACCAGCCGTTTGGGCTCTGCGTTGTCTATAGATGAATGAGTCAGGACAAAGAGTCTTATAGTATAGATATATAATAAAGCAAAAAGTAGGTCAAAATAATAAAGGCTTAAGCATACCAAGACGGAAAGACGGATGATTTTTATGCGTAGTAGGAATACGTATCAAATATTTTATATTGCTTTATAAAACTATTAAATATATGTCTAAAGTTAAAACAGCTTTGGTAAAAAAAGTTTTATGCTATGAATAAGGGACCGTGTAGGCTTTAAGATGAATTATAATAGTTACTAGCACAAAATAACGGTAAAACAAAAATAAGAAATACAATAGGTTTAAATGATGAGAAATTGAACTAAAAAGGAGACAAAAAAAATGTGTTCGATAATAACGCACAAACCATTGAAAGACAAACCAAAAATACTTTTGTAGTAGTAATATATCGCAATCAAACATTTGAATACTTGTTTAAAAAGTTTATTAGAATAAAAACATATGTAGGCTTTGTCGAATAATTTCACACAGTGCCTTTCAATTCCACTCAAATTCTAATTTTTTTATTTTTTATTTTGCCCATGTCATCGCCTTAACCATACTAATACAAAACGTAAAATAAAATAAATTCAGAAATGCTTAACCTTACGTCAATACTTATAAAGTCATTCCCACGCAATTCACTAACAATTACCTCGATAAAAAATACATAACTTGATTTCAATGTACCTGATGCGCACTGCGCAAAACATCGTCAATATTTTTTTCACTTACAGTGTAAACTCCATGTAACGTCACTCGATTTATAACGACAAACTTCAATTGGCTTTACTTGGTTTAGCTTGTATTCCATACAATGATACATTCTCTCCATTTAACGACCAATCTCTATATAATTTGTTATTTGTATAATGTATGTTTTAATCTCTTGACCTTGTTAATTTAATTAGTAATTAAATTGTTTTGTGATTCCTTTTAATTATGTTTATGTATACTTATTATAATTGGACTATTTATTATTTAATGTAATGTATTTTGACTGTAATATTGTAATTTAATTTTTTAATGTCATTTAAATGTAACTTGCTTTGTAATTGGTCCCGGCCGTAAAGTAATGTAAATAAATAAATAAATAACGCCAGAAAATGCACAGTCCCTTCAGTGTCGTTATATAGAGTTTACACTGTAGGGGAGCCACTGTTGAACTTCCAAGTAAAACTAAAAATTAAATTTTAGCACACTTTTACAACCGTAAGTTAACTTACCATCAAATAGCATTCTTGATTTTAGAAATTTACAAGTCCTGACTCTTCTTGTTTGGGATATTTTATTTTGATAACATTTAATTAAAATATTTAAGGAATTGACATATATATTACACTATTACTTTTATAATTTATTTTGGAATCATTAAAACACAATATATTGATAGTATTTTAAGGACGCTGAAAGCGAGTGTGGCTCGGTGGTAAAAACGTCTTCTTTTCAATCAGACGGCCCCTGGTTCGCTACCGGCCCTACGCCAAATACTTGTTTTTCAAGTTATGCGTGGATTTTAAAAACTTTGAAAATTGAAAAAAAATACTAGGGGTTCTTTTAAAAATATTTTCTCCAAAACTGTAATTGAATAAGGTGTTGCCCATTGAATGCGCCTTAACTAAGTAATATTGAAATTAATAATGTAAATTCCACTGAATATACTTGACACTTCTAATAATAGTGTACAATTAAATAAAAACCGCACTAATCCAATTCCTTCTATCATAAGTAGGTACCTATAGATCATTACAAAATACTATAAAATAGAAAATACCGTAAAAGATGTATATTTAATGAGAATCGTTTTAGCATACAAAAAGAAACCACCGAACTTTCAAATTACTTTAAATGCATAAAATTGTCTTTTCTTTTTAGTATATTCAATATACTAAATAATTAGATTTAGATAAGTACATACTATATATATATTTGCAAAGTCTAAAAGTCAATATTAAGTGCAGATAAATTTCATCAAAATACAAATTAATCTTACCATAGACAAAGTATATTAAAGACTTAAAGTACTTTAATATACTTTGTCTGTGATCTTACGTTGTGTATATTGAATTTGTATAATATCATAAATGCAAGTTTATTCTGGGTTACTTGTAACTAGAGCAAAATCCTTAAATTTCGTTAGATATGCCTCTAAACTCAGTGTCTATAAACCCGACTGGCGGTACAGCTTATTTAAAAAAAAAATCTATAAATCCATACAAATCCAAAATTGAAAAAGAAAAGGAAATAGGGTATAATTTTTTTTAATTTAAATTTTAAACTTTAATTAATCGTTACGAAGAAGAATTAACTCAAGTTTCAATTAAACTACAAAGCACGAGGTCGCTCTCCTACCCGTTGGTCAGACCTCGTAATGATGCTCACTGGCCTACCTATAGCCGAAGCTTTTAAGACCGCCGAGGACAGGAATACGTGGAAGAGCATAGTGAACCGAGTGATCGGTACTTTATACTAGACATGACCTTCAGTAATGAAGTTGATAACTAAGAAGAAGAAAATGCTCTTTATTTCTGACAAGTCAGGCGGAGGCCAATAGTTTAAGGGAATATATACCAATACGTCAGTATTGGTATATATTATACGGTATATTAAACGGCGAATAGACTATAGTTATTAAAATACGAGGTTAATATGTGTGGTCATAGCAGATTATGCAGACTGTCTCCCTTACGCTTTATTATCATTCTGCTAAAACTGTACTGTAACAGACAAACACCCCTATTTACCGCAACTCGACATTTCTATTCTAATAAAACCCTACTCCTAGCTATCACTCTTTATTGCTATTCAACACTTAATCTAAGTAACTCGGAAAAATCACGTAAAAAATAGTTGACCAATTTAGAGATTTCATTACCGCCTCCACTTATTCTAATAATACAACCGCTAGTGGATTTTAACATTTTGTAACTTTTAGAGGAAGTAAAAAAATGGTTTCATTTTCAAATCCATGCTGTTTGCAGCATTAAATATTAATCATATGATTGAGCAGATTATAAATGTGTACATACATCAAATACCTGTACCCTTTTAGTTGCTAAATCTAAAAATTACAAAATGCATATCCTTCCCTACACAATAACTCTGTCATCTACTTCCAACCTACGACTTAGATGTATCAGGGTTCCCAGGGGAAGCAGATTTATGCGAACCTTCCTCCGGGAACTGCTTCTCCACCTGCTCCGCTACCCACTTCTTCACCTTCTGCTCCGTCCAGAACCCATCATAGAAGATGGTGGGTTTAATCCAGCAACCCTGCCCCTGAGGCGCTGCGTACTGCAAAGCTTCCCCTTCCCGGGACTTGCATTCAACGGATCCCGAGCGAGAGTTGACGACCAGGTTTTTAGGCGGGATGTTAAAGTTGAGGTTAACATTGCCGCGTTCGTACGGCTCGTACGCGGCGATGTGCCACGGGCCCGCGTACTCGTAGTAGTTGGGGAACAGGGGCTGCGGCAGCACGGGGCGCGGCGGCGGGTACATGGGGGGCACGGCGCCCATCACGGGTTGGAGCACGAAACTTACGTTGGAGTTGGGGCGCGCGAGGGGCGCGGGCGCGCGCGGCGGCGGGGGCGGCAGGGGCGCGCGGCCCGGCGCCGGGCACGGCATGGGCTGCGCGCGCGCCACCGGCGGGGAGCGCGCCGCGTTCGCCACCGGATTCGGATTATTCTTCACTACATGTATCCCTTTCATGTTCTGAGCCACAGTCTCTTCTTTCTTCACGACGCTTTTCATATTCTTTGGCTCCATTTTGTTAGGCATGTTGGCGGCATTCTGGTTGTTTTCTGGGTCGGGCGGGACGGGAGGCACGTGGCTCGGGGCTACAGCTAGCTCAGCTCTATAAGACTCTGAGAGGTCTAAGAGCTCGGAAGCTACAGTGCCGCCGAAACTGAGCAGAGTCTCGCGTAACGCGTTTGTTACTGCACACTGGAAAATGTAATTTTTGAAGTTAAAGCCTGGATGTTTAAATGATCAACTAAACTGCAAAGAAAATTTAAAATGATTACTGCAATTTCAAGTTTTTAGAACTTTATGAACATAAATCAATTAAAAACAAAATTACTTGTATTTGTAAAATATTGCTTTATCTAAATAAGATATGTAAAACAATAAAGGTACATCATTTCTACAGTATATCAAACATACAATACATATGAAAACAAAATAAATAAATTCTAACACTCAATACCTTTCTTGACTTGTAAATAGCAAATCCCTTAGTATTGGCATTAGATGTGGCATAGCCAATGTTCTCTCGATGTATGTCAAAATTCTTCACAGTGATGGACACAAATGCAACCACACCCGCACAATATTTACCATTTGTTTGCTCCACAAAATCTGGAAATATTACAAATAGATAAATATGTATATTGTTAAATAAATTAAACATTATCATGAACAATAATGCTATCCAAAGGTGATAAAAATGCCTTACAAAATATCTAGAAAATAAAATAAATTAACATTTTGTCTAGCATATTATCATAGCTAAGAGGTATCTTCAATGGGCTAGGTAGAGTATAGGCGCTTTTTAGGCAAGTGTGCCACTTCATAGAGTACAGCATAGTATATCATGTATGTTGTACTCAAACACAAACCTATTAATGGTAGAAAAAATCTCTAATTTAGGACAAGATACCAGCTAAATTAATTAATATTACAAATGTTTATAACAGTATATAAAGTAATAAAATTATTATTTTCATGATAACAGAGAAATAGAGAGCATTATATTAATAATACTAAGGCTCTAAACTGATCCTGCAGATACATACATGCAATGTGCAAAATCTAAAATAGTTTAGTTATTAATCTTGCTACATAACATTTATTTAGAAAAGTGTTGTCGCCTTGTTTTTGCAATACCATAAATTTTGGAAATGCCCTACCACCATGCTGTACTTTCCTCATTATGTTTTCACAACTTGCACTCAAAGTTTGGCATTTTATTATTGAGACTTACAGTCTCAGCTTAACTGACCAAGTTCCTGTTTAGTGACTGCCCAGCTCCAATTATTGAAGCCCCACTGTGTGTGGCCAAAGTTGATCAGCTGTAGTCTACGCTGCTGCTGCTCACTGTCTTCTTCATACGCACCGGCTTCGGAGATACCGGCTCCATCCGGCTGGAAATCATATGTATAAGAAAAGCTTTAGAAAATGTTTTATTTTATTCGAACTGTTGCCTGGAATCGTTAAATTGCAATTCCAAACAAGCCTGCCATCACACGTTAATGATAATAATATGGAACATGCATTAATGATAACATTTTTATAACGATAAACACGCCAAAGTCTCGTGATATGAGAATGTGCGTATTTTGGTCATCTTAAACACAACATACGGCAAGAAAACGTGATGCGCATAATTACAGAGCCTGTACACGTTTACCGGCTGTTATTGATAAGGAAAATGATTCGAAAACATAATAATTACCATCTTTATGGTGCAGTTAGCTACGGGAAAGCCAGGTTTTCTTTGCATATTCAGCGATGAAGACTGCATAGCTTCGTTTTGGAATTATAATGCCATGAACTTTTGCGAAATTAACCCAGGATTGAGATTTAGCTAGAATAGCATAGTTTAAAATATATGACCAATTTCAAGATATGTAATCTGATTTGCAAACAAATAATAAAAGCACGCACACAACCACAATAACCGACTTGACCTCAGGTCACAGATTAGATAAATTAGTTTTTTTTTCTATTGACTTGACTGTCAGGACTACCACAGAAAACAAAACACAGAGTTTTATTCTCGAGTCCAGCTCACACATGAAGGCTTCAGTACAATTACCATAAAAATACGGCAAAATATAGATGTCTTTTACCATATACATTAATTTAATTCTATTTATGTAATATAATATCTAAAAGTAAATAAATAATTAAAACCAACTCTGTGTATGAAAACCACAGACAAAACGATCTGTGCCTGTCAAAGAGAATATAATCACTTGTTTTGAAATTGAGATTTTCGTTCTATTATTAACATCGGTCGGTACTATATTAGTCCGTGTTGTATATTAACATTACTTAAATACGCTGATTTTCGTTGATAAACATATAATTAAAATCATGCAAGAACCTAAGCTACTTGAGATTGATGGCAGCGTCATGGAAGGGGTAGGTAAGCAAGTATTATTAAAAGAGCATAGCCGGTTTCGAACCGGCGCCTTGTGGCCAAGCAAAATAAACGATTTATTATGGCCTAAATCTCTCTCCTCGTGGGAGAAGTCTCCGAGTCCCAGCAGTGGGGGAATGTATAGTGCGCTGCTCATGCTTATGCTAAATATTCACAATAGCTTCTGTTGCTGATACCTTGATAATCGTAAGTTACACAAAATGTTTGTAAATAATGGTTTATCTATGCTAATTCCCCAGGGAGGCCAGATTCTGAGGATCTCTATATCTCTGAGTGCTATTTTGGGCATTCCGGTCAAAATCACTAAGATACGAGCAGGACGAAGCAAGCCTGGCTTAGCAAGGCAACATTTAACAGGTCTGTATTGCAATAGTCATTCAAGTCACAAAATCTTATTTCACTGAACTTAAAATTGCCATTTTACCATTTTTCTGCCTTCCGAAAATTGATATGTTTATTTCTGAATGTACCATGTCATTTCAGAATGCATTTTAACATAAAGTTATTATCTCTAAGAATTCTTTAAAAAAAATCATTATATTCTAACATTAATTACAATAATTGTATTATGTAAATTAAAAAAAAATATTATTGAATAAATCCATTAAAGAAGGCCTTGAGTCCCTGCAGTGGGAATTTTTGCTTATGCTTATGAATAAATTCAAAGATATAACAAGTTAAGATGCTATACCCATCCTACTCTTCTTCTTCCTTGCCTTATCCCACTAGGTGGGGTCGGCACAGCAAATTTACTTCTTCCACTCTCCTCTATCAGCCGTCGCGTCGTCTCTACACTCAATCCTTTCTCTCTCATGTCTTCATTCACACACTCCATCCATGTCTTCTTCAGTCAATGCGAAATGTTACTTTTCACTTCACACTCAAATAGCTGAACTGATTTTGATGAAATTTCGTATGGAGATAGTTTAGATACTGGATTAACACCTATTATCCCGGATTAACGCGTGTAACACTGTGGAGCACAACTAGTTGCAACATAAAACCTTTAATATTAATTAAGTTAAAACATACTAGAACATATCTGATGCAGGACTCTCTATGTTTCTTTTGCCACTACAATTTTGTTTATATGACTGTTGTGGGTGTTCCAGGAATCCAATTGGTAGCTCAGATGTGTCAAGCGAAGCTCCATGGTGCAAGTCTTGGCTCCACTGAAGTAGAGTTCTGGCCGGGAAAGATAAAAGGTGGCCACTACAATTTTGATGTCCAAACTGCAGGGTATGTATTGTTTTTCTTTTACACTGAATAGATCAGCGCTTGACTATAATTCACCTGATGGTAAGTAATATTGAGGTCTATGGTGAAACGCGCTTGCCTAAAAGGAACCAGTTCACTCTCGCCTTGAAAATCGCTAGATTATAGTCATTGGGAAACATGTATATTAGGCAAGATGAGTGGCTTATAGTTATATCCCACTAATATTATAAAGGCGAGAGGTTTGTTAGTCTTCTTCGTCCTTGCCTTATCCCCCATAGTTGGGGTCGGCACTTCAAATCGTATATCAGTTGTGTTAGCAACCATAATACAAGCTAGAAATGACTTAGAATAGAATAGAATAGAATGGGCTGGCAAGGGGGGAATGCACAATACGCCCCCAGCGGGATGGCAGTGCAGGTCTCATCGCCCCCACTTCAAATTAGAATTAGATGGAAAGATGAATCTCAGTAATAGCATTAGCATAGACTAATAAATATAATAGATGTTCATACTTTTGTTGAAAATCTTGAAGGGGGTTGGAGGGACTTACAAATAAGTGTGCCATAATTGGCAGCTTTATCGCTTAAAGCCATCTCTTCCAGGCAATCTTTGGATGGAGTGGAGTTTATAAAGATGAGAATAAAATACATAATAATGGCACCCTTGGAGTATGGATTTCTAACAACATATCATCAACTAGCCTATTCATACAAATCTTTATTTTCCAGCTCCATAAGTCTCCTGTTACAAGTGGCGCTGCCGTGCGCGTTGCTGGCGGCCGCCCCCGTCACCCTCGAGCTGACAGGAGGCACCAACGCAGACATGGCTCCGCAAGTGGACTACATGACCGCGGTGTTCAGACACACGCTCAGGAAGTTCGGAGCTGATTTTGAACTTGACATACTTAGGAGAGGGTAAATATTTTTGTTACTCTATAATTAGAAAGAACACATTTATTTCAGACACAGAAGACACATTATATTAAATTACATAAAACGAACATGAAAAAAAGACAGCATAGTATGTGTCCCCTAGCGTCCGAAATAGGTCAGCCCTCAGTATAAACGCTACAGATTTCTCTACAGCACTGATTTTCAGGACCAACATTTAGAGACGCGTGGGGATACAGATGAAGTAAGAGTGAAGAAAAATTAAATAGCAAACACATAAAATACATGAATAAGGCAATAAATAAACGAAAAAAATAAATAATAATAATAATGATTGAACAAACAGACAATTGCAAAAACAAAGAATTAGAAACAGAATTAGAATTTCGACCGACGATCGATGATGATGACCTCGTTGGCGTAACGGTTACCATTCTGGACTGCCAACCAGAGGGTCCCGGGTTCGATAATCGGCACCGCCAACCTATTTGTCATAATGATGTCTGTCGTGAGCGTCTACGATACAGGTCTCGAACCTAGTGTAGGGCTCACTAGAATACTAACTTGAACCTTCATTATTGTCACTTCTATTTCATATTTTATTTGTAACACTGGCACACCCTGCCATAATTATTCACGGCTGGCATGTTTAGTCACTTTAGTATATTTTAATATAATGTTACCTTAACTTCTCATAAAATAAGTAATATTAACCCGAAGCAAACCCGAAACCTTCTGATTGGCAGTTCGGCAAGATAACCATTAAGCCAATGAGGTTGTCAAATATCTTATATATAAAATTTCCATGTCACAATGTTAGTTACCGTACTCCTCCGAGACAGCTTGACCGATTTGTATCAAATTTTATATGTGTATTCAGTAGGTCTGAGAATCGGCTACTATCTATTAGCCCAAGAGCCCATACGTTTCTGACCTTCGTCATTTAATAAAAGCTGAAAATTGTTCTATGTGTGTCCCTAGTAGAGGTAAGAATGATCCCCAAACATGAAGCTGAGGCAGCAGTGGCTTTGGCAGATAACTGGTAACAAAGGTGTATAAAATTCCATCTCAAATTCGTTATAGTATAAAACCTGATTTTTTCACATTTGATTCATAATAATATCAAAAGTCGCGTTGCTCATTGCCAGACGGTTATTATGGTGGCAACCCTCTGCCAGACACCCTTAAACTATTATAATTTATGAGTATACTTACGTTATATTATAAAACCTAAATTTTATATATAATCTTTCGGGGGCCTATTAATCTATGTTTACATAAAAGCCGGACAGTTTCGATAGTTCTATCATGTTGCCAGACGCATTCAAAGTGAGCTGTTGTTCGGGGAGCAAGGAGCGTATACAGTAACTAGTGCGAGTTAGACAGAGCGCTTGGTCTAATGCAGCCCTTTACTGTGCATCCACTGTTATCAAGTTTTTTTATTATTAATTTCTTAATCAAAAAATTTCATTATTCTTTTTTTTTACAGTTTGAATAACAAATATTTAAAACAATACTCAGTAAAATTGTTCTAATACAACTTCAATCATATCGAAACTCTAATAATTGACTATTTTTTATAAATGAAAAATAATATAAATAAAATTAACAATAAAAAAACTTGATAACAGTGGATGCACAGTGAAGGGCTGCATTAGACCAAGCGCTCTGTCTAACTCGCACTAGTTACTGTATACGCTCCTTGCTCCCCGAACAACAGCTCACTTTGAATGCGTCTGGCAACATGATAGAACTATCGAAACTGTCCGGCTTTTATGTAAACATAGATTAATAGGCCCCCAAAAGATTATATATAAAATTTAGGTTTTATAATATAACGTAAGTATACTCATAAATTATAATAGTTTAAGGGTGTCTGGCAGAGGGTTGCCACCATAATAACCGTCTGGCAATGAGCAAAGCAACTTTTGATATTATTATGAATCAAATGTGAAAAAATCAGGTTTTATACTATAACGAATTTGAGATGGAATTTTATACACCTTTGTTACCAGTTATCTGCCAAAGCCACTGCTGCCTCAGCTTCATGTTTGGGGATCATTCTTACCTCTACTAGGGACACACATAGAACAATTTTCAGCTTTTATTAAATGACGAAGGTCAGAAACGTATGGGCTCTCGCTCTATATTTTCCATACCCCTCTTAATAATTTTTTATTCATAGAAATATTTTTAAGGCAAAACAACGTTTGCCGGGTCAGCTAGTCTCTCTATATATATTATCTCACACACTTAGTATATAACCTTCTTTTGCCTGTGTTACCAGGTTCTTCCCGAAAGGCGGCGGTGTAGTTAAGGCAAGGATAGAACCCGTGCCGGTGCTAAAAAGCGTCAACATAACTGAGAGAGGCGATGTCGTTTCAATAGAGGGCAAGAGTTTTGTAGCTGGCAATCTTCCTTTACATGTAAGTATTTACTTGTATAAGACTTCGACTGAAGGACTTGTATCCATGGTCATGAAATAAATTAAAAAAAAATGTAAGTATTTACCAGATCATAACTAATAATTATAAAAACACTCAACTTCTTGTTGAAAATCGTACTACGGGGCAGTGTTGGGCATTAATCAATTAATTTGTCAATTATCTTGTTAATTGACTAAAAAAGTAATTGCAATTAAATTAATTACAATTAAATTAATCGCAATTGAACTTTTATTTGCACCTTGCAATTAAATTAATTCGATTAACGTGTGTCAATTGTAACGCACAACTAAAATAATTGCAATTAACTTTTTAGTTGTTTTGTGAAACGATTAAAACTAACTAATTAACTTTATGTAGGTATCAAAATGAATTAGTAAAGATTTAAGAAAATTAAATTAAGTATAAGTATTAATTTTGTTATTTTTAATTAAAATTAACTAAACAATTGAAAATTAATTAATTGTTCGTTCTTGCTAATACAGTTAACAATTAAATAATTGTTAATTGTAATTTTTCACAATTACAATTGATTAATTGTTAGTTGTTGAGGTAACATTTACCAATTAATTAATTGTTAATCTTTAATTTTCCTTGCAATTAAAATTTGCCCAACACTGCTACGGGGATCATTCGATGCACGTAGCGCCATCTATTCGTGTTTACTTGAAACGACTTCACTCGGGTCATGCAATATACTATCGTTATATCACTAAGCGACTGAAGTGCGTGGCGGAATTTGGCGGCAACAAGGCTGTACGATCGATATACAAATACAAATCATTTATTGATAACACCAAAGTTACAAGTCAGGTGGTTAAGGTTCTGAAATAAATAAATATCTTGTAATTAAATATTATACAGAACTTTAAACAACCTACGAATTAATGAAATGTAATATTTTTTGGGAAATAAAGGCTATTTTATTTTATTTAATACCTATGTTAAATGTATTTTGAAAATTTTTTTTTTCAATTATCACGGCGGTGTAGGTCGCTGTAGATCTTAGACCATCAGAAGTAGAAGAGTGAGGATGATAATGTTTTGAACAGTTGGCGCGGCAGTCGAGCGATGCGGCCGTGTCTGAGCTGAGCTCAGAGGGCGCTGTCGACGTAGACGTCTACAGAGACGACAAACACTTCGCGCCGGATAACGGACATTGCATTATGTGAGCACTTGCTTTACCTTCATAATTTT
Organism: Mellilla xanthometata; assembly: GCA_035578125.1. Taxonomy (NCBI): domain Eukaryota; kingdom Metazoa; phylum Arthropoda; class Insecta; order Lepidoptera; family Geometridae; genus Mellilla; species Mellilla xanthometata. Next base: position 12,258,372 of record JAPUBQ010000001.1, on the reverse strand, counting down.
TTTTTTGTCGTTCCGTCTATACTTTCTCCGACATTAGTTGTCAGAGACATTGTTAGGCTGAACAAATTGCTTACGAAAATTACTGAGTTCTTTTTTTGTTATGATCGGTAAATGATTCACCTTTTCTTTTTTATTTTTGAATGGACAACACAAAACAGAGAACACTATATAACAGTCCAACCAATGGACCACCATAATCAAGGGCTCACTCAGTGGCCCACAAATTATTAGGCCCGCTGGTCCGCTACATATGGTTACTTGCGATACGGATATTTATGAAGGTATATATATCAGTATCACAAGTGGCAAAATATTCTTAATTAGACATTTTTTTTTCCCTTTTATGTATATATTTTACTTTTTTTATTTCTTCAAACCTTTTTTTTATTATTCTTTTTCATAAATATTATTATTATAAACCGGTTTTATTCCATTGAAGAACAAAGGCCTCTCCATCAGGCTATCTTCATATTAAATTTCAACATAATCGGTTCAGGCGTTTGAGCGCGAGGAGTAACAGAGATTAAAGTTATAACATAATCCTCTGATTTAAATAAGTTATATTTTGTTTCTATATATATATATATATATATATATATATAACATGAATATGAATAGTACCTTTGTTTCTGAATTGAGTATGTATATATATTCTTTTTTTTCACATTTCACACACGGCTGGGTAACCTTATACTGAACCATTTCTAGTTTGTGTTATGATACCTTACTGATATACTACATGTTTAAAATAAATTTATTTAAGCACAAAGATGTTGGCCGTGCCGTTGAACCGGAAACCTTCTGATTAGCATTACGGCATGGTAACCTTTACGCCAACGAGGTCGTGAAGTAAATAAAGTGATCATTACATTGACAACAAAGTGGCACTGAATCCCATAACACAGGATTTGCCTCGTGTGGGATTCAGGGAGCAACTAAGTGTACATTAACACATATTTTATACTTTTCGACCTTTTAGGTACTTATTTAGTCATCATCATCATCCACAGCCGATTCTATCCCACTGCTGGGTATAGGCCTTTCTCCTGTCATGCCATCTGTCTCGGTCCTGTGCCAATCAATCTAGTCCAGGTTGGACCCGCGACAGCTGTAATGTCGTCGACCCATCTTGCCGCTGGACGACCGACGCTCCTCTTCTCTAGCCTCAGCCACCACTCGGTTACAACCTTGCTCCACCTGTCATCACGTCGTCTGGCTAAGTGTCCTGCCCAGCTCCACTTTAGGTTTATGACTTCAGATCCGACTTATTTAGTCATAGTTAGTTAGTCATATACAAAAATGTACAACTTTTTTGGAAATAAAGATGTTTTTTTATGTGATTGTGCAGGTTGACATGCGAGACGGCGGGCGGGTGCGTGCTGGGCGCGGGCGCGGTGGGCGGGCAGCGTAAGGACGCGGGCGGGGTGGGGCGCGCCGCGGGGCGGGCCCTGCGCGGCGACCTGCGCGCCGCCGCCTGCCTCGACACTCACGCGCAGGTCCGCTCCTACCCTCATTCTAATCTCGCTTCTATAACCGGCTATCACTTACCTTTATTTTGTCTGTATTAAAATAGATATGTCGCGTGAGAGCCAGACATGTCGAATACTACAGGATGCCGGTGTGAAGAAATACGACAAGTGATGCTTGTACAAACTTTTATTATACAATTACAAGATATGCGTCCGAGACGTGCGCACACGGCGAGCGCTTGTAGTCGACTGTACCTGCGGCGTTTTTTTTTTTTTTTGATAATGCTGACGCGTGACTCAACCGCACGGCTGGCGGCTTAGGCGGCATAGGCGGCTGACGCCGACAGATACAAACTCTTTTTTTAATTACTTATTATTTTACTATTACAATGTAAACTCCATGTAACGTTACTCGATTTAACGAAAAACTCTCTAAAGCGTCGAAAGCAATTAGCTTTAGTTGGTTTATCTTGTATTTCATACAATGATACATTCTCTCCGTTTAACGACCACTCTTTATTACGCCATAAAATGCACAGTCCCTTCATCGGACGAATACTCGCATATCGGAGATCACCGGACGGGCGAAGCACGGCACGCGCACCGCCTGTGTGTCACGCGCTGTCGGCAAACCTATTAAAAAAAAAACGAAAATTTAAAAACTTGTAGTTATGTATTGTTCCGCAAAAGTTCGAAGTGAACTTTAGGGGCAGTTACGTTCTAGCAGGAAGGAAAACGCAAACGTGGTCGTACAAAACTGACCTGACGGCGGACTATCGTTGACGAAGCGAAGGCTATCGGTAAGACCTGGAGCGAGATCAAGCGAGACGCTCAAGACGCCCTCTGCCCCATCTAGGGGACATAGGACCTTAAGTCAAAGTAAGTCATTGTTCCGCAAAAGTTCGAAGTGAACTTTAGGCGCAGTTACGTTCTAGCAGGCAGCGGCCGCACTGCCTACTCCACACGCTAATGACAGCGAACCTCGGCTCGCGTCTCTCAAATATGCCTACATACAGGCTAATTTTAATTTGAAGTGGGGTTGAAACTTAGCGCCTGTAGCTCGGCTAGCTGAAGTGATCTAACGCGATCACTGAAGCCAAGCATCGGTCGATGCGGACTGTGGTTGGATGGGTCCTGGCTGCTAGTCTTATAGTCTAGTCAAAAAGTGCCTTTTTGAACAACTTTTTTCAGCAGTCTCCGAAAATTATGATTGAGGTGTCATTCGATTCGGAATGGCATCTAGATAGTTTTCGAAAAACAATGAAGTTCCGCTGAAAAAAAATATTTATTCAAGGAGTGAATAAATATTATTTAAACTTATTAAATATGAAAATTAAAATTTGTAAAAATTCAGGTGCCTACAGGACAGATCAATAAACAATAATCCGTGGTCAAAAACTTTAAAAATTTCTTTTTTTTTTCAGCGGAACTTCATTGGTTTTCGAAAACTATCTAGATGCCATTCCGAATCGAATGACACCTCAATCATAATTTTCGGAGACTGTTGAAAAAAGTTGACCAAAAAGGCACTTGTTGACTAGACTATTAGTACAAGCAGTCGTTAAGCCAAGTCCGAGGCCTTCGGGCGGCTTGAAAACGCGACCAAAGTGTCGAGTTTTCAAGCCGCCCGCTTCGCCACCGAATTTTATTTGCGTAGCCACAGGTAATATAAAAACGTTTTTTTTTTTTTTTTTTTTTACTCATAATGGGCTTGCGCTTGATCGCAGTTCACCTGATGGTAAGCGAAATTGCGATCTAAGGTGGAGCACGCTTGCCCAGAAGAAACCGGTTCACTCTTGCCTTGAAAACTGCTAGATTATAGTTATCAGGGAACAGGGAATTTGGCAAAGAATTCCACACCTTGGCAGTACGCACAATGAAGGTGGAGGCAAACCGCTTAGTACGCGACTTAGGCACCTCCACAGTATAACGGTGTCGCCTTGGTGTTTCCCTACTCGTCCGATGGTGGAATGGGGCGGGGGGGATCAAATCATGCAATCCCGTTGCACACTCTCCGAAATGTAACCTATAAAAAACCGAAAGGCTGGCCACCATGCGGCGATGCTCAAGGCTCTGCAGCTTCGCCGTGCAAAGAGCATTATTGCCAATTAGCCTCTTCGCTCGCCGCTCTATTGCCTCCAACGCCTCAAGCTGGTATTTAGCCGATCCATCCCAAAGGTGCGAGCAGTACTCCATGCACGACCGAACTTGTGCTTGATACAATGAAAGCAACTGTTCCGGCTTGAAGTACCGGCGCACCTTCGAGAGGATACCCAGCTTTTTGGCTGCCAATTGAGCCTTAGACTCAATGTATGAGCCAAAGTTGAGGGTTGCAGACAAAGAGACTCCAAGAAGCTCGAGATGGTCAGTGATCGGTAAGGTTACATTTCGGAAAGTAGGGGCCAGATTAAAGGGCCTCTTTTTTGCGGAGAAAAGACACGCCTGGGTTTTGGCAGCATTAAACCTGACCAGATTGGCATCGCCCCAATCGGAGACTGCCTGAAGAGACAGGTTTAAGCGCCTCACCATAGCCTCTCTATGAGACTGGATATCAGCCGCACTAGCTCGCGCAGTAGATATGTAGCTCTCTACGACGGTGCTGTCATCTGCGTACCCAAAGATACCGGGACTAAGCAGATCATTGATGTGCAGCAGAAAAAGCGTCGCAGAGAGCACCGACCCCTGAGGGACACCGGCATTAATAGCCATAAGATCAGACGAGCAGCCGTCGACGACTACCCGAATAAATCTATCCCTCAGGAAGTCCGATATCCATGCACAAAAACTAGCGGGCAGGCCGTATGAAGAAAGCTTACTAATAAGGCCGTCGTGCCAGACCCTGTCAAAGGCTTTGGAAATATCGAGGGAAACCGCTAGGGCTTCCCCGTATTTCTCAATAGCCTCACTCCATAAGTGCGTGGCGTACGCTAGGAGATCCCCAGTAGACCGATTCCGACGAAAGCCATATTGTCGGTCACTGAGGAGGTCGTTAAATTCTAGGTACGCCAGAAGCCTGCGGTTCAAGACACGTTCCAAACTCTTGCAGAGTATGGACGTGACTGAAATGGGCCGGTAGTTAGCAGGGTCGGCGCGACTACCTTTTTTGGGCACGGGCTGCACATTAGCAAGCTTCCAAGAACTCGGCACTACTCCAGTCTCTAGAGAAAGCCGAAAGAGGCGTGTCAACACAGGGGACAACTCAGGCGCACATGTCCTCAAAACTATTGCCGGTATACCGTCGGGACCACTGGCTTTATTCACGTCTAGATTGCGTAGCGTCTTTCGAACCTCAGATTGGCGAATGTTTATCTCAGACATTTTTGTCGTACAGCCAAGGGATGGAAGAGGTGAAGCGCCACTAGCATCAAGACGAGAATTTTCCGCAAACAAGGAAGCAAATAAGTTTGCCTTCTCGTCTGCAGTGTGAGCCAGTGTTCCGTCGGGCTTAAGCAGTGGAGGCAATGAGGGACGGCAGAAGTTCCCTTCGATCGACTTTGCCAGGGACCAAAAGGCTTTACTACCCGCGGGGTAAGAAGACAGTTTGTTCCCAACTCGGCTTATGTGATCAAAACGAGCCTTCTGAAGAACCCTTTTGCAGGACTTGGCAGCCTTGTTAAAGTCCTTCTTTCTCCGGCTGACATCCTCGGTCTTGCGGCCACGAGCATCAACCCATGCCAGGTATGCCTCATGTTTCAGTGCTTCCGCACGTCCACACTGAGGACCAAACCAAGGGCGAGCAATGCCGGACAGAGACACATCCGAATAAGGAATATAGTATTCCATACCCAGACGCAGTACATCAGTCACGGCATCCGCACAAACCGAAGCATCACCGGATGAGAAGCAAACTGACTGCCAAGGATAAGACGCAAAGAAAGACCGCATCTCATCCCAATCTGCTGACCTGTATCGCCACATCCTCCGGGTGCCTTTTGGGCTCGGATCGGACGGGGAATATACGGATACAGATTTCACCAGACAGTGATCGGATTTACCTAAAGGTGACGATATCGTCACGGAGTACCGGTCTGGATCAGTTGTCAGCAGAAGGTCCAAGCAATAAGGTGTATGCGACTCAACATCGGGAATTCGAGTAGCCCCTTGGACCAGCTGAGAGAGATTTAACGCCAAGGCAAGCTTACGCGTCTCTCTGCCAGCATGGTCGGTGTCTCGGTGTGGGTAAAGCCACTCCTGGTGGTGAGCATTAAAATCCCCCAAGAACACTAATTGGGCTGTCGGGTACCTTTGCTGAGCCGCGTCCGCCGCCTCACTGAGATAATCCATTAGCCTGGTCGTCTCCTGGTCTCCGGTGTGCGAACGGTAGACACAGGCATAGAGAATTTTCTCAATGCCTGTGTCCACCAGCGCCCAGAGCACTGAAAAATTGCGGTTTTCAAGATTACGGAGACGCTGACAACAAATGTCATCCCGGACGTACATGCATACCCCAGCCCGAGCCTTAAAATTATGCTCAAGGGTATACCCGGGGTATAGCAGGTACGCCGTGTCAGACGGACATTTGATCTGCGTCTCCGTAAGGATCATGAGGGCGGGTTTGTCGGTCTCGAGATGGTGGTGGACCGCAACGAGATTGGAGTGCAAGCCTCTGATATTAGCGAGGTGCACTTTCAATGAAAGGGCGTGCATCCGCTGTTAAACCCTTTTCTTTATTATTCTCCTCATGATACGCATTTTGTGAAAAAACGGTGGAGAGATGGCAGTAGGACGAGACTTCCAGTGGCTAACCCAGACTCACGGAGCAGACAAGACATCATTGGACAGCTAGTTTGGAGACTGCGGGGACGCCCGTGCCCCCCCAGGGATGTCCATCGGGCCCTTTCATCCGGTCGCTAACCGGCACGATGGCGCATCCCCGGGATTTTTCGCTAGTTGGCGGGACAGCCTTTCGTGAGTAGCTAGCTCACTACTTGGGTCCCCTACTACCTGCGGTCGGCCAGCGGAGAACCGTGCCACGGATCCCGCTACCCTCCAAAACTAGATGTCCGATGCCTGATTGCCGATGAGTCTGATACCGGTACTTGCAACTAAAAAGTAACTGTCCCGACCCATCTCCCCTAACGGCGTCACCGGACAACGCGCCGGAACACGGCCAGGCCGCTTGGCGGCGCGACTTAGTCCGGTGGGTGGTCACTAGCCCCGGCCGAAGCCTACCACCAGTGTGAGTGTCGCTTGATTTGCACCACCCGAGGACCACGTGTGGGGTGACAGGATCGGAGTATACTCCCACGGACGAGGGCGACTCAGTCCTCAAAAACATGGAAAATAATATAAAATGTCCCTTGTAGGCTACCGCATATGCGGTGTGCAAAAAGTCAATTAATTAGTTAATTTATAACTTAATTTCACTCCACTATAATTTACAGCTAAGCAATGTATTTGTGTTTGTGCAGCTGAGTATAAATAAATAAATAAATATTAGGACTCATTCACACACGGCTGGTTAGCCCCATACTGAACCATTTCTAGCTCGTATTATGGTTGCTAACACAACTGATATACTACATATTCATACATACATATTATATAAATACATATTTAACACCCAGACCCACAGCCAACAAATTTAGTTAAGCACAAAGATGTTGGCCGGGCCGGGTATGCGGACTGTGGTTGGATAGGTCTCGGCTGCTAGTCTTAGTACAAGCAGTCGTTAAGCCAAGTCCGAGGCCTTTGCTTCGCCTCTTATTTATTTATTAGGCACTCAGACATATTACAAACATTCTTTTTAAGATTACTAAACTACAAAGAACAAAAACAAGTCTGCAATCCAAAATAGAGTACACAGCATGTTAGTGTAAACTTAATGATAAGGAAGGTTCAGATATACATAAAAAAGGGGTAATCTTAAGTACTAAGCAATTTAACCTATAACTTATATTATTTCTAAATTGACTGAGACTGTTACTAAATACATCCAGTTCAGTAATGTGAGTCTTACATTGGTTGTTATCAGAGGCATCACAACATTTGAGTACCAGCTCGTTATATAAGCGACACATGCGCTGTATAGGACTATTACTGGAAACGTTGTTTTTATACAGTTTATTAGTGTGATACAATTTAGATTTTTGCTTATTGCTTCTAAGCCGAGGGCTGAAATTAAAGCTTATAGAACTAAGCAGACTCGGGCAGTCCACGTTCGAGTGAATAACCTTATGAAGATTTAGCAGTTCACCAATCTGTTCATACTTAGTTCATACGAAGAAGAAGAAAATAGAGTATGTGTTTGTGTTTGAGCAGGACCAGGTGATAGTGTACATGGCGCTGGCGGCGGGCCGGTCGGCGGTGCGCGTCGGGGACCTCACGCTACATACCACCACCGCCATACACGTGGCTGAGACCATTGCCAAGGTCGAGTAACTTTATACATTTATAGTGTAAACTCTATATAACGACAAATAGGAGACAAAATAATTAGTGTACTTCCGCTGTGATCCGAAACCCAAATTAAGACAAGTAAAGGAAAAATTAACTAAGATTAATAAGAATAATTAATCTTAGTTATTAATTAAGATTAATTAATCTTAGTTAATTTTTCCTAATTAACTAAGATTAATTAATCTTAGTTAATTTTTCCTAATTAACTAAGATTAATGAATCTTAGATAATTAACTAAACCTAATTAACGAAATTTAATGATTGTATATTAGACATTTAAGGTTGTTTGCTAGCATGCAAGTGCTCATATGCCGCTAGATGGCGTTAAATAGGTATAAGTTAGTTTTATTCATCCCAGCAGCCCAAGTGATTTCTTTTGTAACTTCAGAATCGTTTTCCCACAACTGCTGTTAATGTATTATTTTTAGGGCTCACATTATTATATATTTTTATTTTTGAATTTTAGAACTGACAATTATATCTTGCATACCTGACGGTTAAAATAGAGAGCTTACTTATTTATGACACCAATATTGTACCTATTTTGCAAGTAATGATTTAATTTGATTTGAAGAAATTTTCTAGTGCTCGCCTGACTAGCAACCACCCCCAGTTTGTAGTCAAATTTCAACTATTTCACTATTGGGAAACTACATTATCTAGAATTTTTGAAATCTGCCCAGTAGTTACGGAGCCTATTCGCGTCAAACAAAAATCAAACTTTTCCTCATATAATGAGGAAAAGTTAGTTTTTTTTTTGTTAAAAGTTTGATATTTGTATATATAACGATAAAACTGTTATTTCAAGATGTTGCCCGTGTAGTAAACTTTAAGTAATAACTTACATCGCATTAGGAAAGTCTTTCTTCTGATATGTATCATTTATTTTATCATTGGTCATCATCATAATGTATCGTATTTTTGTTTCAGGTCAAATTTGAGATCAAGCAAGATGGAGGAACTAATATAATAGAATGTACAGGATTAGGATTAACTAATAAAATCTTGCCAATCACTAGTACTCGTACGCAATAATATAATATATATTGTCGCTAAGCTTCCAAAATACGGTGGTTCTAAGCGTTTTGCCTCCACCTTTGTTGTCCGAACCGCCAAACTTTGGAATTCCTTACCGAATTCCCTGTTCCCCAATGACTACAATCTAGCGATTTTCAAAGCAAGAGTGAACCGGTTCCTTCTAGGTAAGCGCACTTCACCGTAGACCTCAATGTCACTTACCTTCAGGTGAATTATGGTCAAGCGCTGACCTATTGGGAGAAAAAAAAAGAATATTCTAGAACACATCCGAACATCTTCGGACTCGCTCTCTGCCTATCTGCTATCTCACTCACACAGCGTCTTGAACTTTCTAGATTGTACTGGGGAATGGTATGGAAGTTTCTAGACATTTGTGTTCTGTATATAAGGGACCGGACCGGACTGGCGAAGACAGTTAACTGCGAGTTGTCGCACAGTTAACTCCGAGCGATACACCGAGCGAAAAGTGCGATTACACTGGTCTACAGCGGTTTTGTTGCTCTAGATAAGAAAATGATTTTGGGTTTATTTATGAAACAATCAATGATTTTGTAATATATGCTCAGATTTTTAAAAATTGACTAGAAAAAATATTTTTAATGATAAATTGTTCTACACTCAATACGAATAAATCATAGAAAATGAGCACATTGATTACTTTTATAAATTTAGCCTTAATCTGGACACTTAAAAACGTAACAATTTGTTATGATATCCAGGGCAACAAAAAATTTTTTTTTTTTTGTAAAACTGTGTTAGTGTCGACGTTAGTACGACTCCGGCGAGGTATAAGGATTGCGACTGCTTACGATTTGGACGTTTCCACGAGTTGGAAGACCAGACACGTTGGGATTACATAGTTCATCCAAGTTGTCCACGAAAGCCTTCGGGCGGTTCGAAAATTTTCGACACCAGAGCTTGGCCACTTATTTCATACGAAGATCATTCATAAGAAATTATTATTAGGAGAGCTAGTCAAAAACTGGTGAAACCACACTAAATCGGGATCGAAATCAGATAGATGTATCTTGTGTATAGTTAATGTTGCGTTACTAATTTATATAATCTTGCTACCTTTATAAACTGTTAAGAAGCAAATCTCTTATTTAAATCACATAGACAAAATACTAATTTTTGTCTATGTTAAAATATATATTTTGAGTTGACTGAAGTCATGTGTTTTTTTTTCTTTTAAATTGATTATGTATATGTATCTACCCTAAGCCATATTAGAGGCTTTAAAAACTTTGACACCGAAGCTTGGCTAGTTAGTTAATTTTTGACACAGTACAGCTAGGCGTCTAACTAGCAGGGTGTGTAACCACGTGATTTAGCGATATTCCGACCTAAGGTGGAGCATGCCTAGGCAGGCAAAACTGGCTCTCAAAGATTCTGCAGTAGCTCTAGATATTCAACTTCAGGGCAGTTGCAAGCCAGACGAGCACTAAAAACACTACCGCCATGTTATGGTTTCCTCACGATGTTTTCCTTCACCGGAAGCTCGAGCTCATTGGCAGGGATCGAACTCACGATCTGTGGCACATGAGTTGGCCGCACGCCTGACTCTGCTATCATCGCCACAATATAATAGTACAAATTTAAATAAAGAATAAGATTAATTATATAGCCCGTCCAACCGTTTATTAATAACTAATTTTAAATAAAGAGTTAGATTAACTACATAGGTATATAGGCCGTCCAATCGTTTATATTGTTTTTTAATTAAGTTTTCTTTTTGACAGCATCAATAGAACATAACTGCGTGATGAAACGCGAGTTCACTTTTAAATGTGATGTTTTAATCTAAGTCGAAAGGTTTTTGAAAAAAAATATATAAACGGTTAGACGGGCTATCAGTACCAGTATTATAAGGAGGAAAATTTAGATTGTTTGTTTGTTTGACGCGAATAGGCTCCGAAAATACTGGACCGATTTGAAAAAATCTTTCACCATTGGGAAGCTACATTATCCTCGAGTTACATAGGCTTTATTTAATTTCTCTTTACAACTGGAATTACATATTTTATGGCCCGTGCGAAGCCGGGACTGGCTGATAGTAATCGATAGAGTAAGGGGTTAAAAGAAACTACAGATTTCCACCGAATGTATACCTTTATTGTACTTACACAGTTAAAGTGAGTTAAATTTCATGTCATTCGGCCCCTTATGGTAAATAGGCAAATATGCCTTCAAACAGAGAATTATTACAATTTCACAACAAAAATAAACTTAAAATCTAGATTGCAATGGAACGAAACAACATATATACAAAAAAAGCCTTAACTTCATAAATAAAGATATAAAAAATATTTTAAAATGCATTAAAAAAGTAATTAAATTTTTCTACATTGTAAATAAAGAACAAAGCTGAAATTCGGCTTTAAGTGTTGCCGCAGAAAAAAAGCTATGTTGCCAACTTAACTGATTAATTAAGAACCTTTCAGGCTGTGCGGCTAACATTTATTGGCGATTTTTCGCTACATTACCTAAATTTATAATTCCCATGGAAGATTTTAGGAAGTAAATTTCTTAAAAGTATATCTACGACCGTAAAATTCGTGTCACAAAATTAAAATGGTTTCCTTTTGTCGCACCATGGTCCCTCACATGATTTTTGAATAAACACAATAAACAGGTTTTCATTGGAATAAGCCCGCCCACTAAATATTATGCCATATTCAAGTATTATACAAATTTAAATATGCGTAAAATATGTTACAATTTATTTTGATAGATAGCATTTTTATAGGTGTAAAAATAATTTAAATAATGAAACGCATATACAGTAGAAACTCGATTATGCGGCCCTCAGTTATACGGGTTCGCGATATTCGATTATCCGAATGCATTACAACCACAAAGAGTCCGGTTAATCGAGTTTCTACTGTAGTGTACTTTATTATATTTGGGGCCTATAAGGCTCTACAGGACCATGGCAAAAAGTTGAATATTACAAACTATTACAAGTATAATAATTATTTGAGCACAAAGACTTTCAAATATTTGTCATGAGTTTTTTAGTACTCAACCCTAATTAAGGAGATACCAGGCGCAAAATATTGAATTTAAAAATATTGAAAAAATTGCTCAAAGATCGTTTTCTTGGCATCAATCCGATTTACCAATAAGGAAAGAAAAAGGTTCACAAAAAAATAAAACAAGATTTCAATTATCCGGCACGGTCAAAATCTTTGTGCTTAACTAAATTTGTTGGCTGTGGGTCTGGATGTTTAATATGTATTTATGTATAATATGTGTATGTATGTATATGTAGTATATCAGTTGTGTTAGCAAGCATAATACTAGCTAGAAATGTTTCAGAGTGGGGCTAACCAGCCGTGTGTGAATGTGACCTTAAAAAATATAAATATATATATTATAGATTTTTTTAACCAGTTTTATTTCTCATTTATATTTCTGATTGATACCAAAATAAATATTAATATTCTAATAGTGGTTCTTTAGAGTGTCTTTAAGCTATTTTTATTATTTTTTACCGTTTATAACGTGAAAACTAAAAATTCAACATTGAGGCCTAAGATACGACAGCATGTTAGGTCTTATAAGTGGTTAAATCCGGCTTGTTTTACATATTTATTTTTAGTAACGCAAACTAACGCCTATTAAAAGGTTGAGTTTAGACATGTGATTAACTTTTTCAATTGAAATTAGTAGAAGCCAAGAAAATAGAAGCAAAGTCCACCTTGATTTCCGATTCCTACACATTCCTACGACAGTAAACATTGAAGAAAAATCATCATAGATGTGTACGATTTAAACGACACATGTTAGAAAATAAAGTTTTAATTTTGTCCAGCGACATTTTTTTTTGTTAAGTAGTGACTGGACGAGTCAATCGGTAGCCATATTAGTTTTCCATATTTTCATCTGTAGTCCTGTATGTTATATTCACACATCCATATTGTAACCTTTTTTCGCGTCAAATTCTAAAAGGTTTCGCGAGCCTATTTTAAAAATGAAGCGGGCCGGATCTGTGCTGCGGGACTGACGTGGCCCACATGCGATGTAGAATAAAGCGGATATAGAAGCCGCTATAAGCAAGGCAACGTATACATTTGTCAGATAAGGTATGAAAGTTAAAAAATAAATATAATTGTGCTAATAAGTATCTCGGCTAACTAAGGCTAAGAACGTGATCATTGAAGTTAAGCAGCGGTCGATGCGAACAGTCTCTGGATGACCAACCATGCAATAGACTTTCATTAACAAAAACTTGCATTGACATGCCTCTGACGTGCTACCGTGAATCGAATCACACTTCAAATTGTAGGTTCAGGGTGTAGTCTTAGTAAAATCATTCTAAGCAGTCGTTAAGTCAAATAAGAGGTCCTTTGGGCCGCTTGAAAGCTCGAAAGACACCAGATCCTGGCCACTTAGCTCATACGAAGAAAATTAAAAATACGATATCCGATATTGCCATGTAAAGTGTGATAGATATAAAACAATTCTATTTAGGAATGATGAGTGTGAACGCGTTATAAAAATGTAAACGCACATTGGCTTTAACTGCTTTAGCCGTGTATTAAGTGGTGTGTCAACAGTCCGCCATCTTGCAAGGTCCGTGTGTGCGTGGACGGGCGCGTACGCGTAGTGGTGTGCGGTACTACTCAGTCTTCTTGCTCGCCTCGGGCGGCGGCAGCGCCGGCTGGTCCTCGTATCTGGAGTCATACATTATAACAATTCAATAAAGGATTAATGTAAAGAATAAATTACATTTGTACAGAAATACAAAATACAAATACAAAATGATTTATTGGTGCATGAATGTAACATGGTGCATATTGAAGCCTCTGGTCTCGTACTAGTTATCAGACCGTGTTACGAGACCAGAGTCCTCTTCTAGTTTTAATATTATTTAAAAATAATGTGCAAGATTAATTATTACATTATAACCTACCTGCCCGCAACGAATAGTTAAACAAGTTTGTAAACAAACGAGAGCGGTCACTCACACACGCGCATTGCTTATCGCTGCACAAGCGAGACGCAAATAGCCGTGTGAGTAGTGCAGTCGACAGTTACAATACATTTATACAGTTTAGGCTATATGACTAATAATTACTAAATATTAATAAATTTTATATTTTTGTAGGTATACAAAACTGTAGAAGAGATTACAAAACTGTGTGAGGGATTTTTTTTATGATAGCAAACTATCAGCTGATGTTAAGTGATGTTGCGATCTAGGATGGAGCGCACTTACCTAGTAGAAACCGATTCACTTTCGCCTTGAATATAGTTCAGAGGGAACAGGCATTCCGAGAATCACAAAACTTCAATAGTTACAGAATTGAATTTAACTGTTCTATGACTATAATCTAGCAATTTTGAAGGCGAGAGTGAATCGGTACCTTCTAAGTAAGAGCGCTCCACCGTAGATCTCAATGTCACATACCATCAGGTGAATTGTGGTCAGGAGCACACCTTTTCAGAGTAAAAAACATATAACAAGGGGTAAATCTTAGAAACTCACTCGGTAGGGGTTTCTAAGCATCCCATTATGGAGTGGATTTTAGAAACCCCTATCGTATGGTATTGGTGAATTGTGGGCTTGACCACTTAAGAGTTGAATGAAAAGACCTCTTAAGAAGGGGCGGGGGGAGGAGAGGGAGGCATAACTTCAGTCTGTTACCCCAACTTCGCAGCACTTATAAGCTAGCTAGAGGGAGACAGATATAGTATGAGACTGACAGAGAGAGATAGATATAGTGAAAGACTGACAGAGAGTGATAGATATATTTGGAGGCTGACAGAGAGAGACAGATATAGTGTGAGACTGACAGAGAGAGACAGATATAGTGTGAGACTGACAGAGAGAGACAGATATAGTGTGAGACTGACAGAGAGAGACAGATATAGTGTGAGACTGACAGAGAGAGACAGATATAGTGTGAGACTGACAGAGAGAGACAGATATAGTGTGAGACTGACAGAGAGAGACAGATATAGTGTGAGACTGACAGAGAGAGACAGATATATTTTGAGACTGACAGAGAGAGACAGATATATTTTGAGACTGACAGATAGAGAGAGACAGATATATTTTGAGACTGACAGAGAGAGAGAGACAGATATATTTGGAGACTGACAGAGAGAGACAGATATAGTGTGAGACTGACTTGAAGAGGGCGGCGATGTCCCCGCGCAGCAGCGCCAGCGAGAGCGGCGTGGCGAGGCAGGCGGGCACCAGGTACAGCAGCGCGGGCTGCGCGTGCTTGAACACGTGCATCACCAGGATCGTCGCCAGCAGACCGATGATGTACGCCGCGAACGTCGCGCTGGAATGCATACGACGAGTGGTTAACATACAGTACTCATACCTTGACATCTTATTATTATTTCATTTATTCATTTATTCACAAATAGATATTGTACATAGGGTTTTTTATTGACAAGTCCATACTGTATCTTGTTATTAATATTAATTGTATTTGTAATAGGATTACCTTATGATGAATAAAAATATTCTATTCTATTATTCTTGACCTATACTTACAATCTTTTGACATTACTTTTAAATATTATTGCGTAACTTTAAATCATATATTAAGAAATTAATTTTTAAATTTATAAATTTATTGACATTTAGCACACCGCATATGCGGGGACACTTCTTAATATTTTCCATGTTTATTTATTACCTGTGGCTACACAACAAAAAATATTACATTTCGTTTGGTGAAGATACAGTTTATATAGTTAAAAGGCATTTAAGAAACAATTTACATAAGATATAGTTAATTTCGTTAAAGATATTCATACAGTAAAGATACAAGACTGTCCGGACGGCAAGTTTTAGGGTGAGGCATCATTAATTGAAATTGAAATGATTTACTTGTGACTGTTGGTCCATACAATATCATAAAATAATAAAATCAAATCGACGATCTATGTAAATTTGATAAGGACTGGGCCACCAAAGCCGAAGACCGGGCTGACTGGAAGGAGAGAAGGGAGGCCTTTGCCCAGCAGTGGGACACAACAGGTTTTCAATAATAATATTCATGAATTCGGTTAAAAATATGGCTTACGATAACAGTTTACAAAGTACAATAGTGAAATTGGTAAAGCAGTACAGGTTCTCACCGGAAGTAGAACTCGCTGTTCCTCTTGAGGCTCTTGTCGAAGCGCAGCAGCAGCGCGATGAAGATGCCGGGCACCACGATGTCGCCGAGCCCCAGCATCGCGAAGTTGCTCGCGTTCACGCCGTTCACCAGCAGGTCTTGGGGGAACACCACTAGAACAAAACGGGGTTATTTTACTCTATTAAAACAATCTCGGCTTATCTATCAGACGGCATCTGGTTTGATCTTGGCCCTACACCAATGATTTACATGATGTAATTCCGCCCGCCCCCTTCCACTATGGGACGAGCAGGGAAACGCCAAGGCGGCATCGGTTTACGGTTGAGGTGCCCAAGGCACGCAAAAAGCGTTTTGCCTCCACCTTTGTTGTCCGAACCGCCAAACTTTGGAATTCCTTGCCGAATTCCCTGTTCCCTGACAATGACTACAATCTAGAGATTTTTAAGGCGAGAGTGAACCGGTTCCTTCTAGGTAAGCGCGATCCACTATAGACCTTAATATCACTTGCCATCAGGTGAATTGTGGTCAAGCGCTGACCTATTCAGAGTAAAAAAATTAAAATAAAATGTTTTTATTTTTTTCATGTTATGTGTAGGAGTTCACATTTTCACAGCACTAGTTTTACGGTGAAGGAGAACATCGTGAGGAAACCGACATGTTAGAAGGACCACAATATCCGAAAATATGTGTCATCCACATACACTAATGCCCACACTTGGCCTATACTTCTCTCCTCGAGAGAAAAGACCCCGAATCCCAGTAGTGGTAACGTATAATGAGCTGCTTATGCTATGCTAGGGCAAGCATACTGGGAACTGGGGAGATCTACGCCAAGGATTTACACAAGACATGGAAAAAAATTAAAGGTTCCAGACCACTCTCTTTACAAACAGAGAGTTATGAAAATAAAATATTTTATGTTTAGTATTTTACATATGTAATCAGCGTTGCCGCTGTAACATAATATTCATCATCTGTATTTGACGATCTCGTTGGCGCAATGGTTACCATGCCGGATAATAGAAGCTAATCAGAAGGTTCCAAGTTCGATTTACGACTTGGCCAACATCTTTGTGCTTATCTAAATTTGTTGGCTGTGGGTCTGGGTGTTAAATATGTATCTATATAATATATATATTATACATGTAGTATATCCACCATAGTTGTGATAGCCACCATAACACAAACTAGAAATGGTTCATTATGGGGTTAACCAGCCATGTGTGAAATGAATCCAAATATTTATTTATTTGTAAAATTTAAAACTCTCTACCTATCACGGTTCATGTGATACATCCTGGTGGCAGACAGACAGAAGTCATGTCTCAGTCAGAATAGGTATTGACCGATATAGATAAATAGAATAGATAGAAAATTCTTTATTGGACACATTCATTAAACTAAAAAAAAAAGAAAAAGAAAGAGGTTACAAATTAGTGTGCCGTAAAATTTTGAAAATTCTTTAGCTATCACGGTTCATGTGATACATTCTGGTGATAAACAGACAGTAGCGATGTCTCAGCACAGAATAATAACTTGTACTTCGTACAGAAGCTTCACTTCGCAATGGTTTTCAAAGAAATATGAACTCAATCTGATAAACAATTTGATTTAATTTAGCTCGCGGTCCAGTCGAGCTCGTGATCATTTCGTTACCTACCAATTTCTTTTCAAAGGAATATGGGCCTTAATTCACTATGCTACGGTTCATAATACGTTGTACATGATTATACGTAGTACTAGTTATTATTCCGTGGTATTGAAAGAGCCACATAGATTGGCCCTTTGCGCAGTGGCCGCCGCCCGTAGGTATGTTTTTAACACCTACACGCGGAGTGACACAGGCCTGGTCTCAGTCAGAATAGGTTCCTTTGGTTACCTTGTTTGGTTTCATTGATAGATATCCTTTGGTTAGGGAACCTAGAAGGTGAGAGAGATGTCACGACTCACGTTTGATGGGCGCCTCGAAGGACTTGGCGACCGTGACCATGACGTTGGTGCCGAACACCCAGAAGATGTCGTAGAGGAAGAGGCCGCACAGCAGGATGCAGCCCGTCACCACATTGTTCAGGTGCAGCAGCTCCACGCCGTTGATGGCGAACGCTATCCCGAACAGGTTGTTCGCGATCCAGTGCTGCGGGAGCATTTCACATTCATTACGGGTATCAATACGTAGGAAGATAGGTAAAGTTACACCAGCAAATAGACTAGCTAAAGTACAGAAACAGGCATGTTATAGAAAAATATTAATGTACAACAAGATGCCAGAGTAACAAATCTTAATAGTAGTGTTTTTAAACAGAAAATAAAGAGTTTTTGTGAAAGTAATTCCATTCATAATTTAAGATGAATATGGAGCATGCAGAATAGGTATTCATGTGTAAACAGTAGTATATTAAATTTAATAGATATGAAAAACAAGTGCTAATGTGTGTAGTATTTAATGGGGTAGAATATTTATTTAATGAAATTTGTAAGTTTATTATACAAGTCATGTCGTATAGGGAGGTCAAGGATTTGGCCGAAGACAGAACTACCTGGAAAAAACTCCAAAGACAAGAGCCCAGCTCTTAAATATTGAATGAATGAATATAAGTTTATTTAATTTAATCTAACTAATGTTTTTAAGTATTAAGTAATTATTGTAGTATGACTTGCCTTTAACGTATATTATTTAGGGCTAATGAAGTTCTGTATTTCTCCCGCGTTATGAGGTCTAAGCAACGATGGTGGCGATTCTGGTATACACACGACTAAACCAAACTTAAAGTAGCCCTGTCTTTTTTCATCATTGGTGACTAAAAAAAGACGGCACGACCTGAGCGATGCACAAAACAACTAAAGTCACGTCAAAAATAGAAAATGTGGACTTTTTTAGAACGCACCCAAATACATCAGCTCTAAAACTACCTCCATTTTCCATATTTGACGTGACTTTACTTGTTTTGTCTATAGTTGAGTTCGTGCTGTTTCTTTCTAATTACTAACAACGGAAAGAGACAGGGCAACTTTAGTGTAGTCGTGTGTACGCCAGAACTACTATACACCGTATTTTAGTAGCCATAGCTAGTACTAAAAAAATCTTGTTTAATCACAAAGCCCGTACCTTCTTGAGGAGGTACCAGGCGCCCAGAACGAGCGAGATGCAGAGGCAGATGACGTCGTAGGAGGTGAACTTGTAGTTGATGATGTCCTCGCGCGCGTCGCCCGAGCCCGACGTGAAGTGCACGTGGTACGGCGTGTTCGCCACCGACGCCGGCACCATCAGCGAGATCATCGGGCTGCAACGAAACAACAAGGTTTATTATCATCGAGCTGCGCAGAAACAACAAGGTTTTTATCATCGAGCTGCGCGGAAACAACAAGGTTCTTTATCATCGAGCTGCGCGGAAACAACAAGGTTTTTTATCATTGAGCTGCGCGGAAACAACAAGGTTCTTTATCATCGAGCTGCGCGGAAACAACAAGGTTTTTTATCATTGAGCTGCGCGGAAACAACAAGGTTCTTTATCATCGAGCTGCGCGGAAACAACAAGGTTTTTTATCATTGAGCTGCGCGGAAACAACAAGGTTCTTTATCATCGAGCTGCGCGGATACAACAAGGTTTTTTATCATCGAGCTGCGCGGAAACAACAAGGTTCTTTATCATCGAGCTGCGCGGAAACAACAAGGTTTTTTATCATCGAGCTGCACGGAAACAACAAGGTTTATTATGATCATCGAGCTGCACGGAAACAACAAGGTTTATTATGATCATCGAGCTGCGCGGAAACAACAAGGTTTATTATGACCATCGAGCTGCGAGGAAACAACAAGGTTTATTATGATCATCCAGCTGCGCGGAAACAACAAGGTTTATTATGATCATAGAGCTGCGCGGAAACAACAAGGTTTATTATGATCATCGAGCTGCGCGGAAACAACAAGGTTTATTATGACCATCGAGCTGCGAGGAAACAACAAGGTTTATTATGATCATCCAGCTGCGCGGAAACAACAAGGTTTATTATGACCATCGAGCTGCGAGGAAACAACAAGGTTTATTATGATCATCCAGCTGCGCGGAAACAACAAGGTTTATTATAATCATAGAGCTGCGCGGAAACAACAAGGTTTATTATAATCATAGAGCTGCGCGGAAACAACGAGGTTTATTATGACCATCGAGCTGCGAGGAAACAACAAGGTTTATTATGATCATCCAGCTGCGCGGAAACAACAAGGTTTATTATGATCATAGAGCTGCGCGGAAACAACAAGGTTTATTATGATCATCCAGCTGCGCGGAAACAACAAGGTTTATTATGATCATAGAGCTGCGCGGAAACAACAAGGTTTATTATGATCATAGAGCTGCGCGGAAACAACAAGGTTTATTATGATCATAGAGCTGCGCGGAAACAACAAGGTTTATTATAATCGTAGAGCTGCGCGGAAACAACAAGGTTTTTTATATATTAAAAGCTATTTTAAAGATCACATCTGACAGAAGTGAGTGGAAGAAGAAGATTTGTTGTGCCGACCCCACCTAAGTGGGATAAGGCAAGGAAGAAGAAGAGAAAACAGAAGACAGCTGGTTAACCCCATGCAGGGGCTCCCTCCAGAGGCTCCCATATCACGAACGTGATTTTTGCATTATGTTTACGATCTTAGGTAATAATAATTGCGATTACTGGGCGCTTGATACATATATATTATATCTTCTAATAATTATATAAAATTTTCAGGTCACAATGTTAGTTACCGTACGCCTCAGAAACGGCTTGACCGATTTTTACCAAATTTTATATGCGTATTCAGTAGATCTGAGAATCGGCTACTATCTACTGTAGTTAAGGCAAAACAACGTTTGCCGGGTCAGCTAGTTATATATATATTTTCACAAAATATATAGTTAAATATTCTCATTAAAAAAAAAACTACTGAATGGGGCAACCCAAACAACAAATTATATTTTTTTTAGATATTGGCACAGAACCCTTCGTGTGCGAGCTCGACTCGCATTTGGCCAATTATATACGGCAAAATATTTTTCGGGAGGTTCATTAATCTTAAAACAAGAGTTTGTCTAATCTAAAACCGGTTTCAAAAATATTTGCGTTCATTTCTATTCTACTAACTCTGTAAAGAATTCACTAAAGCACTGAGCTTGAAATCACGTCAAGTATTCTTTTTTTTATACTAGGACACATTTAGCACACGGCTGGTTAACCTGAACCATTTCTAGCTCGTATTATGGTTGCTAACACAACTGATATACTACATATACATACATATTATTTATATAAATACATATTTAACACCCAGACCCACAGTCAACAAATTTAGTTAAGCACAAAGATGTTGACCGTGCCGGGAATCGAACCCGGAACCTTCTGATTAGCAGTCCGGCATGGTAACCTTTACGCTAACGAGATCGTCGATTATTATTCGCTTAACATTCATGATTTACTCCTTATATTACAATTAAGTTTTCCTCAACCGCAAGGTCAGTCGCCACAGCACTCACATAATATAATAGGTATGTAACTAATTTGAATTTACATTTTTTTTTTGTAAATAAGTTCAACACTTCCGCAACGGTTGGTACGAAAAGAAAATTTTAGAAACAACACTGTCTCGGCTACTGAAAAGATTTCACGGTATAATTATTTACGTTCCATTTACAGATATATGGCATAGTTGACGACCCTGTTGGCGTAATGGTTCACGGCACAGCCAACATCTTTGTGATGAGCTAAATTGTTGTCGGTCAGTCTGGGTATTCAATATTTTATGTATCGATATAAAGAATTTATCAGTTGTATATCAGTTGTGTTAGCAACCATAATAAAAAGTAGAAATAGACTAGTATGGGGCTCACCAGCCGCGTGTGAAATGTTTCCTAATTTTTTATGCAAATATACACTTAAGGATATGATACATTGTTACGATGTTACCATACAAAACAATGTAGTTATCCACAAATAAACTTATCGATACAGTTATGTAGATATATTTTACTATTAGGTACTAATTGTTGTAATGTTTATTTATAAATTTGTCACAAATATGATGAATAAATTATAGTTTTTTACATGTTTAGCTGTATAAATGTTTATGATTTTAATTTGGTATTTGTAAAGCATTTGTCTGACCTTGTCTAGACCACTTTTTTATAACCTGTCGCCAAGCACCTAACAGCATGTTCCGGCAGTCTCTTTGAGAGCCAGTTATTCCAGACTGGCTAGAGAGGCATGCTCCATATCCATCATAATACTGAATAACGCTAACATGCGATGCTGGTTAATAAGTGAAACTAAAATGATTTGACGCGATCATCGAGGTTAAGCAACGTACGATGCGGACAGCATTCGGATGCATGACCATGCACCAAAACTATCTTTTAAAAAGTAGAATTTTCATATGAGCGTTACCGTGGGTCGGATGACTCGTTAAATTGTAGCTATCGACTGTTAGTATTATAACAAGCTGTCGTTAAGCCAAGTCAGAGGCCTCCGGCTCCAAAACTCAACTACTAGCAACTACTAGTTCAAACGAAGAAAAAGAAGATAAGTTTTTGTTCTTCCTTGCCTTATCCCACTTAGGTGGGGTCAGCAAGCAAATTTTCTTCTTCCATGCTCTTCTATCAGACGTCTTCTCCACACTCACTCCTTTCTCTCTCATGTCCTCATTCACACATTCCATGCATGTTAGGTCTCTTCTCTCCTTCCATAACATGCATCTTCTCTCTACGCATCACATGCCCATACCACGCCAACCCTTCACGGTTGGCATGTGATGCAATCTTTATTTTCTCACTCACTCGGGCTACTTTCAGACTTCGATGAATATATGTATAAGAAAACTAACAGATCTCAGATAAAATAATCTTAGTTGCAAAGAGAAACAAAATATAGCCAGTTACTCAGAGATAATGTAGCTTCCCAACGGTGAAGGATTTTTTCAAATCGGTGCTGTAGTTTCGGAGCCTAATTGCGTCAAACAAACAAACAAATATATAAACGACTTATTTTTTATTTATTTAAACAAATTTCTATCATACTTGGTGCAGAGGATGGCCATTGCTTTTCAGCGTGGAAACGCAGCCAGTGTTATGGGCACCTTTGCACCAGGTACGGTCATGGGCGGGTTTTCCTAACATTAAATGATTTTAATTAATACATTTTAAACAAACAAAAAATCAAACTTTTCTTCTTTATAATATTGGTATAGAAGATAAGTTAAAAATCAAAAATGTGTGTCTAACCTGAGCAGATGGCTGAGGGCGAGCACCCCGAGGAAGAAGAAGTACCCGGTGAGCAGCAGGTTGATGTACTCCTTCGAGAAGAACTGGAAGAACACATAGAGACCGAAGAGCGCACACGACGCGATCACAGGGAACATCAGCGCGTCCCGGTTAGACATCGTCTCCGTGCGCTCGCCTGCATCCTGCACACCAATTACATCAAGATTATAAATAAAAGCTTAAAATTTTCACAGAACATATGCAGTGTAAACATGTAACATAACTCGATTTAACGACAGACTTTCTAAAGCGTTGAAATCAATTGGCTTTAGTTGGTTTAGCTTGTATTCCATACAATGTTACATTCCCTCCATTTAACGATCACTCTCTCAAAATGCCCAGGTCTTTCAGTTTCTTTATATAGAGTTATATAGCGTATAGAGTTTACACTGTATATTTTTTTAAAATGAATAGGTTTACATTTAACAGCAGCTAGCCTGACGTTAAGCTTGAATGTGGTTGATGGTATGACGTATCACGCTTGCCTAGAATGAACCTATTTACTCTAGAATTGATGATACCTAAATTGTATTGTATAATAAATAATTAAATAAAATAAATATCTAAGGGGATCTATCCTACAACAAAGGTAATTTTTAAGCAATTATTTACATAATCATTTAACGACATTTGGTAGACTCCTAAACATTCAAAGAATATTTAAATATGTGTGTACTTGAAAAATAAAAGATAATTAATTACAGTAATAAAACATAAAGATTAATAGTATTACATAAAGTTCAAACAAAATTGAAATAAAATAATTATTTAAGGGGGCCTCCAATACAATAAAGGCGATTTTTCTCCAATTTTAAAGATAATCACGAAACACTTCATGCATGAGCCTGACTCCCACTAATTATTTAGTTTTTTACACTACACAGCAGTTGGACTGATACAAAATAGTTAAACCAAAAAAACATGTTTATTGTATGTGGACCCCTCTTAATATTTTTACTTCTAGTATTTGTTGTTATAGCGGCACGGGAAATACATAATTATCTTGTGAAAGTTTCAGCTTTCTAGCTATTACGGTTTCTGAGATACAGCCTGGAGACAGACAGATAGACAGACAGACAGAAGAGGCTTAGTAATAGGGTTCCATTTTTACCTTTTAGGTATGGAACCCTAAAAAATAAACACACTTTGCTTATACCAATTCAAAATTAAAAATCATTATTAAGACAGGACAATGTCTGCCGCATCAGCTGGTTGTATATAAACCAATTTAACAGACATTATTCTGACAAAATGATTTGGCTAAGAATTACATTTACAGTTTTCCTTGCAATTAATTTGTATTATTTCCTGGACCAAAACTATTCCTGGACTTCTTCAAATATTTCTATAGCAAAATTATCTCTAATGGGTTCTAATGTTTGAGTGATATCTAATAGTACAAATACATCTTAACAAGCAAATGTTAATGATATTATTAATACAACTAAAAACTTTATAAAGTGCTTCTGTTCCTGTATGCATTTTCAAGAATAGCCTGCCTGAACCTTAAATGAAGGCATATGGTTTTATATTAGTAGTACCTGTAGCTCAGCTAAGGTGATCTGACATGATAATCAAAGTTAAGCAATGGTCAATGCAGACAATCTTTGGATGGGTGACCGATAAGACTCATTTTAAAAGTGTCATTGTCTAGTGGGTTCTACCTTGGCTCAGATGGCATGTTAAATTGTAGATTCTGCCTGTTAGTCTTAGTACAAGAAGGCCTTAAGCCAAGTCAAAGACCTTCGGGTGGCTTGAAAACTCTCTAAATTTGGCTTTGCCACTTAGGTCATACAAAATAAATTTTGTATTTGACTATAAAATAAAAATTTATGTTAACTAGACTGTTTAGACAATTAAGATAAACATTTTTGGGGACCTTCGGTGAAGCGCTTTTTATTTACCAATTAATTAATAATGCAATAAATTGTTTTGATTTAATATAAATATAATCTTATTGGACGTAATTTTATATAATATTGCCATAATTATATTATTTATTATAATAATATTAAGATGTACATTAATTATATGTTGTGCAACTTTATCAATAGCAATTCTAATGAATTTATAAATAAGTTATTCAATATCTTGTGACTTAGAATATGCTGACCCAGTTGGAACTTAAATTATTACATAATTATTTAGTTCTATTGTAAATGTGGTCAATTACATTTAGCAAACTGACATATTGGCTAATAATTAGTAGGTATAATTAAAGTGTCATGAACTTTGGGTCACTGGGATTTTAATCATCTGCAAAATTATCTTATCACCAACTACCTAATGGGGAAATATATTGGAATTACCCTTATAAGTATACTAGCTGACCCGGCAAACGTTGTTTTGCCTTAATAATTATTTCTGAATATACAGTAGCCGATTCTCAAACCTACTGAATACGCATATAAAATTTGGAAAAAATCGGTCAAACCGTTTCGGAGAAGTACGGTAACAAACACTGTGACAAGGAAATTTTATATATAAGATTATGAGTTTAGTAAAAGGAGCTGCCTGTTTTATCTATAGTATTTTAGCATCAAAAATTCATAAAATTATAGGAAAATTAATTGTATGATATATTATGCACCTTTACTTCAATTATTTTCATAAACATATTGACATGTCAAATGCTATAATTTAGTTAAATTTTGTAGAAAAATATATGCCTTTGTAACTTGAGTATATATGTTATCTAGATGCAAATAAAAAAACATATTTTCAATGTACTTAAGTACTTTACACTTTACTTTATTTATATCATTTTGATTACAGTAATACCCCGACTTACGCTACCTCGACTTACGCGAATTCGGAGTTACGCGATTTAATTTTCTCGTCTATTTTAACGTTTTTTGTTTGAAAGCCGCGCACTTCAGATTGTGTTTATACATTTTATTAATATAGTTTGTCATATTATCTAGAATTAAATTAAAATTTATTTCCTAAATTATTGTTTTATATTTCCTATAATATACTTATGTATGACTTTATAGGTATGTATATGCAAAATTGTACCCCGACTTACGCGGATAGCGCTCGGTCCCACCTTTCGCGTAAGTTCGGGGTATTACTGTATTGTCTGTCAATAAATTATAGATATGCAAAGATTAGAAAATGAAATAATTTTAATCAGCAGATCATCTCACGCCATGATTATAATCAGTAATTATAATATTACTGTTATATATACCCAGCAGTTTAGATTGTTCGTATTTATCTACAACCTGATGACTACGGAGACAACGGTGTTATTTTCTCAGGAATTATTGCTGCGACAAGATAATTAAAGCGTAATTAGTTGACTTTAATGGATTATTATGCGAACATCAACAGTGAGCCGCGACAATATGCCACGAAGGCCTAACGTGCCACCTTCCTATTGGCGCCAGGATTTTAATGAGAACATGTGTGAAAATAACATAGCCGGTGAACATAATTAAAGAAGTACTCACCTTTTGCTCTTTCAGATACTTCACAGACCTAAAAGACCCGAAAAATATGGGTAAAATAGCCATTATAACTAAACTTAGGTAGGCAATAGCGATTCCCTCAATGCTGTTGACGGGCTTGTCCGTTGCATTTTTTACAGTTTCTATCACAGCTTCTTCTAAGTTTATAGGAATTTCTGTAGCTGTATCTGCCATTTCGAAGAATTATTCACTAAAATACGTAGCAAAATCCTTCTAGCCTGATCCTCTCACAATATGACAAGAAATTGACAAGTGTACAGTTTGGTTTGTAATGTTGGTAGTACTTAAAAAGGTATTAGTGATTGTAGCCAAAACCAGTATTTTCCGAAAAATTAAAGAAATATTTAAGTTTTTAACGAGTCTAGAGCTCTAAAACTATACTCGAAATCTATTCAAAAAAACTATACATAAAAGAATGTAACTCAAAGTAAAAAATCCTAATAATTTATTGATATAATATTACTACTCTTCCAGAATAAAAAGTATATAGCTGTTGCATATTTTATGGTTGGCTGTATTTTCTTGTCGATCAAATCTACCAAGTGTCAATGTCAGTATACCAGTTGGTCGTCCTAAGGTACTGAGCCACTTTCGCCTTCATGTAATATTTTTATTTTTTATTAAATCTTGCGGCTATGTCCTCTAAAACTTCAAGTTTCACTTGATCCACTACAGTTTTCAATAACAATGGAAGTTCCAGGGGGTTCCGAGGAGGGGTTTGTCCGCGAGTGGACCCCGTGCTCTCATGTTTTGAATTTGATTCCTCTGCGAATACAGACTGGATTGTTTTCTACCGAGTTATGCCTGACTTGTGTGGACGCTGTGAGCGAATACATTGCGCTGGGAACTAACGTGGGTCTGGTGTACTGGTATGACAGAAAGAAAGGCAATATCCAGAGGCTAAGATGCGAGGTGAGTCAAAATACAGGACGCGGGTTTTTCCCCAGGTCTCGTTATATATTCATCTAACGAAACCTCAAGAACATTTTGATTCAATGGAAAGTATGTTGAAATTAGAATGTGCCATATGCTGCAAATCAACCAAAGTAATTTTGTTGCATTATAATGTTATAAACAAAGTAGGACATAACACAATGTTTTTCCGAATATTAGATTTTTTTTTATGAATTGAATAAAATGATATTACATTATCAACTTTACAAATCTATATATAGTATATAGTCTTATACTTAATCTCCATGTCACAGTATATGTACTATATTATATATTATACTAGTATATATACCTAATTATACAATGTATCATATTATTTTATACACTTCATTTTACCACCATACAAGTAACCAACCAAATTATGTAAGAAGTAGCCCATACAATAGCTCTGTACATTCCATTGGCTATGCATATAGGTAGTATGAAGGTGGGTGTGTATAGTGTTGTAGTTTCTTTGACCTTGTAATACATTGCTTTGTACTTGAACCAATGCTTATGTCTGCTTCTCACAGATTGGAGTTACCTAGTAAGTTAACTTGGGTTTATGCCCAATCCGACTTTTGCATATACCTATGTATAAGATTAGATAGTATAATTTGAGTATAGTCTTATCAGTCAACATAGTCTTCCTAGAATAAGCCTTTCTCTAGATAAAAGAATAAAATAAAAAAAATACTTTTGCATATAAATTTGTATAAAAATGAAATAGAATAAAACCTTCTTTAATTTTTAATTTACTTTTAACTATAATGTTAATTTATTTGTTTATTTCACAAATCTAGTAATAAGTGTTCATACTTGTGGTTTAACATTCTTTTTTATACTGTATGATAAGTGGCCAAGCTCTGGTGTTAAGACTTTCTAAGGCAACCAGGTTTGTGGTTCAAGACAATGTCTAATCTAGGTTGAGTTTAAAAATACAATAAAAAAAAATACAAAAATATTTTATTTACATATGATTATTTTATTCAAGCATATAAGTATTTAAATTCTTTGGATAAAATGGTATATTGCAATTAATGAATTAATCTGGGTGTAAAATATGTATCAATACAAAGTACGAGTAACTAATATGTTAGCAACCACAAAAAAAAAGAGCAAGTACCTACTATCTATATAAAATTATAACTAAACATAATTGCTGTCATAAACAAGACATTTCTGCATATACATAATTTCACATCTGATAAGAGCTTGGTGATAAGCAAGCTAAATGTAAACAAAAGTCAACACTGATTTACTTTGAGGAAAAAATTGTGCTGTGTAATTATGGTTAAAAAAAAGGGTGGATCAGTGGTACAAATGTCTGCTTTTCAATCAGACAGCCCCTGGTTCGATCCCAGCCCTACACCAATGTTTTGTTTTTCAAGTTATGTGTGGATTTGCACTCATATGGTGAAGGAAAACATTGTGAAGAAACCAACACTGTTCTGTTCACTTACATAATCTAATTATATAAGTGTGACATAATAATAATAATGTATAATTAGCCCAGATCAGCGTGTGCTGACTGCAAGCAATCAGCACTATCACACTTACATAATTCAATTTTGTAAGTGTGACATAATAATAATAATGTATAATTCAATTATAGTATAAGTGTTTTGTCGTTTTTCTATGCGAAAATGTTATTCATTTACTATTTATTCCGCAGGCATCAAACTCCCCCATAACCTATGTCAAGATAGTAAGCACAGTGGACTATATGGTGGGAGCGGGGAATGCGGCCGGCCAGGTCACAGTCTTCCAGATACCCAAGGAACATCCTGAGAACATCCCCGACAACTTCAAACCTAAGACAGAGCCTAAAGTGGAGAGGTAAGACATTTGACAGCCAGATATTCCAGACTAGTCATGTTCCACCTGAGGCTAGAGTGTCACTGACTAGTGTGGTTAACTGTATTGCTAATTAAATGCCTAGCTGTACTGAAGAAGAAAGACAGAAAGAAAGAAAGAATCATTTATTTTGTGACACAAACAACTAATACAAAAGAAACATAAAAGAAAACATTGGCACATAAACAAAGAAACTGTGTCAAAATAATCGGCCAAGTGAGAGTTGGGCTCGCGCATAAAGGGTTCTGCATCATTATCTATAAAAAAATAATAAAAATGCAGTTTGTTGTGTATCTTCTTCTTCATACGAGCAAAGTGGCCAAGCTCTGGTATTGAGAGTTTTCAAGCAGCCTGAAGTTTGTTGTATGGGAGTATCATATGTATTTATTGCTTACTTAGCTAGGATTTAGAATATTTTAGTCTGCTAAGAGGCACCATTAGACTGAAGAAATGCCAAAAACTTGTACTTAACACTTCCACATTTGTAGTATGGACGGCCAAACTGTGGAACTCCTTGCCAGAATCCCTGTTCCCATTGAACTACCTTACTGTCTTCAAAGCGAAAGTGAGCCAGTATCTTCTAGGCAAGCGCGCCCCATCCACAATGTCACTTAACATCTGGTGAGTTGTGGTCAAGCGCAAGCCTATCATGCATCATAACAGATATTGCATTTTTTTAACAATATCAGTTTACTGCGAGCACATTGATCACTGATTAAGGGTATTTATGAGACCCATTTCTTAATGAATGTATTTTGTATCAGGTACACAATAGGTGAACTGCACAAGAGTCGTATCACAGCGATAGAATGGTCCAAGAACGGCATGCGGCTCTTCTCCGGGGACCAGGATGGAGTTATCATCATGACAGAGATCGACTTCTATATGGTGAGCCTTTTTTTTACACATTTGACACACGGTTGGTTAGCCCTATACTTTAACAATTTCTAGTTTGTATTATGGTTGATAACACAACTGATATACTACATATAGTATGTACATACATAAATACTTTATATAGACTACATATATACATACTTTATACATACATAAATACTTTATACACATTTAACACCCAGACCGACAGCTAACAAATTTAGTTAATCACAAAGGCTGTGCCGGAATCGAACCGGGACCCTCTAGTTTGCAGTCCGGCATGGTAAACATTACGCTAACGAGGTCGTCGAGCATAAGCAAACTATGTCCCACTGTTGGGACTCAGGTTTTCTCTCACGCGGAGATAGATTTATGAAGACTCGATATAGATTTAATTAAATTTTATTCTACATACAGTTTTCTATTTACTTTCTAATGTTAATGACTTGTTAGTCGTATATGCGACGAAACGTTGTAAGGCTCATAAATTATTTATCATTATAGCCTATATCTGGGCCATAATTCATCACGCTGACCAAATACGAATTGGCGGATGACACACGTCTTCGGCTATTGTGGTCCTCAAAAATGTCGGTTGCCTCACGATGTTTTCCTTCACCGTAAATTAAAGACAACTCACAAATAGGGAAGTTTACCGCAGCCCCATTTACTAGTCGATATGAGTTTGTATGTGCGAGTGTTACTCTTTGAACAGTAATTTTCCCTAAGACTGTATGTAAATACGGACCTAAATGACATTAACTACGGCTCATTAGCCGGTTACTCGCATTATGATAAGAAAACGAGTTGAATATAAAATACGCGTTACTCAGTTATCAGAGAATTACAAACATAGACTCTGTTCACTTAAATAATGGAATAATGGTATACTAGTCAGTTGGTTTTAATTTAATTCTTTAATGTACACAGTATATTGTGGTATAAATGTTTAGTGTTGTTGATTGCCGCTGTTGAGAACAGCCGATGCGGTCATTCTAGGGATGTCCGCATCGCATTCTTGGAAAGGGTGACCAAAATAAATCTGTCTTTAAAAAAGTGGCATTTTCATCTGGACGGTACCGTAGGTCGAATGACACGTTAAATTGTAGGTCCCAGCTGTTAGTCTTAGCAAGAGCAGTCGTTACTTCGGGCGGCTTGAAAACCGATTTCCACAAGTGAAGTTTGTAGCACACAAAAATCGGGGAAAATGACAATTTTGTGGTTCTTAAATAACTATTAATTAAAAATGACATCTTAAAAATAGTGTCAACATGATGCTGATGAATTACGGTAGCCTAAACTACGAGTATGTTTATAAAAAATACTGCACCATGATATATTAGTTTATTTATATATTTATCTGTGTATATACTTTAAATATATATATTTATTATGATTATATATTTTTATATTATAGTTATATAATTTAATGTTATTTTAAGTATTTATATTCTTTATTGTGCAACCCCTCTTTTTCTCGTCCTTTCCATCCAAAGGTTGCCTGGAAGAGATCGCTGTTAGCGATAAGGCCGCCGTTTGTGGCATACTTTTGTGTTGTCGTGTTGAGTGGTCCGTTGTGAGTGTTCCAGCACCTGTGCAAGTCGTCGGAGATAGTGCGCGAGACGCACCGCATCGTGCAGCTGAGCGCGCACGGCGGGGAGCTGCTCGTGTCCAGCGAGTACCGCGCCATCGCGTGCTCGCGCCGCCACGCGCGCTGGCACGTCGCGCAGCTCGGCAAGAAGGAGAGGAAGAGGTAAAAGTAAAAGTAAAGTAAAGTAAAAAAGCCTTTTATTCAACTACAACATATTTACATGTACACATATTAAACTCTTGTCAATTATCAAAATTAATTTTATTATAACTACTCATTAAATTGATTATTAAAATTAAATGTCACATTTTCGATTTATTTGTCAATAGCTATAATAGTGCGATTTCTCTTGTCAGTTAAACTATCGGTTTATGTAGCTGTCGCCTCCTTGGCGTAGGCCTCCCCCAGTTTATGCCATAATTTCCTATTTCTCGCCATTCTAGAATGGAGAGGAAGAGGTATACCTACAAAAAAGAAATAGGACACATATCACACACGGCTAGTTAGCAGGGGCTAAACCATTATAAAAAGTGTAAACTATATAACGACACTTCATGTACTATTGTAATGATATTGATGGCAATTCAGCGGCACACACGACTTAACTAAATTTAAAGAAGCCCCCGTCTCTTTTCATCTTAGGTGGCCAGAAAGAGACGGCACGCTGTGCACCATAGTCAAACCAACTAAAATCACGTCAAATGTAGAAAATATAGGCCACTTTAGACCGCACTCATTTTTGTATCACCTCTAAAACTGCCTGCACATTCCATATTTGACGTGATTTTAGTTGTTTTGTCTGTGGTTCAGAGCGTGCTGTCTCTTTCCGGCCACCTAAGATGAAAAGAGACGGGGCTTCTTTGAATTTAGTTTAGTCGTGTGTGCCGCTTAATCGCCACCATTATATTATTAGAATTAGAATTGAAAATTGACATTGATACATATCATATACTTTTGTAATGATATTATATTATTTGACTTGTTATCAATAAATTATTTGTATTTGAAGAGACTGTGCATTTTATGGCGTTATAGAAAGTGGTCATTGTATGGAATACAAGCTTAATTAACTCTTTAGTTGATCCAATTGATTTCGACGTTACACTGTACTTTGTTCTGGATATGTTTATTAATAAATGTATGTGGTTTGCCGACAGTCTGTGCGAGCTAGGCGCCGTGTTCCAGTACTCGTACGCGAGCGGCGGCGCGGCGCGGATCTACTGCGCGCGGCCCGGCCTGCGGCTGTGGCGCGCCGACCTCAACGGGGAGGTGCTGCAGACACTACTCTTCAAGGTACGCACTTACCACTTACTTACTGCTCCGGCACGAAAACCCCAAACTGGGTGTTGGCCTCCGACAACAGACGGCGCCACTCGTCACGGTGTTGCGCCATTCCTCTCCAGTCAGCCACTTAAAGCTCGCCAAGGTCCCTTCGACGGCGTCACTCCAGCGGTACCGAGGGCGGCCAACAGGTCGGCGTCCCTCCGGCTTCCCTAGGTAACTCTTCCCTAGGTAAGGTATTTTTTTTTGTATTTTTGAAGAGACTCTTCATGGTACACACTTATTATTTGTTGTTATTATAACATCAGTTGTTGTTATTATAACATCACTTGTTGTTAATATAACATCACTTGTTGTTATTATAACATCATTTGTAGTTAATATAACGTCACTTGTTGTTATCATAACATCACTTGTTGTTATTATAATGTCACTTGTTGGTATTATAACGTTACTTGTTGTTATAATAACATCAGGGATCAGAATACTAGATAAACCATTTATTGATAACTAACAGCCAGTCCTGGCTTCGCATAAAATAATCTGAGTAGCAAAATATTGCCTCGGCCTTATTTACTCGGAGATAATGTAGCTTCCCAACGGTGAAAGCATTTTTCAAATCGGTCCAGTAGTTTCGAATAAAATTTGCGTCAAACAAATAATCAAACTTTTACTCTTTATACTAATGGTATACACTAGTTGCGCCCCACGGTGTTACCCGCGTTATCCCGGGACATAAAAGAAGTTAATCCGGGATAAAAAATAGCCTATATGTTAATCCGAGGTTTGGGTTACAACTAGATCTTCTAAATCGGTCTAGCCGTTGCAGCGTGAAGGAGTTTTGAAATTGTATGCGCATCCCACGGAACCAGTAATGTTTTTGGGATAAAAAGGAGCCTATGTGTAAATCCAAGGTCAATCCTATCTTCACACCAAATTTAGTTAAAATCGGTTTAGCCGTTTGAGTGTGAAGAAGTAACACTCACACAAACTTTCACATATATTTTATAAGTAGGATATAATTTATTATACATCAAAAATTTATGAATAGGTGTCAATATGTAATACAATCAATATGTAATAGATATAAATATTAATACATAATGAAGTAATATAATATTGTACTGTAATTACATGTTACGACAAAAATGATTTCAATATTTTTTTCTAACAAGACTGTTTGACCTACAATAAATAACAGTGATAAATAACGTTACAAAATTGACTACTTGTTTACATATATTGAAATAAACAGTTGACCTATGTACCTCTACGTCCAGGACGCGATATCAAACCCGCTGACAGTGGCGGAGCTGCTGAACCCGGCAGCCGCGAGGCACAGCCACAGCAGCCAGCAGTACAACCTGGGCCCGCTGCACGTGTTCCGCGACAACTTCCTCGTGTCGCACAACGAGCACTTCCTCTACATCCTCGACCCGCGCTCGCTGCAGGCCGTGGCCGTCGTCGACCAGCTCAGAAGGTAACTCACTTCACTCTATATGGAAACACTGTAGGTACACCCACAGCAGCCAACAGTGCTGTTACATGACTGTATGTGTGTACACAGTAGATACAGACACAGTAGCCAACAGATTTGATACTTGGCTGTATGTACGCAGTATATAGTCACAGTATCTATGAGCTTTATTATATGATTGTGTATATGTATACAATAGATATAACCAACAGTACTGTTACTTGACTTTATGTGTATACAGTATATACAGCCACTGAAGTCAACAGATTTGATACTTGACTGTATGTGTACATAGTAGATACAACCTCAGTATCGACTCTCTGTTACTTGACTGTATATATACAATAGATACAGCCACAGCAGTCAACATAACTGTATGTATACACAGTAGATACAGCAATAGCACCCAACAGTACTGCCAAATCACAAAAACTTTCTTTATAATATTATAAGAAATATTTGTTTCGTTATTTCGAGAATGTTGGCTCAATAATTGTTTCCCTGGTCCACAGGATATTATCAGTGTCGGTGAACAAAGACGAGATCTTCGTCCTGGAGGGTCCCCGGTCACTGGTGCGGCTCGCGCATGCGCCCGAGCCCGCCGCGCTCGCCTCGCCTCTACTGCGTAAGAACATTTAGATATACACTAGAGTACTACACGGATAGTAGACCAATGGCACGCGACGCAGTTTTTTTTTTGACGGTGTTTTTTTGAGCTGGTCAGTCTCTGGATCGGTGTCCTTATTGGAAACAAATTCGAAACGGTCCCTTAATATAATCATTGTAAACTGTTCACGTAAGGCATCTTAATATTTTCGCGTAGAAAACGGTCACACTTACTAATTAAAAGTTGGAATGAGTCCAACAGTTTCGGTGCTTTCCGAGCACCATCTTCAGGGGCGAGTGTTACACGGACCGCCGCCGACGAGATTCACGCGTGCACATAATGCCTTTATATAATGCCTAAATTATGACATAATTATACTTGATAAATTTCAATGTATAAATACAGATAGGCGCTGCGTCTTTATTACATACAATGACATATGACAATGTTTTTCTTTTTTTTTACAAAAGAAGAACTCGTTGTTTACATAATGATGAGTAGTGATAACTAAACCGTAGCTAACCATGATCATATTAGGCCCGTGTTTGATATACCGAGGAGACGATGCGTATGGTTGTCCCAGGGCATCGCTCGCGCCGTAGAGGGGGGCGCCGCCCCCTTTGTGGTAGGTCCGCTCGGACTGCGGACAGCGGCCTGGGCGGGGAGAGCAGCGGTATTGCGCGAAGCAGTTCTGCATCCCTGCCCCCGTCATGAGATGGGACACCGTGAGGTTGTAGTCGGTAGTGACGGCTCCTCTGGCCTTCGAGCCCGACATACCGCGCCCGCCTCCTCCAGGCTTGTGGCGGGAGATGCGTAAATGTATGTCTTGAGATAAATAAAAAGACCCATTTACGATCAGGCATAAACCGTCCGAATCGAAATCACGTCAAATTTGGATAAAATAGGTGTTTTTAGACACGAATTGCTTTTTATTTACTGATCTATTATTCCATTGGTAGTTTGTTTTTTTTTTAAATAGACGTTGGCTTAGTCCTAACCATTGAACATACCGTTGCCGTAGATCGAAACATTACCAAGTCGAATGTAAGTGTTGTATGACATGAGCGTTTATTTTTTTTAAATTAATAAATAGAGACAGTTTGTGAATCGTATTTTTTAATCGCAGTATTTTGAATTAATGTGATAGAATGAGGTATCTTTGCAACTAAAAATGGAAAAGTAATAATGATAAGAAATCACTAACTTGACTTGATAAGTTTTCGCTTTAAGGCCCAACACATTTTCTTTATGTATTTACTTTGTTTTTATAATTTATGTATTATGTTTGAAGTGTTTTCGCTTGAGACGTTACAGGGTGTTGTAGGTTGTAAGCTCATTTGTTAAACCCCTATTGGGTGCACAGGAGCTAAATAGGTGCTAGATAGATGTATTTATGTACTTACTATGTTTTAGTTTCTTTTTTGTTTTAGAATACCCATAGACTACTTTAATATTGTTTAATGCGTTTAAATAAAAATTGTAACACTGGTCTACAAAATAAAAATAAAAAAATTTTGTTCCCTGGATATAAATATCATCGCATTTTTTTACGTTTTCCATTGCCCAGGTTGCAGATATATTCATGATTGTTCTCAATGTGCTCTTATTTTCATGATTTTTGCACATCTTATACTTGAACAATTAACGGTTTGATAAAAATAAATTTTCCAATCCAACCATTTTCGAAAACAAAAAAAAATGCATGTTTTACTTGGGTAAAACATGCATTTTTCACTCTATAATATAATTTTGGAATCATTATCATATCTAAGGCAACAAAACTACTGTAGACCAGTGTTATTTTAGTTTACAATCGAGTGATAGATCATTCAGACATACTAAATAAATATTACATTAGCGATTGTAATAGCTAATGTCCGTCTGCATTAAGTACAGTATTTTAATTATTTACAATTTTTAATAAAATACAGAATATTCTAAACGCATAAAAGCAATAGCACGCATACAATTTCTCGTAGTGCCATTCCACTTTTTATTTTTATGAACTTACCTGCTCTATGGGACCATATTTTACTAGAATAGGATCTGATCAAAGGCGGTTACTTAACCTCCTTTGAATCTCTCATAGCAAGAGACCAAGAAGGTTTTCATTAAACTTTATGCATCTCATTTTGAGATTATATTAACAACTTTTTTTAGGATAGAATCAGCGAACTAGAATAAACGGAAAAGTAACTCCATACAATTACCGCTTAGAGTTTGGATCCATCTACGCACACAATTATACTGCTATCCCAACGAAACACACACACACAAAGTTCGCACGCGATTGGTCTCATCAAGGTCACGCCACCGACTATCTGACGCGGGCGCGCGGATAGCTATTTTGCCTCGCCCGCTGCGGTATTTTACACGCGTAAAATACCGCGGTGGAGTGGAACCATTTTATCGGCCAAGTTACTTTTCTATTTATTCTAGTCCGCTGGATAGAATAGGGAAAGATTAGTCAGTTGTTTGGTCGAAGTGCCTAAAACTAAACCAAATTAGGACCAATGTATTAACATAGGGGTATGAGCTTATTTTTTAATTTACTTAAATCTACTTAATTTTTAGCTTTAATATATATTTTTTTAAGTTAATTGTTTTGCTAGTTTTTATTTTGTAACCTAATTTTCTTCCTAAACTTAATTTGTGTACTTAAAATTGGACATTCCATATTATTTGTATTAATATCAGCAAAATTCCAAATTATTCGTTTTAGCTTTTTGACTGTAGAATATTTTGACTGTGCTTAATGGTACTTGTTTTTAGTGGTATTTTTACAACGATACACTTTCCTGCAAAATTATTGGCAAGTTATAGAAACGGACATCACCATAATTGATTAAAGGTATAACTCGAAACAAATAAAGAAAACGTTTGAAAGATCGTTGTCTCGCTCGCACGCATTAAGTTACGCAAGCGAGAGGACATGATTTTTTTCTCTTAATTGACTCGAGTCATAATATCGTCTGCTTACTGGTAAAACTTGGTAAATGCACTGTTTTATCAACAATGACTTAACAATGCAGATAAATGTAATATAATAAAAATTAGATTAGATTATTTTATAAATGTAATTTTTGACGCTCCTTCTACTGTTAATATGCGATAAGTGATAGTTGTTTAGTGGCAAATTCCGAAATTAAAAGTGGTATAATTGCAGAATATTTTTTAAACTCTACTGAGAAAACGACGTAAATTCAAGGGAACTCCGTTCAATTAAATATGCATTTACCATTTTTTACCAGTAAAAAGACGTTATAGTAACCACACTACTTTACTTTCGTAAATCTGATAGCCAAAGTTCTAGCAGTGCATGAGATATTGTTATACATTTTAGCTGATATAAGATAATCAATTTTGCAAGTGAGTGTATTTTTTTTTATCTGCATGTTTGTTTGTGTTTGTACCAGCAAGGCCATTGTACTTATATGAATATACGTTTTGACGATTATTTTTGCATTTTTATTTTGTTTTTTATTTCACACCCCATGCTCTTCACATCGTATATTTATATAGAGCAATGGCTCTGTTTAAATTAATTAGTTATTAATTAAGGAAATCAGGTTTAATATACTAAGGAATCAGGATCTATTATTTTTTCCATTAATTGTATTAGAACGAGCGAAGCGGCTCAGCAACGACTGGCCATTTTTCATTATTTTTACTGTATGTTAGGTAAGCGTGATTCATCGTAGACCACAGCTCAGCTTAACATTGGGCAAGTTTTGGTCAAAAACGAATCTATAACACTTAAAAAAAGTATGCATGGATGTTTGTTTGTATATTGATAGATCGCGATTTTGACCAATCTTAGTATTCATCTTTTCATGACGGATTAAAATTACAGTGTAAACTCCATGTAGCGTTACTCGATTTAACGACAAACTCTCTAAAGCGTCGAAATCAATTGGCTTTAGTTGGTTTAGCTTTGTATTCCATACAATGATACATTTTCTCCGTTTAAGGACCACTCTCTATAACGCCATAAAATTGTATCTTTATGAATATTTACAAAAGTAAATCATCAGTAATAGCATTTATCAACCTACTGCTAAGTACAGGCCTGCTTTATCTTATGCCAGTTACGATCTTGTACTCCACGGCCCTAGAGCAAGCTCTCAATGGACCGGATGTCACTGATCCATCCGCTGATGTCCTGTCTATAGAGCGCTTCTATACCGTGGAAGCCATTCAGTAGTGGTTTTGCTCTATCTATTATAGTGAAGTCTGGCAACGTGTTATAAATAAGTCATTTTATGTTTACATACACAGAGGAAGCGATAATCAAGTCCCTGATCGCTTTCTATCTCGTGGAAGCTATGCAGAAGTTGTTTTGCTCTATCTATAATATACCTAATAAAATAATATTAGTTTATATCTATAGTATGAGTAACCTTAAGCACGACAGAAAGATTTGTAACTCAGTCTAATAACAGATGTAATATATTCACGGGCAGGAAGTAACTTTCATGATACGGGCGTGCAGTCCAGTTTGACGCTTAAGGATATAAGTCACGTACATACATTTTATAAATAAATACATTTTCAAACTTTTGAAACATATTGAAATTTTTGAAATCTATTAAGTATATGGGAGTCTGGCAACGTGTCTTAAATAAGTAATTGTATCTTTACTCCCAGAAAAGACGATGAGCAAGTCCCTGTTCGCTTTCTATCTCGTGGAAGCCATTCAGTAGTTTTTTTTTTTTCACATTCACACACGGCTGGTTAGCCCCATACTGAACCATTTCTAGCTCGTATTATGGTTGCTAACACAACCGATATACTACATATACATATATGAATACATATTTAACACCCAGACCCACAGCCAACAAATTTAGTTAAGCACAAAGATGTTGACCGGGCTGGGAATCGGACCCGGAACCTTCTGATTAGCAGACCGGCATGGTAACCTTTACGCCAACGAGGTTGTCAACGGCGTCGTTGCTTTGCTCTATCTATTATCGTGAAGTCTAGCAACGTCTCTTTAATAAATATTTGTATGTTTACTCGTAGAGGAGGCGATGAGCAAGTCCCTGTCGAGCTCCCTCCAGCAGGCAGCCAGCGCGGTGCGCGACCACACGGCGCCCTACATAGCGCGCGTGCTCGACCAGCCCATAGCCATGTTCACGCAGCACGACACCGTGGACCACACCATCGTCGCCGAGGAGTGCTTCGAGCTGCCTCCCATCAAACAGCTGCCCGGAGACATCTCCGGCAACGTCCTCCAGTCCATCGTCAACGAGTTCAAAGACGCCGATAACGAAGCGTCGGAGGAGTTGAGAAGGAAGCTGAAGCTGTATAATAGTATAATGGAGAAGAAGTACGACGAGGAGTTGATACATAGCAGGAGTCGCAGCAGGAGGCGGGACGGGTCCGGCGGGAGCACCCCGCGGCTCGGCACGCCCGTGCGCCGCCCCGAGCCGCTCCTCACCGCGCCCTGTCTCATGAACATCAGCGTGATGGAGTGAGTGCTGTTTACTACCTATCATTATTTTGTTAATAGAAGACAAAATTAAATATTTAGTGTACTTCCGCTGTGATCCTAAATCCAAATTAAGATAAGTAAAGGAAAAATTAACTAAGTTTAACGTTACCTATCACAATTCGGAAATTCTTAACTCTACACGGGTTTCGCCTAACCACAAGGCATCATCAGGAGATGCTGACTCTTCGAACGACAAGTCCAGTGACACGCGACCGTTAAACCGTTATGACTCAGTTGAGTCATAACGGTTTAACGGTCGCGTGGTGGGGGTTGAGTCAAAACAGAAAACAATCAAAACAATAACAAAATTAAAATTCAAAACTCATTCAGATCATTTTCCTAATTATGTGTACACAACATGAGTAAAAAAGTATTGGAAAGAAAGAACATAAAACTGGTTAGTGACGATTAGGCTAGGATACGAGGACATTACATTTTTGTTTAGTTTAGTTAATTTACAATAACTCTAAAAAAATTTTTTTCTTAAATTTGACTTTAAGTTATTATATACTAACCCAATAGATTAGCCCAGAGCAGGGTAAAGGCCTCTCTACCGTCTCCCCTCTTTCGTCTGTCCTGGGCAACGGTTTTCAATAAATATAACTTAAAGTCTGGCAAATATTAGCACATTAACGTACTCGCAGTTGTATAATTACAGAAATTTTAAGATGATAGTTTATATTCTCCTCTGTGTATGTTATTTGATGAAATAAAATACTATATAACATATTGAACCTATCATAGACATTCCATTTTTTATTTCATTTCTAACCCATTTGTTTGTTCCCAGCAACCTGCCGCAACAGAACGACGAGCTTCTAGAAAAGCAGATCGAAGAGAAAGAGAAGATTCTCGCCAAAATGCTGAACCTCGAGTCTCTCAGCATCCCCGTGACACACACATGCGACAGTCCTACACACACACCCACATACAAACACATAGAGGTAGAGAAAACTGACCCGGAGAAGTCATACGACATAGACACTAAAACCGAACAAGAAAATAGTAATATAGAAAAAAAAAATTCAGCTAACGGTATAGATAATAACGTAAAAGAGAAATCAAAAGAAAACGGCACAGTTAAAATGAAACCAGCAGCTAAAATGAAAGAGATCAATCCTATAGATTTAATTCCAAGAGTAATGAAGCTGCCAAACACGTGGAATCTAGATAATATGGAGCTGAAATTAGATCTCAAAGTGAACGGGTTTAAAGATAATAGAGTTACATCGCCCGATGAAAATCTAGATAGCGAATGGGAAATTGTTTGATAAGAATAGTGCTTAGGTTAGTATTATAAAAAAGTGTCTATTAGTATTTATAAAATTATGTCTAATATTATAAAAAAGTTTGCAAATCTGTCTGTCAGTTTGTCACGGCTAAATAAAAAATAAGATTGGACTAAATTTTACTATAGGATACCTTTATGGATAAAAAAAAATTGCAATTGCATTGCAACTAAAATTGCAGCTTATCAATATATCAATATTGATAAGCTGCAATTTTAGTAAAAATAAAATAAATTTTTAACACATCAATTTCACAAAAATAAAGCTTGTAACCAAACTCCTTTGAATGAAGCTTGTAACTAAAAAAAAATATTCATCACCATTTTAAACATAATTTTGGCAGACTTTAAAGTATTTTGTTATTTTTATAAAACTTAATGGGTTAACTAGTGTAAAGCCATTTGGAGTTCCATAGTTTGAAGAACATATATAAGTACACATAGTTAGGTAAGTCAAGCATATATAGAAATATTGTAATTGTAATAAACTAAGATGTATTTTTTTGCCAATACGCCTCATATAGAACGAAATATTGCACGAACAAAAAATAGTGTAAATATTTTGTACAACCAAAAATGCTCTCTGACTGATTACATTGTATTTGGTGAATTTTAAATTAGAATTAATTTAACCGAGCACCATCAGTATATCAATATAATAATGATTGATTGATAATCATGATAATGGTTGATTGATATACGTCCAGTATAGTGATTGATTGATAAAATAATTACCACAATGATTGATTCGTTGTTGGATTATTGCGAGAATTAATTACTAATACAAAATTAATTCCAAACACCTTATTTACGTACGTAATTCAGTAGTTTATTTTTATTTTTCTAAGACACATACATAATGATGAATAGATAATGCAGGCATTATCAAGTTCCTTTAGGTAGATATTTGTAATCAAATGCACGTATTATAGCTAATATCATCAACATTCATCTACACATGTTTGCCTTAATGCTAATGTGACGTTATATTTATAGTGTAAAATCATAAGTAATTTAAGGCTGGTCCGGTAATACATAATTAACAAGAAAAGTAAATTTAATAATAATTTTATTGTAATACTAGCTGACCCGGCAAACGTTGTTTTGCCTTAAAGCGATCTCATCCAGGTAACCTTTGGATGGAAAGGAATTTATAAACGACTAAAGAAGGACGTAGTGTACAATAAAGAATAATAAAAAACATACATATAATATTAATAATCTTATCTTAATTTATATAAATCTCGTGCCACATTGTTTGTCCTCAATGGACTCCTAAAACACTTAACCGATTATAATAAAATTCGCATACCATGTGCAGTTCGATCCAACTTGAGAGATAGGACAGTTTAAATCTCAAATTATAGTCGCAATTTTAATTTATTGCTAATTATTTTCTGTTATTATTTGACAGTCACAATTATCTGTTAACTCCAAATGATTCTAACAGATGTCGATACCTTTCGACTGGGTTGAGTAAGTAATCAATAGATGGCACTGCTATGGTAAATCTACGAACGTGTCATATAAGCTACAATATCTATTTTTCATACCCTTAAGTGAGGCAAAACCTAGTTTGCCGGGTCAGCTAGTATTATATATTAGACAACAGTTTAGCTCTGAGAAGAACTTTTGCGTATGTGTAGTTAAAAGAACAAAATCAAAAAAAAAACTTGAAAATTATTAGACTTCGCGCACGACCGCTGCGATGGGAGCCAACCTCGCGACTGAGCGGCGCGGGTACCTTACTCATAGATCTAAACACCCCTCCCCCGCACACGCCCTCTTCGCAACGGGCCGTGCAGCAGAAATCGTAATATTTTAATTTCATCATAACTTCAAAACCAAACGTCCAATTTTAATCATTCAAAGACCAAATATTATCAACACAAACTGTTCTTATTGATGAAATAATTTATTTTGATAAGGATTAATAGTGTATTACTTAAAATCGCTTCGTAAATAAGCCATTATTTCTCGTACAAAGTAAAGGATAAAAAATGGTTATTGTGGGTTATTCCTAAGAGATAAACATATACCATCACGGACTTTTTTGTAGACCTTTTTAAGTTGTACAATACTGTAGTAAATTGTTTTGATCTATCTTGTAGGATTCAGTCAGCGTTTGCAATGTAAGCGCAAAAAATGTGTTTTTTTTACGACCTCACATTAAAAACCTCAAAAATTGTAGCCTATGTGTTATTCTGATGTATAAGCTATAGCCTATGTGTTATTCTGATGTATAAGCTATATTGTGGTAAAATTTCATTCAAATCCATTCAGTAGTTTTTACGTGAAAGAGTAACAAACATCCATCCATACATCCATACATCCATACATACAAACTTTCGCCTTTATA
This sequence comes from Mellilla xanthometata, assembly GCA_035578125.1. Taxonomy (NCBI): domain Eukaryota; kingdom Metazoa; phylum Arthropoda; class Insecta; order Lepidoptera; family Geometridae; genus Mellilla; species Mellilla xanthometata. Next base: position 12,213,832 of record JAPUBQ010000001.1, on the reverse strand, counting down.
ATAGTAGTAGGATTAAGTAATTTTTAAAATGGCTGTATGAATCGAAATTCTGGTATTGGAACTGCTATAATTCCTATTTGCTTTGTGGCAATTTACTTAAGAATGAAAAAAAAAATGGTCCGCAGTAATTGAATTGAAAACTTTTATCACAGTTGGTTTGAGTATGCAAGTTCCTACACAGCCCAAATAAATGTTACAAGGGCCGATTCAATACGTGCATTTTTGCCATAACTGGTCTCTAAATATATTTTTATCTGAAAAACGAATAGTAGTTAATAAAATAGTTTTTGGTAAATTTGAGACAAACTAGTTAATAATAAATAAATACTTTTCTTAGGTAGCAATTTTCTATAAAAAAAAACGGTATCACATAATATATTATGAATTTACATATAGTCCAAGAATACCTTTTGTTATTATTGGCGAAAGTAGCTAAAATAAAGCAAAAAAAAACTTCCTAACTAATAAATAACCAGCCTAGACTGTTGCAAAGAAAATACAATAAATATAGTAAATGCAGAATAAATAAAAAATGAAAAGAAAATCTTAAAAATATTTGAATTCGGTGCCAATTAATTTCACTGTATTTAAAGCTACCAAAACAAACAGCTTATTGTATGAAAAGACCATATTAGTATTGTGCAGAATTTTACAAACAAATAATGCATTTATGTTATTATAAATTATTCTAGGATTAGTTAGTAGCATGTATGATGGATTTGATACATTATAGTAAGTAAAGGCTCCATGACCCTGGGCTAGTTTAACGCCTCTGTCTTAGCTTAACGACTGCTTGTACTAAGTCTAACAGCCGGGATAAACAATTTGACAAGTTATCCCACCCACGGTAGCGCCCAGATGAAAATGCCACTTTCTTTTTTATCTTATCTATATTGTCCCACTGTGGGGCAAAGGTCTCCCCCAATGATTTCCACGCTTGTTTGTCCTGGGTCAGTTCCTTCCAGTTGGTGTGGAAGTCCACCAACTCCTTGCGCCATCGAGTTGGCGGCGTACCTCTTCGTCTTCTGCCCTCTAAAAAGTCCCACTCCATGGAAACCTTTGCCCAACGGTCAGGGTGCATCCTGCACACGTGGCCCGCCCACTCCCATTTGAGCCTGGCAGCCTTTTTTGCTACTGAAAGTAATAAAATAAAAGCAGATTAAAGTAAAGAAACTAAGAACACGGAGAGAATACAAGCTGTTTACGAACTCTGTGGCTTCTAGCTAGTGAACTAGCTCAGTGAGTCGAAGAGATAAAAAAAATAGATGAAAAAAAATATTTTTTCTCTTCTTAGCATTTTAGTAATAAGTCTGTTTGCTAGAATTTAGCAGCTGTCTATGGGGCGATTATGTTAACACTTATGACGGTGAGAATTTTTGTTGTAAATTTTGCATGTACTTAGATTTTTTTTATTTTTTTTTACTATATATAATTTGTTCTACTAGTCTTAATGAATTTATTTACACCCAACATATGTTGCTTTAAAGCGTTTATAAAATGCATGTAGAATTATCAAAATTTGTAAAAAATAATCTAAGTATTATTGTATTGGATCTCTACGCACATTTCCGCAATATTTACACATCATTATTTATGATTAAGTGCATATATTTAAGGTTTTTGTATTATTGTTGAATATAGAAATGACGTCAAAATGTGAAAGTCAAATATACTCGCAATATACAGGGCTAGTGGTAACACACGCGCTTTAAGGACGTCTTTATATCTATATCAACAACATTTATTTTAAAACTTTTGGACATTCTCTAAAAAACCATCTTCCCCAGACATTTAATCGCGACGGGACTATATTTTTGTAAAGAACAGTTAATACTTTTATAGCGTATTTCCAAAAGTTGAAGAGTAAAAATTGTTTGTTTAGATTTACTAACAAGACTTGTATGTTAGTGTCCACTAGCCCTGTTAGTACCTTTTTGGCAATAACGTAATATGAGTATAGTTAAGGAATAGACCTTGACCCAGTAGAATGCCCTGTGGTACTCACCAAACATGATAGGTACTGCGCAGAGTACCAAGCTGAAGGCATATATCTACACAATATAGTGGCTGCAGGATCATTAGCATATCTAAGAAATTGTCAATGACCTAGTAGACCACCCTGCGCCACTCACGAAGTATATTTATATATGCAAAGCATTTTTATATCCTTTTTTACCAGTAGTCATTATACGAACCCAGATTAATATCTTAATTATCAAACGTCTTAACTGGGACTAGTTTTGATTAAAACAAGTAAGATTATCGGATCCCTGTTAAAATAAATGTGCTAGATGAATAGGTCAATTGTTTTTTGCCATAAAATTACTAAATATTATTTATTAATTAACTTTGTAATGACTGTTAGGTGTTTTACTGGCAGTTTAATCTATCTGCAGCTTGGATTAGTCAAACCATTATTAGTGCACGTTTTTGTAATCAAAGATCTGATATTAAAGTGGTTCGCAATCTGTTCGCGGAATGGAGATAGTACCAAAATTCCTTATACCTGATTAGTTTTGACTAGTAGTTCAATAAAATAGGCGATACTTCTTATATTTGTTGGATCTGATACAGTTATATACCCACTACCCTAGTATAAGTTTATATTATTTGCGATTATTTTACATTATAGTGGTCAAATGACCAGCTGGAACCAGTACAAATAAAATACAAACGATATAAGGCAATATTTTGGTTTTGCCAAACATTTAAGAGATTACTTTTAGAAAATACTGCATGTAGTTTAGCGCATTACATGTTTACTTTTAGAAAATACTGCATGTAGTTAATTTTGCGCATTCGAAAAAACTTATACTAGGGGTACTGAAGTTATTGTTAAATGCCTCTAACAAATTAGAGGGATTCATTATAGTCCGGTCAATCTAGACCTAAAAATGAGAGTAAGGCTACATAAATTCATCAACAACTTTTTAAATTCGCTACGAGTATATCTCAAAAACGGTAGATCGTATTATTTTGATCTGGGGAAAATGGGGAATTTTCAAATTTTATTTTTAATCTTATTGTAACAACCTTACTGATTTTCAGCTTGATGGGAATTAATGTAGCTTCGAATGTTTAAATTGACCGGACTATTAGTATTATTCAGCAACTATAGATATAAACACCTCGAATATTATTGTTAGGTCTGATCGCGTATTTGTGTATTATAATAATAAATAAATTGTGCCGGACTTTTTAGATTCCGCAGTTTTGTGATATCAAGTGTGAGTATTGTATTTATTTGGCTATGCAATAAATATTATTTTGGGAACTTATTTCTTATTTTTCTTTCAAACCCCTTTAAACACCTTCATTTGATAGTAACAATATACTCCTATCTATTTTATAGAAGATAAATAGTTGAAAGTACTATGCGTGCCAACTAAGAATAGGATCGCGCTTGCTTCAACTTCACACGATAACTGTCAAAAAAGTACTGCTAGCAAAGAAAGCGTAAAAAAGAAATTTAATAATTATTTTTTTGGTTCATAGATATTAATTTAATTATTGTTTAATTATTCTTGATTTTATTACTGGATAATTTTGGATTCATTAATTCTACAGGTAAGAAGTAGCTAAGGCAAAATAACAACACCTAAAAAAAAATCACGTGACGTTACATTGGTTTTGGATAGTTTCGACTTAAGTGCTGTAAGCAGTATAATAAACTATTTTTATTTGGTACAAAAAGAAGTGTCAAAAATGAAAAAGAAATTATATTTTTATAAATATGCTTTTCCTTTCAAATCCTACTAATTTATAATTAATTTGCCGTAAAATGTATAAGAAATAGCAAAACAGCGTACATTAAACATATATACTGAATATAATTTGGTCCTAAAATTTTTTGCACACCATACACTTTGGTTATGAAGTTTGCGCGTATGATTGAGCAAGATGGCGGTTTTGACAGTCCTATTCTTAGTTGGCACGCATAGTACACACTTATTATGTGTTGAATGATACTTCTTCACAAACAGTTGATATTACGCATAAAATATAGTACAGCTAGGTAGCTAACTATCTCCAAAATCTAATCTATATCTAAGTAGATTAAAACTTAATCAAGCAGGGTGGTAGTTGAAATCAGCTAAATATACAACTTTCGTATACAAAAATGAGTTGGTGCTATTCACAACGAAGAATAATAACTAATTGAAATACTAAATAAAAATTCAACTGTATTTTTCTTGTGTTATATTTTTGTGTAAGTAAATTAGACCAACCATTTAAATGAGTGATAACAGAACATAGACAAAATATTATTTTGTCTATGGTGATAATAAATTTTAATCCTATTTTTTCAAAGGTCATAATTACTAATCTACTTTAATAATCATTATTAGTTTTCAGAGAACTTCAATAAAACTTCCGCGCTAACTTCCCTTACTACCAAGCGACTTTCAACTCTAAATAAAAGTTCTATCTACTTTTTATCGTAACGTAAACAGGCAACATTTCTGGGATCAGTTAAAATAAAACAATAAAATGTATACACATACAAACTTTATTTGCATAACACAATGCAGCAGCTTATATTTGTAGCAAAATGTTTAAAAATGAAACAAAACCTGGTTCCCAAATACCAACTGAAAATATAAACTGTATAACAATGCCCTACAAAACCACTTCCTTTAGTGTTTATTTTATATTAGTAAATCATTAAGTAGATGAGTATATCAAATTGAACACTTCAGTGAAAATGCTGTAAATTTAGTAGCTATATTATTTCTAAACATTTGAGAAATATCAAACCTATTGAAATCACAATAAACAAAACAAAAAACATCCATGTTTAAGCTTTTATACAGTATTATTGGTAACAAACACAAATCCTTTAGAGCGGCTTTTTGGTACATTTAAACATTTGTTTTAATGGCTTGTAAAAATCACAGAAAACTGTTAACTACGATGATCGACGAAAAAATGTATGGTCAAATGATATTTAATTAAATTACAAAATCCGTCTAGAAGTACTGAAGCCGCGCTTAAATGATTTTGCATTAGTTACTAGAAACTCAATATAGTATCTATATAAATACGAGATATTGCTCGAAAAACAAACCACGATATTTTCAAAGGCAAAATAAATAAAAGTATCGAAAGAGAACGAAACTATAAGTTACTACTTACACTAAAACTAGGAAAATTGGTCATATATAGCATAAATATGCGCTTTTTACAAATCAATTAGGCTAAGGCATTTCATATCATTAATTGAAACTTGCTGGTTATACCGATATTAAACTACATTAAGGCAAAGGTAAGGGCAAAGTTTTAATTCTACTGTTTTTTCGCTATAAATCGTAAACGGAAAAAAAAACTAAAATTATAAACTGATTCAAATAACTTAATTTTAGATTTTTAAACTAGTTTTATTTCTAATTCAAAAGTCTGATTGGAACCAAAATAAGTATAAAATTTCTTAGGCTGGTTCTTTAGACGGCCTTGAAGCTAAATTTTCGATGGTTTTTTTTTTCGTTTACGATTTATAGCGAAAAAACTGTAAAATCAAGACTTTTTCCTTAATTTCCGCCATAGAGAGAGAGGACATATTATTTATCGTTAATGTGCAGAACATAATTTCATCGATCGTTAAATCTGACAGATATTATCATAACGATCTGATATACATATCTAATTAGAATAACCGATCTTCAGCCAAAACCACATTTTTACTAGATTTTGATTCTTATCCACACAACTATATATTTGATTCTTATCCACACAACTATATAGCCTTCTTCTTTTGTTTATGGCTTTCTGCGGTCGATAAGGCCACAACTTTACCAATACATATATAGGTATTGTTCTGCAGATCGTCTATACAAAAGTTAATCACAGTCAGATTCATAAATCTAGAAAGCTCCAATATTTGCATGGAAGCGAAAAATTTGTTCCACATATACAATTTGCTTCTTATCCACTTGATGCTTTTGATTCTTATCCACACAACTATATAGCCTTCTTCTTTTGTTTATGGCTTTCTGCGGTCGGTAAGGCCACAACTTTACCAATACATATATAAGTATTGTTCTGCAGATCGGCTATACAAAATTAAGTTAATCACTGTCAGATTCATAAATCTATAAAGCTCCAATATTTGCATGAAAGCGAAAAATATGTTCCACATATACAATTTTCTTAACTTTCCTGCCGATGTCAAGATTGATATGAATGCCTGAAAAAGGCTACAATTCAAGCTACAAGTTCATACTAATAAATGAGCTAAATATAACTTACGCCAAATAGGAAAACATTTTAAGTTTAGTGTTTTCATTTGGTTTTATTCAAACGCGACCATATCAACGGGTTCAGCTCACGTACGCGACAAACTGTGCTGAAAATCCCAATTTTGTTTCACGTTTTTGACGTGACAACGTCTTAAATTAGGTTGCGGCTGGGAGTCACTTATGAAAAAGTGTAACGCCCGGTAACGTTACGATGAGTCACCGAACGAGAGAGAGGCCCGCCGAATGCCTTGCGTCTCTCTCCCACTCAACTATGATCGGTCTGCCGCGCGCGCAGCACACGGCAGACGTTGTCACGTAAAATCTTCGCCCGTAAAACCGACTTTACAGGCAACCATTTTTTTTTTACAAAAATCTATAGAAAACATCATTGTAAGATTTACGCTACGGACAAGACTTCTAGTTTTTTTTTTATAAATAACAACCTATTTTTTAACAATAAATCACCTGATGGTAAACGATATTATGATCTTAATCGGAGTTTGTAATACACTGTGCACGGCAGCGTGCGCAATAACCGACCAATCAGAGGACGCATAAATGTGACGTCAATGCAACTGATAGCTACCGCGGACGCAAGCTGAACGCGTTTATTTGACCAATGCTTAAAATGTCTTCTTTAATGACGCCAGTTACACAAATTGCAATTTCCTAAATAAATAAACAATCATGTTCATAAATTCTATAAACTGGCCATATTTTATATCTCCTTCTTTCTTTCTCTCTAAATAATAAAATGGTCCAATAAATATGAACACGACTGCGCTACAAATGGAATCAGATCCAACGCGTCAAATAGAAGTCGTCAAATTCAACAAAAGCTATAAAGCCGTACATTTTAAGTTAACAATTAGAGTAAAATATCACAACAAATTAGCGCAAATTAAGCCGTATACAAGATTTAAAGCTATAATTTATTCAACGGGTCAAGCTAGCAGGAGGATAAATTCATGGTGCCTGAGCCTTGGCCAATAGCAGGCATCCAGGCCACCTGTGCGCGTCATTTCGGACCAATCAGACGCCAATAATTCATCCCCCTATTAGCTCGACTCGGTGAACAGACTATAGGTATCCGTTCTGAACAAACAACAAACCCCAACGTAACACATGAGAAGATGTTTATGAAAATCTAATATGTTTTTATTAGCCCCAAAATCAAATAAGTACGTAAGTCAAGACAGCTCTAGATCTTTTTTATTCAAAACGGAAATTTTAGCTTCGTATTTATATTCTAAAATTTTAACAAAGCTCAGTCAGCTTAAAGTCACACTAATCAAATACTGACCTAGTTTTATAATATTTAAGCATAGTTATAAATACAGTAAAACTGAAGCTTAACTAATCGAGATGGTTTCCTTGCAATTCAGCTGTGAAGCTGTCATTCTACCTAAACCTTACGGTCAAGTATAGAACTTTGAGTATGACAAATTCTTATACGGCTAATAAGTATATTAACAGCAATAGAGTTTACTCAAAGAAATGCATATTCTAGTAGTGAACTTTGATTGATTAGTGAAATTATGTTCTAACTAAATGTGAACGCACATTAATCCAAGCCAACGCAAATTAAATGCGACAGATGGCGAATTTTGAAGATTCAACGATAAGTGTGCGGGCTTTCTTAAGATTTCATATACAAGCTTTCGGCTCGAGCTAATGCGCGGTCCTTTAAGCGACAATACATAATTAAAATAATCAATAGTCGTTAAACTCTAAGTAATGTAAACAACTCCATATTTAAAAGTTTGCTTATCTTGTCATATAATTCGTCAGATTTTTCAATAAGACCCGTCAAATTTGTCAGAAACAAAGATCTGTACTTGCACCTTAAGGTTTGTGGTGAAACACATTTGAACACACATTTTGGTCCGACGAGCGGCGAGAAAACTTACCACATACAATATTCTAGCCATTTAATCAGTCTAGTCGGAAAACGCGACTTTACCTGTCCAGTTCTTAACCTATATTTTGGCAGTGATACGCTTCTTGTTATTATCCATAGATAAAAACGAACATTGACTGTTCGAATCTGTTTTTCCAATTTTTATATTTATTTATCATCTGAAGAATGAAAAAGGTACAAAAATACCTTGAGATCTCTTTTGGTCATATCATTTATGTTGTTTTTCCATCGATTGTTTTTATCACAATTCAATTTAAACACATCACTAAGTCAGTCGCGAACACTTGGGTGGTCAGTCCTATACAATACAATCCACATATACAAACAGACCTTAACCTTGTTTAATTTCGTCTAGACGACTACAAACCTTTAGATGTAACATATTGTCTCCCAACAAGAAGACTTTTAATACTTATAGTCTGTTCAGCGAATTGAGCTAATATGGCGAACAATACTGGCGCCTGATTGGCCACACATGACGCGCGCGTTGATGTCTGCGAATCAGGATTTAGGAACTTGTCTTCCTATTAGCTTGATTCGTTGAACAGACTATACAAGTTGATTTTATATAACTTAGTTCTTTTTTTCACGTTCTTAATATGTGCAAGGATAATTTCTTTGTCAATCTCAATACGTAAAAAAGGACGGCATAATTTTAGAGCTGCCATGATACACCCAAAAAAATACACTAAATTTATTTAAGACCATTGATCCCAAAACACTGTTATTACAAGTATTTTGAGAGATTTTGGATTTTATTTGTAACAGCATATAATGTAATTTATGTCAATTTAACATATTAATGCATGCAGGATTTGCATGCTTTGTCCTATTAAGAATCTAACTTAAAGAACATTATGGTCTTCATAATATTAGCTGACAGATTTGTAAACATACTTAACAATGGATGAATGTACAAAAATGTATATCAAAAATATGTTAACGGTTATTTTTTCTGTTCTTGTTTACGTTTTAACAAAAAAAAACTGCTTTAATTTTGTTCTGATTTAAGTCGAAATAGTTTTAGCATTAACATAAAGGACGGCATATAATAATACCACTTTTGTAGATTAGATAGATTACAATATAAATGAGATTCAACATTTAAATACGCCTAATGAAAGATGATAGCCCAAAAGCAGGCAAATGATGATGATGATGATATGTAATTTCAGTCCCTCACTACTTACAAACATAATATATTAAGCTAATAAATATTAAAAGCTGGCTCTATAAAAAGTATATGTAATCTCATACAATGTGAAAATCTCGAGATCTCCTCTAATTTTTACGTTTTTTAACGTAAAGTTTTTCAACAATTGTCAAGATGTATATTACATCAACTGTCAAAAACTTTAAAAAAAATGTAGGATTCTAACGTGTCCCGCTTATTTTAAATTGTTAAAGTTATAAGACAACCTGAGTTCGGGTTGAGCACTTTAGGGGGTTTGACAGCGTAGGGTGAGAAAATCCAATCCCACAGTTTGTTTAGCTTCAGCACTTTTACACAGTTTTATGTTTTTTATTTCACAGTTTATAAAGTATATATGTATTTTCAGAAATATGAACAATTACAAATATTCCTTGCATATATTTTATTTTGTGTATATATATATATTATTGAATAAATTTTGAAAATGAAAAGCTGCCAAAGCACGGGCTTTCGCCTATTTTGGCAGCTAGAACCAAATGAACTGACCTATATAAAAATATGTATTTTTTTGTGCTAGTCAATCATTTTGATTTTTTTAAATATAATGTGATAATAAAATATACACAATAATCACATATAGCAGACAATGTCACTGTTTGTTATAATATTTAAAGTAAAAAAGCAATAAAATATTAACATTTTGAATTTTCGCCCCACTCTGCCTTACCGATCCTAATATTAAGTGCAGTTTATTCAGTACCTCTAGCATAAGGTTTTTCAAATGCACATAACGAAATATAGTTCCCGTTTTAGCAAATTTATATCCATAGACAAACACTTCAACTGTCTATCTCATTGGTTCTATCAAACATTTTAACCAATGAAATCATTTATTGTATGTTGATAATTAAATGTAGTTGTCGTTTCGTTTCTAAACTTACGTTTAGTAGAAAACTACATTCCGTTTTGTGCATTCACAAAACTTATACTAGGAGTACAGAGTTACTCATTAGACATAACCGAGACTAGAATCAAGCCATGTTGGTCCTGGGAGTCATCACTATATAGTTATGTTCGATGGTCGGCGGGACTATCGGAGACATCGGCAAGTAGTCGCTTTCCGGCTTCACTCTCAATTGGTTCAGCATTTCCTGCTTCTTTATGATCAACTCCACGATATCCTGCGACAGAGACAGCGCCGCCACGGCACTATCCTCGAAATCTATCGATAAGTCTGCGTCGAAATCGTCATAAAACTCGTCGTTACCTTCCAAGCACTCGACGGATTTCGAGCAGCGGTTGGTTTTGACGTGTTCCGTGTCGTCTAGAAACTCGCAGCTCTTCGTCTCACCCTTGGTGAGGGTCCCGGTGGCGATTTTCAAGTTCTTCATCTTCCGACTCACCTTGAAGCTCTTAAAGATGTCTCGTGTGGGTGTGAACTCGAACTTCTTCTTTTTCGTTTCGACGTCCTTGTCCTTTGTCTCCGATTTCGGCGAGGTCACGGTGCGGGAGTCGCTTTTCAATCTTTTTCTGTTATAAAATATTTTGTAGATTAGCAAGTTATTTCCTATATGTATATACAAGTTATTATTTCTATATACCAGTTACTTAAATACTATTATCTTATTCCAATTGTTTAGTACTTAACGGTAAAGAACGGCAGAATAGTCGTCGTGCTTTTTATATAAAATAATTTCATTTTAGACTGAGATAGGACTGTATCTCATGAACCATGATAGGTAGAGTGTTGAAACTTGTTTGTACAGGTGATGTAATTCTGTCGTCACCTTAGCAACTAATACTAATAATAGAATAAAATAAACATTTATGCTATCTTCCATACAATTAGAAAAAAATTTATACAAATAGACAAAATAGACACCGAAGGCTGAAATAGAGTAATGTTCTGATACCTGAAAGCGCTGAAGGCATGTCGCGAGCGGTCCCAGCGCGGCAAGGTCTTGGAGTGGGTGTGTGCGACCGGGCCGGCGGGCAGGCCGGCGGGCAGGCCGGCGGGCAGGCCGGGCGGCAGGCAGCCCAGCGAGCCGGCGCGAGCCACGCCCGACACCACACTGATACATATAGAAAGACCAAGTGATAAATATAGAAATTTGTTTTCATAAATTGACTTAAGGTCCTATGTCCCCTAGATGGGGCAGAGGGCGTCCACAGTGCGTCGCCATCCCGGTCTGTCTTGAGCGTCTCGCTTGATCTCGCTCCAGGTCTTGCCGAAAGCCTTCGCTTCGTCAACGATAGTCCGCCGCCAGGTCTGTTTTGGACGACCACGTTTGCGTTTTCCTTGGGGATTCCAGTCTAGGGCTTGCCTCGGTATATTGTTTGGGTCCCTTCGGAGAGTGTGGCCTATCCAGCTCCATTTACGACGTTTGATCTTTTCATAAATTAGTATTAGGTAATTAGTATAAATATAGACGTCTGACGCCCTGCAACTCAGGCTCTTCCCGAGCCTAGTTTAGAATCTGAATCTAGTTTTTATGTGAGTTTTTGTTTTTCTTTGTGTACAATTAACGCAAAAATGTCATTTCTGTAATAAAAAAATTTCTAAGTATACTACAAGAATGTAATTACCGAAATTGGTAAGCGATTGAGGAATAGGGGGCGTGATCCCCGAGCTGGGTGGTTTTTTGAAGAATGTCGATAGTCATTCAGCGCGGGAACACTGCCGCTATAATGGGCACGTTTAGACAGGAAGCTTTTTGGGTGGCATTTTTGATAACGTGTAGGCTTACGTTTTGACTTGGGTTCAACCAATGTACTAAAAATAAAAAAAAATACTACAAATTCGCTATTTACACACACCCGCCACGATTTCTTGTATGGGAATCAACAACTTGTATCAACAATGTTCTCTAATATTCTGATCCCTCCTAGACTCCCAAATGCAGCTCCAGTAAGTATGGACTCACGGCGTGTGCACCCTGGGCGGCAGCGGGGGCGGGGCGCGGTGCGGGCGGCGCAGCGTCGCGTACACACACTCCGCCACAGACTCGTACGTCGGCTCCTCCAGCCGGATGCTGGCCTCCACGCCGGCCAGCTGCGAATATATACAATGGTGGCGATTCAGCGGCACACACCACTAAACCTTTAAAGAAGCCCCGTCTCTTTTCATCTTAGGTGGCCAGAAAGAGACGGCACGTTCTGAACCACAGCCAAAACAACTAAAATCACGTCAAATATGGAATGTGCAGGCAGTATTAGAGGTGATACAAGTGAGTGCGGTCTAAAGTCGCCTATATTTTCTACATTTGACGTGATTTTAGTTGTTTTGACTATGGTGCAGAACCTGCCGTCTCTATCTGGCCACCTATGATGAAAAGAGACGGGGCTTCTTTAAATTTAGTTTAGTCGTGTGTGCCGCTGAATCGTCACCAATATGACTTATGTCAGCATAGATAGCGCTAATGTTCGATAACTCATTGACTCGAGCATTACACAAGAGCATTCTCTGTAGGCGTGCCAGTCAAGACCTATTGGGTACCTTGGGCACGGATGTATAATATCTAGCATATAAGCCAAATATACCCAAATAAAAGATTTTTATTATTATTATTTTTTACACTAATGTAATCTGCTTTGTGTATGTATCCTATTAGTGCAAATAAATGATTAATTATAGAATTACCTTCAAAGCTCCAAGTCGTTTATCGCGAGTCATCTTGCAGTAAACCCCGTCTTCAGAGGGCGGCACGTCGGGGATCTCTTCGTAAATACCTGATGCTACGGACGCCACGGAGCGCCGGTCCGACATGCTGGGAACATTATAATGTCCACTTATATTCAAAAATAAAAAATACAGTAATACCCCGACTTACGCTACCTCGACTTACGCGAATTCGGAGTTACGCGATTTAATTTTCTCGTCTATTTTAACGTTTTTTGTTTGAAAGCCGCGCACTTCAGATTGTGTTTATACATTTTATTAATATAGTTTGTCATATTATCTAGAATTAAATTAAAATTTATTTCCTAAATTATTGTTTTATATTTTCTAAATTATAGTCTCCGGTCCCAATTAAACATACTTTGTATGACTTTATAGGTATGTATATGCAAAATTGTACCCCGACTTACGCGGATAGCGCTCGGTCCCACCTATCGCGTAAGTCCGGGGTATTACTGTAGTTTATTTATGGACATATAACATGGCTTACGTACTACATACTATAATTACCATACAATTAATCGTCCTATGGCATATACAACTTCGGCCTTATTGTATAATTTGCACAGTTTATATAGCTGATAAGTTTTGAGTAAGGCCGCTGAGTTTACTCCATAGACCCCAACCTAGGCGTGAGCCTGTGTCTTGGTATTATTTCTTTCAAAATACTTCCACACTGTACAAACAAACGTAAACATCTTTATTGTTCATTTTGACTGCTTCTCTGCTCAACAGGGATCAGAATACTAGAGAGAGACTCGAGCGTGAAGCCTAGCTGCCGCCGAATTCCACAACGCGCTGCAGTCGCATAATGATATAACCATAGTTGATTGCGTGACCCGAGTGAAGTCGTTTCTAGAAAATACGAATATATTACGAATATATGGCGAAGAAGTAGCGGAAGGAGAGGTAGACCAAAGAAGATGTGAATGAATTGTGAAGGAGGATATGAATGAGAAGGGAGGGAATGTGAAGATGACGGCTGATAGAGTGGTGTGGAAGAGAAAAACAGGCTGTGCCGACCCCACCTAGTGGGAAATGGTAAAGGAGAAGAAGAAGAAGACGAATATATGGCGTATCGAATGATAAACTATTTTCAACAAGTTATTGGTTTATGTTGCTCACACATGCTCTGAGGACCACAAAATCTGAAGTCATATTGTGTCTTCGGTCAATCCATACTTGGCCAGTGTGGTGGCTATCTCTTTCTCTTTGTGAGAGAAGGCCCCGAGTCCCAGCAGTGGGAACGTACAGTGGGCAGCTAATGCTAATTTCCATCCAACAAAATGTAGCATCTAACCAAGATCTGACACAATCATCGAGGTTAAGCAGGTCGACGCGGACAGTCTTTGTATTATGGTGACCATGACTTACAAGACTGTCATTAAAAAAAGTGAAAATTTTATTAGGACTCTACCATGGATTGCATAACACGTTAAACATGTAGGTCCCCGCTGTTAGGTCTTAGTAGTCTTGGTATACACAGTCGTTAAGCCAAGTCAGAGGCCCTCGCGCGGCTTGAAAAGTCTCGACACCTTGGACACTTAGCTCATACGATGAAGATATTGTATTCACCTATCATCAAAGACGTGTTGTGGCGGGTGCAGCAGGTGCGCGGCGCGGCACCGCGCGAGCTGCACGCTGCCTCGCTCGCGCTCCGCGCTCAGCTCCAGGTCATCCACAGACACCTGGCTCGGCCCGCTGCTGCGTCGGACACCACCTGCATCAGAACGAGGTATTTTTGATTTTTTATATTCGAGGTATTCTATAATTTCAGCAGACATCCAGCCTGAGGAAGCGTTTAGTTTTAAGCTCGCAACACATGTATAATATAAGCTATAGGTCGGCTAACTGACGAGAGCAACAGTTGATGGGGACACCGAACTGGAGATACGGGACTATGCAAATGACTGTCATTTGAAGAAATAAAGTTGAAGTTCTTTGTATGAGCTAAGTGGCCAAGCACCAGAGGTGTCGGGAGTTTTCAAGCTGCCCGAAAGGCCTCTGATTTGGCTTTTCACTAGAAGCACTACTGTCATTTAATAGAAACATATTACATCTAGGCGCTAGCGAAGGCCGGATGGCCCGTTTAATTGTAGGCTGACAGTTTTATTACAAGCAATCATTGAGTCAAGCCAGAGGTTCTTAGACCGCTTGAAGTGTCACGACATCAGAGCCTCGCCACTTAGCTCATACGAAGAAGTAAGAATTTAATGTTTATATTTATATTTATATTATTTAACCACTTGTATGTTGAAACATCGGCTCCCGGTATAAACACATTTTCGCCGCAACTGTTGACATACCGGGAGCCGGTGTGGGTAAAACTAAAACTTGGACTTTTTTTACAGATAAATTCAACATACGAACGATTATGAAGTAAGGTAAACATCTTAAGCATCCATTACCCAAATCCTTAGCGTCTCCAGTCTTGTTGAGGTCGCTGTCGCTCTTACTGAGAGTCCGAGAGAGGGCGGGGAGCGCGGCGAGCGAGCGACGCAGCGCCTCGCTCAGACTCTCCGCGAGCGGGCTGGAGAACTCCAGAGAGCCGCCGCCGTGGATGAATCCGCTGGAAGAAGTTATATATAAAAAATTACCCCTCACAAAGCTACAAGCTGGGACTTCACCGCGAGCGAAGATGACTGGAGCGAGGTTTTGGAAGCCAAAAAATAATATCCGCAAAAAACCTCTTACGCTGGGTGGAAATGGAAATAATGATTTAGTTTAATGACCTCAAGTCCCAGGGTCTGAAATACTAATTCAAATTATTGGACTGACAAAAAGTCTTCTTGCTACGCGATAAAAAGAGCAAACTTGAGTATGCGGTTTTATCATTGAAAATCATAAACTAGGTTTAAATAATTGTAAAAAATAACTTTTAGACTATCTAAAGAACAACCTTAAGAATATTTATGACAAATTCGATACCAATATAACTAATAAATATGAAAAAATAAAAAAAAAATCAGACAAGTAGTTTTTATATATTACCAATTTATAAATCCGATAAAGTTATTATCTGACTACAAGATTTCGAGACGACAACTAACTTTCGAGACTATAATAAGTTTGTATATATTTAGAACCTCGTAATAAAGAGATAAAAAAACCTGTTAGAGGTTTTAATTTCGCGCTAACCCAGTTCGATCAACCAGAAAGAGTTCTAATACATTATGGTAAACGGTAACTGCTAGAATCGCGTGTATAACGTATTTAAGTTCCGGGCGAACCATTTAATTAAAGTATTAGCTCTAGTTAACGTTAATTTATGGTACCTACATAATAACAGGAACGTGTTTCATAATCGTTCACTGAAAGTTGAAACAATGCAGCTACAACTGCAAAAACAAACCCACCTTAAACTTGCAAAATGATCCGATTACCTAATTAGAAATTGTAATAACTACTTGTGACCGATTACCCAATGCTAATGCAAGCGAAATACTATTTTATAAAGTACAAAAAACTAAATTCAAAATATTTGTATTGCTTATGCTGCAATTGTTTTGATATTTTTTTTACTGTTGCTAACGTTTTAGTTTCTATACTTTGAATTAACATTCTTTACTTTTTTTTTAGTACTTCATAGAATTATATTATGCTGGCATTATAGCCATACATTCCCACTGCTGGGTCTCTGGTACTCCTCTTATGAGGAAAGAGATAGGTTATAATCCAACTCCTAGGACAAATCCTAGCCAAGGCTGGCAGGTTGGCGGATGATATAATATATCTTAGGATTTTGTGATCTTTGAAAACCTACATGTACCAAAAAACCCAAACTACGTTTTCCTTTGCCGTAAAGTGAGGGAATTCCCACACAAAATTTGAAAAATAAACCTTTGGAGTAGGGCTCCATACAAGAGAGAACTGAACTGAATCTTTTAGATGAAATTAATACCTTTTATTATTTGGCCCCAAAGTCAAACTCAATTAATTTATTGCAGTTTCAAAGTGCTACCATGTTGTTCAATTAATTTTAAATTTTAATCAATTTCAATTTTACTTTTTATATGTACTTTTGTACATAGACAATATACTAATCATAGGTTAGCAATAGCAATGTTTACAATATTACTTGTACATTCCCAGAGGCCAAATTGACAACCTCTTATTATGAAACCCAGTATTGAAGTTAATTTTAAAATGTATGCAACCCAAGTGTGTTAGTAAATGAGTCATGCTGCACAAAATTATCTCAATTCTCAGTAATATGTGATGATGGCATGAAGGACTAAAATTAACACAATTTCTTAGCAATGTCTGTGTAATTTTGCGTTTTATAAGCAAGAAACATATGCTCTTGAATAGCACAGGCAAATTCCTAAATAATAGTTATGAATTTTGCCTGTGAACGGGCTAATGCAGATACATATCAAAAATAAGCTTCATAGTTAAGTTTATGTTTTTCCAATAAAATCATATCAACAAGCATTATTCAATATACTGAACTAAACTACGAGATGAGATGGGAGCACAAAAAATATGCTCAACCTGAATTCAATCTTACTTCAAGTTTGAGAAAATTAGACCATACTATAATAAGCAAGTTTTTCAAGCTACTTCTGC
Organism: Mellilla xanthometata; assembly: GCA_035578125.1. Taxonomy (NCBI): domain Eukaryota; kingdom Metazoa; phylum Arthropoda; class Insecta; order Lepidoptera; family Geometridae; genus Mellilla; species Mellilla xanthometata. Next base: position 12,196,274 of record JAPUBQ010000001.1, on the reverse strand, counting down.
TTACATTTAGCAACAGGTTCATACACATTAGCAACCAACCACAAGAAAATCAAGTCATACAACTAACCTATTGACTGTAAGTAAGCAAGTCCCGTTTGCTTCATTAGTTGTCAATGATGCCTCACTGATGTGTTTCCACGAAACAAGGACTGGTCTCTGCTTGTGGGAGATGAGGAGACCGGTTGGAGTCACCGATACGGTGCAGTCACACCCACTGAGACCACATTTACGTGATAACTCAGTGGCTTTTACAGTTACTGAGAACGAGTCTTTGATGCAACTCTCTGAGTCTGGAAAGATGGTTAGATTGAAATGATTGAAGGGTTAATTTGTTTTACAAAACAAAAAGGTTTTCATTATATAAAATTATTGGATAATAACACAGCTGCAACTTTTTCTGTAAAGGTGCAGTAAATTAGTGTAATTAAAATTAAGTAGGTATAATAAATATGAAACTACATTTATATAACAATCAATTACAAAGTAGCCCTTCCAAAGCAATGAAAAAATTAATAATTAATAAGCATGATATTATTATACCATCTTATAAATTAATTATGAATTTAGGCATGATTCTGTACTTGGTTTAGGTATGAATGTCTTGGAAATAAAAGTCAATGACTCTTTTTTAGGGTTGTACAAACAAAATGAATGTCCAAAGAATTAATTTTTTAGTTGAAATATTTTTTTTAAATTATTTATTTCTATTTTAGACACAAACATGGAACTACTTTTGCAAGATACCAAATAAATAATTTCTATTAACCATTAGCACTGATTCAATCAACAATAGAACATTTCAACAAATTAGGCTCCCACTGCACGGGCAATTAGCATTCAATGCACTGATGTCAATGCATTGCCAATGGAGGAACAATGTACACTCAATGCCTTACATAGATCTGTGATGCATTTGAGAAGGTATGTGATATGTGGGTGCAAATTATTAGGCAACAATATATTTCTAATTTCCTAGTTTGGCATTTTTTTTAATGTAAATAGGCAAATTATACTAGGATGTTAAAACAATAAAAAAATATAGAAGTTTGTTCTATTTTTTTTTATAGACTGAAATATATAATGAAGGTAGGTGTGTTACCTACCTATTATACTACTCCCATTGATGAGAACTTTGATTTTCTCCATCCACAGTTGAGCATCGTGGAGAGTGGTGGCGGCGAGCAGCACCCGCGGCTTGCGCGGTTCGTCCGCAGGGAATACCGCGAAGGCATGCGGCCGCGTGCGGGACTTTGCCCTCCTTACCACGAACCCTGCGGGCAACTCGATGCTCCCCGCCGCTGCACCAGCCTCGCTGCAATATACTGCCAAAACACCCCCCGGGAACGTTGGACTCGGACGAAGTATGCACCACTGTCTCTTCCATGACTGCAACCAAATATAATATGAAAAAAATCGCGCATAAACGTGCACTCGCAATGTAATGAAAACATACCTTGAAAGGGTTCAGACCGAGGTTGGGCTTGAAAGGATACTTTACTTCTAAGTACCCTGACATAACTAAAGCAGTTTAAAATGTCTCCAACACGATTAACGTGCCTTTTTTAATTTACAATCCACATGTTTGTATTGGAAAACAATGAATTTGTTTACTAAAAACCATTGACAATGTAGACGAAATAGAGTACGTTAAGTTTATTTCAAAATCGATAAAACCGGTTTTTCTTTGCATACAAATTGGCATGAATCACTGTCAATTTTTAACAAACTATCAATGTCAAGAATCAGCTGATAGTAGTCTCTGGTTATTCTTGATTTCTCTTTAGAATTTTCGACAATGCATTGATTTCGAATTAGTAATTTGCGGATAGTTATAGCTTAATCAACTCTACAGTATTAAATTAAATCCAGCATAGAATAGGTGACACTCAAACAAACTCAAAGGTCACATAGGTAGTCGCCATGAAGATAATTATTTCCAGTGTTCTTGTTGTCATTGCGTATGGTACCGTAGGTGCAATAAATTCTGAAGAAGACGTCGGAAATGGAAGATATATAATCGAAGGGAAGGTATTTCCACCAGAAGAGCAGTTATCAGGTCCATGGCAAGTGGATATGCGAGTGCATGTGAACGGCGGAGATTACATCGGTTTTGTTCGAGAAGATGGATTGTTTGTCATCCACAACGTGCCTTCTGGCTCCTACATCGTAGAAGTTATCCATCCAGACTATATGTATGAGCCTGTGAGAGTCGAAATCAACTCTAAAGGCAAGTACAGAGCAAGGAAAGTAAACTACATTCAGACATCGCAAGTGATCCAAGTTCCCTACCCACTCCGCATTAAAATGTTGTCAAAAATCAGATACTTCCAAGTTCGGGAACAATGGAGAATGACAGACTTCCTGTTCAACCCCATGGTAATGATGATGCTGTTGCCGTTACTGTTGATCATGATCCTGCCCAAGATGATGAACGACCCAGAAACCAAAGAAGACTTGAAACAGATAGGTAACCTAACTAAGATGACTGAGATGCCAGAGATGTCGGAAATGATCGCCAATCTCTTCAGTGGAGGATCATCTAAAGCTGCTTCTACAAAATCGAAGCAAGTCAAGAAGAGACAGTAGGCAAATTATAATTCACTAGTATTTATTGTAAATCTAATATTTACTATGTGTTATTAAGTTAATAATAAAGTTGTTTTGGTATCACAATGGACTTTTTGTACTATAATATCATTGGAAACTTTTTTAAGGCACATTTCATACACAGCTGGTTAACCCCATAAAGAACTATTACTAGTTAGTGTTATGGTAGCTAACACAATTAAGGATAGAATAAAAAATTCTTAAAATTATGTTTGTTGTATGGGAGCCCTTAAATATCTATTTTAAAACTTAATTTGAGCAAAAATATCTAAATATATATTTCCATGTCACAATGTTGGTTACCGACTCCTCCAAAATGACTTGACCGATTTTTACCAAATTTTATATGCATATTCAGTGGGTCTGAGAATCGGCCACTATCTATTTTTCATATCCCAAAGTGAGGCAAGAAAAACATTTGCCAGGTCAGCTAGTAGGTACTTTTATATATTCTGTCAAAATGTCTACTAACTGTTGTTAATGATAATTATAAATCAAAACAAATACGAAAAAAACATGTTTTATGTATGGAGACCCCTTATTATTTTTTATTTTTAGTATTTGTTGTTAAAGTGGCACCGAAAATACATATCTTGTTAATGTTTCAGCTTTCTAGCTAAAATAATTTCATAGATACAGCCTGGTAACAGACAGACATCAGAGGATTAGTTATAGCATAGACAAAATATACTAAAGGTTATAGGTTCTCGTTTTTACCTTTTAGGTACGGAACCCTAAAAACAAAGTTACACTAGATAAAAAACAAAACAAGGACATTTTCAAGATTTTATTTGGAAATAAATCTATCAAGAGTCAATATTATAATTTCACTCTCCTATTCTACTTACAGACAAGATTTTTCAACAACTTACGACAAAATAATACACACTCCAAGTAAATACACATAATATTTATTACACAAAGTATAAAAAGTAAAATAAATCAGTCATTGGTAATTTGGACGGAGACTAATTAAGTAACATGCAGAATGGCATCTGATGAGATTCATTTTAGAGCAATATAAATATTTTTATTTAGATTTATTTTCTTTTTTCTTGGAAATACACTGGACGGGTAATTTGTACCAATAACTTGTATAAGATATATGTTAGTCTACTATGTTAATCATATTTGCCATTTGTCATTCTAATCAAGCCACAATATAAGAGACACTTCTAACATCCTTTGAGAACACACAAATAAAGATATTACTTTCTTATATGCATAAAGTAATTGTCATAATATTGCCTTCATAGAAATATTTTTTATGACAAACTAACAAACCCAAGGATATTTTTATATACATAAATAATACTAAGACATTTTTTATCAATATGTTAATTTGTTGCATATTTGTCAATTGTAAGGCAAGTATGCATTATATGCTAACGCAATCTAAATACGATATATTTTATTTGATAAGTCTAAAAATGTGATAGATTAGCTGCATATAAGGAAAAAACTAAATAAAATATACGCGAACATACATAGCCATATCTAAACCCAACAGAAATTGTAGAAACTAAGATGAAGACAGCACCAAAGGTGTATAAGAAAGACTGAGATTCTTCAACTGAACATAATAGAAATATGCAGTTACACATAAAACCTCATATTTGGATTAAATCAAAATAGAATAGACATAGCAAAAGTACAAAAAATCAAGGACATAAAAAACAGACTTACAAAAAGATATAAGTAAAGATTACAGTCATGAAAACTCAGATCAAGCTCATATTAAAAATATGAATATAGATGTAAAATAAGTAATAATTGATCAAATATAAGGGATATTTTAATATTATTTCTAAAACGCAATCAATGGCATAAGGGCAATTTGGACATGTAAAAAGAGTATAATTACAAAAAAAAAATATTGAATCAAATATAAAAAGAAGCTGTCTAGAAATTCTTACGCTAAAATAAACACTTACTAACTAAACTAAAGTGGAATGGTACTCTACATCTTCAGTAAAAAAAAACTGGAATGAAAAATAGAGGTATAACAAATGAGTTAGGTACTTATTAGGTACTTTTTAACTAACGGTGGTTAAAATAGATAAAAATGTTACTAAAGAGAACATAATACATTTTTATGAATACTTTATGACATGTGAGGTGTTTTTGTATATCTAATTAAATACTAAATATCAAGGTAAAGTATGAGTTAAAAGAGACATGTTAATTGTTAATGATAAGCTGCAAAATTAAAATTTACTAAAGTTTCAAGCAACTGATTTAAACCCTTTAACACTGTACAATCGCTATTGTACATAAAACCCACAAAATTATCCCAAAAAATGGTTTCAGAATTTTATATTTATTAATAAAGATTTGAGATTTTAATTTTTTTATCTTAGTTTCGTCTAAACATTTCATATATTTTTTTCATGAATTTCATAAATATTAGATCAAAAATTGACTGTCTATTATTTCTACACTTAGAAATTGTGTAAGATATCATTAATCCTTAATAACTTCTATGTATAAACATAAAACCTGAAAAGAAAAATGAATGAATATATGCTACTCTGTAGCCTTTTGTACAGCCTTTAAAGCATTACAGTAGATTTTCAATATAAATATTTAATTTATCTTTGTGTTAAGGCTCCTTAGTTCACTTCAGTTCCAATATTGCCATTCTATATAAAACCACACACCTTGTGAAAGCGTTGATCGTATTTCATAAAATAGAATCAATATAAAACAAAATAATTTTTGGATATGTACAAAATTGATAATATGAACGATTTGTGAAGTATTTTGATATTGTATACATATTGACTTCGGTCATGAATAATTTTCTACAGATAACTGTTTCCTTTTAATTATTACTTTCGTTATTATATTTGTATATAACCTTTTTATGTAAAATATTTTAAAATTTTGCCCCATAGGAGTTTTAGATAATTTTAACATTTCTTGATAATCAGTTAGCAACAATATTTCATTTAGGTAAATTTCACTTAGTAATATAAAATACACTTATATCTACTACGATAAATTGAAATGATGTTTTTCGAATCATATAATTTTAATTTCATATCACTTCATATTACTTTTGTGTCATGGTTCCAATACATAATATATTTAATTTGTAATATTTGATAAACTCTTTTCGGAGGCACAAATTAATCATCATTCACAACCTGATTTTGAGAAAGTATAGAACTTTATGATTATAATTCATTTCAACACCACATATTTTTATTATTTGCAACATTTAAGAATTATTTTTATTTACATTTAGTTTACTTTCCTGGAGCCACAGATTACCTTCTTATATGGTTTTCACATACATACTGCATAAATGCTAGTAAAATCGCAAGTGTTTCAAATACCATACCATTTTTTTTTAAATCTTATAGATTTGACCAAAACAACTTATACAATTATCTGACGATACAACTTGTTTAGTCCATAATAAACATCGAAGATAAATACGTATAGAGTATGGTACAATCTTATCTTGCAACTCTGTCGCGGGGTATTCTGTGGTCAAGATGCCGAGTCATTGGTTTACAAATTATCCATAATTCGAAAAAGAAATAACGAATATGCAAATAAAATAAAAATTTTAAAACATGTCAATTCTTAAAGGCTGAAAAACGCTTTTTGAATGCTTATTCGCCGTTTCTTTATGATCTTTCTAAACATAGTCTTGAAAGGTCACTGAACTTAGTTGACCTTGATAGTCCTGTAAGGGGGAATTCCCAAAACGCTGCAAGTGGGATATCAAAGTTGGGAATCGAGTATCTTCTATAAAACACTAGCAGTAGTTGACACAAACTATATGCTGACAATTTTAAAAAGACTTATTTTTTACCATGACACTTTATCTTATGTTAACTACTGCTAGTATCTTGACCCAATAAGATACTTGACCCCCAAGACCCCTCGAATTAGAAGGTCATAGAACTAGGATCCGATTCCAAGTGGCCTGATCCACGCGACGAGGGGTAATACCACAGTAACAACAAGCAAGGCGGCGGCCACCGCTGGCAACGTCGCCGCGTTGTAGATAGCACAGTACGGACACTGGGACGAGCCGCAGACCTCACAAATGTTGAGCAGGTACGTCGGGAGCGCGTCGAATATCGTCTCGTTGAAACGTTCTGAAACACAATAATATTTGTATTACTGAACTAAACCCTATACAACTAAACTGAACTCTATTCTACGCAACAGAACCCTATTCTACTCAACTAACCCCTATTCTGCTCAACTAAAACGTATGTATCCTACTAAATTTAACCCTAGCTTACTAAGATAAACTCTATTCTACTTAAGTAAACCTTATCTTACTAGACTAAACCCTATCCTTCTAAACTAAACCCTTCTTCCAGCTCCCCCTAATATGATAAATGCGAACATTTAGTGATTGTATCTTTTATGTTTTAACTCTTTATGGCGAGTATATGTTTTCCTAATATGTGAGAAATAAAGTATTTTCTATCTTTCTTTTTAATCTGGGAACGAGAAGTGTTGTCGACAACGTGAAATTATTGGATCTTATCTGGAAGAGGTCTGCACAAAATCAATAGTGGCACATAGATAGAGAGGCTTACACTTGAAGTAGAACTGGAAGAAAAGGAAGACTATATGTGGGTGATGATGATGACAATGTCATAAAAGAGTGACAGCTGACACAGCCACTGAGAGTCCTACACCCTTTGGGATAAAAAAAAAAGATGGTGGATGATGATGAAATATGTATTGCCAGTACCTGGTGCGTAATAGTCGTACACCCTAACGGGTAGATAGCGAGACATGTTGGCCACAGGGAACCAGCGCTCGATCGTGAAGTTCACGCACGTCGGCTCCGGAGATAGCTGGAATATAAAAATACAACATTTAATAATTGGGAAAGGTGACAATATGACTGAGATTAATAAGCTATTGTAAAGTAATATCGTCGGTAATATTGCTCTTTAAATCAAAACACAGTAGTGGCTGCAGACTACTGCATGGCGGTAGAATTACTAGCAAGTATGGTGCATAGTTGAAGTAAAAGAACATGTTGGTGACTACAAGTGTAACTGACATAATCGAAGTAAAAGAGCATGTTGGTGACCAAAGTGTAACTCACATAGTCGAAGTAGAAGAGCACAATTTGCGACTAAAGTGTAACTGACATAATCGAAGTAAAAGAGCACGTTGGTGACTAAAGTGTAACTGACATAATCGAAGTAAAAGAGCACAATTTGCGACTAAAGTGTAACTGACATAATCGAAGTAAAAGAGCACAATTTGCGACTAAAGTGTAACTGACATAATCGAAGTAAAAGAGCACGTTGGTGACTAAAGTGTAACTGACATAATCGAAGTAAAAGAGCACAATTTGCGACTAAAGTGTAACTGACATAATCGAAGTAAAAGAGCACAATTTGCGACTAAAGTGTAACTGACATAATCGAAGTAAAAGAGCACAATTTGCGACTAAAGTGTAACTGACATAATCGAAGTAAAAGAGCACGTTGGTGACTAAAGTGTAACTGACATAATCGAAGTAAAAGAGCATGTTGGTGAGTAAAGTGTAACTCACATAATCGTAGTAAAAGAGCATGTTGGTGAGTAAAGTGTAACTCACATAGTCGTAGTTAAAGAGCATGTTGGTGACTTAAGTGTAACTCACTTAGTCGTATTAAAGAGCATAGATAGATAGATTAACACTTTATTAAAACACATACTAAAAATAATTACAGAACACAAAAAAAGGTATTTAAACTAGTGCCTTAACTGGCATCCTTATCGCTAAAAGCGATCTCTTCCAGGCAACCAATTCCTAGGATGTACACATAGAAAGAACTTAGAGACGAGGTGTTATAATGTTGGTGATTAAAGTGTAACTCACATAGTCGAAGTAGAAGAGCATCTTGGTGAGCTGGTATTTGGCGCGCTGCAGTGTGGGCACTCGGCGCGAGAGCACGTACTCGTCCAGCGCCTGCTGCTGGATCATGTAGCCGGTGGGGATGCCCACCTCGAGCACCGCCAGCCCAGACCGCGGGGACTCCGCCGTCAGGGTCCAACTGGGGGAAACCAAGAGTGATGAGTGGATATGAATCCCACAAAAACAATTAATAAATGAAGATTTTTACATTTTTATTTTATTTTTGGTCCCGTATTAGACCATTTCTTAAAATGAAATGACATTGACATAATATTAAATATGATAAGATAATGTGCATTTTAAAAAAGTAGGTAATGCAGATGAATAAAGGCTTTTTTACTTTTACTTTTACTATTAGACCATTTCTTAGCTTGATTTTTCGAATTGTATGTATTTGTAAATCGCGAGTTTGAGTGTGTGTGCTACAATATGGAATATCTCTGAGCTATTGATAGAAATCATATTATTGATTCACCACCGGTCTCTTCCAAGACACGCTAAGCCAATTACTATTAAGCTTCGGTAAAAAAATCTTGGCAATCAAATTAAAATTTAAGAGTCAATGAACATAATTTATTGACACTAATATAAAGTACATTACAGGTTTATATACCTGTATATAATAGTTCATTTAATACAATGATTATGAACATTAATTATTTTTTATTAATTAAAATGGCGACTACCACTTACACTGAAAACTAAGTAATCTCGTGCCGTAAGTGCTGTTTTCTTCAGAGTACTTTATAATAGGATTTAACTTACGAACGTAAAGAAAATTCATCTCTGCGGATGTTTATTAATAAAGAAAAACATTGTTAAAAAATATCGTGTCTTGATTATAAGGTTAGTACGCAAGTATAGCGTAGTAATAGACTCACGCGGCACACCCCTGGAAGTCGATGTGCGACTGATTCCGACCGCGGTAGTACTGCGAGTGCAGCAGCGAGAAGGCGCGCTCTGGCGGCGCCGTCTGGAACCGCGGGATGTCCACGTTGTACTGCACCGACATCTGCAGGATCGCGTACCCGGCGCCCTTCGCCGTCACCTTCACCGTGCCCCACGCCTCCGGGATCTGGGGGCACCAACAGTCACTTAATGAATACCTTATTCTTATTCTATGATGGGGGCGATCAGACCTACACTGACAACCAACCCTACAACCTACAACCGACCCTACAAGCCTACCCAAGCTATCCAAGCTCCTTAAAATAGCGGAGCACGGTCTTGGGTCGCTGGCATACCTGTTCCACTGTCATTGCGTCAGATGTTGTGGTACTTCTATAAAAACAGGAGGCGTCCGAGTATAGCGTCGTGTCGCAAGCGGCTGCGTGACATCAGCGAGCTGACGTCACGCAGCCGCTTGCGGTTTGTGTGCTGCTTGATATACTCACATCAATATACTGCATGACAGCGAGGTTATCATTAGCGACACGCAGCACCCTCGTGGCGCCCTCCAGCGCCACCGCGTCCACAGTGAGTGTCAGCGAGCTGACGTCACGCAGCCGCTTGCGGTTCGTGTGCTGCTTGATATACTCACATCAATATACTGCATGACAGCGAGGTTATCATTAGCGACACGCAGCACCCTCGTGGCGCCCTCCAGCGCCACCGCGTCCACAGTGAGTGTCAGCGAGCTGACGTCACGCAGCCGCTTGCGGTTCGTGTGCTGCTTGATATACTCACATCAATATACTGCATGACAGCGAGGTTATCATTAGCGACACGCAGCACCCTCGTGGCGCCCTCCAGCGCCACCGCGTCCACAGTGAGTGTCAGCGAGCTGACGTCACGCAGCCGCTTGCGGTTCGTGTACTGCTTGATATACTCACATCAATATACTGCATGACAGCGAGGTTATCATTAGCGACACGCAGCACCCTCGTGGCGCCCTCCAGCGCCACCGCGTCCACAGTGAGTGTCAGCGAGCTGACGTCACGCAGCCGCTTGCGGTTCGTGTACTCGATCAATGCACGCTGAGCTATGTATGAGTCCTAGGGAAAGAAAAGAAACATCAATCACATATTATATAAAAAATCAGTGTTAGTAATTTGCGTATTGATTTTCCTGATGATCCATACACATGATTAACGCGTACGCCGTAGCACCAATTTATCGAAGTCATATTGACGTGACAACGTCTTAAATTAGGTTGCGGCTGGGAGTCACTTATGAAAAAGTGTAACGCCCGGTAACGTTACGATGAGTCACCGAACGAGAGAGAGGCCCGCCGAATGCCTTGCGTCTCTCTCCCACTCAACTATGATCGGTCTGCCGCGCGCGCAGCACGCGGCAGACGTTGTCACGTAAAATCTTCGCCCGTAAAACCGACTTTACAGGCAACCATTTTTTTTATAGAAAGATTTTTTAACTCACACAAGACGATAATAAAATCTTTGAATTGTTATTGAAAACATTTCCGAGCTTAGATTCAAGTTTGTCATTTTTTTTCAGATGATATAAATGAGACTAGTACCGGCTGTAACATGTATGTACTCTTCAACCTCCCCGGCACACCTAACTAACCTGTGTGGAAGCCCAGCCGCCATCTCTGAGTCGTTGCGAGTTAAGCCACATGACAATGGGCTCGTTGTTATCCTGATGGTCCATACACGCGAGTAACGCGTACGCCGTAGCACCGATATTGTTGGAGTCATATTTGTACGGCAGCCGAGGTAAGAGGAAAGGCTTCTGGTTCTCAATCTTGGTTGGAGGCGCCGGGACGCGCTCGCGGCCCCAGTATACTAGACCACCTGTCGAAACAAGAACAAGGATAAATACAAGGATAAGAACAAGGATGAGAACAAGAATAAAAAAAAAACATGACATGAAAACAAAGATAATAACAAGGATATTATAATAAAACTCCATAAGTATTGAGACAAATAAAACATATTTTGAAGTGATGCAGCTCAGATGGATATGCAGCCGCTCTATGTCCTGTCTACGCCACTGAGCATGAGATTTCAGTAAAGGACAACATTGTGAGGAAACAGGTATATAGGTAGGAAATTTTCTAGTGCTAGCCTGGCTAGCAACCACTCTCAAGTAGAAAAATCTGTCGCATGCTTTCCGAGAGCCAGTATTTCTAGACTAGGCACACTCTACCTAAAACCATTGCTGCTAACCCGTGAAGTTACACGCCATACTGCCTAGCCTAACTGCAAGTAATATGTAAAAGAAAAGTAGAAGCATTTTTTTTTCACTCACGGCTGGTTAACCCCATATTGAACCATTTCTAGATCTACATATACATACAATACATATTTTATATAAATACATATTTAACACCCAAACCCACAGCCAACAAATTTAGTTAAGCACAAAGATGTTGGCCGAGCCAGGGATAGGACCCGAAACCTTCTGATTGGCAGTCCGGCATGGTAACCTTTACGCCTAGGAGGTCGTCAGTATAGAGAATGAAAAAATGGTCCTGAAAATCAGTGCTGCAGAGAAATCTGTAGCGTTTATATTGAGGGCTGACCTTTTTCGGACGCTAGGGGACACATACTATGCTGTCTTTTCTTTTTTACACGCTTTATATTAGCTTCACCTGTATGTTTGTTTTGTTTGTAACCGACTTCTTTGGGCGCGATTTTGACCCACTTTAAATGGCCAGATTTCGTTGAAACTTTGTAGATTTATTGAGGACCGATGACTATACACTAATTTGATAAAATTATTAACTTTTTTTGGATTTTTGTTTGTATGTTTGTTTGTGGGCGCGATTTTGACCCACTTAAAACGGCCAGATAAGCGTGTTTTTTAGTTTTTTTAAACTATTATTATTTTTTTTTCATGTGTGTTTTATGTAATTTAAAATACCTACAGTCGAATATATAACCTCCTCTTTTTTTGAAGTCGGTTAAAAATAATGTATATGTAAGTGTCTGCTGTGTCTGAACTAAATGTGTTCTTTCTTTCTAAAAGATGGAGGAGTGACAGTGACCTTCGTTCCTCTGCTTCCTGAGCAGCAGCCTGTAGGCGTGCTCGGAGCTGGGCGCCTTGGAGAAGGTGAGCGCGTACGCGACCACGGCCATGGCGTACGGGTCGCCGAAGTCCTCGAGCAGCTTCAGGTGCCGCTCCAGCCACGCGATGCCGCGCTGCTGCGCTTGCACCACGCGCGCTGACAGACCCTGCCCGCGATACAACAACCATATTATTATTAAACTGAATGCACCCTACCAACATTTATACATTGTTTAGCTATAATTTAGTATTTAATTACTCAAAGTACGTTTCACCCCTGTATTTGTACTAAATAAACAATTTGATTTGATTGTTTCGTTCTATATTATATCCTTATCAAATGTGAACACATAATGATCTAAATAATATATTCTTTTTCTTAACCTTGTCCCATTTAGGTAAGGTCGACACAGCAAATCTTTTCTTCCACTCTCCTCTATCAGACGTCATCTCTACACTCAATCTTTTCTCTCTCATGTCCTCATTCACACACTCCATCCTTGTCTTTTTCGGTCGGTCTCTTGCTCTTCTTCCTTACACTACCATTTCCATACATCCTAGTGACATGCATCTCCTCTCTACACATCACATGTCCATACCATGCTAACCTTCCACTCTTTATTTTCTCCCTCACTGGGGCGGGCTACTTTCACACTTCTTCTAACCACTTGAGCGTCCGTGGGCACTACAGTGCCAATTTTTTTTTTACTTTTATCTGTTAGTGGTACTACAGTGCCACAAACTCGAAGCGTTCGTAAAAACTTATTTATTAATAAACGGTTGCGTATCTGTGGCACAGCTTGTAGTATTTAATGTTAAGAAAGAATCATAGATGGCATTTCAACCTAGTTTTATCCATTTTGATGCGCTATTTTATCGATAGAGCGATTTAAAAGTGACATATTTTTTCACTCTGAGTGAGCGATTACTGCTGAAGAAGAATAGTTTCATTTTATTACTTAATTATTTAATTATGATGTGTTTAAATTTTTTAGACAAAATTCTCATTACATTGACATATAAATATCATAGCGTTTCATTCTCCAAAGTTCATAATTTTTACAAATAATATTCAACTACTGTTTGTGAGTAAACATGGCTGGTTTTGTTGTCATCATTATTTTTTTTATATGAAATTGTAAGTTCAAAGTATATATTTTCAGCTTTATTGATGCCTTATTGTATAACCTATCTAGCAGTATTATTTTTTTCGTAATCACTACTATACTTTTCTTTCAACATACGTTTTTACGGGGACAGGTCACGCGATTTTTTTTGTACACCTATCGAGCGATAGCGCCGGACAGTTAACGCATGTTGTAGTCTGCTAGCGCGGACAGTCAAGTGGCTAATGTACTCATAATATCTTATATATAAAATTTCCGTGTCACAGTGTTTGTTACCGTACTCCTCCGAAACGGCTTGACCGATTTTTACCAAATTTTATATGCGTATTCAGTAGGTCTGAGAATCGGCTACTGCATATTTAGTTTTTTTTTTTAATTAAGGCAAAACAACGTTTGCCGGGTCAGCTAGTATTTACATAAAATACAAATATCGTTATAAGATCGAGTAAAAAATTACTTAAAAATTACGTTTATTGCCCACTTCAAATAACTATTTTATTTAAATTTTATAAGTTAATTTGATAGCTATTATACATTTACATATTTTGTGAAAATTTGAAGTGTCTAGCAGCTACCGTTGCTGATATATAGTAAAAAAAATACATTTCGTGGAAATTTTTGGTGTCTATAAGCTACCGTTATAAAAAATACAAAAAACACGTTTTAGGTTATACAATACTTAACAAGCAATATACTTGGCCCAAAGAACTCTTCCAGAAAGTAAACTGATGGGTAATGAGGAATATGACTACGGAGGATGAGGGTATGTCCGTAACTGTGAATACAACACTCACCTCTCTAACACCAATGTCTTTGAGATTCTTGACAGTCTCCAGTGTGATGATAACTTGTGCCGTGAGAGTTATGTTCCGCTGCATTATTATTGAATTCTCCGTCTGTGAAACAATTACAGTGTTACTTTATAAAATACCTCTGAACTATAATATTGTGAGTGTGTATGTGTGTATCTGTGGCATCTTTTGTTTTCTTTGGTAGAAAGGTGAATAAAGTAGAAGTGTTCTTTGCTACTTTATTTATTATCAGCTTGGCCACTTAGCTCTTCGTTATATGACCGTCCCTAATAATTAAGTCATAAGAATATCTATGACAATGATTGACGTATCTCAATTAAAAGGTAAATTAGTTAATTACTATTTATTTCTGAGAAGCACAAATCAACACGTTTTAATAGTACAAAAGTCACCTAAAGAGAGAGAGAGAGAGAGAGAGAGAGAGAGAGAGAGAGAGAGAGAGATAGAGAGAGAGCATTACTAGTGAGGGGATAAGTTCTGGTTATGTTGGGATACATACACCACAATGATCATCGCTTGAACATCCCACATGGCGCTAATTTCGGTTGCCAGGTAAAGCTACTTTCTGACTAATGACTATAATTACTCACAATAACATTGTTATGGTCCTGAACCCTCCTGCCGTCAGCTTTGGCCCGCACGGTGTCGTCATACAGCGAGCTGTTCCTCGGCACCACGATGGTGGAGTTCTGGTTGCGGTCCGGCAGCCAGGTCACTTCCCAGAACGCCCCCTCGGGGGTCTGGTGCTCCAACACCCACGACACCGCCATGGATATTACCTGTGTAGTGGACAAATAGCTTTTATAGGTACTTTTTCATAAAAAAGTCACCCAGACCAACGGCTTATAAATTTATTTCATCGCAAAGATGTCAGCCGTGCCGGGAATTGAACCCAGGACCTTCCGGTTGGCGGTCCGGCGTGATAACCAAAACGTCAACGAGATCATCTTTCTCGGAAAATATTTTACATTCTACTGAATTCGTGTGTGAGGCTTTATATTGATGTTCAAATATTAGAAATCAGAATTGATATTTTTTTTTCTTTAAAAGTACATAGTCTATGGAAGGTCTTCATACAAGTGACTTCATCATTTTTGACATGTTGTACGATGCTATGGAACTATATAATGTTTGTTTGCTGTAACTACAAGTATAATATATGAAAATTATTAGCTAATCAAATAACTCACGTCAGGATCGATGTATATAAAGTTTTCCCACTCATTGAAGGAAGCGTCTTGGAAGATCTTTGCGCAGAATGACGTCAGCCAAACGCTCGACGCTGATTGGTTCCTGCCGAGCATATAATAAAATTATCTTCTGTCTTCCATAGAAATCGTTTTTTTCTTTCATATTTTCCTTTGTGTTAAAAGGTACCCATAAAAACTTATATATTGCAATACACGACAAGGAATTGATTTGATAAAAAAAGTAGATTTTAATTTAAAAGTAACCTTCAATGGGAAGTAATCTAAGTCTAATTATAATTAAGGCTTGCAAGATTACACCTGAACAAAAGTACAAAAGTAAGAAAGAATCATTTATTTTGTGACACGAACAACTAATACACAAGAAATATAAAAGAAAAAGACAACATTCACGTGGCACAAAACGAAAAAGAAAGTAAGACCTACCTTCGATCAAAAATGTACTAGATTTAAGGTGATGTCTCTAAAGACGGCAAGGAAAATAATACCACAAGTGAGTGTGGTCTTATTTGAGTTTGAAGAATATAATCGTTATTAGTATAGTAATACAGTTGAATTTTTTAACGTTCACTGCATATGGTCAAAAAAATTTACAGCTGTTATCGCGGAGCAAGATAGCTTATGTTTATTACGGCACTAGTCGAAACTCAACCTTAAGATACAGTATGGTATGGTTGACTTGAATTGAAATATTTTTGTGACGTAGTATAATGTACTAGGTAAACTCTTGTATTTTTTTTTGTGCTTTGTTTGTATGCAACACATAATGTGGTATGTATTTGATCGAAGATACCTACAAAAACTTGTAAAAGCAGTTAGTTACAACTTTGCTTTCAATTATGGTATTATACAGAGGATGCAAAATAGCATACTAATGCAGAAATTCACGAAAACCTAAAAGTAAAAACAGTAGGCCAAGAAATAAAGAAACACAAGGAAGCATTCAGGACCCGCCTGGCAATACACTCAAACCAACGTGCCCTAAGTCTGCAAACAGCACTATACAAACTAAGACTAAAGAGAAAATTGGTAGCCACTGAGTGATCTCTAGGCACCATTAAAAAGTATAAGGAGATGTACCCGCTGGGGTGCACACTGTACGTCGACAATAACACTGACCACATCTGCTTAGCAATATAAGAGCTGATCGCAGATAGAGTGATATAAAAAAAAAAATTATAGTAGCTGAGTGTTTAGCTCTAGCATCCCACTCACCAGTCGCTGCGGAACAGGCTGAAGGAGCCGTCGGGCTTCATGAAGGACAGCTGTCTCTGGTAGAGCACGTTCATGTGGTGGAACGAGTCCCGCTCCAGCGTGCGGTTGCGCTGGTTGATGAGGCGCATGTACAGGGTCAGGTACATGTTGGAGGCAAAGCTGAACATGTTCTGCTCCGCTGAGTCCTGCAAACATAAAGTTTTACTACAAATCTGGGATTCAGTGTTTTATGGAATGTTTTATAGTTAACGTTTGAGAGTTCCTTCCATCTTCTCTATATATCTTTTCCATCAAACAAGAATATTGCCGTTTGTTGGGTTCCGTACCTAAAAGGTGAAAACGGGACCCTATTACAAAGACTCCGCTGTCTGTCTGTCTCCAGGCAATATCTCAGAAACCGTAATAGCTAGAAAGCTGGAACTTTCACAAGATTTGTATTTCTTATGCCACTATAACAACAAATACGAAAAATATAAAAAAAAAATATTAAGGGGGTCCTCATACAGTTAATGTTTTTTTTCGTATTTTTTTGCTATATATCAATAACGGTAGCATGTGGACACCTATATTTTCACGGAATTTATAAATGTACATCATTTTTCAAATTAAATTATAAAATGTAAATAAAATAAATATTTGAGGGGGGCTCCCATGCAACAATGGTACGGCACCCTTAATGCGCGAGCCCAACTCGCACCTGGCCAATTTTTATAGATATTGTATGGACTCGTATGTTATTGTATCTATATATACTCGTATAGATATTGCATGTTCGAAAAGAACAAAACTGTTGATACCAATGAACCTATGTAAGTTACTTGTAACACTATAATCTGCACAGTTTACAATAAATGAATCTGAATCTGAATTTATACGCGTTTCCGCAATTGGCCGGTATTTTATTTACGTCAATCTACTTACCATAGGTAGATCGAGCAGACTGCTAGCGTTAACAGGCATGGTCGGGAACAGCGGGCCGACAACATCTCCCACCACAGACACTCTCGCTTTGTTCGATCCGAACACGTAGTATCTGTCCACTTCGTATGGAATGATGGGCGTTTCCGTGACGTTGACGTGCATGTATTGGAACACGTAGGCGCGGTTCGAGAGGTCGAGCAGCACGGACTGGTGCCGGTACTGCGGGAGGCCGTCGGACTGCGGAACGCAAATATAATAATTAGTAAAGTTTTAATTTGCCTTTGGTTGAATTGAGAGCTGTTTCTACAACATTTATAAGATACTAGTAAGGATCTTTAATATTGTTGGAAACAACATACATATAACCATATTCATTGTGAGAACTGCGAAGCTATGGAACTCTCTTCCTGAGTCTCTTTTTCCCGAGAAGTACAATTTGGGGGTCTTCAAATCCAGTGTAAATAGGTTCCTTCTAGGCAAGCGTGATACATCTTAGACCACAGTCAAGCTTAACATCAGGCAAGCTGCGGTCAAACGTAAGCCTATTTATCATTAAAAAAAATATATAACCTATGTTACTCGGGAATAATGTAGCTTCCCAATGGTGAAAGAATTTTTCAAATCGGTACAGAGTAGTTTCGGAGCCTATTTGCGTCAAACAAACAAACTTTTTCGCTTTATAATACGTGACGGCCCCTCTGGCTCTCGAGCCCGACATACCCCGTCTGCCTCTCTCCCAGGCTTGTGACGGGAGATGCGTAAAAGCATTTCCTCACGAAAAAAAAAATGATTGCCTGTAAAGTCGGTTTTACGGGCGAAGAATTTTACGTGACAACGTCTGCGGCGTGCTGCGCGCGCGGCAGACCGATCATAGTTGAGTGGGAGAGAGACGCAAGGCATTCGGCGGGCCTCTCTCTCGTTCGGTGACTCATCGTAACGTTACCGGGCGCTACACTTTTTCATAAGTGACTCCCAGCCGCAACCTAATTTAAGACGTTGTCACGTAAAAAGGCTCTATCATCATGATCATGGTACCTCGACGTGTACAGTCTTGGTGTAGTGCGAGCGGCCCATGAGAGTGGCCGCGTGCAGCTTGACGTGCATGGTGCCGAGCTTGGCGGCCACGACGGGGATGTGCACGGTGGCCGCGGAGCCCGCCAGGATGTACACGAAGAACTGGTGCTCGCCGAACGACGTGCGGGGGTTGTACGACCGGACCTGCCAGAGTATAAGCTTTACTAGTCTTCTCGTGAAAATATGGACTCTTCTTATTCGTATGAGCTAATTTAACGCTGGTAAGGGGAAGTGGGGGTATGCAGAATATGTCTTCAGTGATAGATAGACAAACACTTTATTAAAACACTCACAATAAAATAAAATTACAGAGAACACACAGAACTTACAAGCTAAGGAAGAAGAAGCAGTAAAGGTATTTTTAACAATAAATTTTATCTCGCAATATTATTGAAGCACTAATTTTAGGTAATTTTAAAACTAGCTCATCGAAGAAACTTCGTATGGTATGGATGAATTTTTCAATTTTACAAAAATAACTTTACTTATATAATTACAGTAGTAAAGAACTTTAGATCATACTAAAGTTTTTCTTTTGTGTGCTAAAGTATTTGTCAATTGTATAAAATGTCATTAAACATTGTAAACTGTTCACGTAAGGCATCTTAATATTTTCGCGTAGAAAAACGGTTACACTTACTTATTATTAAAAGTTGGAATGAGTCCAACAGCACCATCTTCAGGGGCGAGTGTTACACGGACCGGAAACGGAATAATAAGTAAGTGTGACCGTTTTTCTACGCGAAAATAAAGTGTCATTGTTACTAGAATTTTTAATCTCATCCGGGAGACAGTTGCAAGCTTTAGGTTATTATCACCCTCACTTCAAATTAGAATTAGGATTAATAAATAAATAAGAAAAGAATATTTATGTATGTCGATACTCACAATGCCATTGGCCTCGACGTGCACGAACTTGTAGTCAGGTGAAGCCTCGAGCACGACCACGGCCTCGATGTTCTGCGGCGTGTAGTTGAACACCACCACGCGCAGCCCGAGCTGCTCGCCTTGCCGGCACGACTCCGGGCCCTCCACTTTGATGAAGAACGGGAGCACGCCTACGTACTGCGGGTGGAAGAGTGGTAAGTCTTAGCGGGACAAGATTACATTTACGCGAAAAGTCCTATAACCGATCGTTTGTTGAATGACATTAGCCAATTTTGTTTTATCTGTTAAAAAAAAGTCCAAGTTCCAAATTTTAGTTCTACTTACACCGGCTCCCGGTATGTCAACAGTTGCGGCGAAAATGTGTTTATACCGGGAGCCGGTGCTTCAACATACAAGGGTACGTATACTTAGGTAGGGTAAGGGTACTTTACTCCTAAACATGACAAGATTTACTATACACGTCAAATCCTATAAGGGTACTAAAAAAAAAATTGCCAAGTGCGACTCAGGGTCGCACGTGAAGGGCAATCTGTAACATTATCTAAAAAAAAAAAAAACATGTCTGTTGTATGGGAGCCCCCCTTAAATATTGTTTCTTTATTTACACATGAGGCTTAGTTTCACGTTACTTCGTTACAAGCACTAGATATATAATAGTGTTATAATACGGTTTTTTTTGTATTTTTTTTAATTTCTCAGAATATGGTCCCGTTTCTACCGTACCGTACGTATTTTATAATTTTACTTTTTTATTTATTTATAATTATTTACTTTTCGACAAAGCCCCTATACAGCTGCTATTCTTTTAATTTAATTTATTGATTATTATTGAATTGAAATACTGACGAGTCCATATTGATGATAGTTATGATTATGTTTATATAATGTAATAATTATTTAACAATATGACAATAAAGACATTCTATTCTATTCTATTCTACCTTTTAGGTATGGAATTCTAAAAATAATAATAATTCATTTAATTCAGAAACAAAACCATACCAATACCAAAATATCTAATCCATAAAAAACATGTTAAAATAAATAAAGGGTTTCTCGGCGGATTTTGAAACTCTGACTAACGCGTTATATAATAAGTCAATATATATAAATGAGAGACCAGCAGATACTCACGTGGATAGGCTCCGTGATCATCCCCAAGCCGAGCGATGCCGACATGCTGAAGGCGGACACCGTCCAGTGCGCCGGCACCTGACACAGAGGAGGTACAACTAATTATCATCAGGTTTATATGTTAATAAAAGAAAAAAAATAGAAGATCTTGTGGCAGAACCTAAAATCATGGGCGAAAGTAAAGCACTTCGGCTCCGTTGGTTCGGCCATGTGGAAAGGATGGGAGAGGATTGGGCTGTGAGGCGAGCTTACTTGGGACGTCCGATTGGTCGTCCCAAGTATCGCTGGGAAGACCTTGTGCAGCAAGACCTGAGCGCACTTCATGCCACAGACTGGCAGGAGACAGCACAGGATAGAGAAAAGTGGCGTCTCTTGGTGTCGGAGGTCAGGTTCCATTTTGGGGTTAGCGAGCCATCATAGTAAGTAGTAGTAAGTTATATATGAAGGGTCCACTGCAATAATGATGGATGTCCTTTGTCTTTAGTTTTGAGATAATTGGATTTTAAATTTACAAACGGTGTAAAAAAACTCAGTCATGAAGATTACATATACGAGTACATATTATGTACTCGGCAAACGTAGTGTAGGACACCCTACAACCAGGTGGACTGATGATCTGAGTAAGGTAGCGGGTAGTGGACGGCAAAGAGAAGCACATGGTAGGGTCAAGTGGTGAGCCTTGGAAGTGGCCAGCAGTGTAATAACAAAAGCTGATGATGATGATGATATGTATTCGTTTGTAAAGAGACATATTATTAAGTTTTCAAGCCACGGACTTAATTGGCTTTATGACTGCTTGTACTAAGTCTAACAGCCGGAACACACAAATTAACGTGCCATCTGAACATCTGTATCAACCCTACAGCTTATCATTGAACAACTGCCTTGGTTGGATGGGCGTATAAACGTGCTTGTGTGAGTACGAGCTGATAAGCGGTCAGTGCTAACTCGTTAGGGTTGCCAATAAAACAAATGTAAAATAATATTTAATTTTTGTATGGCAAATAATAAAATTTAATTAAAATATTTGGTATATTCCGCCTTTATGTCATTCTACAACAGTGCGAAATACTGACTGTGAGCGAAATGGCAAACCGGTTTCGTGTAAGCACGCCTTCCGCAGCGCCTGCTTGGTTGTTGTGTTAATATTATGCATAGTTTATAGTTTGTTAAATGTTTCGTATCAGACATATGTTTAAAACTTATTTTTGTTTGTATTTAGTATTTATTGTTTAGTTTTGCGTTAGTAGTTGTTTATTCTATTTTGTATTGCTAGGTTATAAGTAAAATAATTCTGCTTGTATAATTGAGAAGGCACTGTAATACAGCAAGTGCATACTAGCTCAGAAGCCAGGACTATCTTTTAAAATGTTACTATATCTTTTAAATTTATTAACATCAATAAATATATATTTGATTTGATTTTGATTTGATTTGATATGACTCCATAATTATATTTACATTATGAAGACTTAATTTTATCACACCTCTAAGGGACACCGTGTGTACACGTAAATACGTGTAAACACTGGACATACCTGCGGCACATCGACGGTGAAGACGTAGCGGCCGTGCGGTCCGATGTTGACGTCCTTCCAGAGCCACACGTTCTCGTACTGGCGCTGCACGCGGTTGAACCGGAACTTGCGGAAGTGGCTCAGCTCGAACGACGTGTCGTGATTACCTAAGGAGAATTACATTTTTAACCGACTTCAAAAAAGGAGGAGGTTATATATTCGACTGTATGTATTTTTTTTTTGTATGTTCATCGATTTCTCAGCCATTTGTGGATCGATTCTCAATATTCTTTTTTTTTATTACTAACAAGAATATATGAATAGACTAGCTTTTTCCCGAGGCTACGCCCGCGAATAGGTCGTTTTTTTTTTGTGAATCATACTTTCCCTGAATTTTGTTTGCTACAAACCTCACAGAGCCCGAGACTTTTCCAACGAATGCTGTACCGTGGAAATAGGTTCGTGCGTTCTGAAGTTACAGCGTCAGGTAGGAAAACCCTTTTTTTTTTATTATAGATAATCATTTAAATTACGGAAATATACATTATTTACGGAAAAAATAACAGTTGAAATAAGAAAAAATACAAAACTTTTATATTTAAGTTATTTAAGGCGATGACAAAGGCAAAATCTTGATTTACTAGATGTGCCCCGCGGTGTTAATAATAATAATGCCACGTTAGTCCGAGACAAAAAGGTTAATCCAGGATTAAAAGTAGCTTATGTGTTAATCCAATGTCCCACCTATCTTCATAGTAAATGTCATCAAAATCAGACCAGCCGTTGGAGCGTGAAGGAGTAAAATGAATGAATGTTTTATTTAATCACGTCCAATATTTCACTACATCTATAAATTATGTCCCCTCTTAACACGCCCCTAAGAAGAGAAACTAGCTCTCACAAACTCAGGGTATCCTAGCGTTGAGCTAGGGACCTACACAAATACTCTATTATCAATAACATTTAATATGATAAATTTGTTGATCCAATGTTAATATTGTAATAATTATAGTTTTTTTTTCTTCAATGTAATTTGTGTTATATGTACATATATGTGTGTCAAATAAACGAATTATTATTATTATTATTTTGAAGCTGGTCTTCCGTTGAGACTGACTGGTGACGACATATACTTGTTTGCAAGACTTACAATTAGCCTCATCGGTGTGGTCAGAGCAGTCTGACACGCCGTCGCACCGCTTGCCGAGCGGATAGCAGCCGCCCTCCAGACACTCGCCGAAGCCGAGACTCTCGTTGCACAGAGAAGGCCGCCGGGTCACTGGCACGTCGCTGAATACTAAGAGACCCGCGTATCTGTACGCGAAATAAAAGTTATTTTAGCTATTAGAATAATATTTTTTTGACACATTTCACACACGGATGGTTAACTCCATACTGAACCATTTCAAGTTCTTGTTATGGTAGCTAACACAACTGATATACTACATATATATATACATACATATTTTATATAGATACATATAATATTTAACACCCAGACCCACAGCCAACAAATGTGGTTGATCACAAAGATGTTGGCCGTACCAGGAATCGAACTTCTGATTGGCAGTCCGGCATGGTAACCTTTACGCCAATGAGGTCATCAAATGTTATACATGAATAAAATAAATTTAAATATTAGGACACATTTCATAAATGGTTGACCCCCTCTTGCTGAAAATCGTACTACGTATCATTCGATACACGCCATTTATTTGTATTTTCTTGAAATGACTTCATTCGGGTCACGCAATCTATTATCGTAATATCACTATGCGACTGCAGCGCGTTGCGGAATATGGGCGCAGCTAGGCTACACGCTCGATTTGCAGCCATCTATGGCAAATTTCCGCACCACGGTTCAATGAGTGGGAATCAGCAATCCTCTCTAGTATTCGAGGATTCGCCCAAAGCGAATTGCTTCATCATTCATGGTGAGAACTGCGTAGCTTTGGAACTCTCTCCTGAGAAGTATAATTTGAGAGTAAATAGGTTTCTTCTAGGGAAGCGTGTTACATCTTCGACCACAGGCTTAACATCAGGCAAGCTGCAGTCGAACGTAAGCCCATTCTTAAAAGAAAAAAGTATTCTGATCCCTGATATAATGAAGTATCTCACTCGAAGGTCCTGTTAGCGTCGACGCCGAAGGTGGAGGAAGGGAAGTAGACGAGCTCGTCCGCGTCTCCGAAGTGCGAGCGCCACGTGTACGCGAACGTGCCGTTGGTCGACTCGTCGAAGTACGACATCTTCGATATCACCTGCAACATGACAACAAGTATATGTACATTTAGAAAAGTTCTGATAGAACAAAAGCATTTTAGCGGCCATCTAGGGTTATTACTGGCTTGATCGTCTCGTCTCTATTCAAAGTCAAACAATTTATTGCAATATAATGTCACATTACAGTTACATAATTACCCATAAGGCATTGCAATTATTTACTGGAGATGTTGCAATTGTTAATTCATCAGATTTTTTTAATGTTCCGTCATTTAAAAAGTCTTCTATTTTATAATAAATTTTTGTTATGAGTAAGTTAAGTATTTATACCGAGGACCCGCTGGCGTGACGATCTTGACCAGTTTTCGAATACCTGTCGAGAGGAGGCTGTCCATCGGGATTTGTTAAGGGAGTTTGGGGAGACCGCATGCACAGGAAGACCTATTCCTAGCAGTGAGATAAGAAGGGCTTATGATGTTGAATTAAGTACTACGTTGGCATAGTTAAGCTCGTCGTCACCCTTACACGATTGGTGTAGAAGGCTTTACGAACTAGAAGACAGTGCTTTGTTGCCTTGAGGAGCACGGTGCTCCTAGACAAGCGGCAATATACTATAATATAATAATATAGAATATAATAGAATAAGACACGCGTCTAATTCATCATCATGTACTATGTACACAGTATAGTAGAAGGCAGTGGGATAAGATGGACTGATGTTCTATAAAATTTTCAAGCTGCCCGAGGCTTCTGACATGACTTTGATGATGAAAAGGGCTGATTTTTTTTTCTTATTTCTCTTCCTATCTGCAATCGGCGACGCCATGAGCAAAACTGTTGTAGAGTGGTCGTGTTTTTGAGGCTTGGGGTCCTGTGACCTCAAATTCCTACCATTTTCTTACAGGTCGGCTATTTTGGCTCTCTTTACCCGCCTGCATGTGCCTTCGTTGTTTTTAAGCTGAATAGCAAGTGTGTTCACGTGTCTCTCGAGCCTGGCCTGGTATCTCTTACTGTGCTTCGTGACTTCCTCTTTTATAGTAGGCATTTCTAGATACATATGTATTTCCGAGATTTTCGCGTACCAAGGTGTAAAAGGGCTGATGATGATGATGAATTAAGTACTAATGAAATGAAATGAGTATTTTTTATCATAATAGTTTTTCCTTAGTCAGATTTGATTAAGGAAAAAACAAAAGACGGTATGTTATCGTCTCTACCTTGGCGTAGCTGAGCTCGTTGCCGGCCTGCATGGTGTAGAAGGCGTTATCGATGGCAGACAGACCGACGTACGCGCCCGGCTCGCCGTATATAGCCACCTCCACTCTCTCGCCCGTGCGGTGCTTGCGGTTGTTTATGAACACTGTGAACTGGAACAAAAAACAACAGATAAATAAATATTAGGACACATTTCACACACGGCTGGTTAGCCCCATACTAAATCATTAATAGTTTTTATTATGATCCATGTGTGTCGACACACACAGCCCAGACTGGAAGACCGTTGCCCAGGACAGGCAAAAGTGGAGGGACGGTAGGGAGGCCATTGCCCTGCAGTGGGCTGATTTATAGGCTTAGATAGATAGATAGATATGGTTGATAACACAATTGACATACTACATATACATACAAGCCATTTTGAATATTCAGTTAATTGTTGAATCTTTGCTTGCACGCATTTTGGTTCGTCTTCGATTTTAATAATAATAAACTCACGTTAAAAAAGCGAGTGTGACTCGGTGGTAATAACGTCTGCCTTTAAATTAGATGGCCCCTGGTTCGAACCCGGCCCTACACCAAAGACTTGATTTTCAAGTTAAGTGTGGATTTGCACTCGGTTTACGGTGAAGGAAAACATCGTGAGGAAACCGGCATGAGGACCACAACATCCGAAGACGTATGTCATCCGCCAGCCCGCACTTGGCCAGCGTGGTGGATTATAGCCTATATTTCTCTCCTCGCGAGAGAAGGCCCCGAGTCCCAGCAGTGGGAACGTATAGTGGGCTACTTATGTATGTTATGTAAACTCACGTTGTTCCTAGAGATGCCGTTGACGGGGAATGTGAGCGAGTCGGCGAGCACATGCCCTCTCTGTTCCGCGTTCCACACCACGATGGTGGCGACCGGCGCCATCTCCGCCGACACCGTCACCGCGAACGTGCACACTCCCTCCTGTCGACATTATATATACAGTTATTTACTAACATTTTAATACAAACCTGAAATTAAATTTCTATTTATTAAATGGCGAGAAGAGCGAGACATACAGGCTAACGTACTATATTATTACATATTATGTTATCGGTTCAAAAAGTCGTTAACGAACGAACGTAAGAAACGAAACGCCACTCCATAGAAAAGGCACACAATTTAGGCCCTGATGTCGTCAACCGCTTACCAAACACGATCAAAAGTGCCCCTAGCGTAGGCAGTTATAAAATCTGACTAAAAAATTATTATTATCTTATCGAGCAAACTTTCTACAGCTTCGATGATTTTCTAATGTTGACGGCTGTACGAAACATATTGAACTATTATAAGTTTTGTGTTTATAATGACTAAAATAAATACTTTTAAGTACACTAATTTTAATGTTATATAAAATATTATTATATTTATATAAGGTATTGACATTTAAATTATATTAATAAAAAACTTACGACTTTAATTTTGACTTTAATGAAATAATATACGGTACCCACTGTGATGTCGGTCCCCCCTCTTCGCGTCGTCTCATAATAACTATGTAACTTATATTATATACCTGCATATACTATGTACCTGCATAATTTCCTGAGCGCTGGTCAGTATGATGCCCTTGGACATGACGACGTAGTTGAACGAATCCATGTAGAAGTTGCTCTGCACGTGGAATATTATGTACTCGCCCACCTACACATAAACAGACATATTGAAAAGAAAACCTTTGAGAGGGTCATTAATAAGCATCTGGGCGGGGAGAGCAGCGGAAATGCGCGAAGCGTTATTGCATCCCTGTCCCCGTCGTGAGATGGGACACCGTGAGGTTGTAGTCGGTAGTGACGGCCCCTCTGGCCCTCGAGCCCGACATACCCCGCTCGCCTCCCAGGCTTGTAGCGGGAGATGCGTAAATGCATTTCCTCACGAAAAAAAAAAATAAAAAGGTTAAATAAATTATTATAATTAAAAAAAAAATAAAAAGGTTCATCAATAAGCAACCCACTACACAAATTCCCAATAAATTGATTTGGATTTGATAGACCTACAGTAGCTGACGTAGGTAGCTCACCCTGGCATGCGTGGTGCTAGTAGAGATCCGCACGTGCTGCTTGCCGGCGCTGTAGTGCGGCACGAAGTGCACCTCCGCCTGCGCGTGGCTTCCCACCGCGTCCTGCAGCGACGCCGTCAGCCGGACGCCCGTTATGGAGTTCAGCACCTCGCGGTAGTTCGGGTCGTTCTGCAGCTCTGTCGATGAAAATTTAATTCAAATGTATTTTTATTGTTCTATAAACTTTTTTTTTACTCAATCTGCGTTCAGCTCTTATATTGCTATAAGCAGATGTGGTCAGTGTAGTTGTATATTTTGCTATAAGCAGATGTGTAGTGTACACCCCAACGGGTACATCTCCTTATGCTTTTTAATATATACATATATAAACTTAAGGCTAAACCTATATACACCATTACTAGACTAAAGACAAAAATGAAAAAAAAATGATACTAGGGGTAGGTTGGTGTGCCGCTGAACCTCCCTCTAGGCAAGCCTGTGTCGCGAAATCCAGGGTCCCTTCCCTTCTTAGGTGTAATCATCTGGGTTTAATCGGTAATGATGGCAACTTCCACGCCACACTTTATTGCATGGAAATCAGCAATACTCTCTAGTACTCTGATCCCTGATACTTACTGAGCAGCTTGTAGAGGTCCAGCTTGAGGTACCAGACGGCGTCGTGTCCGGCCACCAGCGTGGGGTACTGCGGCTCCACGCCGCCGCCCCGGCCCTCCACGTTGACCTGCACCTGCAGAGCCACGCCCGCCGCCTGCCAGCGGGGCAGCGGAGACCCGTCGTGGTACGATACCACCATCTGTTACGGGAAAACATGTGTAAACATTTTTTTTTCTGATATTTTTAATTGATAAACAAGATAAACCATTTATTGATCATTATTCAATTATACGTCAAAAAATATGAAATACAATTAATTTGTAATACATGTCAATATGGAATAATGTCAATATTAATACCTAATAAAATAATAAAAATATTCAACAATTACATGTCACGACATGATTCACATAACATTTTTTCCGATATTAAAAAATTCGTCCTAGAATAAAAAGTTTTTTGAACGAGCAAGTTATGAGCTTATTTTTGAAAATGCTGTCATTACATGCATTTGTAATATCTTTAGGCAAACAGTTATATACCTTCGGCCCTATAACGTGCGGCAACTTATCAGAGCGCACGAGCCTCACCGGGTTTGAAATCAGTTATTATTACTATACTATAAGTAAATTCGGTCTGAGTGAGTGTCGTTGTAAAGTGTGCACCCTATTGGGAACATCACTTTATTAATGGTAATCAAAGGTGTAAAAAAAATGTGCAAAATTGCGTTGTGAAGCTTCAAGAAATTGAAGCGATTACGTCCCATAGTCGTAGGTCCATCCCTGCCAATTACCTCGAGCTTTCTATGAAGGAAAACATGAAGTAACTATAGCATGGGGGTAAAGCATTTCAAAAAGTTCTCGTCTAGCCAGCTTCTGACCTCTAGTTGAAAGTCTGCCACCAAGCAACTAATGGAGCGGTCCGGAAGCTTCCTTGAGGCTAGGTTAGTTCCACTTTACGCCAAGTGTGTCGCTGACTTGTTACGCGCCTAGCTGCATTGTGTAAAAAAGCACAAATTTATTATAAATGAATTTACTGATGTGGGCATGGCTATAGTACTATTTCACTCTTAAATCAGTTGAATTGTGGTCAAGTATAATCATCATCGTCTTTTCTCACTAGGTGGATAGATACAGCATATCTTCCGCTTCCATTTCCAATAATTCTATTTTTTCTCCAATTCTCTATTATCTATATCAGCGTTCATTTCCTCATTCACTCCCATTGTAAAAAATAATATTTGTAAAACTCACATAAACATCAAAAGGCATGCTCGGCTTGAAGACCTGCGGTGTGCCACCGAGGAAGGTGACCGACAGCGAAGAGTTGAAGATCCTGGCGATGGAGTAGCCTTCGATGACGTCATCCAGAAACGGGTCTCCGACTGATGCCGTGATGATCACTTCCACACCGTCTAGGGTCGGCACCAGTTGGGCTAGCTCCGCCATGGGGTACTTGAAGTCGTATGTGCCGTTGAACTGAGGGGAGAAGGTGTGGTAATGAAAGAAAGCTTAAAAAAAATACTGATGGAAAAATAAGCAAAATCGTAATTTAGAAAATCCGACAGTATCATTTTAATTTTGACTAATTAAAATCAACAACTAATGAAAATTTGTGTGCAATGTGTTATTTTCTTACATTGTTGAAATCAAATCACCAAGACACGTTTTAAAAACCTATCGGCAAATGATTGTACCTTTCTAATTTTTAACCAATATACCACTGCTAGGCGACCCACTTCGTAGCCAACCCTCAGTATTTATGGCTACAGATCCCAGCAAATACTGATGATGATGAAGACTAAACTGACTTTTACATGGTGGTAAGGAATTTTCTATGACCAATATACCACTGCTAGGCGACCCACTTCATAGCCAACTCTCATAATTATGGCTACAGAGCCCAGCAAATGCTGATGATGATGAAGACTAAACTGACTTTAACATGGTGGTAAGGAATTTTCTATAACTCGTCTGGTTAGCAACTCTAGAAGTTAAATTAGTTCTCAAGTTAAAAATTAAATCGCTAAGCACGATTACGATGTGTTCCGGCAGCCGCGACAGCCAACCATTCCAGACTAAGCATGTTTTACCTTAGGCTAGAGAGTCACTGACTCATGTGGTTACGCGCTACGCGCGCTCTGCTGATCAAATACTTAGCGGTGTTGTGTAAAAAACAAGGAAAATGAATAAAGAAGTGCAGACTAGTCGGTAAAGTAAAATAGTCGGTGATCAGTCGCCAACTAGCCGGATATTCGGCACATCTCTAACTTACACCTTCCACCGCCAGCTTTAAAACTAGACTTAGGGTTTGGCTATTAGATAAAACTTTTTATAATATGAATTATTATTTAGAATTGAAAATTAGACATTTGATTAATGTCATATATTATTGTAATGACATTATATTACTAGAATTGGAATTGAAAATTAACATTGAATCATATCACATACTTTTGTAATGATATTATATTATTTGACTTGTGACTTTGGTGTTATCAATAAATGATTCGTATTAGTATTCATAACAGTTTCACTTACAAATCTCAAATACGGCAGCTGTTGATCGTAGTAATTCTGTGAGTTGTAATAAGTGTTAGTCCCGTAGGTATTGTAGTTCGGATTGTTCGTGTTGGGGCTGTTGATGTTGTTGTAGAGGCTGTATTCTGTCGCGTCCGGCTTCGGCATCCAGAATGGATACTTTTCATCCTGTGGAGAGAAGATAATATTGGTTAAGAGTCGAAAAAAAATACAATATTGGTTGTAGTTGGAAAGCAATGTTGATAAATTGTTCTTAGAGATGTTTGATTTTCTTGGCCCATGGCCCATATGGGGGGGGGGGGGGGGGGATCTTACTATATCTACTTCAATAAATATATTTGAATTTGAATAATCCACCACACTGGCCTAGTGCGGGTCTAACACGTCTTCGGATATTGTGATCCTCAAACATGTCGATTTCCTCACGATGTTTACCTTCACCGTAAAGCGCGAGCAAATCCGCACATCACTTTAAAAACAAGTAGTGTAGGGCCAGAATCTAACCAGGGGTTGTCTGATTGATAAGTAGACTTTTACCATGTCCTACTCCTACTAATTACAAATGTGAAAGTTTATGAGGATAGATACATATGTGTGTGTGTTTGTATACATCAGGCCGCGGTCAAACGTAAGACTATTCATCATTAATAAATAAAATAATATTTGGAAGCAAGAAGAAGCGAAGTTTCAAATATATTCTGTACTAGCTGCGCCCCGCGGTGTTACCCGTGTTAATCCGGGGCAAACAGAAGTTGCTCCGGGATAAAAAGTAGATTATGTGTAAATCCAAGGTCTAATTTACCTTCACACCAATTATCATCAAAATCGGTTCAGCTATTTGAGCGTGAAGACACACACACACAAACTGTCATATTTATTATATTAGTAGGATTGACTCTAGTTAGCTTGTTACCATTTCACGTTATGGTTCCGTCCAATAGTTAGTTTCTACACTATATAATATAAGATCATGAAGTTTATTCCCACCAACCCAGACTCGCTTTTTTTAGTCAAAGGTTAGCAAGAGTCAATCAAACACACTTACAAAGTTAAACATCCTGGTGACAACTTTCTGGGGGTCGTACCACCAGTCCGGCTGGTCCACCTGGTTGGGTTGTCCAGGTCTGCGCCACTGGTTGTTCCTGGTCCACTCCTCTCCATACTCCTGACTCTGGTACCCTGACTCGTTGTATATGTACGGGTTGTAGTTTGGACGGGCTGTGGATGGAATGGAATCATTTATTTTTTACACAGTACAGATAGGCATTTGACCGGCAGGCACACGAGTTAGCAATACTCTAGTCTAAGGTAGAGCATGCCTAGTCTGGAATAACTGGCATCTGAAGTTGTGAATATCTCATTAGATATTCACAGATGCTATTATTAAGTACAAGTCATGGACATTTAATGAAGTACCATTTTATATTATTGTCTATTGGTGTGATCATTGATCATCGATGTATGGACTTACTATTTTTAACATTGTTTTAAGCTGTATAAATTGAATAGTAGTTATATTTAATATTGATTTAATTTTATATAATTTTCTATCTTATATCTATCTAAGTAATAATTTATAATATTCATATTTAAAGATATCATCATTAGATGTTATGGATATCTAATGGGGTTGACGGATACGCATGTTTACTTACTTCTAGTATACTGGTTGTTTGAATAACTACCCGCACCAAGCTGACCCCTATTGTTAAATTGGCCCTGAAAAAGAAAATACAAATTAATATTCATTTGTAATAACTCAAAAGAGGTCATATTCTTCTATGTATGATGCAAATTGCCCTATAGTCTCTGACACTTAACAAATGCTTACATTAAGAGTTTAGACCTAAACCTCCTTGGTTTAGACTAACAAGTCAATATAGTCTTGGTCATAAGTATTAATTTGTGTTTGTTTGTGTGACAACGTCAATGTTATTCTTTCTTTCAAAGAGATAACGACACTGAAGGGACTGTGCATTTTATGGCGTTATAGAGAGTGGTCGTTAAATGGAGAAAATGTATATTGTAATTTTGGCTTGTATGGAATACAAGCGAAACCCACTAAAGACAATTGATTACGACGCTTTAGAGAGTTTGTCGTTAAACCGTGTGACGTTACATGGAGTTTACACTGTAGTGTCCTCACCTCCCGGTAGTACCGCGGGCGATAGTGCGGGATGGGGCGGATGGTGGCGCGCAGAGTGAGGTTCCCCTGCACGGGCGCGCCCGACGTGTAGTTGGCCATGATGCGCCCGTGGATGTACTGCTCCGTGTTGAAGAAGAACGCTGGCATCGTCACGTTCACCTGGATAAGAGATCTATTAGTAAAACTAGGCCTGTGTCACTCCGCGTGTAGGTGTTAAAAACATACCTAGGGGCGGCGGCCACTGCGCAAAGGGCCAATCTATGTGGCTCTTTCAATACCACAGAATAAAAACGAGTACTACGTATAACCATGTACAACGTATTATGAACCGTAGCATAGTGAATTAATGCTCATATTCCTTTGAAAAGAAATTGGTAGGCAACGAAATCATCACGTGCTCGACTGGACCGCGAGCTAAATTAAATCATATTGTTTATCAGATTGAGTTCATATTTCTTTGAAAACCATTGCGAAGTGAAGCATCTGTACGAAGTACAAGTTATTATTCTGTGGTAAAACAGCCTTCTTTCCATATATACTAAATATACATTCTTAATCTTAACGTTGTAAACTGTTCACGTAAGGCATCATAATATTTTCGCGTAGAAAATGGTCACACTTACTTATTATTAAAAGTTGGAATGAGTCCAACAGTTTCGGTGCTTTCCGAGCACTATCTTCAGGGGCGAGTGTTACACGGACCGTCGCCTATGAGATCCGCGCGCGACTTAAATCAGTAACTCTTAATACTAATGTTAGTGTGACCGTTAACGACTTACCTCATATCTAGTCTGGTAATACTCCTCGACCAGGAACTGCGTCTCCTCCACCTGGCCCAGGGCCTCTACTCGGATAGTCCACTCGCCGTACAGAGGCTGGTCCGACATAGGGTACTGCAGACTCACTGTGCCGAAGTTACTCTGCAAACATACCAAAGTCATTATATACTCTATGAACAAGAACTTTTTACAACAAATGTGTAAATTTTTTGGGAGATGTTGGTTTACCACATGAGAAAATAAAAAAGTTAGAGACTTTTTTGTAGCGGCTCTTGGATCTTGGATCATAAAATGTATAACAATGTGAATGTATGTATTAGTAAAACAGTTATGTTAGCAATCATAATACTATCAAGAAATCCCCGGCTTGTACAACATCTTTTTGCTGAACTAAAATTGTTGGCTGTCGGTCTGGATGTTAAATATATATCTATTCATGACTATATTCTATTACTAGCTGACCCGGTAAACATTGTTTTGCCTTAAAAATAGATAGTAGCTAATTCTCAGACCTACTGAATACGCATATAAAATACGGTAAAAATCGGTCAAGCCGCTTCTGAGGAGTACGATGACTAACATTGTGACATGGAAATTTCATATATTATATCTTAAAGTATGTATGTATATGTTGTATATATCAGTTGTGTTAGCAACCATAATACAAACTAGAAATGGTTTAGTATGGAGCTCACCAGCCATGTGTGAAATGTGTCATAATGATTATTTATTTACTCTACTTATCAAGCCCTTCAATTTGAAACCCATACTGAGGCAGTTATAAATACATTATGCTACGGAGTATGTTAAATTGTAGGTCCCGGCTGTTAGTCTTCGTAAAAGCTGTCGTTAAGGTTGTTCGCTAGCATGCTGCAAGTGCTCATATGCCGCTAGATGGCGTTAAATAGGTATAAGTTAGTTTTATTCATCCCAGCATCCCAAGTGATTTCTTTTGTAACTTTAGAATCGGTTCGCGGAAACTACTGTTAATGTATTATGGGAAAGTCAATATTTTCAATAGGTTTCGTTTTCGTGTATGTTAATATTCATAGTGCATACCTTAAAACCTCAAATGAAATTAAAAAATAAATCTATTGGGTACATGATACGAGTAACAAGAAAAAACTTTTCTCACGAATCATCTAACATATTGCATGAAACAGTTGTATTTTTCGCATGATTCCAAAATGTAAGCCATTTCATTTGGGAAAGTTGCGAATAATACCTATCATATCCACTATTTTGGCGGACATCCGAATATCATCAAACATAGCTAAGAACATCAAAATCGGTTCATCCGGAATAACAGCTTCAAGTCTTATGACTAGAAAAGTAAATAATTACATATTATCAGGGAATTTATATATAATAGACTATGGATATTATTTTAGCTTCATTTGAAATAAAAAAAAACTATTATTATTATTCTAAGGTAAGAGGCCTGTCGAAATCTTAGTTATTATAAATATACACCTGGCAGTTTACATGTATCGTTGATATAATTATACACTAGTGGCCCGTCCCGGCTTAGCACGGGCATAAAAAAAATCAATTCTAGGAGATATGTTTGAAAGTCGTTCAGAAGTGTAATATTTTATTCGTTACGAACAAACATTTAAACTTTATCGCATTATAATTTTGACATAGATTAAAGTTTTTTTTTGTATATATGGGTTCCGCTGCTCTCAAGACATACTAAACGACACCCGCCACAACTAACTTTTCTTAGCGCATGCGATGAAACAAATTTTTTACTCTTTTTTATACCTTGTGTTACATTACTGGAGTCTTAATTGGAAAGGGTAAGAAATTCTTTTTCTTACCCTTTCCAACAAAATATAATGCCTATGTTATTTGGGGATAATGTAACTTCCCAACGGTGTAAGAATTTTTAATTTTAGTCCAATAGTTTCGGAGCCTATTCGCGTCAAAAAAACATAAAAACATCCAAACAAACAAGCCTTTTGTAATTATGAGGTTAAAGATATTGATAGGTAAACAAAAGACGTAGGTATAAAAATTTGATATAATTGGCCAAGTACGAACCGGGCTCGCGCGTGAAGGGTTCCGTACCATTATTAAAATATGGCGAAAAAACATGTTTTTTGTATGGGAACCCCATATCAAACATTCATTTTATTTTGAAAGAAAGAAAGAGAGAAATCATGAAAGAATCTACCAAGTGTCATTGTAAAGATAGAGTAAAAAGAGGTAATACGTAGCTTAATATTCTGTAGAATTCTTTAGTGTCCTGTTATCGTTTTTGATATTGAGCAAAAATACAAAATATAACACGTCTTTTAAGGTACACTTTAAAAACGTGTCATCCACCCTTTATATTTGTATATTTTCTGTTTTTAGTATTTGTTGTTATAGCGTATCTAGTACTTGTATACTCTTGGGTTATAACGGCAACGCAAACAAATAATTTGTGAAATTTTCAGCTATCAAAGTGTATTAGAAACAGCCTGGTGACAGAAAGACAGACAACGAATATTTTGTAAAAGGCATTCGTTTTTATCTTTTAAGTACAGAAAAGATCGCAGTAGTATATTAATTTCATTCTTAGGGTACCTAACCCTAAAAATTATTGCTGCAATATAAATACGTTTTTTTAAGTATGTCAAATATGACAAACTGACATTGACATAACTAAATTTCATTCAAATAATCAAACAAAATTATACATATTTTAAATTTTTAATTCTATTACGATACTTAATATAAAAATAGCAATTATTTATTTAAAAATAATAAATAAATTTCATCAAACTCTTTAACAATACTTTTTTTGATCCCGCCATCTATCGGAATTTTGTTGATTTATTACTACGGATGGTAAGCTTGGGTTCATGTTTGGCAGAGAGAATGACACTAACGGAAACGGAAACTAACAATGTATACGTATACATGTCACCAACTTAGCTGTTCAGGTGGCCAAAATTGGAATTACAAGTTCGACAGCACTCTTAGGTGGCAACAAATCTCCACTAGCGACACTGTCAACTGAACAGCTAAGTTGTTGCACTGCACTCATACATGTGTATTTTGCTGGAAAAAATCACGCTGATATATCTGTTTTGCGATAAAAAATGTATAATATTACCTATTTCGCGCCCCAATTAGACCATTTTAAGTTTATGTTAAGTGATTACTATTTAAAAATCTTAGAGGAAATGGTTGCCAGTCTGAGAAGCATTTAGTATGGGGCTCGGAAAGCCTTAAGCCAAGTCAAGTAAAAAGCGAGTGTGGCTCGATGGTAATAACGTCTGCTTTTCAATCAGACGGCGCCTGGCTCGATCCCGGCCCTACACCAATGACATGTTTTTCAAGTTATGTGTGGATTTGCACTCGCTTTACGGTGAAGGAAAACATCGTGAGGAAACCGGCATGTTTGAGGACCACAATAACCGAAGACATGTGTCATCCGCCAACTCGCACTTGGCCAGCGTGGTGGATTATGGCCTATATCTCTCTCCTCGTAAGAGAAGGCCCCGAGTCCCAGCAGTGGGAACGTATAGTGGGCTGCTTATGATTATGCTAAGCCAAGTCAGAGTCCTTGGGGCGTCGTGAAAACTCTCGACACCAGAGTTAAGTGGCCACGTATCTGATACAAATATAATCAAACAGTTCATAGTTGGAAGTGAAGTACTTCTCTGAATAGATCCTATACAGATGCTAAGTTTATACATCCTACTAATATTATAAATGCGAAAATTTCTATGTAAGTATGTATGTTTGTTGCTTCTTCCGTTTGTTTCCGCCGTTTGAACGTTCAAACGGGTGAACCGATTTTGATAAAATTTGGTATGAAGATATGTTAGACCTTGGATTAACACATATGCTACTTTTTATCCGGAAAACAATCGTGGTTTCCGTGGGATACGCAAATAAATTTAAAATATATGCTACACCTTCACGCTCCAACGGCTGGATCAATTTCGATGAGATTTACCTAGATAGGTTACACTTTGGATTAAAACATAGGCTTTTTATCCGGGATTAACTTCTTTTGTCTCGGATTAACGCGGGTAACACCACGGGGCGCAGCTTGTATAAATTAAACCGCGTCGATTATTTATAAGCACGCCACGCATATTTATAACATGTCGTGACTAATTAATGCTAATTGTAAACAAAACTCACACTGAATGGTTAATAGGTAATGCTTAAGGCGCTACTGACGTGCAGCAATGGATTTATCGAAAAATAAATTAATATGAAATGAACAATTTACAAAATTGAAATTATAAGCTCTAACGATTCTAGATAATATCATTATCTACAAAAAAGCAAGATTTGTTTACTTTCATAAGGACAACATTGTAAAATTAAAAAAAATGTAACTATCAAGTGAAATTTACGCTTAAGGCTTTCCGAGCCCCATACTAAATGCTTCTCAGACTGGCAACCATTTCCTCTAAGATTTTTAAATAGTAATCACTTAACATAAACTTAAAATGGTCTAATTGGGGCGCGAAATAGGTAATATTATACATTTTTTATCGCAAAACAGATATATCAGCGTGATTTTTTCCAGCAAAATACACATGTATGAGTGCAGTGCAACAACTTAGCTGTTCAGTTGACAGTGTCGCTAGTGGAGATTTGTTGCCACCTAAGAGTGCTGTCGAACTTGTAATTCCAATTTTGGCCACCTGAACAGCTAAGTTGGTGACATGTATACGTATACATTGTTAGTTTCCGTTTCCGTTAGTGTCATTCTCTCTGCCAAACATGAACCCAAGCTTACCATCCGTAGTAATAAATCAACAAAATTCCGTTAGATGGCAGGATCAAAAAAAGTATTGTTAAAGAGTTTGATGAAATTTATTTATTATTTTTAAATAAATTATTGCTATTTTTATATTAAGTATCGTAATAGAATTAAAAATTTAAAATATGTATAATTTTGTTTGATTATTTGAATGAAATTTAGTTATGTCAATGTCAGTTTGTCATATTTGACATACTTAAAAAAACGTATTTATATTGCAGCAATAATTTTTAGGGTTAGGTACCCTAAGAATGAAATTAATATACTACTGCGATCTTTTCTGTACTTAAAAGATAAAAACGAATGCCTTTTACAAAATATTCGTTGTCTGTCTTTCTGTCACCAGGCTGTTTCTAATACACTTTGATAGCTGAAAATTTCACAAATTATTTGTTTGCGTTGCCGTTATAACCCAAGAGTATACAAGTACTAGATACGCTATAACAACAAATACTAAAAACAGAAAATATACAAATATAAAGGGTGGATGACACGTTTTTAAAGTGTACCTTAAAAGACGTGTTATATTTTGTATTTTTGCTCAATATCAAAAACGATAACAGGACACTAAAGAATTCTACAGAATATTAAGCTACGTATTACCTCTTTTTACTCTATCTTTACAATGACACTTGGTAGATTCTTTCATGATTTCTCTCTTTCTTTCTTTCAAAATAAAATGAATGTTTGATATGGGGTTCCCATACAAAAAACATGTTTTTTCGCCATATTTTAATAATGGTACGGAACCCTTCACGCGCGAGCCCGGTTCGTACTTGGCCAATTATATCAAATTTTTATACCTACGTCTTTTGTTTACCTATCAATATCTTTAACCTCATAATTACAAAAGGCTTGTTTGTTTGGATGTTTTTATGTTTTTTTGACGCGAATAGGCTCCGAAACTATTGGACTAAAATTAAAAATTCTTACACCGTTGGGAAGTTACATTATCCCCAAATGACATAGGCATTATATTTTGTTGCAAAGGGTAAGAACTTCTTATTAAGACTCCAGTAATGTAACACAAGGTATAAAAAAGAGTAAAAAATTTGTTTCATCGCATGCGCTAAGAAAAGTTGTTGTGGCGGGTGTCGTTTAGTATGTCTTGAGAGCAGCGGAACCCATAAATACAAAAAAAAACTTTAATCTATGTCAAAATTATAATGCGATAAAATTTAAATGTTTGTTTGTAACGAATAACATATTACACATCTGAACGACTTTCAAACATATCTCCTAGAATTCAATTTTTTTTATGCCCGTGCTAAGCCGGGACGGGCCACTAGTGTATAATTATATCAACGATACATGTAAACTGCCAGATGTACTTTTATTATAACTAAGATTTCGACAGGCCTCTTACCTTAGAATAATAATAACAGTTTTTTTTATTTCAAATGTAGCTAAAATTGTATCCATAGTCTAATAAATATAAATTCCCTGATAATATGTAATTATTTACTTTTCTGATCATTAGACTTGAAGCTGATAAGATAGAGTAAAAATTAGGTTTCATCAATAAAAGGTCTCTGGATACGTAGCTTTATCAGATTTTGGCACCCCACGCACGCACTGTATGTAGAAGGTACATATGTGTCTAGCTCCGGTTTTGATGTTCTTAGCTATGTATGATGGTATTCGCATGTCCGCGAATACAAAATATTGGATATGATATTATTCGCAACTTTCCCAAATGAAAGGGCTTACATTTTGGAATCATGCGAAAAATACAACTGTTTCATGCAATATGTTAGATGATTCGTGAGAAAAGTTTTTTCTTGTTACTTATATCATGTACCCTATAGATTTTTACTTTTCTAATTTCGTTTGAGGTTTGAAGGTATGCGCTATGAATATTATATACACGAAAACGAAACCTATTGAAAATATATTCTTTCTCATAATTTTCCTTCAAAAAAAAAGTTTCAAACAAAATAAAATAGCAAGAACAATTCATGAGATTCGAACCATGGTCAATTCAAATCATAAAAATATTTCATGTTCCAAGAATGCTTCCTCTACGAACGAGCTATATAATCGACAATTGAGCGTTCGAAATTGGCATCCATATTCAAATATGCTGA
Source organism: Mellilla xanthometata (assembly GCA_035578125.1). Taxonomy (NCBI): domain Eukaryota; kingdom Metazoa; phylum Arthropoda; class Insecta; order Lepidoptera; family Geometridae; genus Mellilla; species Mellilla xanthometata. The sequence goes on along the minus strand of JAPUBQ010000001.1, from coordinate 12,155,504 downwards.
AGTTCAAGTGACAAAAAAAATTGTCAATGCTAGTGTGAGTGTAGCCGCATCGTCACAGAATAGATGATAGTAGATATGGGTTTTATATGGCTTTTTGTAAATTTTTGCTATCAACGCTTAATATATGTTGTTTTGTGATGAGCCTTAAAAATAATACATTAACAGTAGATTTCGCGAACCGATTCTGAAGTTACAAAAGAAATCACTTGGGCTGCTGGGATGAATATAACTAACTTATACCTATTTAACGCCATCTAGCGGCATATGAGCACTTGCAGCATGCTAGCGAACAACCTTAATCGTGTTTTGAAGCTCTAACGATTCTTAACACCGAATCAAAGATAACAAAACTGAAAAAACCATAGTATGAACATTAACACAGGGTTTTATAGTATTTTTCAATATACTATGCCATTTGGCTCCCTTAGCACCTTAAACTCAGTCTTCCTGTGAGTAAACGAGTGCATTTGGTTAAGCAAATGAGAGGAGATGAACTTTCTAATGATATCTTTAATGACTCCAGTTATACTCGTACTAGCTGCGCCCTGCGGTGTTACCCACGTTTATCAACACATATAATCGACGATCTCGTTGGCGCAATGTTTACCATGCCTGCCAAGCATACCGGAGCATACTGCCAATCAGAATGCTCCGGGGTCAATTCCCGGCTCGGCTAACATCTTTGTGCTAATCTAAATTTGTTAGCTTTCAGTCTGTGTGTCAAATATGTATCGATATAAAGTATGTATGTATGTCAGCGAACTAATATCCTAGTTGGCTGATGTAAATGGAGTATATCAGTTGTGTTAGCAACCATAATACAAACTAGATATGGTTTAGTATAAAACTAACCAGCCGTGTGTGAAATGTAAAAAAAGGACAACAAATCGAGTCTGTACATTCAAGTTTTTTCCAAAAACCTGACTGGGGCGATAAAAGAAGATTAACAGCAACAAAAGTTAAGCTACGTCAGAGGCCTTCGGGCAGTTCGAAAACTCTCGACACCAAGGCTTATATAAAGAAGAACTGAATCAGTTCAGCCGTTTGAGAGTGAAAGAGTAACTTACGGACACGCACACATACTTTGCCTTTACAAAATCAGTGGGATTATGTCATGAAACTCTACTGTTTTAATAAATATCTGATTGCACTACATTCTATCCACAAATGAGTACAAAGACAATAGGACAATGTTGGGGTCAAGTGGCACAATAGGTGATGGGATGCTACAGCTTTTGTTGCCCATACAGGCATGGTAATGGAGGGCTCAGGTGTTCAGAAGAATGGTATTAGGTTTTCAGAGTAATTTGAATTGGATCGAAACAAGAATTGTTTGATCGAAAGAGGTGGAATAAAATTGCATTGTTCTCTGAGTTTGTTTACCAATACAAATAAATACAGGATGTGTATTATTAAGTATGTAGTTGTAGTATAAGACACACACACACATATCCAGTGGAAAATAGGTCTTTCTTTTAAAGAAAAAAAAAACAAATTTTTTGGTTGTGAGACTAGCTGGTATAAATACGAGTGCAATATATAGAGCTCCCTAGCTTATGATCTTGGATTGAGACTTGCATTTTTTTAGCTTAGATTAAGTTTTTTATTCAACTTTACAATCATTGGGATAAAATTAGATTGGTATATTAATATTAAATTATCTAATTAAGTGTATATGATTTTTCATTTTCCATTTCATAAAATGATTGGCCATATACAGATACAGATAATTTATTAATAAATATAGATTTACAAGTCAATTCAATAATTATTTCATATACACATGTCAATTATTAATTATGTAATTTGTCATCGATAAATTCTTTGACACTATAGTGTGCTTTGTTAATTAAATATAATTTAAGCTTACTTCTAAATATGTTAGGGGAAGCTGTATTTCTGATATACTCAGGCAAATGGTTGAATAATCTGGGCCCACCGACATACACCGACTGCTCAGACCTGGCCAGGGAGTGGGCTGGGGTCACCAGTCTCTGCCGATGTCTCGTACCGAAATTATGTAAGGCTCCCGCCGTGGGGAATCTTTCGAGATTTTTTTGCACGAATACGCACATTTGAAAGATAAACATAGCCGGTACTGTGAGAATCTTTAGCTCAATAAAGAAAGGTCTCGCTGATGTGTCCCATTTTGCACCGACTATGCCTCGAATGGCGCGCTTTTGCAGAATGAGCGCACGGTCCGACTCGGCTGCATCTCCCCACAGCTCAGTTCCATACGTAAGAATGGAGTGGACTGTGGTAAAATAACAGGCGAGCACGGCGTGTCGCGGCGCTGATGCTGCTAAGCGCTTTAAAGCGAAACAGGCTTTAGACAGACGGTCGCACACAGCGTCGATGTGTTTGTAATGAAATGGTTGCGTTTCATGAAATATTTCACGGTTAATTTGCCAAATCATGATGTGCCCAGGCGAATTCAATGATAAGTCACTTCATGAAATGATCAATTCAGCGATTTGGCCACGACATATGTACACTGTCCTGTTAGTCAATCCGGCATCAAAAGATGGCCGTGGTAGGAGCATGCCTAGTCTAGAGTTATTGTCTCTCAAGGAGGCTAACAGAAGGTGCGTAGCGACAGAAAACGCATAACACTCTGTCGAGTCCATATGTCTAAGACTAGAGCTAAAGATGACGCCAAGTTTATTTGGATATAAACTAGTTGACTTCAGATTGAAGTTTTTCTGTATATAGTAGTAATGTATATAGATGATTATATTATCTAAATTTGAAAATTGACATTTGATTCATATCATATACTTTTGTATTGATATTATATTAGATACTAGAATTAGTAGTGAAAATTGACATTATGATTAATATCATATACTATTGTAATGATATTATAGTACTAGAATATAATTGAAAATTGACATGGATACATATCATATACTTTTGTAATGATATCATATTATTTGACTTGTAACTTTGGTATTATCAATAAATGATTTGTATTTGTATTTGATGTCTCACCTGTCTAGACAGCCACCGCTTCATGATCCGTCTGTTGGGGTCCAAGATGAACACGTCGATGGCGCGCCCGAACGCTTTCAGCTCAGTGTTGATTGGAATCACGCGGAAACGTACTGCAAGAAATATACAAAACTAAAAAATCCAAAAGCCTCATTTTTTATAATCTATCGCCCTTAATTAGTATTGCGTTAGTTACTAGTTACCCTAAATATATAGAAGTATTTTTAAGCTTTGCATTTATCATGATCAATTAAAGAAGAATTTAAGGGTAATTTGATGTTACTATTTTTGGTATTAGGTATTAAGTCTTGCACTGACATCCATCTAGAGGCGTACATCCTATAAGGGGCATCAACAGCTCAAGATTAAACTTCGACTTTCATAGTAAATCTTCAGAACAGACCATGTGATGCAATAGGGGTTGATGCATGTATGCCAGCGACCTAAGGTCGTGTTATTTCAAGGCGCTTGGTTGGCTTGGGTAGGCTGGTAAGGGGAAATGCACAATACACCCCCTGTGGGATTTCGGTGCAGGTCTCATCACCCCCACTTAGAACTAGGGGCGTCATCTTTTTACAATATACCGCATCAAAAATCCGCACTTGGCCAGCATAAATTACGGCCTCTCTCCTCGCGAGAGTAGGCCCCGAGTCCCAGCAATAGGAATGTATAATAGGTATTATACAACAGTGTTACAGATTATGTATATGTGTGCGTGGCTGCAACCCGCCTCTTACTGAATAAAGCAGTGTGATTCTAACCACCGTCTTTCATGCACGTCAAATACATAATAGTGGCGACGAGGATGGGATCGGAACCCACGCGTGCAAAGCACGAATTATATTGCGTAAGCATAAAAAAGAATATTCAAGCCTTACCAGTCTGCCCCTGCATGTAAACAGGTTTGTCTGTCTGTATGAATATAGTCATGAACCTCTTGGAGAACACAAGCTGGCTCTCGTTGGAGAAGGCCCTGCCTCCGAAGGGAGTGTCGAGGTACAGACCCTCCAGACGGAGCTTGTAGTCACCAGGGACTGTCGTTGGTGGTACCTGTTAATAATAAATAACATGTTTAGGTATTAAGAAATAACATGTTCAAGTAATAATATACTAGCATCCCGTCCCGGCTTTACATAACAAATGGCTTACTTTAAAAAGTAGAATTTCTTTGTTATGTATTTTTCAATCCAATTCCAAAATTACTTTATAAGTAAATATGTGCAAGTACAACACTAGTGTAAATTAAATTAGCTCTCATGCAATAGCTATAGCTAACACCCTAAAGGCAGACCATGTAAAATAAGGATAGTGGATACTGAAGAAGATCTGAATGTCTTGGGAAAACTGGATAGATGGAGAAGCCTGGCCCAAACCCCACAAAGTTGCATAGATTAGCAGAGGATGCCAAGACCTACCCAGGGTTGAAGAGCCACAGGAAGTAAGAAGTAAGTATAATAGCTATGGGAACATTCTGTTATTATAATAATAATAATATTATAACACACCAATGACTTGTTTTTCAAGTTATGTATGGATTTGCACTAGCTTTACTGTGAAGTGAAGGAAAACATCATGAGGAAATGGATATGTTTGATGACTGCAATATCCGAAGATGTGTGTCATTCACACTTTCACACTTGGCCAGGCTGGTGGATTATGGCCTATATCTCTCTCCTAGTGAGAGAAGGCCCCGAGTCCCAGCAGTGAGAATGTATAGTAGGCTGATCATGATTATTTTAATATATATAAATCTTGTGTCACAATGTTTGTCCTCAATGGACTCCTAAACCACTTAACAGATTATAATAAAATTCACACACCATGTGCAGTTCGGTCCAACTTGAGAGATAGGATAGTTTAAATCTCAAATTATAGTCGCAATTTTAATTTACTGCTAATTATTGTCTGTTATTATTTGACAGTCACAATTATCTGTTAACTCCAAATGATTCTAACAGATGTTGATACCTTTCGACTGGGCTGATTAAGTAATCAATAAATGGCGCTGTTCCCCTAAGTGAGGCAAAACAAAGTTTGCCCGGTCACCTAGTAAATATTATAATATGTACTCACCCTCATATTCAATATCTCAGGCACTCCTTGCTTGACTTTCTGCATGACATCAGTAATTTCTACACCGTTGCAAGATATAGAAGCCCGTAAAGTCATCTGTAACCTTGCTCGAAGGATGTTTGCTGAGATCTTATAGATCTGCCCGGGACGAACCACTCGGGATGCTACTATGAAGTATGTGCTGAAAAAGTAGTTTAAACATTTTAAAGAAGTCAAAACAAATATCTTGTAAGTTACATTATGGCTGTTAGGTATGTTATAGCTAGATAATTTGGTAACAACTTTATTAAGGTGGTAAATAAATATAACTACAACATTAAAATTAAAAAATCAAAGTTTTATTAAAATACTTAGCCTGATCAATTAATTTAGTTTAGTTTAGAATCATTGAATTACTTTATTTATTTGTATCAACATAATAAATACACATTTTTTTGTTTTCATACATATATAACTATGATAAAAATTGTAACTAGAAAATACTCACGCTTCATTTATGATAACACTTTCATGATCCAAAGCAGCTCCTGTGTAGGTGGTAGTATATGGCCGATTGCTCTCCCATGTCGGTCTCGGGCTGTTATCTATATTATTGTATGGACTCTGATATGTTGGATCATTCCTGTTCTGATACAGTGGATCATTGCGACCCTGATATGGATCGTTTCTGTTCGGATATGTCGCTTCATTTCGATTGTCGTACGGAAACCTTTGATCTTTGTCATAGGGGTTTCTGCTCACATCATATGGGTCTCTAGTAGGGTCATTCCGCCTCGTATCGTAAGGATTGTCAAATTGAGGTTTGCTGGGGTTGTAGTAGTCATTGGTAGGACTTGGCTGCCGCGGGTCCGGGTTGTACGTGGGAGGGTAGTTGGCGTAGTCCTGCCCTAAACACGCTTGTAATACTGATACTGTTAATATATGCACTAACAGGAGATTCATTGTTCAGTCTTGAGTAATAAATGCCTGCAACGACATAGACACAGTAAGGAGAAAGAAGCGTTTATATTAATCCCGCGCTAGACAAGCAAATAGGTCGTAGCATCTAAATTTAAACTTTGAAAAGCTGTTGTTTTTAGTGCCAACTAAGAGTTAGTTTAACTGACCGTAACTCTGTCGTTACGCTTGTAAAAATAGTAATATGGGTGTATTAGCGACATAAACATTAAGATATCTCAATAAATATGACTGAAAATGCAGAAGAGGTATCATTGGCTCCTAATTTTAATTTAATAATAACTTAACAATTCACTTAACCTGAAGTTAACGCCCATGGAAATGCTTAATATTCCTTCTGTTTTGACTAACAAAACTTCCAGATAGTCACAGAAGTTTACGCTTCACAACCAAGCATTGCAAAATAATTTGGTTTTTGAAGATAATTCATTGAAAATTAGGCTTTAAAATGAAATAAACAAACAAGTACGTTAACAACGGTCCATTACTCACTTCATTCAAGAAATGCGATTGTCGCGCAACCGCACTCCACCACGCCCGGCTAGTGAGTGATAAACCGATAACTTTCCGAAAATGTTATACAAGCATTATCATTTGAATAGGATTAGTGTAAATATAAGTAAATTAATGAATAACACTTTCCTGCGAATGGTAGAAAGAAACTAAAATAAATATTTTGAATAGCACGAATACTAAAAAAAAATAGAAGCTAATTTTGCGGGAAATTTAAATTTGCTACCGTCGTTTTACCTATTCTACTTACTTTTTAACTTTTAGTTTTATGTGTTTATTGTTGATATTATAATATTCAAAATATATTATAGCCTATTCATATAATTTATGGGAGTTGTTACTTAAGATCAAGTGCGGATTATCCTGCGGCTGATTGATAGAATAGGATGGAAAATTCAAATTTTGAACAGATTTTTATGCTTTTGTTGTAAAAATACTTACATGTAAGATTTTTTTTTATTTGCGACAATTAATGATTATTGATAATACATATTATTATGATAAACATTCATATGAAATACGTTCTACTTCAGATCTACCAGCACAACTTCATTTTCATTGAATAAAAAGGATCGTTCAGAAATATGTACTAACTACTTAAAACAATTTTTAACTTTACTAATTTACCTAGTAGTTATCGTAAAAAACTGTTCTAGATTTGAATTTACCCGCCAAACACCACGAAGTCAAGTTAAGAACTTCGTGTTTTCCACAAACATGGTTGCGATTTGACACCACAAAGGTCAAAATAGCCGTTTAGTAGCCGGCTGTAGTGAACAGCGATACAAGAAATTTAGCAATACTTACATAATAAATACTCTCGAAGAACATAACCATCACGGTCATGAAATAAATTCCTGCTTCCTTCGTGGGATTGGTTTATTTTAATTACTATTATTATAATAATATATTAATTAAATTTGATCATAAAATATTTAGTGCTCAACACAAGGTTCCACTGAGGGCGCTTCCATGGTAACATAAAAATAAATTAATTTTTGTGTAAATGTGGAATGTAGGGTGTAAATGTTTATAATTAGCTCGAATTAAGCTTTTAGTTGCAGCATGACAGCGAGACACTGTTTTGCAGGTGTGGTTGGATGACTTTGAAGATTTCATTATTTGTAGAAAGGTTTAGTCCCTTAGTGCAAATAATATTTTCACTAAGGGACTAACTTTAAATATTTTATAGTATCTAAACTCATGCTACTAGGATACAGTTTAACTTTCTTGTAGATCAGAGGGCATACCTATATCACCTACTATACATTATACACCGAGCCTATTTAGCGTCGTGTATACTAAATACACTACGATAAATAGCAATGGCATGCAATGTACATTCCCCACTTGTTCTGCCCCATTCCTATTTATCGTAGTGTATTAAGTATACACGACGCTAAATAGGCTCGGTTGAAAAAAGAAAGTCGACGAGATCGTCTGGCAGTACACCTCATCTACCCAAGCAGGTAACCCGCTCGTAGCTACTTCACCTACTATTGAAATATTGGATAAATAAAATTCATATTACTTTTCTAGGATGTAACTAACAAAAGGGTCAGTCGGACAAACCATAGGCGAGGATGTAAAAGTTCAATAATAAGGCAAGATTTTTATTAATCATCTCCCACTGAAGGCTGAATAACTTTAATTATAATTAAGTATTACAGAGGCACATTGACAATGATAACAAAATAGAAAATGTTCCGATTGGTGATACTTGAAATGGACCACTGGAATCTCGAGGGTGCAGGATCTCATAAACAAAGGAATCGATCTAATGAAACAGAGGACAAGGGATGCCGGAGCGTCGACTCGCTACCAAGTCAGAACACCAGGAACGGGGCCTCCACTCTCCATTGAAAACTCATCGTACGCCACCATCCAATTTATCTCTCGACAAAAACATCTGTACAAAATATATTAAATACATTATTATTTTGAAAACGCTAATTCATGTAAGTCCGCTACGTCATCAACGGCGAATACGATTATTAAATGATTTTTTAAAACACAATAAATCGTCCGCATCGTGCGCTATAACCAACATTAACTATATCCGAGCGCCGGAGCCTATGTACAATCATCCTCGGAACTCAGTCTCTCGACCCGGGTACATCGGTGTAACAGTAGTCGCGTAGAGCGAGCGTCCTTTGCTTATCGTCCGTGCGTGGCATCGTGTGTGAGGGGTGCGGGGGCGGGGGCGTTAGTTCCGTTCTTCGTCGCAGTCGCGCGAGATGTGCCCCGGCTTGCCGCACACGTAGCACGTCTTGGTGCCGTCGGGGCAGTTGCGCGAGATGTGCCCCGACTTGTTGCAGTTATAGCACGTCTGGTTGGAGTTGTCGCGCCCGCCCTCGGGGCAGTTCCGCGCGATGTGCCCCGTCTTGTTGCAGTTGTAGCACGACGGCTCGTCCGGGCTCTGCGCGCACTCGCGCGCTATGTGCCCCGTGCCGTTACATCTGGAAATAACATCATACCCGGTTACACATTGGGGGCAAACTTTATCAATACTTGGTACTTTTCAAAGACATGGTAGGGAGCATTCTAGTGTAGCAATCAATATCAAGTTGAATAATTTGCCGCCAAGCATCTTATGGTGTCCCGACAGCCTCCATGAGAGCCAGTTATTCTAGACTAGGCATGCTTTACCTTAGGCCTTGTGGTTACGCATCCTACGGGTCAAAAGCAGAGTTGTAATGTTTAAAAAAATACAAACTGAGCTTCAAGCAGAGTTTGAATGATTCGCAATCCTCACTATGACTGTCAAATGCGATATAAAACTATATTTAATTGAATTTTATAAAATAATCTAACATATTTCTTAATTTTCTTGATACTAACGCATAATTATGTACATATATAAAGCTAGGTAAGTATGGCAGGTAACCTTGACGAGTTCAGGCACCGTGCATACATTTAAATACATTAGTAGCAAGTGTATAAGCCGCAGGTCAATTTCTTAGCAACAATGGAGTTAGAAACATTCAGGAGCTACGTTCAAAAACGACTCCACTTCATTATTTAACAATTATGTGGTATAAAAATAGCATCAATAAAAAATAAAACATTTGAATGTTGCTTCTTGCTCACTCATTTAGTTATACAGGTGAGAGGCCATGAACTAAACATTTTCTTTATTGACTCGAGTTATTTTTTTAAACCACGTTATGGTTGCGGCCATTTTATATTTGAAATTTATCAAAGTAATCTGCTTTCGCAAACCATGGCTAAGAACACTCGCCTATTACACCTTTATATTTATTTTATTACCTTTAAATTATTTATAATGACAATATTGATATAGTATAACATCACAGAATATTTAGTTAAATAACAACCCTATTAATATAAAACATATTGAAGGGACATTTAACAAACGAGATTATCTGACGAGTTTTTTTAACACCATGTCACGGAACCCACCACGCGCGAGTTCTACGCACACTTGGCCTGTTATTTGAAAGTGAAACTGGAGTCTGGCCTTTTGTCAGCGAAAGCAATGAAGCGTGAAGTGAAAAGGGCATGAAAGCACAACAGAGATGAAATGGGATCATTAGCCTGAGCGACAGGCCGTGAATGAAACTCGAATGATAACGGTGACATCCGATAAAATTATTTGACTAGACTGTACCTAAACCGAAAAGGTATCAACATATTATTTCGTGACTTAAATAAGTAATTAAGTAACGCCTGTAGTTCGGCTCGCTAAAGTGATCTGACGCGATCATCGAAGCTAAGCAACGGTTGATTGCGGACGGTGTTTAGATGGTTGACCATGCACAAGACTGTCGTTTTTCAAGCGGCATTTTCATCTGGGCGCTACTGTGGATGGATCGGATGACACGTTAAATTGTAGGTCCCGGCTACCAGAGGCCTCCGGGCGGCTTGAAACCTCTCGACACCAGAGCTTGGCCACTCATGCGAAGAAGAAGATTTCGTGAATTTCGCTCAAGCTCATTGGTGGGGAACAAAGTGTAACCCTCTGATATGTTGTTCACAGGAATTCGAGGCCACCTGTTTGAGTATTTATTGCAAACAATGAACTTGTACAAATATGTCGGCAAACCGGTTCCGACCCTTCGTTTCAACTGATCCAAGTGTTCCCTTTATACACTTTGTATCGAGCGGAAAATGGAAGGAAATGAATACAAAACGGTTTCGTTTTATTTGAAATGAAAATGTCACGAATTAAATATATTTGATGCATTTTTTTTGCATACATTTTCATGCAGCTTAAAAATGTTAATTTTATATTTTCTGTAACTCAATTTAAAAAAAATGCAAATCAACATTTAATTGTATTCTACAATAATAGACTTAAAGAGCAAAATGTTACCACACACAGTGGAATGTTTGTTATATTATATGTTTTAATCTCTAACAAAAGTTTTCTAATGTTTTAATTAAATAATGTTTTTTTTTTGTTCAGACATATAGGATAATCCATGCACGTACATTTAGATTTATCCTACTAATATTTGAAATGCGAAAGTGTGTATGTTTGTTACTTCTTCACACTCAAATGTCTGAACCAATTTTGGATGAAATTTGGTATGAAGATAGACTTTGGATTAACACATACGCATCTTTTTATCCCGGATTAACTTATTTTAACATGGGACCATATTAACGCTGGTAGGTAACACCGCGGGGCGCATCTAGTATTCAATATAGTATACCTGCCGTTTGCCTGAGGTACATTAGAGGAGCAATGCGCTCCGCCGTAGATCTCCTCCAACGCCGTTAAAACTTGTAAACTTCTCAAGATACCTACCAATTCGTGCTTGGCTAGCCCCTCTCATAATACCTATTCGTGCTTGGCTGGCCCCTTTCATAATACCTATTCGTGCTTGGCTGGCCCCTCTCATGATACCTATTCGTGCTTGGCTGGCCCCTCTCATGATACCTATTCGTCCTTGTCTGGCCCCTCTCATGATACCTATTCGTGCTTGGCTGGCCCATCTCATAATACCTATTCGTGCTTGGCTGGACCCTCAAATAATACCTTTTCGTGCTTGGCTGGCCCCTCTCATAATACCTATTCGTGCTTGGCTGGCCCCTCTCGTAATACCTATTCGTGCTTGGCTGGCCCCTCTCATGATGCCTATTCGAGTATGGCTGGTCTGTATTTACCTGTAGCAACGGTCAGCCTCTTCCTTGCAATCCCTGGCGAAGTGTCCGGTGCGGTTGCACTTGAAGCACTTTTCGCGCTGGCGGCTGAAGCCCGATTCGCGGTTGGGTACGCCACCGCCCTGCGTGCACTCGCGGGCGAAATGCCCCGTCCTGTTGCACTTGTAGCACACGCTTGAACTCATTGCTGGAACCAACATACAAACATACACATTAACTATATTGCAGGTACGTTGCTTGTCACAATCGCTGATGTATTACAAACTATTTAGTAATCTGTGGTATTAGGTAGGTATTTTCTAGTACTCATGGCTAGCACTATCAAGTTGAAAGCCAGGATTTCTAGACTAGGCATGCTTCATCTTAGGCCAGTGTTTCTAGCCCATTAATTTACGCACGCTGCTGGTCAAATGACTAGCTGTACTGTGTAAAAAAGATCGTGTTTGATGTTGTGTGACAAACACTGTGTTTTCGCACTGTTCGTCAAATAAGCGAATGAGACAATATCATATCAATTATATCATATACACATCGTAATTGTGCCGAATACCGATGTGAAATGCCAACTTGAAAGTAAAGTTCTTGGCCAAAGCTTTTTTTTCGATCTGTACCAGTATTGAACAGCATTATTAAGTACGGGACCCTTGATTATTTATATTAGCGCAAAATTTTCGTTCGAGGTCTCCTTTTGTTATATACTACGAACATCTAAATAATAGGCAGAAAATATAAAACTGCACATCGAGATAGCCATCCATTACGTTGCATACCAATACATGATCAATCGTAAAGAGCAATAAAATGCCTATCTGCGCACGCGCATGCCTACAAAAGAAAATCTACTTTCTACGCAGTATTCTTAACTAAGTGAATAATAGAAAGTGAATCGGTTTCTTCTTAGCAAGCGCGCTCCACCCTAGATCGCAACATCACTAAACATCAGGTGAGTTGCGATCAAGCGATTGCCTATCCATCATAAAAAAAGATGCTAAATTTGATGAAAATCGGCCTAAGGTGGCCGCCGCCACGAAATAGGCAACGACAGATTTTTCACAACTGCCTCATTGGCTCAAAAATGCCATTTCATTTGATATGGGTATCAAAGAAATTGCCTGATTATTAGGTTACAGAAACTGTGAGTTTCAAGTCCAAGATGACAGCATACACAAAATAACCCATTGGCTCAAAATGCCATTTAATTTGATATGGGTATCAAATGAAATGGTGTGACAGAATGGGTCCCTCTAGATTGCAATAGAAATCCTAGAAGTCAAAGGAAAAGATGGAGGGACCTATTCCTAAAGATATGCGGACCAACATGGATGAGACAGGCGAGGGAGAGAGAGAGTTGGAAATTAGCGGGGGAGGCCTATGCCCAAGCGGCAACTTTTGCTTAAAAATGTGTAAAAAATATGTTATTTTAAAAATATGTTATTTTAAAAATATGTAAGCAATAGAATAAAGGCTTTTTTACTTTTTACTTTACTTTTACTTTACTTACTATATCTCAAGCCTGAAATTTCAATTCTAAGTGGCAGCATACATAAAATAACGAGTTGGGGGCTATTTAAATTATTAATGTACACTTGTCTTCTAACACTTATTTAACATGTTATAACATTAAAAATAAAATAGCATGTGTTGTAAGAAAGACCCACACCAACGTAACATTTTGCCATTCATTTTGCAGACTTGGCCAAGTCGGTCATCATTTCAACTGACAACGAGGACGAATATCCGCGTGGGTTTACCCTTGACCCTGTGACTAGCAGCGGTCGTTCCCCTGCGCTATCTCGCTCCCACCAATATACGCGTCCGATAAGACTGACAGAGATATCGATATGTTTCACGCAACGCACTCGAACATCACGTGTGGAACGGGCACGTGTTTTTTTACGAGGCGAAGAACGTTTTTTTAAACTGCGTTAATGATTAAGGAATTTTAAACAGTGAAGAAGAAATAAATGTTGAAAAATGTTAACAGGTATTTAAAAAGTAGTTAAAATATTAAGCAGAAATTAAAATTAACGAGAAGAGAAGATAAACTTTTCCCAGTAGATATCTTACTAATATAAATTCGAAAGTTGTGTGTGTTTGTAACTGAATCACGCTCAAACGGTTGAACCTGAAGGGTCTCAATCAAATTCGGAGTTTAATAAAAATAAAATAATCGCGGAACGAAGCTTTATGCAATAAATAAATACTTTTGAAAACGAAAGAAAAAAAAACATCTTCTAAGTAGAATTATATATAGAGGACTACAATCCAGCAGACAATTCGCAAATAGCGAAAAACCGAATGATCTTGATCGTGATCTTGAACTTGAAGTGACCTAGCGAGCGAATATTATCATACATACATACATATGTCGCTGGCGTATCGGGTAAACGTTCGCAATACATTTTAATGTGACCGTCTGACGCTCGGTTGCCAAGCGATAACACGTTTTTGTAATATTTTAGGCGTTCCATTTTGGTACCGTCGAGACTCCGTTCGGAAACATGTAAATTACACGCGGGTGATATTTAATTTCTTCATTCTAACCAGCGCCTGTAGCTCGGCTAGCTAAAGTGATCTGACGCGGTCATCGAAGCTAAGCAACGGTCGATGCGGACGGTGTTTGGATGGGTGACCATGCACAAGACTGTCGTTTTTCAAGCGGCATTTTCATCTGGGCGATTAGATCCCGGCTGTTTGTCATAGTACAAGCAGTCGATAAGCCAATTCAGAGGCCTTCGGGCGGCTTGAAAACTCTTGACACCAGAGTTTGAACACTTAGAACACTCAAACGAAGTAGTAGTAGTATTCTAACTAGCCGGGTCGAAGAAATCCGTAATGTCACTAGCAGGACATGGATGAAAGTAACATAAGCAAAACCAATGGCGTACAGGAGATAGGATATACTCAGCAATGGATTACAAGATTAGATAGATTACAAGCTGATGATGATGATGATATTTTTCTTTTGTTAAGATACTTGATTTATAGCTAAAACGGGAAGTTTTATTTCTGTTAGAAGTAATACGAAACCTGATATAAGAGCTTCCATATTTTTTTTATTAATCATATAATAACAGGTGGGGAGGGTAGGGAGGCCTTTGCCCAACAGTGGGATCAAACAGGCTTTTAATAATAAATAATAATAACAGGGATACTAAGGTAACGCACTGGTACCTCAAACTATCAAAGCAATGAAAAAAAAATAGCTTTTGTAGTATCATTTAACTTTTTAATAAATAGATTCAGAGAGTTGTTAATTATTTTGTATTATGCAAAATGATTTAATTATTTCTGCAAATATATATTTAGTTTTTGTTTTTCTGAAATATATGTAATTTTCACATTACCCGGGCGGTTTCAACTGTTTCTGAACGCCCCCCTAGCATTATTTACACACGTTTTTAGCGGAACAGTAGGTAGATGTGACGTATAGTGTGATGTGATAAGACAAGCGCGAAAACCCCACGAATTGCGTACGATTGCCGCCAATTGAAAGCTATTGTGCGAGTCACAATATCATTTAGCAGGATGTGGAATGATACAAATGCATTAACAAGAATTTATTAGTATATAACAACAGTATCATTAAGACATCTTTTTCTATCTTTAGACCTATCGTTTTAGATCTATCCTTTTCAACCGACTTCAAACCAAAATAATTTAGAAAAAAATGCAAGAAATCTCAGTCTTGTCATTTTTATTTAAACATAGACAAGTACAATCCCACTAACACTTTCGTTTTTTTATTTGTCGAAAGAAACTAAAAAGCTTTAGCAGCTATGATGCCACAAATAGACACACACACACACACACACACACACATACTCAAAGAAGTTAAACTTGACTCAGCTTTTGAGTTAAAAACGAGTTAGTTTTCAATTTTTCTTTGTTATTTTTTATTCCTTTTTCCCGAAATTCATATTTTTTTATGTCAGTTTTCCACTTTTCATTTGTTAATTAGGTACTTATAATTTACTCTACAGAAACTTTACATAAACTAAAATAATAGTATTATTTTTTTCTGAAATTTGATAATACGACTATATTTTATGCAGAATAATGTTATTAGAGACTAAAATAGTCATGTTCATTGAAAATAAAAAATACACAATGAAAAATTAATTACACGAAACATAAAAATTACCACGACAAACTCCCTAATGCCTAGTAAATTATCTGTGGCTACACAATGCAATAAATACGTATATTAAGCAAGATGTAGTACAAAATATCTGCCAAATGATGGTATCTTCTTCTAAAATATAAAATTTCCATGTCACAATGTTAGTTACCGTACTCCCCCAAAACGGCTTGGCCGATATTTACCAAATTTTATATGCGTATTCAGTAGGTCTGAGAATCGGCTACTACCTATTTATTAAGGCAAAACAACGTTTGCCGGGTCAGCTAGTAATAGTATAATTCTGACGTCACACACTCGTTATATAAGCATAACTGAAGGTCGAATTAGGTCAATAAATACCCTAGATACAGACGACAATAGTTGTAAACGAGCACTAACACAATAGATTTAAATTAGTGAGTTCTTCTGTTACAGTTTAAAATGGCCATAATGAAACTATGACGCGAATTAGAAAGTAAACATTGCTGATTAAAATGACGATAAAAATGCGTATGGCAGAGACAGGTAGCTCTTTAATAACAAAGTATTTGTTCAATAGTTGCTAGGTCACACACCAGAAGCAACATTATCAATCTATACCTCTATATGAATATTATAAGGAGGAAAAGTTTGATTTTTTGTTTGTTTGACGCAAATAGGCTCAGAAAATACTGGACCGATTTGAAAAATTCCTTTACCATTGGGAAGCTACATTATCCCTGAGTAACATAGGCTATATTTTGTTTCTCTTTGCAACTTAGATTATTTTATAGCCCGTGCGAAGCCGGGACACTCTGCTAGTACTCTATACATTGATTTCCGAAGTGATGACAAGTATTTCAGATATCGCCTTACGTCCTGCATGGCGTGGGTCTGTTCTCCGCCAATAAGCTTCAGCAGCTTTTGGTGAAGGAAACCATAGATATGGTAGAGCATTTGCCAATACACACCAGGCCCATTCTCAAGTTAAAGATCTGACACCTGCCTCCT
This sequence comes from Mellilla xanthometata, assembly GCA_035578125.1. Taxonomy (NCBI): domain Eukaryota; kingdom Metazoa; phylum Arthropoda; class Insecta; order Lepidoptera; family Geometridae; genus Mellilla; species Mellilla xanthometata. The sequence continues at coordinate 12,138,727 of JAPUBQ010000001.1, read as the reverse complement.
TGAAAACTAGGCATGTTACACCTTAGGCTAGGGTCGCTGACTTGTCTCAGTATGCTACCTACTGGTAAAAAAACTGAAGAGCATGACAAGTATAGCTTAGCTATTTAGTGTCCATCAGAATATGAGCAAGCAGATATGTATCTTGAAAAATATTTCTAAGATTTTAAAAATAGTGTCTGAACATCAGTATTACTTACTTAAATATTTTTTTTTTCTCAACTTTTTTAAAATTAAAATTGGCATATATAACTTTTTAAATTAATATTCAGTAAACATTGTTATATAATTTACTTTTAACCACCCCTAGTACCGTACAGTAATGATACCATAGCAATGTACAGATAGGTATCCAAAGTACTGGTACCTAATGAATGTCCTCGAGGCTATGGCGACGCTTTCTCGGCCTCTAAACTATTGATTGCTGAGAGCCAGCCAATACTGGTCACAGAGCTTACTTGACAATGCTATACACATATCTCTAATCATCATTATCATGCCAATGATACAACAAACCTAAAACTACTAATTTCAAATTTTCATTTAAATATTAGTGCAGTTATGTACTACATATTTTAGTACTCACAAACATTTAATTCACCTGATACTGAAATTTCAAGAGCTTATAACTGAACAACTATGTATTTCCCTACCTAATATGATCAACATTGACGGACCAACATTAATCAATTCAAATTTAAAAATATAAAGTTTAGTAAATTATTAAATAAAATAAAAAATATATTTATTTGGGTATATTGGTTTGTATGCAAGATATTAGACATGTTCTGGCTGTGCACAAGGCTGTGTACTAACACGTTTCAAAACTAGAAATTTGGACTTTAATTTAAAAAATAGTGAACAAATTTCAATGAAATATATATGAAAAAAAAAGCTTTACTTTTTGATCTGATTTGATCATAAATGGTGGAGCAACAAGGTAACAAACAAAAAAACCAAAGTGTTAAAAATTACAAAAAATCCTCTCTTATAGCATGCTCAAAATCCCGGCCACATTACCCCACTGTATGGTAATATGTCATTGATATTTAGATTCTCTTCCATAATGCATTATGCACCTGATAAATTCATACATACTTTATGCACCAGCACCACAGTTTATCAATCAGTTACTACAACACAAGATCCAATTTATTCTGATCCACTTGTTCATTGTACTGTAGGTCAATCACTGCTTTAGACAAAGAGTAATAAACAAAACAAAATACCTACTGCAAACAAAGTGGGGGAGTTACTAGTGAAAGCTGCTTGAAAGTCATTGCCAGTGATTACTATCATAATTAGAGTGAAACATGGTAATTACCTGCTTATTTTGTATTGAATGACTCTGACCTGAAAAATTACAGTTCATTCTAGTTTAGGATTGTTGTTTTTTTACAGGTGACAGCTATGCTTTTGATTAGTAGGTTACATATTCACACTAGTTAGAAACATTAGTTGAAAATGGAACATGCCTAGTCTGGAATTACACTACCCGAATACACTATCAACTAGCCCCAACTTGAAAATCAAGTAAATAGAGGTATTCATAAACAACTAACATTCTTAAAGGGAATGAAACTATGTTATGGATTGTTTTGTTCTTCAGCAAGGATTACTCAGATATCATAAATGTAGTAGTGAAGTTTGGTCTGGAATTGTCGAAAAGAATTACTAAAAAAGTGTGTGAAATATTATTTTATAAGTGGAAAGGGCTAAAGATGATGGATGAAATGTGGTTTGGGATATTTAACCTTACAGTTTGACAATGCAAATATTAATTTTGTATGGTTTGAAAATAGTCTTAAATGTCATAATCTTTGTATGGATAAGTTTCTTACCAGCAGAATAATAATTAAAAAGCACTTTAAAAACAATTTAACAACTCGCTAACTAATAACAAAATAAAATATCTACAAGTGACAAAATCATTTAGAAAACAAACTCCTGTTTCAAATCTAGTAGGTTGTTAACATGTCGAACTTTTTTGAGTTTCATTTATATAACTAATTCAAAAGTAGGTGCATACCTCAGAATACAGAAAGAACCAGAAACCGTGAGCGCGCCTAAAACTGAGGCTACTAAAACTACTCCAAAATGGAGTAGTTTGACGCGCGACCGATCAGTCACTCTGTGACCGTCGGGACGTACGACGCTGTACCAATTTAATTAAATTATGCCGTCTTATGTCGTTCCTACCTATAAAATGCAGCGGGTCTATAAAAGAAACTGGATGGGATCACATTTCACGTGTAAGTATCGTATTTAGGTATCAAATTTGAATAAATTTCTATGTTTTCAATTGTCATAGTTAATGAGGCATCCATCTTGTTAGTGTTGCCAGTATAAGAGTTTTGATTTACCCTTCTTTTTATTACCTCTTGAGGGCTTTTATTAATTGTAGAATATTAATAATTAATTTAATATAAAATAACCGACTTGAAAAAAGAAAGTATAAAACATCAGAGCAGCCTGTGTGTACATAACCAAATAGTCCTATTAAATAGTATGTTAGTATCTATGAAAAATACCTAGACATAAGATTTCATCATTTATCTAAATTTAAATTTTTGTTACTAAGTTCAAATTCTAAGAGACAATATTATAAAAAGCTTACTAAGCAAAAAGGAAATTAAATGTATTTTTTTCTAAAGCATTATTTTTTTCTAAATCGTTTTATTAAATTCAATAAATCTATCAATTTCTTGAGACAATTAGGTAGGTACATAATTATAATAAAGATTAGGACAATTTTTATTCTATTAGTATCTCACCTCCTGGACTCCCAAATTTTACCCTCAAAACGGGCACATAATGCCTGAGCTAGAACATTACGCGGGTGGGAAGTGAGGCTGGCGGGGGGCATTGTTTTGATTTTTGGACACAGCGAGTAGCTCGCAAATACAGATGAACGCGGCTTCTGGTTCTTTCTGTATTCTGAGGTGCATACTTATTTATATCATTTCAGGTTATTTATAGAAATGTACACCTTATGTATAAATTTGACTTTTCAGCCCAACAATCTTGACTGTATTCTATGACCATACATAAAAATTTATTCCTGAATCCATAAATAAATGAATCTTTATTAATATTAAGCAGAATCTGTTTAACATCATTGCCGGCATCAATGTGACTGGGATTTAGTCCAAGTTTTATGGTTCTGTGTGTTGTGGTTAGGCAAAATAATAGTTTATTTATATTATTGGTGTAGAAGGAATAGAAAATAAGGATGAGTTTATATGACTAGTGACAAAAGTGTATGAAGAGGTGTATTATATGTACTTGACCCAAGGAAATAAGCTGAAGAAGAATATTTATTATTAGACCATGTCAGAGGCTTTTGTGGCAACTCAATAGCTCTCAACACTATTTGGCTACTTGGTTCATACCAAGATTATAGATATATTAGCATATATATTTTTTATTTGTCTCAGCTTGCCTGATACTAAGCAGCACCTGTAGTGTCCTACATTGTAGCACATACATGTTTGCTGTGTAAATTAATTGAATTGAGAAAGAGATATTTTCCATGAACAAATTACAATTTATATTGCATGTGGCACAAAATTACTGACTTTCTAATGGCTTAGCCACATTGTAGTATTGTATGAAGTAGTTTTTAACACTTATAAAAGTTGTGTTAAAGTTTAGTTAGATATAAACATATTACTTTTGTATTAACAGTAATTAATGAAAGAGATATTTTTGACAGCATCTACAAGCCTAATATACAAAGTTTGTTAAATATAAGCAAATCTAAAAAGGTCACTCAGTAACCTGCCATGGTAAGGAACATGGTTAGAATCATGATGAAATATAGCTGTATCTGTCTCCATACCATCCCTGCTATAACATTCCAACACATCTATGTAAACATCACACAAAATGAGAATAGAATAGATATTGCACTTGGCACCAACAGCATTCATACATAACTTGCGATATACAGCACCTACTCATAACCTTTCATTAACAATGCTGGCATATAAGCACTTAGTACATACTCAGGTTCTAATATACATACAAGCAATAGATACGAGCCCTCAACACATCAAATGCGTAAAATAGATGCGTCACAGCCTCACATCAAGAAAAAAAAAAGAAAAGTATAGGCTAATGCACCAAGCTCTAACAATGATACTACAACGAGAACAACTATCTCAACTGCTGGTATTTATCTCACATGAGGTGGAGGGTACGATATGCGTGAAATAGTTCTAGGGAAAACACATTTCACATAATTTACCTCGAGAATGAATGTGTGTCAACGACTCGAAGGCTTGTCAAGGCGACCACGTTCAATAAACAACCTAATCGCGGCACTATGACTATTATGACGGTCGATACGCCTCCCAAGTCATCCGTCCGTATAATTCGATGAAATATTACGTGACTACTTATTGAATTTGCAGTCGTAGCACCAAGAGAAATTGAACAACCTAAACCACGTGTAGAGGTACCGGTAGCGCGCGGTTTCACAGTAATGTCGCACTTTGCACTTACCGATCAGTTATGAAACTTCTTGAGCACTTAGATCACTAATTATAAGAACGTAGATCGGGGTGAAACACCGCAGTTTTACAAATAAGTTGTAATTTTGAGACGCTTCGTTTGCAAGAAACCTAGGCCACCATCACTGCAACTCGTAAAAGACTTTTTTGTCATAGACAACTTAACAATTTAAAAAAGTTTTGTACACAACGTGACTCAACCGCGCGCATATATATTTTTATTAGTTAAGGAGAAAGCTAGTTATCTTTTCTATTTATATTTGATAAGTTATTATGTTCTATTCAAGATATATTTAATGAATTATCACGAAACATATTTAAGATAATGTTGAAAATATTTCAAATTCCGCCCGTAACTAAGTGTAAACAAAAACAAATCAAGGATTGTCTTTGATAGGATAGAGATAGACCAATAAAAGCAGTCTAGCAACCAATCCAAGCTCTCTCAAATCTCAATTAGCCAATAGGATGTGAGGATCATGGCAGTGCATAGAATCTGAAAACGAAGGAAACATTTTATTGCTTTAGAATCAATTTTAGAATTTTACCGGAAAATACATCACTATCTGTATCAGAATAAACTATTTTTTATTAAATGTCGTTGTCAAATGCGAGAATGTCACATTGCTGACATTGGTTTGCTCAAATTCGAATTCCGTCACGTCTGTTGTTTGTTTTAATTCATTTATAAAATTGTAATTAAATGGTTTGTTTGTGATACATAATGTCGACTGAGAAAAGACCTAAAGAAGTGCAAGATGCTGAGGCAGGACAAGAATGCGATGATGAGGGCTGGATTGGACCTATGCCGTCAGAAGCTGCAAAACCTAAAGCTAAAAAACGAAAGAGTAAATTTTATGATTTCAGTCAATTTTTCAAGTTTCTATGATAAATTTAGTAAAACAATAATAATTTCAAAGTTCAGATAACACAATTTTCTTTATTATGAAAGAAAACATCAAATTTTTTACCTTTCAGTCCTGGAATTTGAGTCGTTATATTTGGAGAACTTACCATCTTCGGAGACGTATGAGTTCAGCTACATGCATCGAGATATCGTCACACACATCGTAGTCACAAAAACTGACTTCATAATTACTGCCAGTCAAGATGGTCATCTGAAGTTCTGGAAGAAACAGGTGAAACATATTTCTTATAGGTTATGATTTCATTAGGACCTTGTTGGCGTAATGGTTACCATGCCTCATAAGATTCCAGGCTTGATGCCCGGCACGGCCAACATCTTTATGTTGAACTAAATTAAATTTGTTGGTTTTCAGTCTGGTTGTCATTTGACCATATACATATATATGTACTATACAAAGTATGTATGTATGTATAACTAGTATATCAGTTGTGTTAGAAACAATAATACAAACTAGAAATGGTTTATTTTGGGGCTGTAAGGTAACCAGTCTTGTGTGACATGTGTCTTAATATTTATTATTAAGACACATGTCACACAAGACTGGTTACCTTACAGTAAGTAAGGCAGTGAAATAAACATCATAAGTCAACTCTTAGCAACTATTAAGAGAAAAAATTTTTGCAAAATATAGCAACACTGTTACTTAGGGGCCGTCAATTAATCACATGACTTTTTTTTTAGCTTTTTTCAACCCCCTCTTCCCCTTTGGTGATACATAGTGAGTTCTAAGATGAAATCCACCCCCCCCCTTTTCTATATCACGTGTATTTTTTAGTAACTACACAATTTCGCAACTATTTTTAAATATTTATAAAAAACAGCTTTCAGTATAATCTAATTGTATTATAGAAAATAAGTTAGCTTGCAACTATAACTTTGCGTGAGGACAAAAATACGAACGCCGCTTTTAGGTTCAGTATCCCGAAAAAATAGATACACATGATATATTATTACAACATCCTCAGTCCTCTGTGATATTTCATGATTTTATATATCCCCCTCTTCCCTCCTCCCTTTCGAACCTCACGTGATTAACGGAGGGCCCCTAAATATGATTACAGTGTACATATTACTATAAGTTAAATTCAATAACTTGTGTACATGGTCAGCAATGAAAATAAATAAATAATAAACCAGTACAAATGTTTCAGGAAGAAGGCATAGAGTTTGTGAAGCATTTCCGCTGCCACCTGGCTCCAATCAGCCACATTGCCACCAACTCTACGGGCTCTCTGCTCTGTACAGCTTCTACTGAAAAAACTATTAAAATATTTGATGTTATTAATTTTGGTAAGCTGCTTAAAATAAGAATGAGCCAGAGAAATTAATATTTTCTGAATTATTTTCCTAATCGTAATCATCTTTATTGGTAAAATATTTTACATTTTGTGAGTGTTTAAACCAATTTTAATGAAATTTGGTGGGAAATTTTTAGTGCAGAGCACAGCAACCTCCCCAGGTACCACAGCCCTCCACTCACATAACTACAATTATACACTACTTTTTGTACTTAGGTACTCTAAGATATTTACGTAATAAATGAATTTGATTTGAAGATATTGTAGGGCATATCCCATGTAACAAGTTTTACCACATGATAAAAAAAGTTGATTCCCCCCTGTGCAACAGTTGTGGGGTCACTGATGACCTATATCACTTGCTCATGGAATGTGCCCGGAACGCAAACTTAAGAGAAAGACCTAACCTAGAGGTGGGATATTGTAACAGTGTTCTGGCAGAACCCAACTCGGATTCTGCCAGAACACTGTATAGATTAATAGATAGAATACAAGATTAGATAGTATAATTTTAGTATAGACTTATCAGGCAACATATTCTTTCATAGAATAAGCCTTTCTCTAGATAAAAAAAAAAAAAAGATATTGTACTAAAAATAGAAGACAAAATCAAATATTTAGTGCACTTCCGCTGTGATCCAAAATTCAAATTAAGACAAGTAAAGGAAAAATCAACTAAGATCAATTAACTAAGCTCAATTAACTAAGATTAATTAACTAAGATCAATTAACTAAGATTAATCAAGATTAACATTACCTATCACAATTCGGAAATTCTTAACTCTACATGTGTTTCGCCTAACCACAAGGCATCATCAGGAGATGCTGACTCTTCAAACGACAAGTCGAGTCCTCAACTCGTTAATCTTGATTAATCTTAGTTAATTGATCTTAGTTAATTAATCTTAGTTAATTGAGCTTGGTTAATTGATCTTAGTTGATTTTTCCTTTACTTGTCTTAATTTGGATTTTGGATCACAACGGAAGTGCACTAAATATTTGTTTTGTCTTCTATTTACAATGGATTTCCGCAAAGTAACGCCTGAGTCAATAAGTTAGATATTGTACTAGTTAGCAGTATTTCTATATGCTAATCGGACGCTAGCTAATGTGATAAGCTACCCCATACTAAATTTCATCCCAAACAGATTAGAGAGTGTGAAAGTGATTAACTTGCACTCATATAATATAATTTAATTTAGCATAGGTAAATATGTCACAAAGGCATGTCTAATATATCTTACCAGATTCAGTGATAGTATTTTTAGATTAAGTTAAATATTTTATTACCGTTATCAGTAGCCAGTCAAATACCTAGCTGTATTGTGTATTAAAACAATGTTAAATATATTTCCACGAACAAACGGTCACACTTACAAAACGCGTTAAAAAACGTTGGATGCAGGGCGGAGGTGCAGCCGCACAATGTGCTGCCTGCCAGTGTTCGCGCGGATCTTATCGGTGACAGTCTGTGTGATGCTCGTCTTCGATAATTACGACTTTCTTTAGTTGTTTATAAATTCCTTTCCATCCAAAGGTTGCCTGGAAGAGATCGCTTTAAGCGATAAGGCCGCCAATCGTGGCACACTAATTTTAAGTTAATTGTCTTTTACTGTGTCTTTTTTATTTATGTGTCCAATAAAGAATTTATCTATCTATCTCGTAATGCGTCGAAACCCGTTGGACGTATATGCAACATTAGTAAGTGTGACCGTTTGTTCGTAAATATCCTTATATTTTATATCTAAAATGTATTTTATTTGTTTGCAGACATGATCAACATGATATCAATAGAGTTTGAACCGTATTGCGTGGAGTGGGTCCACTCGGCCGGAGATCCTATATCTGCATTAGCTGTGTAAGTTTTCATACTTCTTTACTCTTTACGTGTCACATCCAAACTACGGCAGCGCCCAGATGAAAATGCCATTTGTTAAAAGACAGTCTTGTGCATGGTCACCCATCCGAAGACTGTCCGCATCGATCACTAACATTCACGCTTTTTGCCTTTAGATTTAAAATAGCTCTTTGGTGTAATAACTGTTGACTATTTTATTGAATAAATGAAACATGCTGCTCTTCCCACCCCAGGCTGTCCACAGTCCAAGCGGACCCACCTCAATATAGGTGCTACAGGTTCTTGTAATATTTTCAGTTCGGAGCGTAACTCCAGCAAGATACATATATTCGACGGCACGCAGAGTTCACCCACTCCTCTGCACACCTTCGAGACATTACATCAGAAAACAGTCGCCACTATCAAGTACAACCCTGCGTTCGAAGTCGCCGTCTCTGTTGATAAAGCAGGTATAAACATTACTAGCCTCGCCCTGCGGTGTTACACGCGTTAATCCGGGATAAAAAAGTTAATCCGTGATAGAGAGTAGTTAATCCAAGGTCTAAACTATCTTCATAGTACATCAAAATCGGTCTTCTTTCTCTGGCAACTTGTTGTACATTAATATTTTTGTATTACATCATTAATGTTTGAGGACCGCAATATCCTAAGTCGTGTGTCATACGCCAACCCACACTTGGCCAGTGGTGGATGAGCCAGTCTCTCCTCGTGAGAGAAGGTTGACTTCCAGCAGTGGGAATGTATAGATCTATGCCTTCTTATGCTTATGCTACATATCAATGATTTCAGGCATAATAGAATACTGGACGGGCCCGAAGCACGAGTTCCAGTACCCCAAATGCGTCAAGTTTGAGTCTAAACTTGACACGGATCTGTTCGACTTTGTCAAGAACAAGACATATCCCACCGCGCTAGCCTTCTCACCGGATGGGAAGAAAATGGCGACTATTAGTCTGGATAGGAAGGTATATCATTATAATAATATGGTAACTGCGGTCAAAAGACGTTCGACGACCTCATCGCAATGGTTACCATGCTGGACTGTCAAGAAGAAGGTTCTGGGTTCGATTACCAGACGGCCAACATCTTTGTGCTAAACTAAATTTGTTGGCTATCTGTCTGGGTGTTAAATATGTATATCTAAATAAAGTATTTATGTATGTGTAAGTAGTGTATTGGCTGTGTTAGTAACCATAATACAAACTAGAAATGGTTTCGTATGGGGTTAACCAGCTGCGTGAAAAAAAAAACTTAAAAAAAAATACAATCAAAAACATCAAAATATTTATTTACATAAATATATGTACATTATTATAGGTGTTAATCATGAGTGTTATTCATCCACTTCTTCTTTGGTCGACCTCTACTTTCACTACCTCTTACAATCATATCCATACTTCTCCTGTCACATGCATCTCCTCTCTATGCATTACATGCCCATACCAAGATAACCTAATAGGCCTATTTATACAAAAACATATTTAAATCTACAGGTGCGAGTATTCAACTTCCTGAGCGGGCGGCTGACGAAGGTGCTGGACGAGACTCTGCAGCGGTTTCAGGAGCTGCAGCATCAGACACAGCAGCTGCCCAACATGGAGTTTGGTAGGAGGTAACATAATCTAGGATAGTTTGTAATAAAAAAACAAATCTAAGAATAATTCAAGTGTTTTTAGTAAGATTTTATAAAAATAAAATAGTATTATTTTTTACATTTAATGGGCTTGCGCTTGATCACACTACACCTGATGGTAAGCGATATTGCGATCTAAGGTGGAGCGCGCTTGCCCAGAAGTAACCGGTTCACTCTTACCTTGAAAACCGCTAGATTATACTCGTAGTTATCAGGGAACATTGCGTTCAGCAAAAATTACACACCTTGGCGGTTCGCACAACGCAAGTGGAGGCAAACCACTTTTAATTAGTTTTATGAATAACTAATTAAAAGTGGTTTGTTCTTGTTAATGTTCATTGGCGTGGTATGGGCATGTGATGCGTAGAGAGGAGGCACAAGTTACTAGGAGATCTATAGAAATGGTAGTGCAAGGAAGAAGAGCAAGAGGCCGACTGAAGAAGACATGGATGGAGTGTGTGAATGATGACATGAGAGAGAAAGGAGTGACTGAAGAGACAGCAGATAGAAGAGTGGAAGTAGAAAATTAGCTGTGCCGACCCCACCTAGTGGGATATGCAAGGAAGAAGAAGTTCATGTTAATATTCATGTTAATTTCAGAATGGCAGCCGAGCGTGACCTGGACAAGTCGGAGTCAGTCCACTTGGCGAACATAATATTCGACGCGAGCGGGTACTTCATCCTGTACTCCACGATGCTTGGGGTGAAGGTGGTCAACCTGCGCACCAACCGCTGCGTCGGCATGCTCGGCAAGCCCGAGAACCTCAGGCCGCTGCACTTGGCAATGTTCCAGGTAACTATACCTGGTATCGGAGGGTCCCGGCCTCGCTTCCCGCTACGGCCAATACAGAAATACAGAAATACAGAACTTTATTAGCCCTAAATAACATACGTTAAAGGCAAGTCATACTACAATAATTCTTATTAATATCTTCCATCTACAGACAATAGGTATCCATATCGTGAACTAAATGTATTATAATAATTAGCTGCGCTCTGCGGTGCTACCCGCGTTAATCCAGGATAAAAAGTAGCCTATGGCACAGAATAATAACTTGTACTTCGTACCTATGGGTTAATCTGGGGTCTAAGCTATTTCTTAATTTCATCAAAATCTGTCGAGGTGTTGGAGTGACATAGATTTTGAAGTTATTTGCGCGTCCCACGGGAACCAAGTTATCAAGTAATGTTTTCGGGATAAAAAGTATACTTTGGACTAGTAAACTTGTCTCCGTATCAAATTTCATCAAGGTATTTGAGTGTGAAGGAATAATATAATAAATTTTGAAGTTATTTACCATGAGATCCTGTAATGTTTTCAGGGTAAAAAGTAACCTTTGTATTAATCTAATGTCTAACATATTTCCAAACCAAAATCGGTTTAGCCGTTGGAACATGAAGAAGTAACAAACATACACACTCACAAACTTTCGCATTTATTATATTAGTAGGATATGAACCATAGTACATAATAAATATAAGATAGTTAAAAACTAAAAATTAGGCAATCTTAGCAACTTTTATGGTTTCACCACCGACTTAAACCTCACGATGGGCTCCTCACTGGAAAGGACGGCATTAATTTAAACCACCACCAGCGCATCGTGCTATCGACTTTTGGCTACGAAGCCCCCCCTTCCCACCTCGACAAGTCGGGACTCCACAGGGGGAACAAAGGCAGACATAGCAGTGGAATAGAAGACTGAAAATGAAGAACATAACTTAAAATATGCATTTGTAACTAAAGTATGTTTCCATGTACCTACATATTGAATATCCCTCCGGTTGGTGCAGGGCAGAACCAACGCGGCCAAGGTGGCGTCCACGCTGGAGATGGAGGGCTCGGAGAACCCCACGTTGCTCAGCGTCAAGACTGACCCCACTCTCTTCTGCACTGCTTATAAGAAGAACAGGTGATTTAGTTTATCATTTTACAATATATTATGAGCAGTATGAGGCGTACGTTTATATGTTGATAATCTGGATCCTTTCAGAATCAGAACACAAAGAAAATGCAAATCACTAATAACAAGGTTTTTACTATCGCTTACATACAAAGAAACAGAAAATTTCGGAATCTAAGCTCCCCCTAACACTTTAAATTTTCGGCCAAAATCACTTTATTATTATATTTTTCTGCTTTGATACATACATATGTAATGTTGTATTGTAAATTTTATTGTTTATAAAGTTTGTTTCCGTACAGCTAATTATTCTTGTTATCCGCAACTCAAATTATATCTACAGGTAACGATGTCTGTCGTGAGCGTCTGCGATACAGGTCTCGAACCTAGTGTAGGGCTCACTAGCACACCTACTGAACCTTCATTATAGTCACTTGTATTTCGTATGTATTACTATTTTACTCTTAGGTAACACTGGCACACCCTGCCATAATTATTCAGGGCTTGCATGGTTAGGTACTTAAGTATATTTTAATATAACGTTAGCTTTACATAAAATAAGTAGATAGTGTTAGGTTCTGTTAAACCCTTTGTTAATAAATAAATTTGTATTTGTTATGTGTTTGTATTTGTTAGATGTCCTCAGACTTCCTCTTTGCATAGTGCCCAACCGATGGTCAAAAGATAGGGCTAGATTAGTAGAATACAAACACTGTGATACATTTCATGTCCAAGATGGCCACCGCTACGTAATGTTGAGTTGGGGGTTTTATAAATCTACACTTGTGGCAGGTTCTACATGTTCTCCCGGCGCAGTCCCGACGACATCAAGAGCCCGGACGCGGAGCGCGACATCTTCAACGAGAAGCCCAGCAAGGAGGACATCATCTCCGCCACCGAGGGACAAGGTATGCTCTTACGGTTATAACTATACCAACGAGACCATAGTAATATCTGTCACTTCAGAATCAAGTTACAATACACGGTCCATATAAGGCCGTTTAAAGATCCACTCTAAAACTCAAAATTTTCTCTCTCTAAATTTTGGTGCCAAACAGACTTTTGAATTAGAAATAAAACTGGTTCTAAAAAAAACTTGAACATAGATTTTTTTAACCAGTTTTTTTATCATATGGATCAGTCTCATTGGTAAAAAAATAAGTATAAATATTCTCCTTATTCTTTAGAGTGGTATCTTAGACGGTCTTTAAGCTATGTTTTCGATATTTATTTCCGTTTACGATTTATAGCGACGAAACTGTTATTTTAAATTTTTGCCCTTATCTTTGCCTTAAGCTATTTATTATCCCACATTAATGCAGATAGGTCATAGAAGACAAAATTAAATATTTAGTGTACTTCCGCTGTGATCCGAAATCCAAATTAAGACAAGTAAAGGAAAAATTAACTAAGATAATTAATTATTATTAATCACAATTCGGAAATTCTTAACTCTACACGTGTTTCGCCTAACCACAAGGCATCATCAGGAGATGCTGACATCTCCTGATGATAACCAAAACCAACGAGGTTGTATAAAAAAAAAGAAAGTATAGGTTTTTTTTTTTAAAATTTAGTTCGTGCGATGTATTATGATGACCTATCTGAATAACTTATTGACTCAGGCGTTACTTTGCGGAAATCCATTGTAAATAGAAGACAAAATTAAATATTTAGTTAGTGTACTTCCGCTGTGATCCGAAATCCAAATTAGGACTATTAAAGGAAAAATTACCTAAGATTAATTAACTAAGATAAATTAACTATGATTAATTAAGATTAACGTTACCTATCACAATTCGGAAATTCTTAACTCTACACGTGTTTCGTCTAACCACAAGGCAGCATCTCCTGATGATGCCTTGTGGTTAGTCGAAATCAATATCAGTTGTGTTAGCAACCATAATACGAGCTAGAAATGGTTCAGTATGGGGTTAACCAGCCGTGTGTGAAATGTGTCCTAATATTTATTTATTTATTTCAGGAGTGCAAAGAGTATATGAGCAAGCGATCCTGCACACGTCGCTGGGCGACATCCACCTCCGTATCTTCGGCAAGGACGTGCCCAAAACAGCGGAGAACTTCAGCGTGCACGCGCGTAACGGATACTTCAACGGACACATCTTCCATAGAGTCATTAAGGGGTTCATGATACAGACTGGAGACCCCACAGGTAATTTAAACAAAATTTTACGTTTTATTTTTATTATTATAATAAAAAACAATATGCACCATGTATACATTTATGCACTAATAAATAATTTTGTATTTGTATTTATTATTGGTGATTTTTTAACGCGCGTAACGGATACTTCAGCGGACAAATCTTCCACAGTTATTAAGGGGTTTATGATACAGACTGGAGACCCCACAGGTAATTTAAACAGACTTTTACGTTTTATTTTTATTATTATAATAAAAAACAATATGCACCGTGTATACATTTATGCACTAATAAATAATTTTGTATTTGTATTTATTATTGGGGATTTGTTAACGCGCGTAACGGATACTTTAACGGACACATCTTCCACAGAGTCATTAAGGGGTTCATGATACAGACTGGAAACCCCACAGGTAATTTAAACCAGCTTTTACGTTTTATTTTTATTATTATTGGGGTATTTTTAACGCGCGTAACGGATACTTCAACGGACACATCTTCCACAGAGTCATTAAGGGGTTCATGATACAGACTGGAGACCCCTCAGGTAATTTAAACAAGCTTCTACGTTTTATTTTTATTATTATTGGGGTATTTTTAACGCGCGTAACGGATACTTCAACGGACACATCTTCCACAGAGTCATTAAGGGGTTCATGATACAGACTGGAGACCCCACAGGTAATTTAAACCAGCTTTTACGTTTTATTTTTATTATTATTGGGGTATTTTTAACGCGCGTAACGGATACTTCAACGGACACATCTTCCACAGAGTCATTAAGGGGTTCATGATACAGACTGGAGACCCCTCAGGTAATTTAAACAAGCTTCTACGTTTTATTTTTATTATTATTGGGGCTTTATTAAACGCGTGTAACGGATACTTCAACGGACACATCTTCCACAGAGTTATTAAGGGGTTCATGATACAGACTGTAGACCCCTCAGGTAATAAATACTCCTACGTTTATAGGTTATTCACAAATTCATTTATTACTCTTACTTTTAAGTTTTTTTACAAACCATATATGTACCATTTTTTACAATAGGGATCTGTGGTCTGTGTGTCTGTAATAAAAAATAATTGTATTAATTCATTTCAAATTATATTTCTTATGTACTTAATTGCACTATCTTTCTCCGTTGGCAAGCTACATTATCTCCAAGTAACATAGGCGTTTTTTTGTTTCTCTTTGCTACTCAAATTATTTATAGCCCGTGCGAAGCCGGGACAGGATGCTATAGTCTGGCACACGAAACATGAGACTCGAATTATTTGCAAACTTTTTATATGGCAATGCTATAATAATTTCAACGTTAATATCCAAAACAAGATGGCGTGTTGTTATGATTTAGTTAAACACTAATTACTCAGCGAAAAATGAAGAAAATCATCAAAAGTGGAGTACGGGAGTTGTTGTTCCGCATGATCTCAAAGTATCATAAAAAACAACAAGAAAAAGAATTGAAATTCGGCGTAATTTCAACGAAAACAAGATTGTTTACATGTGGTGTTTGATTTCTTAGGTTAGTATGACGCTACTAATTTGATACTTTGTTTTAATTCGTATTTACTATAATATCTTTTTACATAAAGTGATTATCTATTTCGATTTACATTCTTTTATCATTAGTCAAAACCTTCCCACCTTCCTAATAATGCATTTTGGTTACTTATCATACCATAAAATGTTACATTGTAATATTAACACATTTTTTTCTTTAACAGGTTTAACAGGTTTTTCTTAATCTGGATTCTGCCATTGAGCTGATATGAAGTTTGGGTAAACGCAAAGTGTCAAGTGAAAATATTGCCTTGTCTGTCTTGCGGTGTTCAATCAGAAAAAGTGATTAAAGAGACATTTGCAAGGATAATATGACTGATAATGTAAAATACATTGAAAATTAATATGAAAATAAGATCGGGACAGGATCACCGAAAATAATTTGGAAAGTTTCATTATAGTAGGAAACTAATAAATAAAATAAATATATATAAATAAAACTGTGATTCTAGTGGCACCGGTGAATCTTTTCAAATTTAAGTCTTAGATTCACATTTTAACTATGACAGTGAATAAAACATTATAGAATACTGCTTTTTTTAATTCAGATTGATTGTATAATTTCTAAAGTATTACTTCCTTAAGTACTTAAAGCATTTTTATTCAGACGAAATAAAATAAATAATTTCAAAGTATCAAATTAGTTTATTCCAGGTATTTCATATTAGTTTTGGGGTTGCTATACTCAGATTTTTTAAAATTGCCGCTCTTTTCCAGGGTCATGTTTCGTTTGCCAGACTATAGTAGTTAATATAATGTTAATGTTTCAAAGGCAGCATTAAATTTAGATTAGTTTTAGTTTTACATTAATTAATTTTAGATTAAATATAGTTTTACTGTAATATGTGTATACTAAATATTACATTAATTAATTTTAGATTAAATATAGTTTTACTGTAATATAATAATAATAATAATAATTTATTATAGCACATAACGGCACGGATAAAATACACTTCACAGTGCTAGCCTGCTGCGAGTGCAGGCGCAATATGTGTATACTAAATAAACTATAACATTTCAAATAACCATTCTAATCGTTTGTTGTTTGATTTGAAGGCACGGGCACGGGCGGCGAGAGCATCTGGGGCGGAGAGTTCGCTGACGAGTTCCGCGCGCACCTGAAGCACGACCGGCCCTACACCGTCAGCATGGCCAACGCCGGACCCAACACCAACGGCAGCCAGTTCTTCATCACGCTCGCTCCCACCGTATGTACCACTGGGACCCTATTACTAAGACTCCGCTGCCTGTCTGTCTGTCTCCAGGCTATATCTCAGAAACCGTAATAGCTAGAAAGCTGAAACTTTCACACGATAAGTATTTCCCGTTCCGCTATAACAACAAATACTAAAAATAAAAAAATATGATATTAAGGGGGGTCCCCATACAATAAACGTGTTTTTTCGTATTTTTTTTGCTATATATCAATAACGGTAGCTGGTAGACACTTAAATTTTTCACAAAATATATAAATATTAGCTATCAAAATAAATTATAAAATTTAAATAAGATACATATTTGACGGGGGCTCCCATACTACAAACATACGAGGGTGGATTAGAAAACTTCGCAGCCTAATACATAAATACTTAAACTATTTTAATGTAACCATGATAACCATGTCACAGCTCTGGTTGTCAAATTGTCAATTTCTATCCCAATTGACTGTATTTAAATTACGCTGAATATTGTGAGCCTTTGTGCAGTGTTTTTAAATAATTTAATTAAAAAATAATATTTAAGGGGGGCTCCCATACAACAATGGTTTGGAACCCTTCATGCGCGAGTCCAACTCACACTTGGCTAATTATTTTTTGACTTTGAGGAAATGCATTTACGCATGCCCACCAATCCTCGGGGTCTGTGCCAGAGTGGCGACCACTACCGACTAAAACCTCCATGGTGTTCTCCCTCTGCGCCTTAAAGCCGGGGGCTGGTACATGTATGTACTCTTCAACCTCCCGGCAGCAACCAACTACCACCTACTTACAACTATATGTCCCCTCTTTTGTATGACTATAATCTAGCTATTTTTAAGGCGTGACTGAACCGGTACCTTTTGGGTAAGCGCGCTTCACCGTAGACCTCAATGTTTCAGTTTCAGTTTATTTTATTCAATATAGGTACAAAAGTACACTTATAAAAGTCATTTTACAATATTAAAATGCCAATGTCACTTACAATCGGGCGAATTATGGTCAAGCGCTGTAAATCAGCAATCCTTCTCTAGTACTCTGATCCCTGCTGTCGGTCCGGGTGTAAAATATGTATCGATAGAGATACCTTTACGGTAAATGTTGATCTGACGCGACTTAACACGAGTTATTTGTTGATCCAAAAACGTATGTTGATCCGCCGCCTTTTGTTGATCCAATATACATTTCTGGGAACAAATGTGGCTCCGACTGGATCAACATCTACAATCACGTGACTTTTTACTAGCGCTTGCATATGTTGATCCGATATACAAATCCACCTTGCGATAGTTACGGTAAATGTTGATCCGATTCAAATGAGCCAATCAGAGCACAGCAAGCGCTCGGATTGGCTGAAAACAGCCAAGACCTACTACTTATTATTCTGTGCCAAGACCTTTTTGTTATTAACAGATTCATAGTATCAACATATTATTTTTAACCGACTTCAAAAGGAGGAGGTTATAAATTCGACTATATGTTTTTTTTTTGTTTTTTTTTGTGTTTACCGATTTCTCAGCCATTTGTGGACCGATCCTCAAAATTATTTTTTTACGGTGTCACTAGTTCCCATTGGTAATATTTTAAAGGCAAAAGTTTGTGAGAGAGCGTGTGTGTGAGTGTATGTTTCTTACGTCTTTACTCTCAAACGGCTAGACCAATATAGATTAAATTTGGTAGAGATGTAGTTGACAGTCTAATTAGTACGAGACATTTTTAGCCATAAAATATTCCAGTGGCCGAGGCTAACAAACGCTACGCGGAGTTAGCATAAAATGCATTAGTATAAATAATTGGCCAAAAGCGAGTTGGGCTTCCGCGTAAAGGGTTCCGTGCGGTTATCTATAAAAATCGGTGAAGTGTGAGACGAAGTCGCGCATTATATTTATTCACAAAGTTGATATATATATTACTGATTCTATTCCAAAAATCTATCAAAAGTCTTTATAAAGATTGAAGAAAATATGCATTTGTTTTATGGGATCCGCTCTTAAATACCTATTTATTTTATTCTATTTAGTATTTGTTGCTGTAGCGGCAACAAAAATACATCATCTGTAAAAAAATCAACTCCCTAGTTATCAAGGTTTATAAGTTACAGCCTGGTGACAAACACAGCGGAGGCTTAGATAGTAATAGGGCCCCGTTTTTACCTTTTAGGCACGGAACCCTAAAACGCTACTAAACATTTTGCATCCCTAGGGAGAATCGCTTTGCAGCTGACTGAAATTGAAATAACTTAAAGCCAAGTGTGTGTCTGTGTGTGTGTGTGTCAGTGTGTGTCAGCGTGTGTGTGAGCGCGCACGCGCATCGGTGTGTGTGTGAGCACGCGGTTGTGTGTGTGTGTGTGTGTGTGTGTGTGTGACAGTGTGTTTGAGCACGCGGACGCGTGTGTCTGTTTGTATGTGTATGTCAGTGTGTGAATGTGTGTCAGTGTGTGTGTGTGTGAGTGCGCGCGCGCGCGCGTTTGTGTGTTTGTGTGTGTGTGAGAGCTCGCGGGCGCGTGTGTGTGTGTCTCAGCACGCGGGTGTGTGTGTGTGTGTGTGTGTTTGTGGTAGCATGCAGGCACGTGTGTGTGTGTGTTGTGAGCACGCGGGTGTGTGTGTGTGTGTTTGTGTTAGCATGCGGGCGCGCGTGTGTGTGTGTGTGTACACGCGGGTGCGTGTGAGCTCGCGGGCGTGTGTGTGTGTGTGTGAGCAGGCGGGCGCGTGTGTGTGTGTGTGTACACGCGGGTGCGTGTGTGTGTGTATGTGTTTGTGTGAGCACGTGGGCGCGTGTGTGTGTGTGTGTGTTTGTGTGAGCACGCGGGCACGTGTGTGTGTGTTTGTGTGTGCATGCGGGCGCGTGTGTGTGTGTGTGCGTGTGTGAGTACGCGGGCGTGTGTGTGTGTGTTTGTGTGAGCACGCGGGCGCGTGTGTGTGTGTGTGTTTGTGTGAGAATGCGGGCGCGTGTGTGCGTGTGTGTGAGTACGCGGGCGCGTGTGTGTGTGTGTGTTTGTGTGAGCACGCGGGCGCGTGTGTGTGTGTGTGTTTGTGTGAGCACGCGGGCGCATGTGTGTGTGTGTGTGTGTGTGAGAGTACGCGGGCGCGTGTGTGTGTGTGTGTTTGTGTGAGCACGCGGGCGCGTGTGTGTGTGTGTGTTTGTGTGAGCACGCGGGCGCGTGTGTGTGTGTGTGTTTGTGTGAGCACGCGGGCGCGTGTGTGTGTGTGTGTTTGTGTGAGCACGCGGGCGCGTATGTGTGTGTGTTTGTGTGAGCACGCGGGCGCGTGTGTGTGTGTGTGTGTGTGTGTGTCAGTGTGTTTGTGTGTGTGTGTGTCAGTGTGTGTGTGTGTAAAAAACAGTGCTTACCTCGGGTTAAAGACATATTTAGTCACTCGAACTATTAGCCAAACTCATTCCCGGCCCAAAATAAGTTACTTTAGTAAATAATTTAATTAAAAATAATATTCAAGGGGGGCTCCCATACAACAATGGTACGGAACCCTTCATGCGCGAGTCCTACTCGCACATGGCTAATTATTTTTATTTTTATTTCAAGAAAGAAATAATGTCGTTGATTATCAACTCAATATTCTCATAAACCAGTTGGCGAATATTCTTACAAATCACGAAAACAAAATATTGAAAAAAATATTTTAGCAATTGCAACAATTAACTTTAAATAAACAATTAACATAACAATTAAAAAACAATCTGTTAGTTTCATATTAAACTAAATTTTTCAAAGAAAATCGATATAACACGAAACTATACCAAGGCCAAATTAGGTTAACCAAGGTAAAATAAAATAAACTAAGCATTTCAAAGTACTCGCACTCATAATTATTAAAAAATATATATTGCTTTGTTTTCGAATACCTAATCGTCAATGTTGGCTCCGGATCTAAGAAATCACATTCAGTATGTTTTTTTCGACCGTTAGTGGATCAAACGATGTCGGTGTATTTGGTGAAGAGTATACGGAAAACGTGCTAGTGTAGATCCACCGACGTCACGAGTATACCAAGGCTGGATCAGGGTATATCGGTTTTATATGCGAGGAGCCGAAAATACACGCAAAATAGGTGGATCAACAATTGTTCCAACTTCACACTGGATCAACATTTACCGTGAAAGGTTCATTATATATTTATATTTAGTATATATCTGTTGTGTTAGCAACCAGAATACAAACTAGAAATGGTTTAATAAGGGGCTAACTAACCGTATGTGAAATGTGTCCTAGTATAAAAAAAACCCTAACCCTTCCGGTAAACTTTAGTTAACTACAGTTTATAAGTTAAAAAAAAGAATATATGGAGCTTAAGCTCTATCATATTCATTCATAACATTCATTCATTATTTTTTTCTTGAAACAACTAGCATGCAATCTATATTATACTAGCTGACCCGGCAAATGTTGTTTCGCATTATAAATAATTTCTAATAATAAAAAAAATAAGGGTGAACCACCCTTATCACCTAGGGGTATATAAATAGATAGTAGCCGATTCTCATACCTACTGAATACGCATATAAAATTTGGTAAAAATTGGTCAAGCCGTTTCGGAGGAGTACGGTAACTAACATTGTGACATGGAAATTTTATATATCAGAAGATTATCCCAGATTAATTTAATTAAACCAGCAAAATAAAGGTACACACTTTCTACAACTGATAGGTTTGCGTTTGACCACAGCTTGCCTGCACGTCCAAAAACTTGTACTAGTTCTACTGTTTTGATAACTAATGTGTATATATTATCTTATAGTATAATTATCTTAAATATGGTGTTTTTTTCAGCCGTGGCTGGACAACAAGCACACAGTGTTCGGGCGGGTAGTGAAGGGCATGGAGGTTATACAGAACATCGGCGGCGTTAAAACAAACCCCAAGACTGATAAACCTTACGACGACGTGCGGGTCATATCTGTCACTGTCAAATAGACAATTGACAGACGAGGCCCAGCCATAGATTATATAATACTAATAACATAACAAGCGCGTTCCATGTTTTGGAACAATTTCCCCTTGTTTGTTGTGTTAAATTACACTATAACTACTATATAGTTGTTCCAAACGGTGGCATATTTTGTTTCACAGAAACCATAGATAAGGGCCTCTCCCTTATTAAACCTCCTTGAGCCCAGTGGTCTAGGCTGAGACATAGAATGTAAAACAAGAGAGCCCGGATTCAATTCTCGCGGCCAAACAGATTTTGGAAAGATAATTAATTAGTAGAACATCTGCCTCAAGTGTGACTCTAACCTCAATTTATCCGCATGACTTTCCTATATTTTTTATACTCTTAACAACTAGGCATTTGATCTGTACCCCGAGTCTGAAAAAAGCCATTTGAAGTTGTAATTTTAGTATCAGTTTAACTAAGAATGGAGATCATTGTTATTGTCAGTGGCATCAATTGTGAATGGTTTTTTTTTCGATTCGGCGTGCAGCGTAACCACTCGAGTTAACAAGACTGTCCTAAGGTGTAGCACGAGTAGTCTGGAATAACTGGTTCTCAAGGAGGCCGGAACACACTGTTTGGTGCTTGGCGACAGATTTTTCACCTCGACAGGCGAGAACTATAATAATTAAATTATACTTATTTAATAATAAGGTTTAACTTATATTACTTATCTTGTAAATAAGAATAAATTATTTTAAGTACAAAATATTGGTTTCATATTTCAAGTTATGAACTCATTTCCTTTGATTCTGGTCTTTTAATCTGGCTAAGATTATCTAAACGGGCCAACCAGTATTTATCGTACCATCCGAGCCACGAAAGCTTTTGAACCTGTCCTATGATTAATCTGAGATCAACAAGGCTTAAAAATTGAGAACCTTTTTTAAGTCTGTAATCAAAGTGAAAGCCAACCTGGTGGTACCTACTCACTTCGTTTCTCACTACGTCAATGTTATAATCCATGTTTCACTCAGTCTTTAGTTACTAAAAGTTGAAATTTATTAGAATAGTTAGTTGTGATGTTCAAAGTTAGATGTCGTGTGAGGATACATATACAAACAGATCTTTATTTCTTATATACCAAAGTCTAGATAGGAAATACACAGCGATATGGCTTTTGTACTTCGTTGTGCCAATTTGACATAGCCAGAGACCATGATTTTTGTTTTTTTCGCGACGTAATATATCCTTTTCTTCTGCTACCCGTGGTGTAGGTAAAATAACTTATCTAAAAGTTACTATAAAATAATTCAAAGTCGTTGTCACGTTGTGGCTAAAAAAAGAATTCTTAACCCACTTATCTATGGTTGTTTCAAAGATACAAATGCGCCATCTCGTGATGAGTAGCTAAATCATTATAGTATAGGTCAGCTACTCTCTCATAGATGGCATTATAAAAATAAGTAATATTCATCGTAAATATTCATAACCTATTTAGTGGTTTTCTTATGAGGTAGTATTACTTACTCCTAATTTTTTTCTTTGTCTGCAAAGGTAATTATTAAAACTCTTTTATTGTTTTGCTATTAGAAGACTAGAAATTAGAAAATGTCTTCTTTTTTGCGTGTTCCATACTCTATGTACCTATATATATATCGTTTTTATTAAAAAACAAATATATTAAAAAAAATCGAAATGTATCCAGCCGTTACGAAATATGACACAATATAAGCGAGAAACACAATACTCTTTATTTGTGGATATAGAAAAATCTTTTACCCGAACCTCCTTGAAAAATGCAGCAGTGACGGTTATAAAATTACCTAGTCATTTTCGAAAATTGCTGTTTGTCTTAATAATTAGCTTGTCTATGATTTTCGGAGCTAGGATTTTTAAATATATATGTTAAAACATATATTTTCCGCTCTTAGATCTCACATTTCAGATGAATTAAAAAAAACCCTTTCTTTTTCCGATAGTCGTTTATATAGGTATTTATTGAATATTTTGTTGTCCCCCCTATAATAACTCGTGTCAATAAATAAAATATATGTTGATGTCCTTTCGGTTGTAGCGAAACGAACAAACAGAACATTTTTTTAAAAGATCTTATAAAGAAAAATGTGTTCTTTAGCTATACCTATTCTATAGGTACAGTATACTTGCTACAGCGGCTCATAATTTTGGAAATGGGATAAGTGATCCAATTAATTCTATGTAGCTAGCTGTTTCTGGCTCATTCTAATCAAAGAACGGTCACGCAGCAAAACCAGTGAAACCTAAAACGCTGGAGCACATATTTTATTCCCCAAGATTTTATTTGTTGCTTTGTTTTGCGACGGTTGTTGTGAACAATATACCAAATTAGGCACCCAGAAATTACAGAGCCGCCAGATATCAAATTTGTTACACTGCATAACAAATTATGTACAACGATCGACCCTTCGACTACTTACATTCTATATGCGGCAAACGAGCCCATCAAGCCCACCTACATCAGTTCAACATTTTGGGCCCCCAAAGCCAAGGTCACCCCTACAATAACAAAAAACGAACAATACGATTCCTCATAAACGGAATTTTAGTTGCATTTATTTTCCTTAGTAATCGTGGTGCGAGCGAGATGGCCGATGTTGACGCTTGCCGTCCTCGTCTGGCAGCAGCCCGCACACCTCTCTTTCCCCCCGCATATATTTTCTTGCATCGCAGAGCTCGGGTACCCCGCCTCCGCGCCTCGCCCTGCGTCCGTTTCCATTGTACAATCGTAAAATCGACAAAATTAATGTTTTTTTATATCATATTAATGATATTACCATTGTATTTCGAAAATCCATGGCATTTGAATATTGATGAATATAAACGTTTCCAATATTGAAATAAATTAAGTATTCATCGTATATGTTATGAGGATTAGTGTTATTAGTTTAAGGAATAGGTATTAGCCGAAATCTTTATAAGATATTTAAGTAAGTGTAACTACAGGTTTTTTTATTCCAGGTATGGTTTAAATTCGCCATATTTGCAAAATGTCTCAATAATTTACATTTATTCTCGTGAGTAGGTATGTCGTGAAGAAAGATGTGAAAATTCTACAGTTTTAAAATTCTAGGTAGTATTATAAGTATATAGTATGTCGTGAACGTGATCGGTACATTGATCGAATTATAAAAAAGTGCTTAGCCTTCAATACTTAAATTAACATCAGAACAAAATGAATGAAAGTATAATATTATTATAATATTTCTATGAAAAAACGTCAATACTCATTGGCACGAAACCGCCGTCCAAGCAGACAATGGAAAAGGTATCGTCGATTCTCGGTAATCGCACCAAGTCGTAAACAGCCCTGCCGCGGCCTCGCGCTATGGCTACGCTATGATCGTAACAGCCAATCGCGACAAATTGCTCGTCTATATCACGTCATGTTCCACCAATAAGCGCGCGCACACATCACGCCATTCCTAAAAATAGCTTATCTGAGTCACGGAATAAAAGCAGTGGTTGTTTCTTGACACTGTTTAGAAACAAGTAGAACGTCGAGCGCAGCGGACGTACGCTGGCGCATGAGAAAGTTTTAAAGTTCGCGCAGTGAGTTCAGTGATACCGAAGCGTTCGGTGCAAACACATGGTTCGCCATTCCGGCCACGGCATGGAGACTACTTTTTATGAGGATCAGTACCCCCTGAGCGGCCCAGTGGAAAACCTGAAGCGGCCCCTCACCTTGGACGTGGGGCGAGGCGGAAAGCGGGCGCGGTTTTCCGCCCCAGTTCTCTCCTCTCCCGACCTACAAATGTTGAAACTCGGATCCCCGGAGCTTGAGAAGCTGATCATCCAGAACGGTATGATCACGTCGGCGACGCCCACTCCTGGCGGACCCGTGCTGTTCCCAGCGGCGGTGGTGCAGCCCACGGAGGAGCAGGAGCAGTACGCGCGCCCCTTCGTCGAGGCGCTGGACAAGCTGCACCACGGCTACGGCGAGCAGCCAGCCCTCGGCCGCAGAGTGTACGCGGACCTGGACCGGCCTCTGGAGCGGTACCCCACTCCCGTCATCAAGGACGAGCCGCAAACAGTGCCTAGCGCTTCCAGCTCGCCTCCCCTGTCCCCCATTGATATGGACACGCAGGAAAGAATTAAATTGGAACGAAAGAGGCAAAGAAACCGAGTAGCCGCATCCAAATGCAGACGGCGAAAACTCGAGAGGATCTCTAAGCTGGAAGATAAAGTGAAGATCTTGAAAGGCGAGAACGCAGAACTAGCACAGATGGTAGTGAAATTGAAGGATCACGTGAGCCGACTAAAGGAGCAAGTCCTGGAGCACGCGAACGGTGGCTGCCTTATCGAGTCCCACTTCTGATCGCGTCGGCCGCTGTCGCTCCTCCACATTCCATGCTAGTCGCGCCCGCTAGGACGCAGCATACAAAGCAATTTGTGATCTTAATTTTACCGTGTAATATATTAGTTTGTATACTTAGTGAATAAGAAGTTGAAAGTCGCTTTGTCGAAACAAAAGCTGTGGATGAATCGTTAAGTTTGAGAGATTACATTGCCAGTGAAAGCGAAGAGGCAGAACCTCCGCTCCGCGAGCGCCCCGGGACGCTTCTTGGGAACAGGACTACTACTTAGGACAGAACGTACTTAGCACGAGTCACAACTTAGTAAGCTTTAGCTTCTATAAATTATTGTACAAACGATTTGTTTGCCTTTTATCAGTATTGCGTTGTCTCATATTAGTGTAGTGTAGAAACTAGAAAGGATAATCGTGCAACGTCATTTGTTTGCCATCTGACAGAACTGAGCGAGGTTCAAGCGACGTTGCCAGTTGTACGACAAATTTCCCGCTACAGCGATGTTGCCGCACTTACAAAGCAGTCGGGTTTTCCATTGTCCATTGTTTTATGAGGCGTATTAGCATATCGTTATTATTACAAGCGACTGTACTGTATTTATTACTCTTTTTGCTGTGAACTTTCCAGGCGCCTGTAGATAGGTACGCGAACTTGATTTGACACAATACGCGTTGTCCGTGAGAGAGAGAGATAGCTCGTGGTAGAACTGGCAACAGCGCATCGTACCAAGTCACGAGCGGATGTTCTGCTAATTAAAATTCCGCCTGCGCCGCCCTCGCGGAATGGCCGCCATGTGTTCGATGGTCGGTCGTTCCGAATCACGTTTTGTTGCACAAGGTTAGCGTTTTCGGTGGTTTTTGACGCTATCATAAACTGAAACGTCTTTGTTTGCTTGATACATTCTGTATTGGAAAGCTATGTGTGAAAGACTGTCCGCATGTGAGATTTCGAGTGCCTTGAGTGAAAGAGAGCGTGCATTACGCATAGTATTTTCCCAATCGAAAGGATTATTTCTCAGAACTGACCCGGTGCTCTTTAATATAAGTGGACGTGACTTTTGTAATGTAAGGCCGTCCTATAAAACTGCGTGAATGGTAATCGTTATATGCGAGTGTGTTAAAAAAGAACGATGTGAGAATGAAAGAGAGAGATGTATTTATTGGTGAGAATGTTTATATTTTAGGTGATGTAGCAATCTCGAGTGCCTACGCTTTGTAAACTAAAGCCTGTACCTATTTTTAATTGTTTTTGTTACCATATTAATGCTACAGTAAAATTGTTCTGTATCATTTATCTTCTATAGGTTATTTTGTAAGAGATTAAAAATACCAATTAACAAGTTGAATTGTTATAGACTATTTTATATGAAGGAAATCTGTCGCGTGATACCAAACTTAATTGAAGATAATTTTGCTTCTTCAGAAAAAAACGCGATTGGTTTTCTTTTTGTATAATTTTTATATAAAATCGTCAGAATGTTAACAGTAATTTGTAAGTTTATGAAAAATAAAAGAACAGTTATACTACTAAAATAATATATTTCTATAAATTTAACAAAGAATATTGTTTTATACGGAAAACATATTGTATGATAAAAAGAAAAGAATAAATTATGAAGATTATACCATTTACATATTTGCATTTATTTCCCTATTCCCAATAATAGGCACTAGATAGAATAACGCAACCCAAACAGATATGTCATTATATAGGTAATAGTTATTGTCTATTAGGACAACACTGGTTCCATGGTATTATTGATTATTATCATCCAGATACAAACATCACATTATAATGATAATGAATGCTAAATTACAGATCTTATATTTTCACACTATGTGAGAAAACCACATATAAACCTGAAGAATACATAATAGGCATACTAGTCTGGTAACAATATTGGATAATAACGAATTACGAGTATAACGGTTATTGCATAACACCGGCTCGGCGATGATACCTCATTAAGTAATTTATATCACACGTACCGTAATGGAAATTCGAATTAGGGATCATTTAGCAGTTCCTCTAAAAAACCCAATAACAACACTTACTTTTGACAATATGATAAAACAAAAAAAACCTAAATTACATCTTATCAAATTTGCTGGGGAAATTTCCAACATGTTAACTGTAAACAAACATGCGATAAAGGATTGCGATAGGTACGAGTACCTACAATGAAATTTTATGCTTCACTAATTATGAGTTTGACCTCTAATGTTTTAATTAATTACTTCGCAGGAACATACGCATTTTTTTTATGTTCTACAACTACACCATTTTGACAACATAAAATGACTTCATTGTGTTAGAATATTGAAGGTCAATCTAAATGCATGTTAATACATGTTTGACACAAGATACTGTATTATGGTCGTACCGGTCAGTTTGCTGGAGGGTTATCGTTTCACTTTCTACTGACGTCAGTAATGTACGATCTTCAAACAATACATTTCTTTCAAAACATTTTGCTATTTATCAACAAGACGGTGTTTATATGTTTATACATTTATAACAGTGCATGCGATAGATAAACACGGCCAAATACTTGATACTGCTTTACACTCAATGTTTCATGCGTGACATGCTTCAAATATTATACGACTTTTTGGACTCTCAGCTTTCTTACATCGATAGTTCCATGTTTATTATGAGAGACAGCCTTTCAATTTGGACTAGTTCCAAAGAAAACGCGGTGTGCGGTCGTTACTATCGAGTAACTAGTAGCTCCGCTGAGACTTGAGTCACATTCGTTGGAAAAAATCCTTGAGAAGTAATGAAAGGAACAGAACAAGAGAAACGATCTTTAGATTCGTTATAACTAATGTGCGCTTTTGTAACAGCTTTCTTTGTCCTAGTTAGTATAATAGCTGTACTTAGAATACGTTTATCGATGTCCATTTATCATTTAGCAGAACTTTCAAAGAATTCTCATTAGAGCTGAAACACTGATTAGCGCTACTACAGCGGACTTTGTACAAAGATTAGAGTTAACGACCCAAAACTTTGTTGAATATTATTTTTTTCGTCAAGTTTCACGATAAAAGAGTCATCAATCCATGAAGTTTCACGAAGATTATCAATTTATATAAGACAACAGCTGTAGCTTATGACTTAGATAATATAGAATTATCAGAAAAAGTGACACGAAAACTGATAAAAGGATTCTCACATGCGTATCAAACAATGCACATATATTTAAACGACTGGCAAACTGTAAATTTACAGTGAATATTATCTGTAAAATTGCTAATATATAGATTTAATCATACTAATGGAGAATGATGCAGAAGAAGTTATATCAATATCATATAATTATTCTCTTTATAAGTTTTTCTTATACCGTGGGGCGTTAAAATTTCATGTGTGTGGTTTTATTTTACAAAGTAGTACAGAACATGTATTGCTTGCATTATCAGACTAACGAGTAACTTTAATACAAGCTTTAATTTAATCTCGCACCATGAATAAACATGTAGCAGATATGTGGACAATTACAAAACATATCGCTGCATTTAGGTATATGCAGAGATATGTTTTGTAATTGTCCACAATATGTGGTATGTCACTGTATATACGAGTACATATCGCTGCATTTAGGTATATGCAGCGATATGTACTCGTATATACAGTGACATACCTATATGTCATATCCCTGTCATTTGGCGGTCACCTTGTATCGGTCCCTCGGGGTCGAGGTTCCACGACTCCAAAATTGATCGCACAGGTGTGTAGAGTCGTTCACAGCGCATTATAAATATAGCCACATTGATGTCAGATTGATTAATTACAGTTTTTAGGGCTTCGGAGGCTTACACTGGACTCTAGGTACCTATCTGATTATGTCAACACATTATTAGCTAGCTTATTTTAGTTTTTTGTTCCTCGTGTAGGTAAGTTTGAATGATAAATATTTTATGGGAGAGGCGTATATTCGGTGCAAAACCTATGTGAAATGGGATACGATTAAAAAGTTAATTAATAACCTAATGCCATGTGCCATTTAATGCCATGAAAATTGCCCATTTTAACCCATTGTTAACCATTTAATTTTATTAACATGATAATTTTGTCCCCTTCTACCTGTCTACTAGACATTTAGCAAGTAACCGTATAACCACCATGCCTGCGACGCTACTGGCGCGACTCCAAGCGGCACGCGCGGGAAATAAATCTCTAGTTGTAGTTGCATCTATTGTTATTTTCGCCTGTCGATCTAATTGTGTTTTAGATTAATTTTGTATTCATCCACTGAGAGACAAATTCGTCACTCAAAAATCATTTTCTAAATGCTAGGTACTTACCTAAGTAATTATTGTAAATAGTAGAGAAGAAATAATATAGTTTTACATTAGATATAGTTTTAAGTTGATTATGTTTCTCGTATAATGTTTTTTGAAAGAAATAATTAAATTACGCTCTTTGTTTGTCTTTGTTGTGTACTTTGTTTTTGAAAAAATACTTATTTTAATTATTCTTTTTCTACGTTTTGTAAAATAAGTCATTTTACAATTCAAAGTACTTATGAAAAACATTTGTGACAAACCTTTAAACTATGACTAGATCAAATTTAAATACAAATTAAACTGAAAAAAAATATGGTTAAAAATACAGGACTTTCAACAACTATATTGCTAAAACAATAAAACAAGAGCACAATACCGGTTTATTTTTCCTAAATATTGTATAAATTATGAACATAAATTAAAATAATAACAATGTTCAATCAATATTTTAAAAAAAAACGGTTAATAAACAAACACTTCATTTTACCATAGACATTAATATACTTTGTCTATGATTTTACTTACTAAAGCCATAAACAAAGTATATTACTTTGTCTATGCTAAGGCTTAGACTGCCTGCTGGATAACGGTGAAGGTATTTTAGTAGGTAAGTAAGTTGAAGAAACTGAAAATATAGAAACAAGTTACAACCTTAACATATTATGAGAAGGCAGGGCATTTTCCGGGCTTTTTGCCAGGCTAGGCAACCATTCTCAAGTTAAAAAATCTGTCGCCAACCACCTAGAGTATTCTGGCTGCCTCCTCGAGAGCCATTTATTACAGACTAGGCATACTCCACCTTAGTCAGGAGGGCTACTAAGTCGTATGGTTCCGTGCCCTTCTGGTCAAATGCCTAGCTGTAGAGAAAAAAAAGTACTTAGCTGGAAAGGCGCAGCAAAAGTCAATACAAGATAATGCAGTACAGGCGCGGCCACTTTCTAGATTTCATAATCATGCGGTAAGGACAGAATACACTGCACTACAAACACTTCTCTACCAGTGGCGGCTAGTTACTCGGTAAATATCGAGTGTATAGGTAGTTCCACAGTATTTATAAAACGAATGATCGAGCGAGCGAGGGCCTGTATTATTCGGTCAACTTTTAATTTCGTCTGTATGTACATATAATGTTATGTATCTAATATTTATTTCGGAATATCTCCATATATTTTAGAATATATTAACAATATTTTTTTACCAAGTAAGTATACCAATCAAAATAAAATAAAAATCATTGTTGAGATATGACTAGTTATAACGGTTTTTTTGAGCTTGCGCTTGACCACAATTCACTTCAATATCGCTTAGATATTGTGATCTTAGGTGGAGCGCGCTTGCCCAGAAAAAAACCGGTTCACTCGTGCCTTTTAAAACCGCTAGATTATAGTTATCGAGGAATAGGGTGTTTGCAAAGAATTCCACACCTTGGCAGTTCACACAATGAAGGAGGAGGCAAACCGCTAGGATTCAATAATTACAAACGATTTTCTGAACATGTTTCTTTGCGAGTTATACCTTTTTTTTGTTGACCAGGGGGAAATCTTCAACAAGATACCTGGCTACGATGAGGCGCAGCCAGGTTATGTGGGATTTGTACCCACTCTGCCTCTGTGCTTAACGGAGGTCTCCGGGTTCCTCCGGGAAACACTCCGGAGACCTCCTTGCACTGCGCTGTCTCGCGACGCCGTCGTCGTTTACCCCGGACTCGATGGAGCGGGTGTCGGAGTCCCATCTCCGAACACCTTCGAGTCTGATGCCCCTTTTAGTCGCTTCATACGACAGGCAGGGGCAATCCGCAGCCTTATTCTTTCACCCAGGCTGCAGGGTTATTGCGAGTTATACCTAGTATTCTGAGAACGACTAGTACAGAGATACCTAACTATATAATAAGCAGTATGTTGTACACAAAGCCTTACCATTTTGGTCCTGTCCCGCTTTCCAATGTTGACAATAAGACCGCTGCGCATTTCTTGTGCTTTGTTCGCAAGCCATTGTAAACAAGTGTGCCCCTAATTTGAGGAATACCGTTATGTCTTACCCATAATGAATCGCAAGATGTAGACCGCAGTATCCAGCCAATCGCCGGTTGTAAATCATTCAAGGCTCTATGGGACCAAAACAACATACGTGTAAACTCCATGTAATGTCACTCGATTTAACAACAAACTCTCTAAAGCGTCGAAAACAATTGGCTGCCGTTGGATTAGCTTTTATTCCATACAATGATACATTCTCTCCATTTAACGATCACTCTCTATAACGCCATAAATTGCACAGTGTCGTTATATACAGTTAAACTGTATTTTCAAAAATTCTAAAAAAACTTTTTTTTTTCAGTTTTATTATCTTTAACGTTTTAAGATCAAGAGCTAACAAATTTAATCCATCACAATGATGTTGGCCGTGTTGAGAATCGAACTTGGGACCCTCTGACTGGCAGTCATGTTAACCATTACGCCAACGAGATCGTTAATAATGTGACAGTAGTACATATATAGTCTCATTTCTTTTTTTATAAAATACGAGGGTGAATCAAAAAGTTCTTAGAAGTGCATATATATGAAACCTTTTTGGATCAAATTCGATATTCAAATTAAAGAGTGTCTATCACACTATATTTATGCAGACTGTCACTTGTTTTTGTCATTTCGTTCGCATGTAATAAATTTTTTTTGTGCAACGAGTTACTAAAAAGTTAAAATTATGGATAAAAGTGAGTTACGTGCGGTGATAAAATATCTCAGTTTGAAAAAAATGTCTACGAAGGAAATTTTTTTGGACATTCAGCAGACATTAGGGGGTGATGCTGTACCCTATTCTATGGTTGCGTACTGGGTGGCTGAATTTAAAAGAGGTAGATCAATCTGTAAACATGACCCGCGTTCTGGGCGGCCTTCAACCTCCGTTACAGAAGAAAATGTCAAAAAGGTTGAGAATCTGGTTTTGGAAGACAGAAGAATGACTATAAAACATATAGCTGAGATCCTAAAGATATCTTTAGGTAGCGTTCAATCCATTTTAATTGATTCACTGGGGTTCAAAAAAGTGTCTGCAAGATGGGTGCCACGAATGTTAACCGACGAAAACAAAAAGCGACGTTTGGAAATTTCCAAGCGTAATCTCGAAATGTTCCAGCGTGATTCGGATAATTTTTGCCGTCGTCTTGTCACCATGGATGAAACGTGGGTCCACCATTTTGATCCTGAAACTAAAAGACAAAGCATGTCTTGGAAACGACCATCCTCTCCATCCATTAAGAAATATCGAGTTGCTCCTACCGCTGGCAAAGTTATGGCCTCTGTGTTCTGGGATAGTGAATGAATCCTTTTTATTGATTACATGCCAAAAGACCAGACGATTACTGGACCCTATTATGCAAATTTAATCTCGAAAGTGCGTGAAGCGATTAAAGAAAAACGTCGTGGAAAACTGTCGTCGGGCGTGTTGTTCCTTCAAGATAACGCTCTTGCTCATCGATTGGAAGTTGCGCTCAATGCAATCCGCTGTGCTGGCTTCAATCTCCTTGACCACCCACCATATTCTCCGGACTTAGCCCCAAGTGATTTTCACTTATTTCCAAATTAAAAGAGGAAATTCGAGGAACAAAATTTCACGATAATGACGCGGTTATAGCTGCCTTAGAGGACTTTTTCGAGAGTCAAGAAAATATTTTTTTTTCACAAGGAATAAGGAAGTTAGAAACGCGTTATTCTAAATGCATTGAATTGGAGGGAGATTATGTAGAAAAATAAAATATTATTATTTAAATCTTCGCATTTTTTAATATTGATTCCAAGAATTTTTTGATTCACCCTCGTAGGTAACACAATTAATGGACGGAGCGACGCTACAGTAATCTCCAATCATATTTTATTCTGCCATGCAAATTGTACTAAGTACTACTTAAAACGTCACGGTCGCTTAGTATTTGAATCGAGTTGTACTCTCTGTAGCTCTACACGTCAAGAAAGCACACAAAAAAGGTTTGCACTATATTTGTCAGTAACTCTGTTTTATTTCTCTCACATTCCTTGCATAATAACTAACCAAGAAGTTTAGTTATAAAATAACTGCGTAGACGCTTTGTTGATAGAGACAAAGACACACACACACACAAACAAATAAACACGCGATCACGCACGTGGTTTCCCACACGTGGTCCGTTGCACGTGTGTGCAGCTTGCATTGATTGGACACATAATGCATTAATGATTCAATAAGACATTGAACGCTATAATGAAATAAAGAAATACAGAAGTATAATTCCTCAAAAATAACAGACGTTAAAGGCAAGTCATGTAACAATAACATGCATTATAATGCAATTTAAGTTTTTTTTGTAGACACATAATGCAATCTTTAATTATTTACTTGAACGCAATGTACCTACAATGGACTATTAATAATTTACTTAAATACGAGTGTAATAATTTACTTAAATACAAGACTAAGTAAATTTCAAAATTAACGTTTCTTAATTAAAGACTTTTCCGAATGCAAAACATAAATTGTAACTTTGACGTAGGATTGGCTGTATCGGCTTCTGTAGAAAAGTAGCGAACACCACCCGGTAGACACTATGAAGCTGTGGGTGTTTATGTTAGAAAAACAATTAATGCACTCTTATGTTTGATACCTAAATCTTCTTCGTCTTCGAAAATGCTAAATTAAATTACTGAACTCAGGTGTAGAGTTTTCAAGCCTCTCGAGGGCCTCTTAATTGGCTAATCGACTGCTTATACTAAGACTAACAGCCAGGACCTAAAGATACCTAAATCCAAAGATTATTTAAACTTATGGAAAACCTGTAAAATCACAACGTACGTTGACCCGTGACTGATTAAACTAAAACGGTGTAATGAACTTTACAAACAATAAGAGGAAACGTCCCTGTAGATTTGTATATCGGATAATTAAAACAATATGCGCACTAATATTATTATATAATTTAATTGTGTGCTAGGTAAATATTATGTTTTATGTTTAAATTTTAACCTCCGTAAATAAAATTACACAATTTGCATTTATGTGGACGCAGATATAATATAATTTAAAATATTAGATTTTTGCGCAAAGTTCGGAAAGATAGGAATAGAATAAAAGTTGTTATCTAATATATAAAAATAAGTCGGGGTTTTCTTCCTGACGCTATAACTCCAGAGAGCACGAACCGATTTCCACGCTTTTGCATTTGATGGAAAGGTCTCGGGCTCCGTGAGGTTCGTAGCAAACAAAATTCAGAGAAAATTTCAACTTAGCAGCGCAACGGAGTTCGCCGGGTTTGCTAGTAATTACTAAAACAATATATGAAAAAACAATTGCATAACCACCTCCATGCTATTAATTATAAGTAAGCAAAACCATTATAATATCGATGTAAATAAATATTATTACATTTAAATAAATAGTTTTTCTTCTACGGCTTTAGGAATATAACAAAAAAAAAACAGCTAACTTTTGGAAGCAGCAATTTTTTCATAGATCGCAAATAATTTCATTGACATTTTATGATGTGTAATCTTACTGACACTATTTTAAGATGTAAGGTTTTAACTAATTATTAAAATTTTCAATTAACATTAAATTATAATATTAACATATTATTTTATATCCTAATTCTTTGCTTGTAGTGATTTTGTCTTGGACACGTTTGAACGGCCTGTATTCGCCAAATATGTATAGAGAAACCACACCCATGATTAACACCTAAAATGTACCTATATTTATTTATGCGAATAAATATTTTGATTCAGTTTTTGTGTGTGGAGTGTTTACATTGAGAGGTTTAGTCACGAGGCTTTCTCACGTGTTTTAAAGTGGAAGATGTTATTAGTGTATAAGGAAAATGCGTTTATCATCTTTTTGTCTTCTATGGTAGCAGGCAAGATTAGATTAGGTTAAGATTATTATATTAGAAAGCCTAATCTCAAGTCCATCCATCGGTTCTAATGTTAATTTTACGAAGACTTGATAAATTAGTAGTATAAAAAAAATACAAATACACAATACCATAAAAACACAATACTTGGAATGGTTATAGTCCGGTCAAATTAGACATTCGGTGCTACATAAATTCGCAACAAGCTGAATTTTGGTACAATTGTTCATAACACGATTATAAACAATACCTGAAAGTTCCCCATCACTCCCGTGTGTGGATTTTTTTTTATTCAAGGAAAAGGTCAAAAAAATAAGTTTTTCGCGATTTTCAGCAAATCGGTAAGTTTTATCAAAAAATATTTCACACAAAAATTGTAGATCATAATGTTATCTACAAAAAGTTCTTTGATACTTTTTTTTCTACAAGCCACCGTTTTTGAGATATAACGATTCAAAAAGTTGCACATTTTACTTCCACCTGCACCGGAAAAACTGCTGAACTCGATTTTTTGCAACTGTAAAAAGGGATGCAGTGCTCAATGTGGTTGCACATAACTAACTATAATTAAAAACTATTGAAAAATAATAGATATTAGCAGAGATTGTAAAGATAAAAGGAATTTAAGTTAAAAAAAGTAGTGAAATTTAATTGTCCGAGTCGTAACTTTCAAAATCTTCTTCTTGATCTTCTTGTTCTTGTTCTTGTTCGTCTTCATCCTGAGTGCATGTAAACTGCGTTAATAGCGATGTATCATCGCATGTTGCCTCGTTGTAATCAAACGGATCCTCTTCTGTTGGTGATTCATTATTAGAGCACAACCGGCCTTGAGAATGTGTACATGCCGGAGAACAGAACAGTCAGTTTTTTTTGCAATCACATTTAGCACTGCATCCCTTTTTACAATTGCAAAAAATCGAGTTCAGCAGTTTTTCCGGCGCAGGTGGAAGTCTAATGTATAACTTTTTGAATCGTTATAACTCAAAAACGGTGGCTCGTAGAAAAAAAAGTATCAAATAACTTATTGTAGATAACATTATGATCTACAATTTTTGTGTGAAATATTTTTTGATAAAACTTACCGATTTTCTGAAAATCGCGAAAAACTAAATTTTTTGACCCTAATTTTTTGGTCTAATTTGACCGGACTATTATGGCTTTCGTAATGTTTTCTTTTTCTTCGAGCTAAGTAGCCAAGTTCTGGTGTCGAGAGTTTTCAAGCCGCCCGAACATCTCTGACTTGTCTATTAAGAGCCGGAACCTCAAATTTAACTTGTCATCCGACCTACGGTAGATGAAAATACCTTTAAAAGACAGTCTTGTACTACTCACCCATCCAAAGACTCCGCATCGACCGTTGCTTAACCTCGATGATTGTGTCAGATAACTTTAGTTAGCCGAGCTACAAGTTTCTCAGTAAAGTTGCACCAATATTTATGATATTCGAAGTAGAGTTTCTGTATATAGTTATCCACCTACTTCAAATACGTACGTAGTTTACATGCTTGGTAAACAAACGCCTAAAATGAAGCGCTAATGAATCTATTTTTTATACTCCGCAGTATTTACACCTATGTAGCTACCGATTAACAATCAGTTTACCTAGATAAGAGCCGATTCAAATGCTAAGCTACCTAGGCTGTGACATGAATAGGTTAATTATAGGCTGAAATATAACGTTTTTCATTTTAAGCAATATGACAAGCGTTCTTCTAAGAAAGTGTCTTTACATCTTAGACTAAAGCAAAGCTTAACATCAGTCAAGCTGCGTCATTATTAAAAAATGTAAAATGATCCTACATCCAACTCTATCCTATTATTATGTAATAAGCATATGTGAGCAATGCAGACCTACTAATATTATTATTGCGAAATTTTGTGTGTGACTGAAAGTGTGTATGTTTGTTACTTCTTCACGCTCAAACGGTTGAACCGATCGCGATGAAGCAAGGTATGGATATAGTTTAGACCTAGGATTAACGCATAAGGTACTTTTTATCCCGGAGTAGCGCAGGTGACACCGCGGAGCGCCGCTAGTGTTCAATAAGAAAGAAATAAATCGTCTTATTTCCTTGTAAGTTAAATGAACTTAAAATACTTACTTAAAAATTCAAAAGAATGTCGAGAAGCAAGACAGTGTAATTATGCAAATTACCAAAGTGCTTGCTAATTACTAAATCACTTCCAACATGTTTTGATGTTTTTTTTGTTCGCAGACGTGTCGGAAAAACGAGGAAAATATTCACCTGTAGCTCGGCTAACTAAGGTGATCTGACGCGATCATCGAGGTTAAGCATCGGCCAATGCTGGCTTTGGAGTACAAGTACAGTGTAAACTCCATGTAACTTCACTGGTTTTAACGACAAACTCTCAAAAGCGTCGAAAATTCGAAATCAATTGGCTTTAGTTGGTTTAGCTTGTATTCCATACAATGATACATTCTCTTTAACGACCACTCTCTATAACGCCATAAAATGCATAGTCCTATCAGTGTCGTTAGAGTTTACACTGTATTTGGTAGTTGATTATACTAACAAGACTGTTGTTTAATTATTTTTAAGGGCCTTTATTAGGCGTTATGGAACAAAATAGCATATTTGGAAAGTCCTATAAAGTCCAACGTAAATAATAATAAAAATATACTTTTTTCAGTTTATTATCAATAATTTAGTATTAAGAATCACACGTCTTCGGATTCGGATTGTGGTCCTCAAACACGTCGGTTTCCTCACGATGTTTTCTTTCATCGTAAAGCGAATGCAAATCTATCTCATAACTTGAAAAACAAGTCATTGATGTAGGGCCGGAATCGAAATATGAGCCGTCTGATCGAAAAGCAGATATTTTTACTGCTGAGCCACACTCGCTTATACGCAGACTAAATAAAAGTAAAATATTCTTTGTTCGCGCGTTAGACAAAGAAACATGGCGGCATCGCGAGTCAACGACATCGCGCCCAAAACTGTTCGGACGAAAGAATGGGTGTTATATTTCATTGTCACGACACTAATCTACAACGCCTACAGAACATTGACTTATATACACTCTATGGACAAGAAGTTATTACTACAAATGCGTGCCACGTTTTTGGTGTAATTTGCTAGAAAATTCGACAGCGTTTGTATGAAAGTGTAAATTAAAAATGTAGAAAAACCGCAAATTTTCGTGGTACATAGTTGATTTTGACATTGTATATAATTTTCTAATCAATCTCTTTCATTTGATACCCATAAATATGTGAAAAAATGTCATATGGCCCATATGTCAACCGCCATTTTGTAGGGGTGGCCATCCTGATCCGATTTTTTATCAAACATAGTTATGAGCACTGTTGCCAAACACTATTATCAAGCATAAAAAAAATATATTGATATTGGTGCACCCATTTAGGAGCCACGATTTTACAGACAGACAGACACAGGTCAAACTTATAGCACCCCGTTTTTCAATGGGGGTTAAAAAGTATAGCAAACGGCACAATTTACTACGACTCAAAATTAGCTACTGGCGTCTCCTATTATTAATTAATTCTTTCTCTATGATACAGATGGATAGGTAATTTACGAGTGGGAATAATACTTATCTAGAATCGAGATTAATTATTATATAGTGCAGCCGTAATTAATCGTATCTATTACTGATTAGATTTTTGGGCACGTTATTGACTGAGCGAGCGAAGCGAACAAAGTCTGCATTCATAATTCATTTATTCAATAAAATAGTCAGAACAGTTATTACAACAAAGTGCTAACTATTTTAGATCTTAAGACTAAAGACTTTTTGTATCTTTTATTTATGTATAAATTAATTATATCTGTGTTTTTGGGGTGCAATAAAGAGTTTTTGTATTGTATTGTATTGTAAAATGAAAAGCGTGAATCCGCACACAATGTTAATGATGGCACACATGATGGCATGGATACAGAAGACATCGATATCTTGGATTTCGGATATACAGTGTAAAATATTACGACACTGAGGGGACTGAGCATTTTATGGAGCTATAGAGCGTGGTTGTTAAATGTAGAGAATGTATAATTGTATGGAATACAAGCCAAACCAACTAAAGCCAATTGATTTCGACGCTTTAGAGAGTTTGTCGTAAAATCGAGTGACGTTACATGGAGTTTGCACTGTACTTAGTTCGTCGTGTAGGGGCCGTTTTAAAATATTACCTGGCCAAGTTTGATTTCGTCTGTCTGTCTGTATGTTGTTTCTCGCGTAGAGGTCGTAATTTTGAAAAAATCTCGAAGAAACTTGGTATACAAATCATTTGTAACACACACACACACACATAGATACATCTAACTGAAAACACCCGTCGTTTTCGCATTGGGGGTTTTTATTGCAGATAAACTCAATAGTTATACCATAGACAAAAATATATAAATATTTATATCCAAACACCCAAGTATATAATTATGTAAGCCACCTTCGTAAAAATCTTAGTAAATCTTGTCGATTATGTCAGATGACTCTTTAGATTGACAATTATAAATAAGCAGAAGATATTTGATGAATTGATTAAATTGAATTAACATAGTTTTCATTAATCTATGATCGGTTATTTAAGTTTCTTGGAATTAATGGCTTTATTTATAAATTTTCGATGAAGATATAAATAACCAACCCGCTTCCCCTCCCAACGAGAAGCAGAAAGGAAATATTAACTACCGTGTAGGCACTGCAGACAACATACAAATCCAAACATAACGCAACAATCATCATTATCATCACGTACGATAATCCATTTGAAAGGTACAAGTGTGTTGACCGACGGGCGGCAGTTCGTTACACCCAAACCACTCGGCAGCTAATCCATCTACTGAACCCTAATGCTTTGTAATACGGGTGTTTTTAACTTGATTTCTTAGCTTTTTGTATTAGAAGGTGGTTTTTATGGGAGTAATGAGTGGTAATTCGGACAATAAAGCTCGTGTTCCCTGTATATGGGGCTATAGAGAGCCATCGTTAATGACGTTATACGGGCGGAGAATGTCGCTACCATGGGAACTTATGGTGATAAGTATATTTAAACATATTAAGGCGATCATTTACTGAGCCGCGATTTACCTTCATATTTGAGCGAAGTGCCTCAACCATAATTATTTAGTAATATGTTCTTAAACACCGGTAGCAGTTATATTAATTCACAAAATAAATTCATACAACACAGTTAACAATATTGAAATTATAAGTATCTTGATAATATACAAAGAAATCTGCATATAAAAGTCAGATTTGTTTGAATTACTTTATAACGTTTGTAAGTATACCTATCTACCATTTTCAATTTTTAAAACGACTATTTTCCAAAATATAAAGCCGTCTATCGAATTTCACGTGTTTTGGAACTTTCATGATTCTTAATACTGAATTATTCAAGGATATTAAAACTGAAAAAACCTTAGCTCTACGTACATATTTATAACGCAGGATTTTATAATTCAAAATATGCTTCATGGCTTCCCTATTCGCCTTAACTGTCCGTAAAATCTCTTTTATGATTTTGTCGAATGTGTGATATTTCTAGAGGCTAATAAATAGTTTTAAAATATTACTTCACTCTTAAGGGTAATATTTACTTAAATTTTAATGACTTCTCAAGTAGACTTAGTGAAGTGCGTTAAACTTTATGAAGACATTTGAAGGTTATTTTTTTCGTAGCAATAATATAGCTAGATAATCAGAGGTGTATTTGGAAATGCAATTCTAAAATTATTTACACAAACACATATAAAATGAATTCCCATTTACATGTATGTACAAAAAAATTTAAAAGAGGGAAACGAAGCACGATAATTTAGTCTAGTTCAAGATTGTGATCGTTTAGCAAAGAGCTTAGTACGTTGGCTGCATTCCTCCGCTTTATTGCAAGCGATATCTGTTGAACGAGATATTAGTGATTCACTAGATTGTTATATATTTGTTAAATACTCGTTTTACCATGTAATAAGCAGCTTATTACAATTTTTTTAGGTAATGAAAGGATATTATCTAGAATCGTTAGAGCTTATAATTTAAATAATGTTAATTTTATATGAATTAGAAATCATAGAACTTTACTAACCTTATAACATTGCGTTATACCTACTAGGCAAGTCAAATTTACATATCATCTTTTTTTCAACAACAATTAATTATTCAATCATACAATGTCATAATAATATAATTAGGTAGTCATAGGTACAATGACAATTTTCATACAATGTCAATGTTCAAAATTATCGTGCAATACCTGCTATCGCCGTTCTGGTGCTTGACCCAAAAATGTATGGGTACGGCTGAAATCCATACTAACTGAACTACATATTTTTTGACATAGTTTTAGTAGGTATTAAAACGCCGACTAAATCCGCAGCCTAAATCTCGAAAAGCACCGGAACTGTTGGACTCATTCCACCTTTTAATAATAAGTAAGTGTGACCGTTTTCTACGCGAAAATATTAAGATGCCTTACGTGAACAGTTTACAATGTTTAAATTCGCAGCATAATGAAATAATCTGCTAAGTTATCGCGCAGTCTTAATGTGGACATTCTTGACACGCTAAATGTGTTTACTGAGGCTCTCAACCGAGATAAGGATAAGGTATCTGGGCAAACAGCTCCACAGTCCACAGAGAACCACAGCTTTGCATGTTTTATCTTATTGGCCGTGCCAGCGAAATCTCTGCGTTAAGGCACAGATTACTAAATCGTAACTATGTACGTACGTAAGTAAAGCCGCGAATAAATAGCATATTTTGAAAAATCATACGTAAATAGTAGGCTTACGGCTTTTTCAGTCTTATTACCTTTAATTCAGTGTTAACAATCGTTAGAGTAATGTAACGTAATGTAAGTTAGTGTTTAGTATTTAACGTATTTACAGGTAACTTTTTTAAACTTTGTTTTTAAGAGCTAAGTAAGATAAATAGTCCGTAAGTAGCAATATT
This sequence comes from Mellilla xanthometata, assembly GCA_035578125.1. NCBI lineage: Eukaryota > Metazoa > Arthropoda > Insecta > Lepidoptera > Geometridae > Mellilla > Mellilla xanthometata. The sequence goes on along the minus strand of JAPUBQ010000001.1, from coordinate 12,095,327 downwards.
AATAAAGATACATTTAAGTGCGGACAGTGTCCATCTTTTACTTTGTTAATATGTGTATGGTTAACAAAGAATTTTGAAAACAAACAAAAACAATCGTTAGAGTTCTTAAACATAATATCGTAAAATTCACTCAATAGTTATTATTTAAAATAGACGTAAAAGTTTAAACTATGCGTCGCGTCGTGACATTAGCCAAAATAATATTTTTTATTTAATCTGACAGACATACATACAGACAGAATAGGTAAATAATAATGTTTCTTGCAAATTCCAGTTTCATTAGGAATGTTGTGGAAGTCGTTAACTGTGATTGACAATTATCATCAAATCAATTGTTGCTATTTACGAGTTGTCATTAGCGATTTATTATTATTGATTTGCCTGCACAATGCTGCGATTACTGCTAACTCATCGTAGATTAGTACCTAACCTATCAAGCACTTTAATAATGTAAGAATGTAATAATAATGAATGTGTTAATAATGTTATAATGTAAGTAATTCAAAGAGTATATTCAGGGAATTTGTAATTACTTAGTTTTTAATAAGTTCATAGATAATTAAAAGTTAAGTGTTTGCAATTTACACTCAAAATTTCTCAAGAAACACAGTAGAAGGCAATCCAGAATCGTTGCGTGCGGATGTATAGGGGGTTCTGTACCGAAAAGGTAAGGACCCTATTACAAAGCCCCCGCTGTCTGTCTGTCACCAGGCTGTATCTCAGAAACCGTGATAGCTAGAAAGATTTCATTTTCACATATTATGTATTTCCCGTGTAACAACAACAAAAGATGAAATAAAAAATATTAAAGCACCAAAGAAGATCGCCATACAATAAATGTAATTTTTAAGCATTTTTTACTAGATCTTTATAACGGTATTTGTTAGAAAACCCTTTTAACATCCACAGAACATTTCATTATACATTTTAAAAACAAATGTCAAAATTAATATTTAACAGGCTCCCTTATAAAAATCATGCGCGAGCCCAACTCGCGTATGGCCATTTTTTAGCGGTACGAACGATGAATATGGCAGACACATCTATGCGTACTGATTTTTAACCGACTTCAAAAAAGGAGGAGGTTATATATTCGACTGTATGTATTTTTTTTTAAGTATGTTCACCGATTTCTCAGCCATTTAAGGATCGATTCTCAAAGTTCTTTTTTTAATTGAAAGAGTATGGTTCTGAATTGGTCCCATTGTCACCAAAATAGGATCTGATGATGGATTCCTAAGGAAATCGAAGGAAAACCTAAAAAGTTAGGTTAGTTTTACGCCCGAAGAGAGATTTACGCTCGTTCGGCTGTACTGATATTCATGAAATTTGAGATGAAAATAGGTAAGATTATGTGTTACCACATACGCTACTTTTTATCCCGAAAAAATATACTGTTCCCGTGGAATGCACCAAATAACATATAAATCTTTTTAACTTCTTCACGCTCGAACGGCTGTACTGACGACATTGATGAAATTTGGAATGAAGATAAGTTAGACTATGTGTTAAGACATAGGCTACTTTTTATCCCGAAAATAATTACTGTTCCCGTGGGATGCACCATATAACACATAACACACTGATTTCGCTAAAATTTGATATGGGGGTAGACTAGACCTTGTATAACACGAAGGTTACTTTTTATTTAAAAGTCATTGCTATTGCCGTGGGATGCCCAAATAACTCGATAACCTATTTTACTTCTTCGCGCTCATACGGCAACACAGATTTCGCTCATAAAATTAGCAGCCTATAGTCTGGTTTAAAAAAGTTATCTGACGCGAACATCGAGGCTAAGCAACGGCCCAAGCGGCCAGTCTTTTGGGTGACCATGCACAAGACTTTCATAAAAAAATGTGGTATTTTCATCTGGGCGTTACTGTGCTTCGGATAACACGTTAATTTGTTGGTCCTGGATACTACTCTTAGTACAACAGTGTAGTTACAAGCAGTGGTCAAACTAAATAAAGAGCTGGAAAAACTCTCGACACCAGAGCTTGGCCACTTAGGTCATACTAAGTGGAAGAAGGAACTGTAAAATTTGCTATATTAATGGACTAGACCCTCGAACGGATAAGGAAAATATTTACGCGCTCGCTTCGCTATGAGTTATTCCGCTTCGTTCGAATTTCCCCCAGGATGTTTTGGGCTTATGACACTCCAAATATTATATAATTTGTGCTGCTTTGGACTTCTTTATGCTCAAACGGTTGGAACAAATACGGTGAAAATTTTCGCGCTCGCTTTGCTCGCATCCACCTCTTTTCGCTCGCACTTGGTTCTAGTACGTTTTGACACAACAAACATTATGTAATTTGTGCTGCTTTGGACTTCTTTATGCTCAAACGGTTCGAACAAATACGGTGAAAATTTTCGCGCTCGCTTCGCTCGCAATTGGTTCTAGTACGTTTTGACACAACAAACATTATGTAATTTGTGCTGCTTTGGACATCTTTATGCTCAAACGGTTCGAACAAATACGGTGAAAATTTTCGCTCGCGCATAGCTCGCTTCGCTCGCATCTGGCCCGCTTTGCTCGCAATTGGTTCTAGTAAGTTTTGACACAACAAAAATTATGTAATTTGTGTTGCTTTGGACTTCTTTATGCTCAAACGGTTTGAACAAATATGGTAAAAATTTTCGCGCTCGCTGCGCTCGCGCATAGCTCGCTTCGCTCGCGTCCAGCTCGATTTACGCGCAATTGGTTGCCTGCGGGGCACACGCCAGATTTTTTCATCGTGAAGTTTATTTGGCTCTCCATAGCTAAAACTTAAAAAAATTTCATGACTAACCACTAAAAATTTAAAAATAAAATTGTTTTAAAAAACAAACAACCGACTTCAAAAACACAACTAAAAAGGGAAAAATAATTTTAAGCCTACATCAAATCAAGAATATATAACTAGAATCGAAGAGTTTATTTCATGTACTTATAAAAAACTATTTTAATTTTTTATTAATCCTGTCGTGCAAAGGTTCAATGCAACAAAGTAGCGTTAAGCTTGTGGGCGTACACTGTAGCTCATAAGGAAACTTGCTAACTGCCTTGTTCTGCACTTTCTCTGGAGGATCCGCGAGCGCGCCTTTCAACTAATCGTTAAAACAACGCTTTTCAAACGCTAAGCGACCTAGGTCATGACGTCACGAGGTGGCGTTTGGTACGATTTGGATAGAGATACGCTGAAATATTGAAATTTGAGTATTAAAATGTAATGACAATAATATTGTGATAATACGATTATCACATATTAGTATATTAGTTACAATTTTATATATTATTTTTTATATTTCACACACGGCTGGTTAGCCCCATACTGAACCATTTCTAGTTGCTAGCACAACTGATATACTATACATACATTATATACATATTTAACACCCAGACCGACAGCCAACAAATTTAGTTGAGCACAAAGATGTTGGCCGTGCCGGGAATCGAACCCGAAACCATTACGCCAACGAGGTCGTATAATGAACAATGAACTAGCTGCACCCCGCGGTATCACCCGCATTAATCCGTACTTAAAAGTAGCCTATACGTAAATCTAGAGTCTAAACTATGTCCGTAACAAATTTCAACGAAATAAGTTCGGCTGTTTGAGCGTGAAGAATTAACAAAAATAGATACTCACACACTTTCGCATTTATAATAATAGTTTATTCTTAAATTCCTTTATGTGAATCGCATTTCAATCTGTTTAAAAGTTCTAACTTTTTAACTTACCATGTATCTGTAAGTATTTAATATAATAATACTTGGTGTAATCAATAGATATAGGGTATGGCTCACATCCACTCACAAGGTGCACCGGAAAGAGCACTTTACTTGTACATATATTATCAGCGATAAAGCGCTGTGGAATTCACAGGAATTATAATCATAGGAATTAAATATTATATGCATCAGTGGAAAGGAAGTTTAATTTGAACAAAAAAAGGTACTTAAATATCAATTAAGTATGAAGAATCACGGATCAGAAAAAAATAATGTAATGAGTATAAATTAAAAAAAAAATTAACTACTTAGTTGTTTGAATGGAATTACCGCATTTTCCGCAACCTATACAAATGTAAGGTTAAGTAAAAGCAAAAGTCGGTTTTGACCCAAGTGCCAATTCTTATGAACGTGCATTTATAAAAATAGAATAACTTTGTCTTTTTACTCGCTTTTTATTAGCTTCACTTGTATTTTTGTAACCGACTTCTTTGGACGCGATTTTGACCTACTTTAAACGGCCAGATTTCGTTCAAACTTTGTAGATTTATTGAGGACCGATGACAATACACTTGATCAAATTAAAAAAAAATAAACAAAAAAAACTAATGAAATAATAATCTCGACAGTAGTATGCAAAATATCTTGATTCCGTTCACTAACAAGGCTAAAATACTAAATAGTTGACAAAATGATTTCGAACGTAAAGCTATCTCTGATGCTTCGCATGATTCATGCGATAGTTTAAAATTATAAATCTAAACTAAAAAGAAGAAAATAAATAATGGTTTAAAAAATTTAAAAACACACTTTTTATATAAAACCGAACTACAAAATAGAAAATAAATTTTAATAAATTTAAATTAAGAATAGTGTTAAAAATTTAAATAAATATATAAACTAATAAAAGTGTGATTAAAAATATATAATCGTTATTTGAACCGAACTTTCAATCATTTTCTTTATTGACGTGAGATTAATGATAATTTCGTCATCGAATCAACTTAAAAATCTGACAGCACTGTAGTGTGGACAAGGCGCAGATATATATCCAGACAAAGCATCTATCATGTAACAAGGAATTGGCTTTTTTTTTAAATCGATTAAAGTATACTTGATACACTCGATTTATTTTCTTGAACATGGTTCTTGATTCAGTATTCTACATGATTTCCCTTTTAAATACATTGCCTGCATACTTTTCCATTTTATGCTTTTCTCAACATTTTTCCTCGAGTCTGTTCTTGGAAGAGTTCCGAACTAGATGGTATTCAGGGTTACTCGTTAAAGTTAGTGGCTTTAGCATTATTCGATACTCAACTCAATTATTTTTTCTTTAGTTAGCAATTAATTAATTAATAAAAAAAATTATAATAATATGAATATACAAACATCGACTTTTGTTCTAAGACTTTTGTGTTGTGGCTTGTACAAGTTAGGGGTACAAAATTCCGAAAACTAAACACTACAAAAGAGGTCCCAACCTAAAAAATACAATTGAAAGTTTATGCCCACGTTAAAATTAAGATAAAGTTGTAATTATTCTTTTTATTAATATAACTACAACTTTTTTGTACCCTTGACAGTTTAGCGATTCACTACGGCTTGCCAATTAAAGCTTCGCTTTAGTCTACGATGTAGCACGCTTACCTAGGAGATACCTATTAACTCTACTTTTGAAAACCCGGATGATACCTCCCAGGAAACAGAGACTCAGATAGAGAGTTCTAAAGCTTCGCTGTCCTCACAGTAAAGGTTGACGCAAAGCGTTTTGTACGAAAGTTTGAAACTTCAACTCTGTATCGACAAGTGAAAATATATTTCTGTGAGCTTCATGTCCATAACCCTGTAACCTGTTGTTTTTTTTCGTGTGGAAATGCATTTACGCAACTCCCGCCACAAGCCTGGACGAGGCGGGCGGGGTATGTCGGGCTCGAGGGCCAGAGGGGCCGTCACTACCGACTAAAACCTCACGGTGTCCCATCTCACGACGGGGGCAGGGATGTAGATAACCCTGTACCCTGTACGCGTGTGCAGAGTGAGTATAGGCTGGCTGGCTCCACATTGTCCTGCGGTAAGTGGGTCAAGGCGCGCCACTGTCTGTCGCGACAACGCTCGGAGCCCGCCTAGCCTGACCGCTAGGAAAATAAAAATAGGTAACAGTTTTATACACAAAATGATAACTACATACATATATGGTTAGGTTGGTTATGTTTAGGTTACTATTTGTAAGATAGGTTTTTAATATTTGTGTAGCTTTACATAATTAAATTTAGTTTTATGACATAATAAATGTCTAACTTACACTTTGAAATAAAAGATTATGCAACAGTGGTGTTAATAAATAGTTGGGTAGTGTAGGAATATATTTTTTACAAACCTACTTATAGTTTTCGTTTCTTTACGTAAACCAATGCTGTAATACTTCACACTGGGCAAACTTTTTGGTCAGACTAGTTTGTATAACAGCAATTTTTCTCCCGAAAGTCAAACTCTTTGGTTAGTTTGTCCATCATACTAACCTCCTTGGAACCAATTAGATGGACTTAAATTGTTTGTCTTTGGATAAGTAGATCTTTTTCGAAATGTAGTTTTGCCAATTCGAAATAACTTAAATCTACTACCTAATAACTATATACAACATTTCATCTCAGCTAGATTATTAGTCGAAACATCAAATGATATTTCATATAAATAATAAATATACTTACACATTTCTTCGGAAAATGTAACACTACGCTTTTTTTCCCAAAAAGACTTCTAAGTGTAAATAATTACTTTTAATTTAATTAATTTTAGATTAGATTTACATTAAGTAATATTGAATTTGTAGTAATTAGTTATCCGCCAATAAACTGGAAATAGTTACTTTTTAGTAACTCGAAGTAATATTTAAGAAATCTGAATAAATGCATGATGGTTTAATTGAAACAATATGAAATTAATAATATACAAAAATAATTAATAAATAAAAAAAAAACATAAAATTAATAATGTTTTCTATAAAACGTCTCCATGACGTATTAAGGTCTATATTTATCACTGAGGAGTGACCTCATAACTAACATTTTAATAGTAAACCACATTACCAAGAACAGTTTACTAGGAATAATATAATTGATTAACAATAAATGCAAGAGCAAATCTATTTTCTCAGAGATCTCGTGTACATAATATATGAGCATTATTACCCATTATAGTACACGTTCTTAGTCATGCGAGAAACGTGAGTAGGATATACTATTTCAAAACACTTAAAAAATCCTAATTTATTTGCCGAAAAGGGAGCAAAACGTTTTTGAATACTAGTACTAACTACCCAAATTTCCATTTATACTTAAAAGTGACTTGTGTTGTACCTACTGGTCAACCTAAACGTGTCCATCAGTATAGTGTGAAAAAAATATGTAGAGGCAGTAACTTATAAAAATGCAACTTATCAAGCTGCACTGTGAAGTTAAAATTATAACCCAATTATCTGGACTTACCCTAATTTAAATTATAAAGTGTTATTCTTCTTTGTCTTGTTCTTGTCTAGTTTTGTTGTTTCTTTGTTTTGAATTTGTACGTAATAGATATGTAAACAAAGTTGTACTTCAATTAAAAAGATTGCTGCTATAATCTACCCCATCACATACGCATGAATTTTATTTAATTCATCATCATCATCAGCCTGTATCTTCCCACTGCTGGGTATAGGCCTCCTCTCCAACACGCCATATAGTACGATCTTCAGCCAGTTTCCACCAGCTCTTTCCAACTCGCCTAACGATGTCATCTGACCATCGGGCTGGTGAGACAAAATATTACAAGACGTTAAAACTTTCAAATATCAATAAGTTTTAAAATGATTAATATTAATAATATATATTTGATTAAACGGTTCATGAATATAAACGTTCCTCTTTAACTAGACATAGACTATGTATTAATGCTTATTTACATTAGATATCTACCAGAGAACACAAAATATATAGCTATGTCGATACGCCATTAATCACGCAGATAAAAATAGCATAATGTTTATTTACTTCAAGGCAGAAGGCTGTGCCGTCATCTATTTTGATCTACGGCTAGGGTGACAACCATTCGCCTATTTGATAAAGTTTTTTGTTTACCCTTTATAGCTAGGCATTAGACAAGCAGGCTGCGTATTTGACCATACGTGATAGCGACACCCTGGCCTAGGGTGAAGCATGCCTAGTTTGGAATAACTGGCTCTCAAGGAGGCTGCTGGAACGCACTGTTAGGTGCTTGTTGACAGATTTTTCAACTAGAGCGAGGGAGCACAAAAAATCCAACCACCATGCAGACTTACTAGTACTGCTCATTCGCATCCTATATGGATTCAGATTACACATACAAATAGAGGCCCATACCCAGTAGAGGGATAAAGTAAGACTGGATGATGTATTATGTATAAAAAAGTGGACGCCTCACGTAAAACGAAAACGTTATTTACCGAGCGACCAAAGCGTGTGTATCAACTGGCCAATTTACTTTCGTTCATAAATATATGGCTCAGTGTATTTAAATTTACTCGCGTAAAGGTCGTAATTTTAAACTAACCTTGAAGATAATTGGTATATAGGTTCTACTGCACAAAATATTTATGGACTTTAACGATTTTGCATTGCGGGTGATAGTACAAAAAGGAAGAAATAAATAAATGCAAAGGGAGAATAAATCTTAATTCATTTATTCACGGAAGTTTGCAGGAGCGCAATTAATAGGTAGATTTCGATAGCTTCCGATACTTACGATGAGCAGCCGTAGATTTCAGGCAATGTTTTGCCTGAAACCTACGGCTAATCCTAATCCAAATGACAGCCCAACGAAATACTTGGTCACCCTAACCACAAGTAGGCACTATAAAACACCTCTACAGAATAAATCATTATTCTGTGGCTCAGATAATAAGTTGTTTCAGCCTTGCAAACCGTGTATTTATTTATAAATTTTTATGTATGTATGTATTGATTACAAAACACGGAAGAAAATAATCGTATTTATAAGTACGAAGATACGACTCTTATCTATTGGTTAGCTGTTATTTACATTTTCATAGTCGTTGTTATATGATTGTACTGCGTAGTAGAATAATATAAAAACGACTATGAAAATGTCCGTAATTTTGTTCCAACATTTTATTGCTCAAATAATAAAATATGACAATTCTTTTGGGTTTCGTTCCGTACCTAAAAGGTAAAAACGGGACCCTATTACTAAGCATCCGCTGTCTGTCTGTCTCTTGGCTGTATCTCAGAAACCGTAATAGCTAGAAAGCTGAAACTTTCGCAAGATATGTAGGTAATTTCCGTGCCGCTATAACAACAAATACTCAAAATTAAAAAAATAGGGGGGGTCCCTATTTTTAGTCCCAAAAAGCGTGTTTTTGTCGTATTTTTTTGCTATATATCAATAACGGCAGCTGCTAGATACTTAAAATTCTCATAAAATATATAAATGTATAGTAGCTATCAAATTAAACTATTAAATTTAAATAAAATACACATTTGAGGGGGGCTCCCATACAACAAACATTGGATGGATTAGGAAATTTCGCAGCCTAGAAGAGAGTTCCAAAGCTTCGCAATTCTCACCATGAAAGTCGAACCAATACGCTTTGTGCGCATCCTCGGTAAGAACTTCGACAGTGAATCGGTGACTCTTCGTTCGTTCTGTAGTGGAATAGAATACCGAAATACATTAAAAAAACTTGCTTCTAAAGCACATCAAATAAATACGCTATACACTTTATATTTTCGTGTATTTACAATCCATTGTATACACATTCGTATGCTAACGAACCGTGTGTACATAGCGCGTTATTTTGACATGCTAATGGCTCAGACAACTTCCGCGCTTCTACGACTGTGAAAAATAATGTTTTTTTAGAACTGGATAATTGAAGGCAGAGGTCGTGAGCAGAGGTCGGAAGCGAACTATGTTTTTGTGTTATTTACTTGTATTTTGACAACGTAGTGAGTGGCGATCAAGGTTATTTGCAAGTATGTGAATCGTAAATACAAACCAATTCAAATGTTAAGCAACCTGGAGCGAGAAATATTATTTTCTACTTTGGGTTGTGACATGGTTGTCATGGTTACATTAAAATAGTTTAAGTATTTGTGTATTATGCTGCAAAGTTTTCTTTTCCACCCTCGTATGTTTGTTGTATGGGAGCCCCCCTCAAATATGTATTTTATTTAAATTTTATAATTTAATTTGATTGCTATTACTTATACATTTAGGTATATATTTGTGGAAATTTGAAGTATCTAGCAGCTACTGTTTTTGATATAACTATAGCAAAAAAATATGAAAAATACACATTTATTCTATGGGGATCCCCTTAATATTTTTTATTTTTATTTTTAGTATTTGTTGTTATAGCGGCACGGGAAATACATATACTTATTGTGAAAGTTTCGGCTGTCTTGCTATTACGGTTTCTGAGATACAGCCTGGAGACAGACAGACAAACAGCGGAGGCTTAGTAATAAGGGTCCTGTTTTTACCTTTTAGGTACGGAACCCTAAAAAGTAGCCTATCTAATCTTAAAACCGTACCAATTTTGGTCGAAATCAGTACACCCGTTTGAGCGTGAAGAAGTTACATAATACACACTCACATATAAAAACATTTACATATATTTACATAGCACGGGTTTTTTCTATACTTGCCTGAAAGGGTTTAGCTTTTCTTAGGCTAAATAAACTACATATAGTTATTAAAGTTACCCCGTTCGCATAAGCACAAGCAGCCCACAATACGTTCCCCGGCTGAGACTCGAGGCCTTCTCTCACTCGAAAAACAAATCATTGGTGTAGGTTAATAGGTATCTTCTAGGTAAGCGTGCCAAACCGTAGACTACAGCGCAGCTTAACACCAGGCAAGTTGTAGTCAAACGCATACCTATCAAGGCTAAAAAATAAAATAAAAAAAGGGCAGGGATCGAACCAGGCACCATCCGATCATGATTGAAAAGCAACCGCTTTAGCATCAAGCCACACTCGCTGCTTTCATGAAGTTATTTTAATTACCGTTTTACCCTAGCATAACAACAAAAGAAAATGCGTAAAAGAGACAAGTTTGTAAGGCGAGACTATCGTATCGATATCGCACTACATCATTACCGTATCCAGTTAAACCTGGAGTTGCGAAACAATGGTTAGGCGCCAGGCAGCCGGCTGCCTGTGGAAACCGGTGCTAATTTGCTTCACCTACCGGCGCTGATAGAATTAGACAGAACGGATAGTGGGCTTGTTCGAAAACAGCTTACTAAGTCAATACTTCTAAAATAAATTTTTGGCGAAAAACTAGACATTAGTCCTGCAGGGCGCATAACTTCTAGTTCCTGTCTTCTTTTTCTTCTTCGTATGAGCTAAGTGGCCAAACTCTGGTGTTGAGTGTTTTCAAGCCGCCCGAAGGCCTCTGACTTAGCTGTACTAAGACTAACAGACTAAAATTAAAATCTTTGTCTTTGTGTCTTCTCAAATACAGACAAATATATCAATATCAATACAAATAATAAGACAGTAAAAATCGAGTGTTTGTACACTGATTATTTTTCCCAAAATACGAAGAGTAAAAGAAAGAAAAAAAATTTTTTTTTCGGTGGGCTATTGTCGCGTCACTAAGCACAGTGATTATTTTATCTGTTACCATTGATAGTAGAGGACATTATCGATAAAAATGGCAACAGTAGCCATTGGGCTAAAATCCGTGACTTGGGGTACAGGAAACAAATAAATAAATAAATACTAGGACGCATTTCACACACGGCTGATTAGCCCCAAACTTAAGCATTTACTGTTTGTATTATGGTTGCTAACACAATTGATACACTACATATACATACATAAATACTTTATATCGATACATTTTTAACACCCAGACCGACAGCCAACAAATTTAATTCATTACAAAGATGTTGGCCGTGCCGGAAATCAAACTCGGGACCGTCTGGTTAGCAGTCATGCATGGTAATTATTACGCCAACTATGTCGTCGAGTTACTATGATTCGTGCTGTCGATTGAAGTTCTCGTTACAGAGGTCGACCTAAGAAGACGTGGATGAATTGTGTGAAAGAGGATATGAATGAGAAGGGAGTTAATGTGGAGATGACGGCTGATAGAGTGGCGTGGAAGAGAAAAACAGGCTGTGCCGATCCCAGCTAGTGGGAAAAGATAAAGTTTTTTTTTTATTGATGAATAGGCTTACGTTTGACCGCAGCTAGCCTGATGTTAAGCTTGACTGTGGTCTAAGATGTTTCCCGCTTGCCTAGAAGGAACCTATTTACCCTAGATTTGAAGACCCCCAAATTGTACTTCTCGGGAAAAAGAGACTTAGGAAGAGGGTTCCAAAGCTTCGCAGTTCTCACAATGAAGGTCGAAGCAAAACGCTTTGTATAGATAAAGAAGAAGAGATTGAAGTTCTCGTTAGAGCTGTACTGAAACACAGAGCAGTCATAACTAATCTTGGGCAGAGTGCCAGACACAGTTGAGCAACGATATAAACTTTACCTTGACTTGTGAACTGAATTATGAACAGATGTGGAACGCATCGACTCGTGCGATCAATCGACGATGGGAATTAAGCAGTTAAGGCGATTTAGTTAGTTTAGTTTATTAAAAAATATCGACTAAATAGCTTAAAGACCGTGTAAAGAACCTTTCTAAGAATATTTATACTTATTTTGATACCGATCAGACTTATGAAACAGAAATAAAACTGGTACAAGAAATCCAAATTAAGTTTTTCGAACTAGTTTGTTTTCATGTTGATAAGTCTGATTGGTACCAAAATAAGTATAAATGTTCTTAGAAAGGTTCTTTAGACGGTCTTTAAGCAATTCTTCGATTATACACTCGATATCTTATACCTATTTTATGAAAGATTTGAATAAAAGAATCAGAAAATATCGATGTGGAGACTAACTCAACTCTAACCTTATATCACAATATTGCTTACCGTCAGGTGAATTTTACACGGTCATAGGGCATTTTATGGTGCTTACCTACCAACCACTCTCCTAGCAACTACTCTCAAATTGTAAAATCAGTCGCTAAGCACCTAACAGTGTGTTCCCGAAGCCTCCTTGAGTGCCAGATTGATTTTGATTTTAAGAATATAGGTAGAAAATTCTACAGTAGGTACTCATAGTGTTTTTGATTTTAAGTATTTCTTATTAGCTTTCTAGCTATCACGGTTTGTTAGATACATCCTGGTGATAGACAGACAGAGGAAGCTTAGTAATAGGCTCCTGTTTTTACCTTTTAGCTACGGAACTTTACAAAACGTCTACTTCACTGAACTATCACCGGTTCACAAACACTACGACCTAATCTGTGGCGTGTATAGTAAATGAACCACAGATGAAGTAGTAAGCCAGATGAGTCATCGTTCCTAGAAGCGGCGACAAGAATCCACTCGCAGTTCCGACATCCGGCCGCTAAATTACAGGTTGTTTGCACTCAATGTTGGCATGAATGAGAATAAAATGGGGCGATTTATTGTCACAATGAACCTTGGAATTGCGAATAAGAAGGTTGAATTAAATTAAATTTATTTAAAAGTTGAAAGTGTTACGCTAGTGCTGTTTGTTGTCCTGTTTGACATTACTGAATGTAGTTACATGCTACATATATGTACATCCTATGTTTTCGAGAAGAAAAAAATCACTGCTATCAGACTCAAATCCATTGATGCTGGCCAAAAAACCGGGCACTAGTTCTCTTTTGTATAATGGTTGATATGAATACACTTGATATGAAGAGGTCATGCCCTTTCATATCAAGTATGATGTACGTAGATTACATACGAATAAGATTCTTCTATAAGCGTGCTTACTTAACTATATTACAAGGTAAGTTTAGTTTCTAAGTAAGTCTAATGACCCAGTTTTATTTGAATAAACCTTCTTTATTCTTACAGCACAGCTTAACATCAGGTGTAGTGTGGTTAAGCGCGAACTTATTACCTACTATGTAATATATTTAAAATAAATAAAAAAACTTAGCATTTGTTAACGACGTTGTTTCTATTCTATCATAATTAGCTTGTAAATAACTGCTTATAAAATGTGGCAATCATTAGACAGATAAACAAAGGATAATAAATAGATAATAATAATTATTTAATAAGATATTTTTCCAGAACACCTGGGTATGCCGGCATCCGTGAACCAGTTGCCAACTGTGGTCATCTTACCTTTTTCAGCGGAGCGAGCAATGCAATGCAGTGTGCCCATAAGATTGTATTGCACGTGGCTTGCATTGTATGACGCAATACTGTGCAATTGGGTATTTGAAAAAAAATTTTTTTTTGTGATAAATAGAAACATTATATATTAGTTTTATAACAAAACTATTTTTTTTTTTTTGCAATAATTCAAAAGTTATTTCAAAATAAAAATTAATTTTTGAATCCAGTACCGAAGACACGCCGACAACTCCCGAACAAACCCGAGCGCGTGTGACGTCATAATGTTAGTTTTATTATACTTTGTATTCATTATTTTCCTATCAACTGCATTGAGTGTCTGAGTGAAAACTAACATTATGACGTCACACGCGCTCGGGTTTGTTCGGGAGTTGTCGGCGTATCTTCGGTACTGGATTCAAAAATTAATTTTTATTTTGAAATAACTTTTGAATTATTGCAAAAAAATAATAAAAAAATATTTTTGTTATAAAAGTAATATATAATCTTTCTATTTATCACAAAAAAATTTTTTTTTCAAATACCCAATTCTTGGATTTTGCTAAAATTGGATTTATAAAATTATAAGCGAACTTTTTCTTGAATTATTTACGGATAATTACTGACCCTATTTTAATTTATTTTAAATTGTATATATAATAATAAATGTATGTTTTGTAGTTACTTATTAATAAAACATAAAAATATTGATAACGTACTCTTATTATCCATTAAAATTTAGAAAAGGTGGCGGCCGTCTTAGCTTTAAAATGTGTTATAATGAATGTATTCTATTAGTCAAGCCTTTTTATTTGATACTTAACCCTTATAACGAAGATTTTTGTTTCACGTTTTAAAAAATATATTTGTGTAATAGACACGTATTACTATCCAGAAAAAAATTGTAAAACATCTAGACATTAATTTACTATACTTTTTTTTTGCAATAATGTGAGTGTTGTTTATAAACTACATGCACAAAATAAAAAAAAAATTAAATGAAGTTCAATTTTATCTGTGATTTTTAGTATGTTGTAAACAACATTGTCCATTTGGGTTAAGGTATGTCAAATGCACTTAGCTACGATATAAATAGGAGAAATAGGAGTTAATGCTTATTTGATTGATTCTAAGGTGTCCTTAGCCTAACGCTATTAATTAAGCAATGGTTGACATATGTCTCACAATTAGTGTGTTGCTAATAAAGATATTTGGAGTTAATTCCAATTTCATTCCCGTTGATTGTAGATGTGTCTAAACATTTTCGTGCGCCAATAGTAGAGCAGATATATCACGACATGTTTAATCGATAAAATCAAATCGTCACCTACACCTTATTCGAGTAAAAGATACGCTTATCACTTGGATAAACATAGATATTCCAATAAATGGAATACTCATTATTTGTAAAGGTTGTACCTAATTCTTATAATCAAGTTGTAAGAAATTAGTAGAAATCTATCCATGCCTAACGTACCTATGTAGGTACATATAGGTGCTGTATATATAACTTTATGATATGACTACCTGGTACGGGAACCTTCAAAGTCTGAGCTAAGTGGCCCAGCTCTTGGCGGCTTGAAAAACTCTCAACACCAGAGCTTGGCTACTTAGCTCATTACGAAGAAGAAGAAAGTGAGTTGTGTTCAAGCGCAAGCCTATTCAGTATAATAAATAATTGTTTAAAAAAACTAAAAAACACGCTTTTTATAGAAAACCGAACTAAAAAATAGAAAATAAATTAAAATTAAGAAAATAGTGTTAAAAATTTCAATGAATATAAATTAATAATAGGGTTAATAAAAACAAATTATTTTATTTAAAAAAAAGCGACGAAATCTGGCGTTTAAAGTGGGTCAAATCGCGCCCAAAGAAGTCGGTTACAAACAAACATACAGGTGAAGCTAATATAAAGCGTGTAAAAAAAAACTGTAGTACCTAGTGATAGCAAAGTACCACGATGCTTGTTATGTCTACGTTTTGGCACACACGATATGACATCAAAGAATGCTTTCCTAGAAAACTGCCGCGGCCAGATAACGCTGGTATTTAGTCCACAACTAAACTAAAGACAAATATAGCGTGTATGAAATTAAATATGTACATTTAAGCCCGGACGGTTAAGTACAATACAATATAAAAACTCTTTATTGCACACCAAAATATAGTAATAATAAATCTATATATAAATAAAAGATACAAAAAAATTATATGTATTATGGTTGCCCACAAAACTGATATACTACATATTAATTATATATACATATGTATATACTTTCTTATCTTATCGATACATATTAATTAACCCAAACCGACAGGCAACAAATGTAGTTCATCACAAAGATGTTGGTCATGCCGGGAATCGAACTCAGGCCCGCCTCTGCTTCAGTAGCGCCTGTAGCTCGGCTAGCTAAGGTGGTCTGACGTGGTCATCGACGCTAAGCAACGGTCGATGCGGACGAAGTTTGGATGGGTGGCCTTGCACAAGACTGTCGTTTTTCAAGTGGTATTTTCATCTGGGCGCTACCGTGGGTCGGATGTCACGTTAAATTTTAGGTCCCTTCTGTTAATCTTAGTACAAGCAGTCGTTAAGCCAAGTCAGTGGCCTTCGGGCGGCTTCAAAACTCTCGTCAGACATCATACAAGACAAAACATCAGAGCTTGGCCACTTAGCTCATACGAAGAAGACGAAGACTTATAAAAGTAGACACGTTTGGACGGGGGGGGCTTAGTTTCTATTTTCATTTTAATTCAATAATATTTATTTCGGAATTATCCATAGATTTTTCATCATGTAAATATCAGAAGAATAATCTTAAACCAAATTAATACAAGCAAGGGAAAGGTTAAAATATGTAATAAAAAAATAGGTGTGTTTCTCCGACGCCTGTGTCAATAGGTTAAAATATATAATTTGCAGTCAATTGTAAATAATATTGATTTAATTTCACTTTTTTATCATAAAGTTATATATTATCCACTTACATTGTTATTTTTATCCGCCAACCCGCACTTGGCCAGCGTGGTGGATTATGGCCTATATCTCTCTCCTCGTGAGAGAAGGCCCCGAGTCCCAGCAGTGGGAACGTATAGTGGGCTGCTTATAATTTATACATTGTTATTTTTAGTTTCATTAGATATTATTTTGTCACAAAATGTAAAATACCAATAATTATAAAAGCCATTTGTAGGAAGCTATGTCTGAATGCTGTATAAAATAACTTAAAATGTAAATAAATAATCCTGTATCTTGGCGAACAGGTGCACCATATCCGTAATATCCAAGATAGCTCCACTGTACCGGTGTTGATAGTAGTTGTATTGTTTAAAATCTAATCTTATCACGTATTATTTATCAGAAAATGTTGGAATTCCTTTACAATCTATACGTACATACATATATGCAAACATAGATTTATCTAGTTAGTATTTGCGTACTGGCCATAACTGGTGATAAATGATAATCTTGTGGCTCTGTGAGTGATAGGTTAAACACAGGTGGATCAACTTCAGTGATAGTTTTTCACCGGGCTGTATCTCAGAAACCGTAGTAGCTAGAATTTTCACAGAATATAAAATGCATATTAACTACCGTTTTAAATTATGAAATTTAAATTAAATTAAGATTTAAGGGGGCTCAGGAAGGGGAATCAGTCAGTACATAACTTAGATTCTCAGCGAAACCAGTCGTAAATTATTAGCTATTTATACCTCCTTATACGTGTTGTAACCCATTAATATTTATTATTTATATAGATTATTATTATATATTTATTTATAAATTCATATATTTCTTACCATTTTAATTATGTTAGGTATTTGTAATGATAGCAATAGTAGTAGTGTTTTTTTCAGTGCCTCCTCTTCAGCATCTTCTAATTATAGTGATGACAGCTTTTCTAGTATTCTTCCTTTATCTGAGTTTTTAGAGTGTAGTCTTTCTGATGTATCGAAAAATTTTAATGTCGCCCATATCAATGCGCAGAGTATTCCGGCTAGTTATCCAGATATGCTGGCGTCTCTTGACCAAAAAAATCTTCACGCTATAATAGTCTCCGAAACCTGGCTAAAGCCATGCCTTCCTACAACTTCTTACTCTCTTCCAGGGTTTATTCTTATTCGTAATGATCGTGTCGGGCGCACAGGTGGTGGTGTGGCCATTTATTTGAAAGCTAATATTCCTTTCTCCATTATTAGTCAATCGTGCCAACCTCCTCCTGCGAATGCCGGCGAACATTTGTTCATAGAAATCCTTCTTTCAAATACTAGAGTTCTTTTAGGAGCCTATTACAGCTATTCCTTAAATGTTGACTACTTTTCTTCCTTTGAAACTCTTCTGTACGATCTATGTCCTTCTTATAATCATTCCATTATAATGGGTGATTTTAACACTTGTCTCCTTAAGCGTGACTATCGTTCTAAAATGCTAGAGTCCGTTGCTAATTCTACTAACTTACATATTCTTCCTTTGAGTGCTACTCACCATTTTCCCAATTGTATCCCATCGCTTCTCGATCTTATGCTGGTGAGTTCCCTTGACCATGTTGTAAAGTATGGTCAATACAGCACGAATGATTTCTCATACCATGATTTGGTTTATTTATCTTATAAAATACGTCCTCCAAAATCTAAACCTCAAGTCATACTGCAGCGCAACTTTGGTGGTATGGATCATCAAGCGTTATTACATGACGCTACTAAAATTGATTGGTCTCCCGTTGCTGATGCTGAGTCCGTAGAAGACCAAGTGAGCATTTTTAATTCCCTGCTCAGTAATTTGTATAATAAACACGCTCCTCTTCGTGCTATCAAAATTAAACAACTTCCTGCTCCTTGGCTTACAAACGAAATCCGTGATCTGATGCGCAAGAAAGCAATTGCCAGGACAAGATTCAAGATGCGACCTTCTGAAGTCAATCGTGATAAATACGTTCAAACCAGAAATCGTTGCAATATGGTGTGTAGGGATGCCATGCGCCGTTATATTCACTCTTCTGTTCAAGATAATGACCCAGGTAAAGTCTGGAAGTTTCTAAAGTCTTTGGGTATTGGCAAATCCAATCAAAATATCACTTCACGTGATCTTAATATCGATTCCTTAAATGTTCATTTTTCGACTTCATCTACTATTTCAGATGAATATAAAAATTCCACATTGCATAATCTTTCAGCCATTCCAAACTTTGACTTTCCACCATTTGTTTTTCATCCTTTCACTGCATGTGATGTTGAGAAGAGCTTACGATCTATAACATCCAACGCGGTCGGCAGTGACTCTATTAGTCGGAACATGTTATTGCCCATCCTTGATACCATTCTACCCATCCTCTGTATAATCTTTAGTAATTCTATATCCAGCTCCGAATTCCCCGCCATTTGGAAAGATGCGCAGATTTTACCTTTGCCTAAAAAATCTAATCCTAAATCCTATTCTGACTACCGCCCAATTTCTATTCTCCCTTTCCTTTCTAAAGTCCTTGAGCGGCTCGTCCATCAGCAGATTTGTAACTTTCTAAACCGACACGAACTGCTCAATCCTTTCCAATCCGGTTTCCGTCCTGGGCATAGCACTGTATCTGCACTTTTAAAGATCACTGATGACATACGCGCGGGTATGGATGACGGTAAGCTTGCTGTTCTAACTCTGTTAGACTTCAGTAATGCTTTTAATACCGTCAATTTCGATATCCTTCTGGCTTTATTACGCTCAATCAACATATCTGCAGGAGTCCCGCAGGGCGGCGTGCTATCTCCTCTTCTTTTGTCTATTTTTATTAATTCCATCTCTAATCGTCTCGTTTCTGCCTACCACCTATATGCTGACGATTTTCAAATTTACTCTCAGGCTCATATAAGTACGCTGGATTCCGCCATTGCTACCATTAACGCTGATCTTGGTCAAATTTCTGATTGGAGTAAATCCTTTGGTTTGAACGTTAACCCCGCTAAGACTCAAGTCATTATTATTGGTAGCTCGCAAATGATGTCACGGATTGATTGGGACGCGGTGTCTCCGGTTGTCTTTGAAGGTCACGTCATACCATATAGCGATACCGTAAGAAATCTTGGTTTGACGATGGATCGATCTCTCAGTTGGGATGCTCACCTGCAGTCATTAAGCTCCAGATTGTTTGCAGCTGGTGCGTCGTTACGACGTCTCCGTAACTTCCTACCCACTGCCACCAAGATTGCGCTTGCAGAGTCTCTCTTACTTCCTATTCTAGATTACGCAGACGCCTGCTATCTCGATCTTCGGGAGGATCAGCTAGATAAGCTTGAGCGACTTCAAAATTACTGTATCCGATTCATATTTGGACTTCGCAAATATGATCATGTTTCTCATTTTCGTAATAAACTCAAGTGGCTGCCTATTCGCCTTCGCCGGAATGCTCACATCCTCTCTCTAGTTTACAACATTTTGTATAACCCCTCTTTCCCGCGCTACTTAGTCTCTCGCTTTGCCTACGTGCACACATCTCACTCACGCAACCTTCGCTCGTTAGAAAGACTCACTCTGTTGAACCCTACAGCCAAGAAATCTTTTTACGGTGGTTCTTTCACTGTGCAGGCAGTGCGCCTGTGGAATACTGTACCACTCAACATTAAGAAGGCACAGACACTCAACTCCTTTAAGAACCAAATAAAAGACTGGTATTTGTCATCACTGCTTTAGGATTTCCCTTATTTCTTTTTCTAAATTGTTGCTTTTCTCCGGTAAGTTAATATATTATATATTATTATATATTAGTGTATTTATATATCTGTGTATTTATGTTATATATATATATATATATGTTTATTATGAATATGTATTTATATATTATAGTTATAATTTAATGTTATTTACTTGTTTATTTTAAGTCCTCCATCAGAATTATAAGTATTACTATTCTTTATTGTGCAACCCCTCTTTTTCTCGTCCTTTCAACTCCTTTCCATCCAAAGGTTGCCTGGAAGAGATCGCTGTTAGCGATAAGGCCGCCGTTTGTGGCACGTTGTATATATTTTTATGTTGTTACTTTTTATTTGTTGTACCTTACCAATAATTTGCCCAATAAAGAGTTTATCTATCTATCTATCTATCATAAACGTATCTTTTTACAATTTATCAGCCTCGTTCAGTGTTTAAGACATTTTGAAGAATAATTTGCCTGGTGGTAGAACCAGCTTGGCTAGCAACCACCCTCAAGTTGAAAAGTCTGTCGCCAAACACCTAACAGTGTGTTCCGACGGCCTCAAATAGCATATTTTATTTAATAGAATAAACTTACATTGCACTGTGTAACGCCTGTAGTTTGGCTAACTCAGGTGACGCGATGTCAGATAATGCGGACAGTCTTTGGGTGACCATGAAAAAGACTGTCTTTTAAAAAGTGTTATTTTCATCTGGGTGCTATCGTGGGTCGGATGTGACGTTAAATTGTAGTCCCGCCCGTCTCGCCTCGCCTCGCTCGTCTTGTACTAACAAGTAGTCGTTAGGCAAGACAGAGGCCTTCGGGCGGCTTGAAAACTCTCGACCCCAATGCTTGGCCAGCTCATATGAAGGACAAAAAGACCTAGAGATTTTTGGCCTTATATCCGTATTACCTTGAGCTCAATAGAGCTTGGCCACTGAGCACATTTGTATGTACGTGGAAGAAGACACAGTGAAATAATTTTGTTAAAATCTCCACAACATTTATTTTTTATTTTACTTATTTATTTATTATTGCAGAACATGGGTAATAATAAGATAAGATAGATAACAATTGGAGTGAGCTATATTCTAAGCCTTTCAGCATGCAATTAAAAGAAACATATATAAAAAGGAACATACATCTAGAATACTTATATAATACTTACAATTTTACAAATTACACAAAACAACATAAGTTTATAGAAAAAAAAACGTTTGGCAGGTATTTATTTTAAGATTACCTTCCTTGCATTTAGATGCTGTGCATTAGGATACTGATCAAGGATTCATAGGTACTTTATAATTTTATAATGTACACAATACAATAGGAAGTGTTCGAGTATGGGTGTGTCGGGATTTCAAGGATATTCGCCACTCCTACAGAGTGCGTGCTAACTGTCAGTTACAAACATTTCAACATGTTTTATTTAGTTTTATGGTTGGCGAAATGTAATGGACCGAATTAAGTTATTGGTCTGACACAAAAATAGAGCCTGGTAATGGAAAGTAATTAATGAATACCTAGAAAAACTGACAAGTTTATTCTCTAGAGTGTTGTGCCTTTTCGCCCATCGTCGTAATAGGTACCTATTGTCTGGAAGTTCAAATGTTTCCGAGAAGGTAATGGACATTCTGAGAAGATAAAAAAGGGCGAGGAGCAAATATTTTTGACTCCGACACAAAACCAAAACGGGGTGGTATAAGAGAGTTTTATTAAGCTGTAAGATATGTATATTTATTTGAACTATATAAATTCTGTTTGTGATTAAAAAAAAAACATGTTATATAAAAGATTTAATAAACACCATTGTAGAGCTTATAGAGTTAATTACTTTTAAGTACTCTTTAGCAACTATTGCACCCTTTTGTTAAAAGGGATTGGGATCTACTTACTCCCTAGGGATGCAATGAACTTTCATCCCGCTCCTCAGGCAACTTCAGACCTACTTTCAGAGTATGACGAGTAATTAAAAATGTATTTTTTCACATCTCACTCAAGATGGGTATCGAACAAAATAATGAAATAATTGTTTAGTTACTCGTAGTTATTCGCAATTGAAATGAATGAAATAATAGTTATCTAAAAGCTTGAAAAATCCAACATAAATTATCCATTTTATTTACTATCTCAACATTGTCTGGCATTGAAAGCGAGGTTAGTCTAGTCTGCCTAGAAACACTCGTGAGCTAGTACACCTATATAGCTGCCTAGGTATACACTATAGGCATAGGCATATATATAGCAGCTATAAGGTTAAGCTAGATTTATGATCTTTGGTTTACAACTTCCGGATTTAAATTAACAATCGTAAAATTGAATTTTTTGCTGCACAAGTTTTTATGCGGTTTGTGACATCATTTTGTTCGAAATATAAAAAAATACACGAACAATAATATTGACGCAATAGGATGGAAAGGATAACGGTTACGTTAAAATCAGAGTGATTTTTATTTAATGGTACATATGTTCCATTGTGTTCTTTCTTTGTGTTCTTTCTTGCAATTGGTTGCCTGGAAGAGATCGCTATTAGCGATAAGGTCGCCAGTTAAGGCACTAGCTTTTATGTATTTTATGTGTTTTCTGTAATTTGTTCCAATTTTTTTTTGTGAGTGTTTTAATAAAGTGTTTATCTATCTATCTACATACCATACCATTACCATTACATTACAGAAACGCAGAACTCTATTGGTCACAAATAACTTACGTTAAAGGTCAAAAGTCACTACTACTGGCCAAGTACGGGTTGGCAGATGACACAAGTCTTCGCATATTGTGGTCCTCATTGCAAACCTGTCGGTTTCCTCACGATGTTTTCCTTCAAAAACAAGTCATTGGTCGGGCCGTGATCGAACCAAGGACCGTCTGATAGAAAAGCAGACATATTTCCCACTAAGTCACACTCGCTATTTTATAATGTACCGCGACAAATTTCAGCCCCCTATCCAAACTTGCCAAAAAATATTAGAAAAATATTGATACTTAAAATTATACTTTTTTTTATAACTTATAACTGCGTTTGACCACAGCTTGTCTGGTGTTAAACAATACTATGGCCTACGATGTTACACGCTTACCTAGAGAATACCTATTAACTCAAGATTTGAAGACCCCCAGGTGGTACTTTTCAGGAAACAGATACTTATACATACTTATACATTGTAGATTTTAAGATACAGCACGACTGCGCCAGTAAATAGTAATACTTAGTTACTCATAAGTCGTAACATTCTTCACACTCATAAACATTATTTCCCGCGAGTCGACTGATAATGGATCTAGGTTACCTACAAACAAGCTTTTGTTTCTAATCATTGCGCAATGAACACGTAAAGATTAATAAATATCTGGTCAAGTGCGAGTCAGATTCACGCACGAAGGGTTCAAGTTTTGTGTGAGTGCTTTAATATTTATTTTTTATTTATTAAAGCGGCTAAAATTTCATTTTGCTTCCAACTGCCAACCAAAGGGTCCCGGGTTTGATTCACAGCACGACAAACATCTTTGTGATGCACTAAATTTGTTGATTGTTGGTCTGGATGTTAAATATGTATCGATATAAAGTATTTACATATGTATGTATATGTATGTAGTATATCAGTTGTGTGAGCAACTAAAATAAAAATTAGAAATGGTTTAGTAGCTATAAGGCTAACCAGCCGTGTGTGAAATGTGGCCTTAGATTTATATTTAATTTTTTATTTAGTAAACCCCGACATTATGACTTATGGTGGCAGCCATAAAGGATTTGAAATTTATCATTATGTGATTATTCTACTAGCGCTTAGGTCTAGTTATTTTATTGATGCCCATATTGATGGAGTTTTAAAAAAGTATACAACGCACATAAGCAGCCCACAGCTGGGAGTCGGGGCCTTTTCTCACGAGGAGAGAAATATTGGCCATAATCCACCCCACTGGCTTAGTGCGGATTTGCAGATGTCACACAACTTCAGATTTGTCGTCCTCAAACATGTCAGTTTCTCACGGTGTTTTCCTTCGCCGTAAAGCGAGTGTAAATCCACACATAACTTGAAAAACAAGTCATTGCTGATCGAACCAAGGGCCGTCAGATTGAAAGCAGACGTTTTATCCCACCGAGCCACACTCGCTTATATATGGTCTATTTATAGAGTTCCAAATATGCTGTACAAACATCAATCTCTCTAAATTCTCAGGATTGGGTGTCAAGAAACTTATCAAAGGGACGTTTTGGGTCTTCCAAAATACAATAAAAATAAGGTGCTCTTGATAACATGTGCAAGCGATAATGAGCTCTATTATTATAGCAATAAGGTATGTTTTGCGTTACCGAGTGTGACACGGTCAGTAAATTCCGATACTTAGCTGAATGAATGCATTCTTTCTTTACCCGGCTCATATATCATTAGAAAAAGAAAAGTGCTGCATTCCACCAGCATTTTAGGGCTAGGTGATTTAACAATATTTCGAGACATAATCGTTATTTTGAGCTGTCTGACATTTTGACAGATTTCAAATTCCTATTCACTTTGTCTAATAAAAATATACTTCTTCTTCGTATGAGCTAAGTGGCCAAGCTCAGGTGTCGAGAGTTTTCAAGCCGCCCGAAGGTCTCTGACTGTACTAAGGCTAACTACCGGGACCAACACTTTAACGTATCATCCAACCCACGGTAGCGCCCTGATGTAAATGCCATGTTTAAAACGACAGTCTTGTACATGGTCACACATCCAAACACCGCCCGCATCGGCCGTTGCTTAACTTTGATAGTTTGTTTTATGGTAGCTAACACAACTTATATACTACATATACATACATATTTTACATAGATACATATTTAACACCCAGACCACAGTTAACAAATTTAGTTAAGCACAAAGATGTTGGCCGTGCTGGGAATCGAGCCAGGAATCTTCTGATTGGGATCGCCATCGAGGTCATCTGACGGTCACTACTAACCCTGTATGGATATTTAGTCGTACAAGCAACTGAGTGTGTGGGACGTTTGCCTTGACATAAGATTTAACGTGAAGCTGCATATATATACAAGGTACATACATACTATAATGACCTCTAGACCGTTACTTACCGATTTTACGGAATACGAGTCACATGTGGTTTTCATACAACTTCCTATAGTTTAATTAATCTCTTTATGTCTCCTTGTAGGTTCTACTTTTAATTAAATACAATATAAATCACTCTTACATATAACGTCAATATAAAAAAATATCAATCTCAAAAGATTACGTCAAAAGGTTCTGCTTCACATAATTAAAATTCAAAATACTTATTATTTTTTTCGACTATTTTTTCAAGTCTTCTTCTTCTTCTTCCTTACCTTATCCCGCTTAGTTGGGGTCGGCACAGCAAATCTTCTTCTTCCACTCTCTTCTATCCTTCTTCTTCTTCGTATGAGCAAAGTGGCCAAGCTCTGGTGTCGAGAGTTTTCAATACGCCCGAAAGCCCCCGAATTGGCTTAACGACTTGTACTAAGACTAACGGCCGGGACTTACAATTTCACGTGTCATCTGACCCATGGAATCGTCTAGATGAAAATGCCAATTGATTTTTCAATTGACAGTCTTGTGCTTGGTCACCCATCCAAACACCGTCCGCATCGACCGTTACTTAGCTTCGATGATCGCGTCAGATCACTTTAGCAAGCCGAGCTACAGGCGATATACTCAGCTCGTTTCTGACATATGGATGAAAAAAACGAGTGACTCGTTTTTCGTTTTATTAATTTATAAAAAAGGCCCTGCTCATTAAATGCCTAGATACTAAAGTAGGCAAAAAAGTATCCTTTCGCAAATGGTGTTCACTTTAGTATCAAAGAAACGTAACATCCATGAGTAGGCTAAATGCTTTGAGAAAGCATTTTCGGATGACAGCAAATTGCCCAAAAAATGAAGGATATTAATAATCCTTGACCGACATACTGTTACAAAACAGACATCCGTCTACCGTTTGGAGTTCGAGTCATCCCCGTCCGTAGGTGAATACCCCTACATTTCTGATTCCCTACACGTGATCTCTGGGTGGTGCTAAACAGATGACGTACTGGTGGTAGGCTTCGGCCGTCGGTTAGTTACCACCCACTGGACAAAGCCGCGCCGCCAAGCGTTCGTCGTGTTCCGGCGCGATGTCCGGTGTTACCGTGGAGGAAGACGGGTCAGAGCAGTAGCATTCTAGTGTATGCCGAATTGCGAGGCTGATCGGGTCGTTGCATCGGGTGACTAGTCGCGGAGGGTAGCGGGATCCGAGGCACGGTGCACCGCTGGCCGACCGCAGTCAGTAGGGGACCCAATCGTGAACTCGCCACTCACGTGAGGCTGTCCCGCCAACTCGCGAAAAATCCCGGGAGTGCGTCATCGTGCCGGTTGGCTACCGGAAGAGAGGGCGCGATGAACACTTTCGGGGGGGCTCGGGCGTCCCCGCAGTCTCCAGGCTAGTCCCCCGTCGGTGTAGGTGACCTGATTTCGTCTCGCTGGTTCCCACTATGAATGCCTCGCTCTACTGCCGTCTTCCACCTATTTTTTACTCTAATTATGAAACGAAGCAATAACATTAGAAAGGTTTCACAGCGGTTCAATACCCTCTCTCTAAAAGTGCACTTCTCTAATATTAGGGGAGTGCACTCGAACCTCAACTCTGTCCACCACCATCTAGAGACAGACAAGCCTCATTTATTGTTTCTTACGGAGACCCAAATCAGATGTCCGTCGGACGTGTCGTATCTTTCCTACCCAGGGTATTCTCTGGAGCACAAATTCATACCACGTGCGGGCGTATGCTTATACGCCCGTGACGACATCTGCTTTCGGCGTCTCCGTAAATTTGAAGACCCCAGCTTCTCGGTACTATGGGTACTGGTGGACACAGGCATTGAGAAAATACTCTATGCCTGTGTCTATCGATCGCATAGCGGAGACACGGAGACAACTCGGCTTATCGACTACCTCAGCGAGAGGGCGGATGAAGCTCAACATGAGTACCCTTCGGCTCAACTTGTGTTACTAGGGGATTTTAATGGCCATCACCAGGATTGGCTACATCCATACCTAGACACAGACCATGCTGGGCGAGAGACGAGGAGACTTTCTCTTACGTTAGATCTCACCCAGCTGGTCCAAGGTGCCACTCGGGTACCTGATGTTGACTCGCACACGCCTTATTGTTTGGACCTTCTGTTGACAACTGATCCAGACAGGTACTCTGTGGTGATATCATCTCCACTGGGTCGCTCTGACCACTGTCTGGTGAAATCTGTATCTGTCTATTCCCCGCCCGATCCCAACCCTAAGAGCTCCCGGCGGATATGGCGATACAAGTCAGCAGATTGGGATGAGATGCGTTCATTCTTTGCATCCTTCCCTTGGCGGCCTGTATGCTTCTCTTCTAGCGATCCTAGTGCCTGTGCTAATGCCGTAACTGATGTTCTTCGTAAAGGGATGGAATACTACATTCCGTTCTCTGACGTTCCATCAGCTGGCAAAGCTCGCCCTTGGTTTGGACCTGAATGCGGACGCGCCGAGGCGCTAAAGCATCAAGCATACCTCACCTGGGTTGCAGCTCGACAGCGTAAGGCACCTGATGTTCGTGAAAAGAAAAGAGCTTTTAACAAGGCTGCCAAGTCCTGCAAAAAGGTGTTACAGAAGGCCCGCTTTGACCATATTGGCCGAATAGGGACTAAACTAGCTTCTTACCCAGCGGGTAGTAAAGCGTTTTGGTCCTTAGCTAAGGCGGTTGAAGCGAACTTCTGCCGACCCTCGCTGCCTCCATTGCAGAAGCCCGATGGCTCCCTGGCTCACACCGCTATAGAGAAAGCAAACTTATTTGCATCTCTGTTTGCGGAGTCTTCACGTCTAGATGCTGGTAGCGCGATACCCCCCGTTTTAGAGGCTTGTTCGGTGGTAATGCCGGAAATCCGAATTCGCCAATCTGAGGTTCGCAAAACGCTACGCAATCTGGACGTGAATAAGGCCAGTGGTCCTGACGGTATTCCTGCAATTGTTCTGAGAACGTGTGCGCCTGAGTTGTCTCCTATATTGACACGCCTCTTTAGACTCTCTTTTGAGACTGGTAAAGTGCCAGAATGTTGGAAGCTAGCTAACGTGCAGCCCGTGCCCAAAAAAGGTAGTCGTGCCGACCCTGCCAACTACAGGCCCATATCGGTCACGTCCATACTCTGCAAGAGCATGGAACGTGTCCTTAATAGCAGGCTCCTGGCGTACCTTGAAGCTCATGATCTCCTCAGTGATCGACAATATGGCTTTCGCCGGAATCGGTCAACTGGGGATCTTCTAGTGTACGCCACACACATCTGGAGTGAGGCCATAGAGAAATTCGGAGAAGCCCTAGCGGTTTCTCTCGATATTTCTAAAGCCTTTGACAGGGTTTGGCATGACGGCCTTATCAGCAAGCTTCCTTCCTACGGCTTGCCCTCTGGTTTTTGTGCGTGGTTATCTGACTTTCTGAGGGATCGATCAATTCGAGTGGTCATTGATGGCTGCTCGTCAGATCAAATGGCTATCAATGCCGGGGTTCCTCAAGGGTCAGTGCTCTCTGCGACCCTCTTCTTGCTGCATATCAACGATCTGCTTAAGCCCGGTATCTTTGGGTACGCAGACGACAGCACGGTCGTAGAGAGTTACGTATCGAGCGCAAGAGCCAGAGAGGCCGATATCCAGTCTCTCAGAGAGGCCATGGTCGAGCGCTTGAATGAATCCTTGCAGGTAGTCTCCGATTGGGGCGATGCCAATCTGGTGAAGTTCAATGCTGCGAAGACACAGGCGTGTCTCTTCTCCGCGAAAAAGAGGCATTTCCATCTGCACCCGACTTTTCGAAGTGTGTCCGTTGAAATCTCGGATAGACTTGAGCTTCTTGGTGTTACCTTAACCTCGTGTCTCAATTTCGGCTCTTATATTGAGTCCAAAGCTCAATTGGCTGCCAGAAAGCTTGGTATTCTCTCAAAGGTGCGACGGTACTTCAAGCCGGAACAGTTGCTTTCATTATATAAAGCGCAAGTTCGGTCGTGCATGGAGTACTGTTCGCACCTTTGGGATGGATCTGCTAAATACCAGCTGGAGGCGTTAGAGTCGATTGAGGGGCGAGCCAAGAAGCTCATCGGCCAGCCTTGCGTATCTAAAGCAGGGCTACAAAGCCTTGAACATAGGCGCAAGGTTGCCAGTCTGTCTGTATTTTATCGGATACATTTTGGAGAGTGTGCAATGGAGCTGCATAATTTAATTCCCGCTTCTCCATTCCACTACAGAACGAGCAGGGGTACAGCGAAGAGACATCGATTCACTGTCGAAATTCCAAAGATTCGCACAAAGCGTTTTGCTTCGACCTTTATTGTGAGAACTGCGAAGCTCTGGAACTCTCTTCCTGAGTCTCTTTTTCCCGAGAAGTACAATTTGGGGGTCTTCAAATATAGAGTAAATAGGTTCCTTCTAGGCAAGCGTGTTATATCCTAGACCACAGTTAAGCTTAACATCAGGCAAGCTGCGGTCAAACGTAAGCCTATTCATAAGTAAAAAAAAAAAAAAAAAAAAAAAAAAAAAACTTTCTCCACCAACGCAACTTTGTTGTGCGAGCAATTTTACAATCCGTCAGAAAACGGAAATCTTTTATCTTCAATTCGCATTTATTTACCTTTGTATTTAAGTTTGTATTAATGGTTACACTAAGCTACTCTTAAATCAGTTATTTTCTTTTTTATATTAGGACACATTTCACACACGGCTGGTTAACCCCATATTGAACCATTTCTTGTTCGTATTATGGTTGCTAACAACTGATATACTATATATACATACGAGTACATACATATTTTATATAGATACATATTTAACACTTAGACTGACAGCCAACTAATTTAGTTCAGCACAAAGATGTTGGTCGTGCCGGGAATCGAACCCGGAACCTTCTGATTGGGAGTCCGGCATGGTAACCATTACGCCAACAAGGTCGTCAATATCAGTTAACTGATAGATACACATTGGAACTTATGATTGTAGATATTTTTAGAAATTTTAAAAAAAATATGATATAGCTGTTATATAAATAACTGTAAATAATTTGATTGACAAATCAAAATAGTTGGTTGTTACTATGTAAATACCATTTTTTTTGTTTATAAACTTTTTTTTTTGACGACCTCGTTGGCGTAAAGGATACCATGTCGGACGCGCTGCAACAACAAATTTCTTCCCTTTTTTTGGACATATTTTACACACCGCTGGTTAACCCCATACTAAACCATTTCTAGTTTGTATTATGATTGCTAATACATATACATACATAAATACTTTACAGCAATACATATTTAACACCCAGACCAACAGCAACCAAAATTTTGTTGATCACAAAGATGTTGGCCGTCCCGAGAATCGGCGGATGTCAATTTTTCAAATCTCCCTCAATACGGATATCAAATGAAAGGTCTTGATTAGGAGTAATTAAATTAAAATTATATTATCATTTATTTCAGACAAGGTCCATACAATAAAAACATTTCATAATCAAAACAATCACAGACAAACAAACAAATATTAAATGTCATAAAATAAAATAATAGTAATAATTAGCAAATATTGAAGACAAAATTACTTAAATTAATGAATTAATGAAAAGTTAAATAATGGAATTAAATACACAAATGACGCCACGGCCCAGGTCTCTTAGCATTTGAATAGCTTGGTATTTGCGTGACTAGGCTTACGTATTCCGGGTTTATTTTATTGCCCATTGATACTTATAGCCATACAACAATGTGTAATGAGGTATACGGTGACCACAAATATTTAATCCGTAAGCAGATATTACATGTGTCATCAGTTATACCTACGTATATGATTAATTGTCTATCACACTAAAATAAAAAATGTCATGAAAAAAAACACACAATAATTGAAATTAAAAAAACCTTACAAATACTAGATTAAAACTGTTGTCTATAATAATTATAATAATATGACACGTTAAATTGTAGGAACGAGCAGTCGTTAAACCAAGTCAGAGACCTTGGGGCGGCTTGAAAACTCTCGACCCCAGAACTTGGCCGCTTATCTCATACGAATAAGAATAAGAAGAAGAATTCAAATTCAAATTTATTTATTGTTGCAGAACATGGGTAATACAATAAGATAACATATATAACAATTTGAGTGCGCCATATTCTTAACCTTTCGGCATGCAATTAAAGAAAAAAATAGGTATATAATAAAAAAGATACAATTATACAAACAACACAAGTTTAAAAAGAAAAAAAAAAGAACACATTGAACAGACTGGATAAGAAAAAAATAATTAATAATATCATATGAATTCAAATGAGTAATGTCACAAACAAAATTATTATTTTAGAGATTTATCCTTTAAAAATTCGTCAATATCATAATATGCTTTGTCAGCTAGATAGCGTTTAAGTCTGCTCTTAAATAGGTCTGATCTAGTTATATTCAATAAATCTTTTGGCAGGTGGTTGTACAATTTCGGCACCATTGATAGCACACTTTTACCCATAAGGGCTGTTTTACATGTAGGGATATTAATCTTATGTTGGTGCCGTGTACTTAACAAGTTTGTAAATTGTTGAGAGTTACTGCGAACACATTTCTTTTGTGCTTTAAATACCGATTCTGCTTCAGTACTGTTTCCCCAAAATATAATTCCATAACGCAGTAGTGATGAGACTTGGCCATTATATGCCACCAGTACTGTAAATCTGCTGGCAATCTTGGCCAACATGTACAAAGCATATGATTGTTGGATTATCTTTGCTCGTAAATATTCTATATGTTTTTTCCAGTTTAAGGAATTGTCTAGAGTCAAGCCCAGAAACTTGGTCGAGTCAATTATATTAATGTTATGTCCAGAGTAATTTATGCTAATGTCCTTTAATCTATTAACCCTATTACGAAATGTCATTATATTAGTTTTACTAAGATTAATTTTTAAATTATTTGATGTCAAACATTTTATTAAATTTTGTAATGTCAAACTAATTTCCCGTTCTATGCTTTGGCAGTTATTTCCGGTGAATAGCACAGTACTATCGTCTGCAAATAGTACAGTATGCTGTGAGATGGCCCTTGGTAAATCATTTATATAAATAATAAGAAGAAGGGGACCAAGGACACTTCCTTGAGGGATCCCAAATTTCACTATTCTACGATCAGAAACATGGATGGTTTCTTTCTTTGATCTTGAGCAGACACTATTAGTCTGAGTATATTGCTTACGGTTACTTAAATATGATTTTAGGAGGTCATTTATGTTACCTCTTATACCATAAGTGTGCAGTTTGTTTAGTAGCACTGTATGATCTACAAAATCAAAAGCCTTTGTTAAGTCCATGAACAGTGCACATACAGGCTTACTGTTATCTATACGTGTCACTACAGTTTGAAGAAAACTGTGAATAGCCATATTTATAGTCTTTAGCCTACGGAAACCTAATTGCTCTGGAGCAAAAAGATTTTGACGTTCAAAAAAGTTGTATATACTCTCATAAATGACCTTTTCAAAAATTTTAGATATAACCGGAATAAGCGCAATTGGTCTATAGCAATTAATGTCTTGTTTATAATTTTTTTTAAATAAGGGCTTTATCATGGTAATTTTTAGCTTATCAGGAAAAATACCGTTTACAATACAGAGGTTAATAACATGGCTCAAGACATGTGCTATTGATTTTGAAACTTGCTTGACGACTTTTGTAGATATATCATCATATCCCGTACTGTTCGTATTTTTAAGTGTCATGATTATTTTATGTATGTCTATCGGTGTGGTAGGAGTCATGAATAGAGTGTTTGGATTGAAGAACATTAGTTTAAAGTACAAAGGATGCCGCCGCTACTCGCGTGCCATACCAATGCCGTTACCGCAATAGGAAACTGTCTGGTGATGATCCGAGTAGAATACTAACAGGGCTTGCGAAATCTGAGCCGTCTAGACGTGTGAGAGGTGCTAAATTATGGGCTAGATTTATTGGCAATGGCGAAGTTGTTCCGAGCACAGCTGCACCAAATATATTTGTGCCAAGTGCCTGAAACGCGGCAGTTGGTATTTCACGAAATATAAAATTAAGAATGTACAGCGGAAAACCTCAAACGGCACAAATATACACAACTTGACCGTGTGTACATGTTTGTGCCGTTTGCGGTAGAGACGATGGGTGTGTGGGGGCCGGCCGCCCTGCAGCTTTACGGAGACTCGCTAAGCGGCTGGTGGAGGTTTCCCGCGTCCAGAATGCTGGCTTTTGCAGCTGGATGGCTGGTCAGAAACTAAGCATTAGCATCCAACGTAGCAATGCTGCCAGCATTTTGGGTACCTTTTCCTATACCCCTGGACTTTTGTAGGTTACGTTTTAGTTGAGTGTTCAAATAATTATGTAGGTTATAAACGAACAATTTTATCCAGAATGTAAAATATTGAAATTATAAGCTCTAACGATTTTCTATACAATATAATTAATACCTACAAAATAAAGTAAGATTTTTTAAATTTCTCTATAACTGTCAGAAACTACACGTTATCATTTTTAAAACGGCTGTTGTACAAAAAAACAACTACAGAGCGAATTTTACGTAATCGTTTTTTGGAACTCTAAGTTTCCTAACACTTGAAAATCTTAGCCCTATTATTTACGCAGAATTTAATAGCATTAATCAAAATACATTATACTGTTTTGCCCCCATACCTACCGCCTTAAACTTAGTTTTCCTTACCGAGTAGAATCTATTCTAAGTATTTGAAGATTTATATTTTCTTTTAAGATTTTATGATCACCGACTACTAAAATAATCGATCGATCGATTGATTGACGACCTCGTTGGCGTAATAATAACCATGCCGGACTGCAATCAGAGAGTTCGATTCCCGGCACGACCTGGCTTGGATGTTCTAAATAAAGTATTGTTATGTTTCAGTTGTGTTAGCTACCATAACACAAACTAGAAATGGTTCAGTATGGGGCTAACCAGCCGTGTGTCCTAATATTCATTTATTTATTATTTATATTCTTTTGTTAACAATTCCACTAAACCATTACAAAATACCCACAAATCCATCATCCCTTCTAAAAATGTTGCAATAAAAAAGCTTTCGCCATTAATGAATCGATGACAATTAAATCAGTCGCCCTTCTAGCGAAGCGGGAAACAATAAAGTAAAGCACATGTTCGTAGATGAAGAACACAGTAGATGGCGCATTGCCACTTCATTATTAGTACAATTTTAACTTAAGCGTTTTTAACATGTGATCAAACTCTAGAAGATAAAAAGAACAAGAAATTAAGTAGTAATATTATTCATTCTTTTTTTACATGATGTTCTGAAAAATACAATTCAATTAAAAAGTCTTAAAACTAATCAAAAATATATTAATACGCCACCACTGTAAAGGTTTGTTTTGTTTTGCCAACCGTAAAGAAACTGTTGGTAATAACGTCTGCTTTTCAATCAGACGGCCCCTGGTTCGATCCCGGCCCTACACCAATGACTAGTTTTTCAAGTTATGTGTGGATTTGCACTCGCTTTACTGTGAAGGAAAACATCGTGAGGAAACCGACATGTCTGAGGACCACAATATCCGAAGACGTGTGTCATCCGCCAACCCGCATTTGGCCAGCGTGGTGGATTATGGCTTATATGTCTCTCCTCGTGAGAGAAGGCCCTGAGTCCCAGCAGTGGGAACGTACAGTGGGCTGCTTATGCTAAAGAAACTTTTGTGTGGAACAGCTGTTAGTTTATTTGTTTCACGACATGAGCCAACAAAGAACTCCGTATTCTAATATGATCACTCTATAAAATGTTTAGTCTAGTTCCGGAGTATGTCTGCAAATGGAGCCCCCAGCGGCGGGGGCGAAGGCGCCGGGCCGGCGGGCGCCGCGACGCGCCGCTACCCGGGAAGGGTGGGGGCTTCTACTGACATGTACGGGATCTATGTGAGGGGTGGCTATGACCCTGTATTACCTCAAAGTCTGTTACCATGGTGGAACTCTTCATGAGTCTGGTAAATTAGACTAACTCTCAAAATATGGCATCTACATAAATATCTAGGTCACTTTATTTTTATTTAAGTTTAAGTTTCAACAGTTTTCAAGTAGCAATATGAAGCTATAATAATTACCAAGTGGGAGTCGAACTCGAAGGGTTTCGTGCAATTATCTTATAAACATTGAAATAAATGTTTAAGAGCCGCCCCTTAAATAAAAAGTGATAAAGGTATTTGAAGGTAGTTAGTTAATATACATTTGTATATTCATTTTTAAGCATCTAACTGTCATCGTTACAGATAAATAGCAAAAAAATGGATTTTTAAAATGTATTCTAATATATTAAGGGGACCCCTAATTGTATGTTTTTTTAGTATTTGTTGCTTTAGCGGAACGGAAAATAAGTCGGTACATAACTCGAAAAAACTTCAGCTATCGCGGTTTCCAAGATACAGCCAAGTGACATACAAAACCCTCTACAATATCGAAATTAGACGAGTGTCTCTATACCTATATCTTTACCAATATATTATGTACTAATATTATAAAGAGGAAAAGTTGTATTTTTGTTTGTTTGTTTGACGCTAATAGGCTCCGAAAGTACTGGACCTATTTAAAAAATTCTTTCGCCGTTAAGTAGCTACATTATCACCAAGTAACATAGGCTATGTTTTGTTTCCAAAGATATCAGAGATTCTTATTAAAATGTGTATTAGAGCCCTCATATAAGACGTGCGAAGGGGCATTCTGCTACTGTGTAATATTTATCGCCGGGTACTGTACAGTTTGATTGACGACCTCGTTGGCGTAAAGGTTACCATGCCGGCCTGTCAATTACAAGGTTCCGGGTTCGATTCCCGGCCCGGTCAACATCTTTGTGCTTAACTAAATTTGTTGGCTGTGGGTCTGGGTGTTAAAATATGTATCTATATAAAATATGTATGTATGTATATGTAGTATATCGGTTTTACCTTCTAGAAGGTATTTAGTTAATGTTTGTAAGTAGGTAGTTAGGAATCGGGAGCGCGTTAATATCTTTTTAAAAACTAAATTAAAATTAAACCACTTAAACTAGGTGTTGAGTGTCGAAGATTTTATTCTAAACTGTTCTTAATACTAGGTCTTATTTCTAATGAAATGTTTGCTGATACGGCAAAGCCCGGGTGGCCGGATTCTATGAATCGTCGCTATGCCGCATCAGCTTTCATACAGGGTTATATGCTTATACTTAAGACTACAGGGTTATATGTTTATATATCTACGACTATGGGAATATAACTCCTTCCCCCTCAGCTCGAAGTTCACGGGAAACGGAGTTTTCCGAGAACTTCGCTCACAAATTGTGGCCCCCAAAATACAATAGTCTGGTGTGGACTAGGTGATTAGAGGCTACGGAACTATGCTAGATTACATTTTCTTATGCTAATTCTTATTACTAGTGTTGTCTCCGCAATACGCGTCTCCTGCTTCGAGGGTGAGCAGAGGCAACGAGCTTATATTAATTACAATCGGGTAGTTAGTAAAATAGGGTTTTCATTTACATTTTCATTAACGTTTACACTGATTTCCTGATTTTCACGAGATTTTCGCACGAGGGGCACTATTTTTGACCATATTAGGTATACCGAAAGTATTAAAACCATTAGATAGAGAACACTTGTGGCAATGCCAAGACTTTTCACTTCACTTTTCACATTTGGGTTATGGGCACTTTTCACACTTTTCTTTAGTATATAGTTCAGGTGTTGTACGTCATCCAGGTTAACGCCTTGCAAGTCTACGGTTTCGGTTTCTTCTGTAATCTTTTCTGGTAAAACAGGTAAATGTATAACAGGCACGTAGTTATATATATTTCTTGATTCAAGGAAGCGGTTTGCTCGTAGTTGTAGAGTACCAATTGTAACGTCGCAGGGTTTTTGAATAGTAAGGATGTATGTACCTTTCAATGGCTTCTGTGTGACGTCATCTCTGCATTTTTGTGTAAGTACTTTCTTATGTTTAGAGAATATAATCCAACTGTTATCAGAGATTTTCTGAGTCTTCAAATCTTCAGTAATGACTTGTCGCAAGGTACATTTCGATACGTTTTGTCGATATTTCATTAGTTGTTCTATACAGGTTTCTCTGGTATACGGGACGACGTCGTTTTCGGAGCAAAGGTACTCTTTGGCTGTTACCTCTTTACATCTTCGGGCAATCGTTCGGTAGCTTTTCTCACCCTGGAGTAAGTAAGGATATTCGGGGATGATGGTAAGGGTATTTTCGGTGGAGTGGTTAAGCATGGGTAATGGGTACAATTTGTAATATATATAACATTCTTTCTCTACAAGTGGGACGTCAATAATAAATCTTATGCTACTGTTCTTAAGGTAGGTTTTTACAGAAAACGTTTCCTCTAAATTAATTAAGTTCTTATCATTAACAGGATACATGAGGCTACCGTAAGTACTTATTTCGTTTAACAGTGTCAGTAGCTCTACAGAGTCTATTACAGTTTTGTGCAATACTGATACTTTACTAAGGGCTAAAGCTGTCTCTACATCGCTTAGTCTAATCGAAATGGTACGGAAGTTATTTATAAAAAGATTAAATATATTTGTTATATGGAACACAAGTAATTCATCGTTTTCCTTTGATTTTATAAACATTTCTATTTTACTAACTCGTTTATAATCTTAGTGTTCTCATTTACAATTTTACTTGAATTGACTATGTGGTCCAACATTTCGGAAATAATGGTGATCTTATTAGAAATAGCTTGCTCGCGAGTTATTGTATCCGTTAATAACTGTTCGAAATGGATAGCGTCGTCGTTATCTAGATTTCCTGTTATGACTTTGATTAGAGAGCCTAGTGGATTCATAAGACCGCGTTTTACGCGCTTAATCGGGATTAACTGTTGTAATTTCTCTGTAGCTTCATCGCGGATGTAATTTATTTGTAACTGGAAATCTTTTAGTTTATTAATAATGGAGGAAACATTTTTAGAAGAGGATAATTTAGCACAAAATTTAGAGTATTGTTTCGTGTTAAATTGTAAGTCAGAAGTTATACCTGTTAAATCTATAGTTTTTATAATTGACCAGTTTTCGTATTGTAGAAACGCACGGCCTTGCTTTACTGGGAGGAGACCTGGGTTTTCAATTATCTCTTGAAGTTGAAGGCCCTGGCTCGGGAGGTCTTGGGCTTGGATGACCGTCGCCGTCATCAGAAGGAAGCACCATCTGTGGAGGGCGTTTTATGTTTTTAATTGGGACCTTAGTATCTCGGTCCCTGATTTTTATGGGTACTACGTTTAGTTGTGCTTCACCCGTTACTATTGCTTTTCGGTATTTTGGTTTATCCTTCGATTGTCTTTTATTTACTGCTCTTGCGTGTAGCTCTTGTCCTTCTTTAAAGGTTGGTAAAATCTCTCCACCGCGTTTATCTCTTACTTTCTCTTTGTCTTTTCTCAACTTTTCCGATATGTACTTGTATAGTTCTTTTGTGCGTTTTCGGTGGTCTTTTATCAACTGCTGTTTGTAGTTTTTGTCAAATTGCACGTCAAACGTTGAGTTTAGTTCTGTATGTCCAAATACAACTTCAAAAGGTGTTAAATCCGTGGCGCTATGTATAGTACTGTTATAGGCCATTATGGCATAAGTCATTGTATTAGCTGCGTCTGAATATTTCTTCTCATATTTGGCTATGCGGTAAATCTCAATTAAGGTCGAATGGAATCGCTCTACTATACCAACAGAATTTGGGTTATTTGGGGTCGTTATGTGTAACTTTATCTTATGTAAATCTGTCATTTCTCTGAGTAAATCGTTATTGAATTCGGTTCCAGGATCACAGCTAATTTTTCGAGGGATGCCATAAAAACTGAAATACTTAAGAAGGGCTCTTACTATTTCTGGCGTTGACCGGGAAGGTACCTCTATTGCTTGTCCGAGCTTACTAAACGCATCTACTATTGTAAGATATGATTTTGATTCTATTGAAAATATGTCTATGAAGAGTTCTTGGAACGGGGCGTCTTGCGTTTCGGTTAGTTGTAAAAATGGTTTAAGGGGTTTACGATCGTACTTAGAGGCTCTACATTTATCACACGAATTAATTACTGCTGCGACGGTTTCGCGCATATCTGGCCAAAAATAGTTTCTTTTTATTCGTTTTACTGTTTCTGTTATACCGCGATGACAAGTTTTTCCTTCGTGTAATTTTTTTATTATAAGCTTCTGTTCATCCTCACCTTCGACATTTATTACTCGTTCGGTACATTCCTGGAAGTTAATTGAGTCCTTTTTAAATAATGACGTCACAATGTTACTAAATTCGCGTCGGTGTTGAGTTGTTTCGAAATATATGAAGTATTTTAATTTTGGTTTTATGTATTTTTTCAGAAACTCACAGATAAGCTCGGGTTTTCCGTGAGGTAGAAATACTTCTAGGATTTTTTGATGTTTTGTGGATAAATCGGTCGTTTGCAATTCATTTTGATATTTGTGGAACACTAGTATTTGATTTGGTTTGGTGTCTATGGCTTCATGTAATATTGGTATGCCTAATGATTCTAAGTCTCTACCGGAATGTACTGTTTCGGTAGCGCTGGAGCTTGAATCTGTGCGCACTAAACATTCGGGTTCCTTTTTGAATATATTATCTATTGTATCAGAGTCAGAAACGGTGATGGGACTATCGGTTTCGGTCCTTTCAGAGTCTGAAATAGATATTGTATCTGAGTGATCGCGGTCGGCGTTGGAGTCACGGTTTTCCAAATTAACTATCATTGATATATCGTCGTCGAGTTCGTCAGTACTTAATGCATTAAGTTTTAGGCGTGACAGTGCGTCTGCGTTAGCGTTTAACTGCCCGTTTTTATGTTTTATATCGAAGTCAAACTCTTGTAAGCGTAGTCGCCAGCGTGTCAACTTGCTGCCGGGTTCCTTTAGCTGATAAAGCCAGAGCAAGGGTTTATGATCAGTGACAATGTCAAACTTTCTACCATATAAATATGGTCGAAAATGTTTTGTAGCCCAGATAATCGCTAGTAACTCGCGTTCTATAGCGCTATATTTTCTTTCAGTGTCGCTCAACGTTCGGCTGGCATATGCTATAGGTAGGTCGGAGCCTATTGTGCCTTGTGATAGCACGGCACCGATTGCTACTTCGGACGCATCGGTAGTCAATATAAAAGGTTTGTTCATGTCTGGATATTGAAGTATTGGTGCGTTAACCAGCAATTCCTTACATTTCTGGAAAGCTTCTCTATATTTTTCTGTAATTTCTACGCTTTTACCTTTCTTTAAACAAGCGGTTAATGGTTGGGTAATTTTTGAAAAATCTTTGATGAATCTACGATAGTATCCTATAAATCCTAGAAATCTTTTTATTTCGGTTTGTGTTTCGGGAATTGGGTAGTCTAATACAACTTGTATTTTGTCGTTGTTCGGTCTGAGGCCATTTTTGGTAAGGGTGTGTCCTAAATATTGTACTTCCTTGCAGAGAAACTCTGACTTGTCAAGTTGAACCTTGAGGTTGGTTTGTCTAATTCTGTCAAAGACTGCACGTAGTTTCTCCAGATGTTCACGGAGTCCGTTTGAGTATATAAGTATATCATCTAAGTATACTAGGCAGTGTATACCTTGTAGTCCTCTAAGGACGTTGTCCATGGTGCGTTGGAAGGTTGCCGGGGCCGTTTTTAATCCAAATGGCATGCGGAGGAATTCGTAATGGCCGTTCTGGGTAGAAAACGCGGTTTTTTGTCTGTCTTCCTCAGCTATTTCAATTTGGTGGTAACCAGATGCAAGATCTAAAGTCGTGAAGTAATTGCTTTTACCTAATTTGTCAAAAAGGTCGCAAATATTTGGTAAGGGGTATCTGTCATCTGTTGTAATCTCGTTCAACCGCCTGTAATCTACAACCATTCGATATTTCATCTGGCCGGAAGCATCCAATTTCTTCGGAACTAAATGTACCGGTGCGCTCCATGGAGAGTGTGATTCCTGTATTACATTGTCCTTAAGCAGTTTTTCCACTTGATTTTTAATTTCTTCAGCTAGGGCTGGGGCTTGTCTATATGGTTTCATGTATATAGGGTTGTCGTTGGTTGTCCTTATATGATGTTTCACCTGGTTGGTAAAGGTGAGCGGGAGATCTTCACAATAAAATATATCTCTATACTCTATACATAAGTCTCGTATGGCTTTTCTTTCCTCCGAAGTCAGG
This sequence comes from Mellilla xanthometata, assembly GCA_035578125.1. NCBI lineage: Eukaryota > Metazoa > Arthropoda > Insecta > Lepidoptera > Geometridae > Mellilla > Mellilla xanthometata. Next base: position 12,053,525 of record JAPUBQ010000001.1, on the reverse strand, counting down.
TGGTCTAATCGTAGTTTTGTTAGGTTTTCTTTGAGTAGTTGGTCCACTTCAACTTCAGTCAAATCGGTAGTATGGTTTATATTGCATATTATATTTTGATTGGGTTGAAATGCCTTGACAGTAATAGGTTTTTTAAAGTTCATTATTATATCGTTATCGCAGGCGTTTTGAATGACTGTAGTGGCGAAGTAATTTTTGCATTCAACCAGGGCTGCCGGCATTCGTACGTTTTTCTCGAATTCCGTAAAATTTAGGATAGCATTACCATCTTTAAGGTTTACCGGTAGTTTCACACGGTTTTCACTACGTGCGGTTAAATATAAAACGTGGTCGCTGTCGAGTTGGATAGGGATCGAAGAGTGTTTTGTTTCGAAAATTCGGTTTTCTAAGTCTATTTTAGCGTTATGTTTAAGCATTAAATCTAATCCAATTACGCCGTCATATTTGGGATCTACTTCGTAGACATAAAATTTTTGTTCGCAGTCCACATTGAAAACAGAGAAGAGCGGGATGTTAATTACTTCTTCATGCGTGCTAGAGGCATGCGTACTATTAACTGTAAACAATTCATAAGACTTGTGAGCTGCGTAATACTGATTGGCTTTAGTTGGGCTAATGAAGCATTTACTGCTACCACAATCTATCATAAATTTGCCGTTTATTTCGGGAATATTCATATATGGTAATTTTCGGGACCGGTCGTAGTTTAGTTCTATTACCTCGGGTATATAGGGGGTATGGTCATACAAAAATTTTCCGCACTTACCTGATTTTCCGTTTCGTCAGGATTCGCTTCCGGTTCGCAAGGCTGCTCGGCACCAGCTTCGGTGTAATAATTAGCGTCGATTGCCTGTTGCTCGTCGTATGTGTCATATATAGGGGTGTCATAATCGTAAGGCATGTACGTACCTTCTTCCATTACTTGCATTTCGTTAATGGGTACCTTTGGCAGGGCTGGTGCAGTTCTCATTGTCACGTCGCCTGAGAATGGCTGTGGTGGTCGATAGCCTTGAGGTTGCGGGGGTCGATACCCGAATTGACCCGGCTGTGGTCTAAAGCCAAACTGTTGGGGTCTATATCCAAACTGTCCTACTTGAGGTCTAAACCCACCTTGTAGCGTATTCATTTGTAGCGGAGGTCGATACCCAAACGGGGCTGCTTGGGGTCGCGGAGTATACTGGTGAGCTTGGAAGTTCGGTTTGAAGCCCGACTGCATCGGATGTCGTATAGGTTGCGAGGTAAATAACTGTGGCCTATACTGACCTTGATTTGGGACTCCGAATTTAAATTGTGGAGAAGCTTGAGGCGGAGGTCTCGGGTTTACTGTGTTTTGGCTGTTTAAGAGTTTAGCTTTTATCTGATATTGTTCATGGAAATTCACCTCTTCTATTACCTGTTTTAAGGCGTCCTCTAGGTTTTTCGGATTTTTCAAACGTATGACCCTGACCATATGCTCTGGGAGATTGTATAAGAATACATTAAGGGCTGTGTTGTTATGTATTAGTCTTTTAGCGTTTTTTACTTCGTCTGAATTTATTAAATTTTGGTTAATTTTTGCAAAAAGGGTGGCCCTTACGTTTTGAATGCGGCCGCAGAATTCTAGGTACGTTTCTCCGGATTTTAACTTCATCGATTCTAATTCGATGGCCACTGACTCCTCGCTGCGAGGGTCTCCAAAATGTTGAATTAGTAGTTCTCTCAGGTTGTCGTAATTTAAAAAATCTTCCCTCTCACTGACTAACGCGGCGGCCTTCCCTTTTAATTTGCTAGTGATGCATTGCATCAGATACTCATTTCGCTGATTACTTCCTTGGAAATGTTGGATAACATACTCGCACTTTTTTAAGAACAATGTTAACGTATTCGCGTCACCCTCATATTCAGGAATTAGTTTTAACATATCCGTTAGAAGGGGAGGTGCTAATTGCGCTGCGTTGTCAACCATTTTTCTTAGTAAGTATAACACAAAAAAAAAACTAAAAATATCTAAACACTATGTGCGGTTTAAGTCACGTTAACCTAATCTATAATTACTTAAAAATACAATTTCTTAACTAAAACGAGCAATTTTCGCTACGTTTTCCTTAATTTAATGTGTGCAGTTTCAGTCACAATTTTTTTAACTAAAACGAGCAATTTTCGCTACGTTTTCCTTAATTCAATGTGTGCAGTTTCAGTCACAAACTTAAACTAAATGTGTGATTTTAACACAAGATATTGGATGGGAATGGGTGGAACAAGCGGAGGATTTTACTCTGGGTGTGCCACTTACATGCCCCGCATCGCCGACGTCCAACTCATTTATTTGGTTCGTGGATAATCGGATGGCTCCACGCGATGCTGCTAGCCACCAATGCTGCCACGCTCGTACACTTTTCACGGATTCTACGCTCGGTACTCGCGATGACAGCAGCCGATTATCCTACCGGCTGCGCCAGTTAGGAATCGGGAGCGCGTTAATATCTTTTTAAAAACTAAATTAAAATTAAACCACTTAAACTAGGTGTTGAGTGTCGAAGATTTTATTCTAAACTGTTCTTAATACTAGGTCTTATTTCTAATGAAATGTTTGCTGATACGGCAAAGCCCGGGTGGCCGGATTCTATGAATCGTCGCTATGCCGCATCAGCTTTCATACAGGGTTATATGCTTATACTTAAGACTACAGGGTTATATGTTTATATATCTACGACTATGGGAATATAACTAGGTATGGAGATATAATAACAACATACAGGATTGACAAAAACAGGACAAAATAATATTAAATTAATTAGCTATCCAATCTTATGTTAATTAATGTATTTATTTTAACTATTGTATTTATTTTAATCATTGTTTACGAATATTGCGCATTCATTGGAAAAACCTTGTATGGTGTATTATGGGGATAAGACATGGAAAATTACTTTTCGTAGGTAAATAATGATCAAATTATGCTGAAAAAGATGGGTTATAATGTTGATAATTTGGATTTTAATCCAATAACCTCTCATTTGACTCCTCTGCGAAATACGAGAAACTTTGATAAAAAAATTAACTCGGGGGAAAAGTACATAGTTAATTTCTAAAAAATACTGTGATTATTTTATAGACCTTATTTATTTTAAACCTCTATTTATATAAAAACATTTTTCACATGAATTGTTCAAAAAACTAAAACCATAGATTTCTTTGCTTTTAAATTTTATCAACTTTGCCTATATATTCTATAGCACAAGCATTGCGACTCGGGGCCTTTTCTCAGATGAAGATATAAGCCACGCCGGCCCAGTGCGAGCTGGCAGATGACACACATATCTTCAGATTGGGTGGTCCCCGATGTATCTGGGCTTCCTCGCGATACTATCAAAATTAGTGAAGACATAAAAAGTTAAAAACACTTTCTTGTAAAATAATATAGGTAGGTACGAATTTACAGCTGTAGATTTTTATATTATTGTGCATATTTAGTTTACATGGATTTGTTTTTATTTTGGTAGGCCACCTTATACGACATGACAATTTCATTGAAAATATCATAGAAGGAAAGAAGCCAGAGAGGAAGAGAAAGACCTAGACGATCATTTTTAGACCAAATTAAGGAGAAGGCGAAAGTCATGTCGTATAGGGAGGTCAAGGATTTGGCCGAAGATAGAACTACCTGGAAAAAACTCCACGGACAAGATCCCAGCTCTTAAATATTGAATGAATGTTTTTTTTAAATAAAATATTGTACAGTATTCAATTTAAAATAATTTATATATTTACCAAACCAAACATTTTACGTATCAAAACTATCTAATAAACTAGATAAGATCTATCACACAAAAAGTCTTATTCATTTTGCACAAAGCAGCGACTAGCGTACAGCCTAGACCCACTCGTAGTCAATTTGGTCTGAAAATAGACAGCACTTGTCTTATTGTTTTGCTGAAAAAAGCTGAAACGCTGCGCCCGCGTCTGTTGCGCGGTGACTCACGCGACGGTGGCGCCAGGATATTTATTGCGGACACTTGCGAAACTAAACGGATTAAGAGGAGCAATAATAAACTTTGTAATTGCCCACTGCTAAAGACAAAGGTCGTAGTGGTTTGTAGACAGGACGACATTTTTACGTCATACATTTTATTAAAGTTTCGTTTTGAGGCTTAAAGTTTCGTTTTGAATTTCAGAGATTAAGATTTAAGAATGTATTCATTATTTGAAAAACATATTACAGTGTAAACGTGTAATTGTGTGTATTACAGTGTATTTCCATGTTACTCGATTTAACGACAAACTCTCTGAAGTGTCGAAATCAATTGGCTTTAGTTGGTTTAGCTTGTATTCCATACAATGGTACCTACATCCTCTCCTTTTAACGACTACTCTCTATAACGCCATAAAATGCACAGTCTCTTTAGAATCGTTATATAAAGTTTACTGTATGTCCCATTCACACACTTGTCCCTGTCTACATTTTTATTAATCACAAACATTTGCCTTTCATAAGTCACTTTGCCGTATTTCAGCCGTTTATATACTGCTTGCTCTCCATCCAAAGGTTGCATGGAAGAGATCGCTTTAAGCGATAAGGCCGCCGATTACGGCACACTTGTTAGTAAACCTTTTCTTTTTAAAGTTTCATGTTCAATTTCACCAATAAAGGATTTTCTATTACCTATCTATCTATCTAACTAGGATTATCTATCTATCTATCTAGAATAATCATTTTGTTTTATTGAAAGAACGTAAATAGAAGCAATTTCTTATATGAGACAGAGAATAGTCACATATTTGTTGGAAAGGTGTGACGAAAATCCGAAAATAATGCTGGCAGAGCTCTCCTTGCATCTTTACGAATAATGTATTGGATTGAACAATGATATAATATTCCACTTGATGGCCGATGTGAGCTATGTCTCGTATTAGCACTGTTCGCCTCTGCGGTCGCGGGACGGGGTGCTAGCAAAGGACAGAGCTATGATGTGTCCGTGCGGTAGAGCAGGACGGACTTCAGAGTTTAATGGGGTATGGGCCTTTTAATTTTCGCGTGTTCGTTATTGTTGCCGTAATTTCTGATTAAGGCTAATTTACAGATTACTGGAAAAAAAACTTGGCAAATAATTATATTCAAGACAGGTTGATTTTATAAATAAAGTAAATAAATATTTATTTTACTACACAACTATAAATTAAAAAAAATATATATATTAGGACACATTTCACTCTCGGCGGGTTTACCCCACACTGAACCATTTCTAGTTTATGTTATGTTAGCTTACACAACTGATATACTACATATACCTACATACATATTTTATATAGATACATATTTAACACCCAGACCCACAGCCAAGGAATTTAGTTAAGCACAACCAGGAACATTCTGATTGGCAGACTGGCATGGTCTGTACGCCAACGAGGTCGTCTATTCACTTGCACTGTGTGGAAAGAGTTAGTAATGGATCACTTACCTGTTTCGGACGAGGAGTAAAGCGCCATCAAATGGGATCTTATCATTGGGGTGGAGTCAGGTAAACAACATGACTCACTCAAGTAGTACCGGGGGACACCTTTGCTTCTAAAACGTATTTGTTTTAAACAATTTTTTTTGTATGTACAGCTAGGCATTTGACTTGCAGATTGTATTACCTCTTGAGACATTGAGACATTCTGGATTGAGGTGGAGCATGCTATATCTGGAATATCAGGCTCTCATGGCTGCTGAAATACTCCGCTGGATGCTTCCTACTGCTATTCCTTTTAAAGTATTAACTACTTTCATGAAGATGTCTGGCTTTTACATGAACAAGTTTGTGATTTTCACGACTAACGAAGTAGCTCAATGTTAGTTTCAAATGTTTTATTGATTAGTAAATTTTGAATACAGTCAATATATTGCTATTTTTATTTTAAAGTATCTTTCGCAATCACTGTTGTGGGTGAAAAGTGTTTGCCGGGCAATGTCTTCGACGTAAAAATGTTGCAGGAAAGCTTGACGAACATACAAAAAATTGCCAGAATATTATGTGAAAAGTGTTCGTCAGACAATGTCTCCAAAATAAATGGAAAGCCTGGCGAAGATAAAACGAAAGAAAAACAGCCAGAATGTTATGTGAAAAGTATTTGCCGGACAATGTCTTCGACGTAAATGCGTTGGAGGAAAGCCTGTCGAACATATAAAAAAAATGCCAGAATATTATGAAAAGTGTTTGTCGAGCAATGTCTCCAGCGTATATGTGTTGAAGGAAAGCCTGAAAAACATCAAAAAATATATATATATACAGAATATGTTTGCCAAGTCTGTCCAAGCTAAGATCTGCAGTATACAAGGATGACACCGTAGCAACAAAACGTATCCTAAAATAAACAAGCAATAAGACGAAGACTCCTGACGCCAGATGTCGCGCCTTGCGTACGGGAACCTAATCTTGCTTTTATTCTTATTCTGTTTGTTTCATTTCGTCTATTTTCAATTCGTTTTATTATTTCAACTTTGTGGTTTGGGCTTGAGAGGGAAAATAAAGTAATATTCTTAGTTAGGTACTGATAAATACATTTATGTTGAAAAGGAAAATGTAACCGCAGCTTGTCACAGTTTAAATATTGACGATTATTATTCTTATTAAATGAAGGAAAATAGATACAGGGGAAAAACATACATTGAACAGTTTTAGTGTTATACAAATTAAATGTAAGGTTTTTCTGACGTATAAAATTATCAATATAATCTAACTTAAAGTAACATGTAGGTGCCCTGTATATTTCTTCGACCAGAAATTTTCCCAGAATTTGTTTGGTACAAATCTCACGGAGCCCGAGACCTTTCCAACGATTTCCCGTGGAAATCAGTTCGTGCGTTCTGGTGTTATAGCGTCAGAAAAGAAAACCCGACTTATGTTTTAAATTATAGATTACTTTATAACTTATAGTAATATTATTTAATGCCTGGTTAGATAATGGTTTTACGACGAGCGCGCATAAAATTATACAGTTTCCTTACGATATCCCACGTAACCGAGTACCAAGGAGGTGAAGCTATCAGTAAGGTCGACTGCTTGTAAAGAAGGCCAAGGCTTGGTCGGTTTGTTATGTGATTTACCATACTCTATGCTTGACCATAAAACAAAAGATAAAACTGCTTATCAGCATTTCAGTGATATACTCTGTGGAAAAATCCGAAACCCTAAAGATAAAATTGGATAAAAGGCAAGGCTAAAATAATAAATATTAATACAGATTTCGATGTTTTCTTTTGTTTCTTATGTATTGTTTTTATTTACTGTTCGTGTCACAAAATAAATGTTTAACAAATTTAGTTCGTCACAAAGATGTTCGCCGTGCCGGGACACGAATGTGGGACTCTTTGGTTGGCAGTCCACCATGGTAACCGTTACACCAACGAGAACGTCAATAAAAACGTAAATCTTATTATGTTAAAATGATTTAAACTCATTGAAAGGTTGTTTGTTACTCTAATACAAAATAGATATAATTTTTAATTTCATTCAGTTGTTTCATTTTATATCGCACCTAAAATAAAATATATAATACTTTTATATTTTAAAATAATTTAAAATCAAATGTTCAAAACGCCGGCCTCTACTTTACACAGCATATCAGTGTTGCTATACAAAGAGGCAATTGCTGACATTTTGGGTACTCTTCCCACTGGCACTGATCTTTAGAATAGATATTAGTTTTACATTTATTATTCATCGAAACATATTTTATTATTTTATTGCTATGGTAAAGAATCTGTTTATAAAATAACTTACAACATTAACAAAATACGTTTCAGTGACTTCAAATATCACCTTTCTATCTAAAATATATTCTTGTCCGACCCCTCCCAAAATTCTTCGAAACACAAATTTATTCGAGAACTTTCCTTCTCGTTGCATCACGTTTATTTATTTACCAACCAATATTATTTCCCGAAGTACTGGCAAAAGGCCCAATGCTTGCTAGAAATCGCGCGTAACACAACTCTAAATTAAACCTTATTCTTTAGTTGTTAAAATTCACAATCGAACGAGTTTTTTTTTTAATTTTAGTGCTCGTGACAATTAGGATCTTACGCAATTTTACCAGGAATCGCTGCTGGGATGGCTTGAAGGTCTTCATTCATCACCCCATTGAGATTGGATGTAGAAGCATCGCTTCCGAAGAATGACGTTGTGATGATACACGGATTATTATTAGGGGACATACGGATGGAAATTAAAGTATTACCAAAGAAAAGATATATTATAATCTGATCCCTGAATTACCATAGACAAAATATACTAAAGTAACTTTATATATTTTTCGACTATTACCGACTTCAAAAATGGAGGAAGGAGGTTATATATTCGACTGTATGTATTTTTTGTCTATTACTTAAAGTTGACTTTTTTTGTTAGCAACAACAGTTCACTTCTTACGAAAGCAAGTTAATCTTTCAAGTGCTATTTATTATGACACAAAAACACGGTACTCTAATGTAAGAAAGGGGCCTTACCTACACGTTTGTTTTGTACCTATATTTATTTATTTTAACTTGAGCTAAAAAATACTCACACCAATGATATGTATAGATTTAACTCTTTATTGAAGCTAAAGGAAAACTTAGATTTGCTCTCATCGAATCTAATCTGCATTCTAAGGTATACAAATATGTATTTGTATGTTAGTTTATCATACAATTTGTTGAAGAGTCGATAAATACCTAGTAACATAAATGGTATCCAAGCTGCTCAACCTAATCTTAATTTAGATACCATCAGTATAATATGTATGGTAGATAAATTAATAAAGACGATACCTAAAAATTTGATAAAATCCTCACGGTCAATAAACTATTATTATCTCTACCTATCTTCATTTTAATAAGATATAAATCAATTTTATCTTTGTTATAAGATATCTACTTATATTTGAACATGTTTTAGTTGTTAAATACAGCCCAGTTTTTTTTTAATTATAAAAAGGCTCACGTTTGACCGCAGGTTGCCCAAACTTTATACGAGTGTACAGTAGGTCTGAGAATCGGCTACTATCTATTTTCCATACCCCTAAGTGATTAGCTAAAACAACGTTTGCCAGGTCAGCTAGATTACTCTAGATTTGAAGACCCCCAAATTATTCTCAGGAAACTGAGACTCAGGAAGAGAATTCCAAAGTTTCGTAGTTTCCATTATGAAGGTCGAAGCTAAACGCTTTGTGCGAATCTTCGGAACTATACATTATCTAGTGTATCGTAAAAACAAAAAGTGCTATTAGGCAACTTTTATTCTAACTGTAAATATTGCCGAAAATGGACAATAAGTAAGAAACTGCGGTTAGAAAGTTAGTGAATTTGAAAAGGATTGCGAACGAAAGAGAACGATGATATCTGTTACGTAGGTAGTATGTATTCTTTGTGCTATAGTCTAATCTAGCATGGAACCTACATAATACATGAAAAGTTTTTGAGGTCATGTGACATCCACCAATACGCATTTGAATGTTGGATTTCAAACAAACGTTCCAGCAGTTCTAGTCTTAGCTTAAAAAAGCCTTTTATTCTGCAGTTAGAAATAAGTTACTCGTAGCTTAACTTAATATAGCAATTTCAATTACTTATATTATGTTTTGTAATATTTTAATATGGGATTTGAGCCTGAAATGTATTATAATTTTGTTCTTTTAAGAGAAGCAAGTTTCGGCTCTAAGAAAACTCACAGTTATAGCTGACATATTGTCAAAATTCTTATTCTTAAATCTAGACCCGCTCGCGCTTCTTCAGCTTCGTTAACATACGAGTATAACGTATGTTACGAGAGAGTATTTATGGCCAAAAAAGTTCTATGTTTCTCTGTTTCAAGCTGGAGAATAAGAATACATAACCAGAACTTGGCAACTAAAATAATACGAAGAAGAAGATATAAGATAACACAAATACTATACGTAAGTATACTTAGTAGGTAAATATATATATAAATAGGAAGTAAATACGTCATGTACGTCCGCTTGCACCACAATATCGTCTCACCTCCTGGCTTCTCTCCAAAATGGCCAGTTTCATTTTGATAATAAATTTTACTTTTCTCCGTATTTTTTTTTTGTTTTATTTTTTTGTCCCTTGTTGCTACAGGCGTTGACTCACTCAGCATTGGCAATGTGCTTTGTTTATAATACGTTATCTTTATCGGCTTCAGACGTGACTTTCGACCTATTTTGTGCGATTAAAAAATAGGCGTTGATTAAAACGTCGAAGAATGGGATGAGCGTCATGATATTGATGGCTTTTTATTTAATGGAACAAATAAAGTTATCTTGCTTAAACTAAACAACGCTTATTTTCGTTTCTTTTTAGTCAGCAACCATCTTAGACTGATTTTCATCAAATATAGCTAAGATAACACAACTGACAAGCCTTTAAATTAAATAAATACATGGGTTCTTCTATCCGGGGGGTACGAAGCTACAGACAGGCACAAATACAAACACGCGCACACACACGCAAAACTTATAGTTAAAACGTCGTTATTCACGCATTTTTGCATCGGGGCTTCAAAATGAGTAATTTAAAAATAGTTTAGGTTAAACAATAACATTATTATGGCGCAAACGGCATTATATGCTCAGATTGATTAAATAAATATTAGGACACATATCACACACAGCTGGTTAACCCCATACTGAACCATTTCTAGTTCGTATTATGGTTGCTAACGCAACTAATATACTACGTAGACATACATACATATTTTATATAGATACATATTTAACACCCAGAACGATTTCTAAATATAAAGGGTTTCATACAGTCAGCTGATTGTTATAAAACTTCTGATAATGATTATTATTTTCTATCCACATTTTTTTGACGTGACAACGTCTTAAATTAGGTTGCGGCTGGGAGTCACTTATGAAAAAGTGTAACGCCCGGTAACGTTACGATGAGTCACCGAACGAGAGAGAGGCCCGCCGAATGCCTTGCGTCTCTCTCCCACTCGACTATGATCGGTCTGCCGCGCGCGCAGCACGCGGCAGACGTTGTCACGTAAAATCTTCGCCCGTAAAACCGACTTTACAGGCAACCATTTTTTTTACTTCTATGCTATTTAACCAACAGGGCGCGTAATTTCATAAGTTAGCGACACTGGCCTATGGTGAAGCATGCCTGGTCTGGAATATCTGACTCTCAAGGAGGCTGCCAGAACAAACTGTTAGGTGCTTGACGACAGATTTTACATCTAGAGGTTGGTTGCTAGCCAGGCGAGCGTTAGAAAATACCCTACTACCATGCAAAAATAATAAACCAAGTGCCTCAAATAAAGAACTTTTATTTGTTTTATTTATTTATTATAAATTCACAATAAAACTAACTCCAATACCGGCATTGCTTACACTGTATGCGGATAATTACAGCAGATAGTATCACTCTTTTGATCCCATGACCTTGCTAGGTCCCCTTTGCAAACCGGTTTGATAGGGTTGTCTAAATATTGGAAGTAAAATAAGTTTGTATATAATAAGTTGATTATGGTATGATGCAAAATAACAGTTACTTAACTATTATATTTCGAATTGATTTGATTTAAGTACTATACGTAGGCTGATAATAATTATTTGTTCCTACAAATAATAATTATTGGAAGTAACACATGCTAGGGTTGTTAATTATGGCAAAACTATATAAATAAATATTATAATCAAGTCACATTTCACACGGTTGGTTATCCCCACGCTAAACTATTTCTAGTGCGCATTATGGTTGCTAACACAACTGATATATACTACATATACATACATAAATACTTTATATCGATACATGTTTAACACCCAGACAACCAACAAATTAAGTTCATTACAAGACTTTGGCCGTGCTGGAAATCGAACATAATATCCATGGCATACTAACCATTACGCAAAGAGGTCTTCATATTTATTCAAACCTTTCTGGATCTACAGCCCTTTCGTGAGGCATCCGTATACTATGTGGTTGTAAAATAAAAAAAAAGGTTTGGACAACCATAATTTCCCCCATTCCAAAATAAATAGGTAGGTAGTCAATTTGTCAGGTTCCCCTATCACTTTCCTCACCCTACTTGCCCTTTGCCTTGCTTGTTTGAAAAATAGTGTTGGGTATTCCTAGACTGACGCTACTAATGTAACTTTTGGTGCTTGTGATAGCTAGTAGTATAAAGTGGAAATATACAAATTACAAAATATTTCATCATACATGAAAATAAATTTATGAAATAGTATGTAATAAATAAAAAGACTGCTAATGCCATCTATCGTCGAGTAGAAACTTGATGACTTACGTAGCGACATCTTACGTCGTGTAGCGGGTCATACAAAGCCTGTGTACAAAGCAAACGATGACATCACATCCCTATTTTACTTTTTTAATTATACATTATCTATGGACATAACTGACAAATAAATGACATTGACAGATAGCTGGCCTTATAACATCCGGCCAGCCGCTCGTCCTTTTTCAAGCGTACGCCATTGCTGGCGTATGGTGGTTAATTTTAGTAACCGCAAAATCATAAACCATCCAAAATGGTGAGTAGCAAACTGCATAAAAGTGATGAGAAAAGTGCCGCCAAGTGTTATCGCTATCGATTCACGTTGATATTTTCCGGGTTTCATGTTTAAAAGTTTGAAAAATAAACACTTTCTTCCCGACGGTCTTTGTGGTGCGATGACGTCTTCGAAGTGTTGAAGTGCTATCAATAGTGTCCTTGTGATTAGTTAATAGTTAAAATCTAATTAATTACAGTCTTTTAAATCGAGTTCTTCAGTAACAAATCCCACTAAAATGCGACGTGCGTATGACAAGTGACCGACCATCTGTGTTGTGTTGTGCATCATGTTCACGGGCTGTTTTCTGGTTTGTGCAGGTGAATTTCACCGTAGACGAGATCCGTGGGATGATGGACAAGAAGCGGAACATCCGCAACATGTCCGTCATCGCCCACGTCGACCACGGCAAGTCGACCCTTACGGATTCCCTGGTGTCCAAAGCCGGTATCATCGCCGGAGCCCGCGCGGGCGAGACCCGCTTCACCGACACCCGCAAGGACGAGCAAGACAGATGCATCACCATCAAGTCGACGTGAGTACTCCCGAAATCCCCACATGGCGTATAACCTTTGTCGTACTCTGAGGTATTATTATTACCTCTCGAACGATGCCATGTCATTGAACTTGGCCCGAACATTTCGATCTATTAAATCATTCATAATATCGTTAATTTCCAAGACAATAAAAGTAATTACACTTATAAAACAATTAGGCAACTAGTGTCAATATTGTAATTAAAGGATTATAGAAACTCGAACCAGATTCTTAACCTGATAAATACGAGCTTATTATTGAAATTATGCCATTAAGTATTGACACATTTGCACAACTATTTCACAATAGCATGAAAATTACAATAAATCTACTATCACTAATCAATAAATAAACCACTTACATGATGAATGTTCTATACCTATTAAATCTGAATTCTATTGACGATTTTTAAGAACGGCCATCTGATGCTACCTTAAATTCTATACCGTTTGCTTAATACCCAAACAAAAGTTCTTGATACAGCCTAAATGTTCCACAGTGCCATATCTATGTTCTTCGAGCTTGAAGAGAAGGATCTTGTGTTCATCACCAACCCCGACCAGCGTGAGAAGAGCGAGAAGGGTTTCTTGATCAACCTGATTGACTCTCCCGGGCACGTTGACTTCTCTTCTGAGGTGACAGCTGCCCTCCGTGTCACTGATGGAGCTCTCGTCGTCGTCGACTGTGTCTCCGGTGAGTCTTAATTACATCTTAAAACAAATCTTAGGTTTAAAATTTCCATATCACAATGTTACTTAATGTACTCCTCCGAAATGGCTTGACCGATTTTTGCCAAATATTATGTGCATATTCAGTAGGTCTGAGAATCGGCTACTATATATTTTCCATACCCCTAAGTGATAAGGCAAAATGTTTGCCGGGTCAGCTAGTAACCTTATAAGCATAAACTGTCCTAGGCCCAAAGTTAAACATACAAGCATATGCTTAGCAAGTGTAACAGTGTTCATGTAGAACCTTAGCCAGAACACTGTATAGATTAATAGATAGAATATAAGATGAGATTGTATAATTTTAGCATAGTTCTATCAGGCAAAATATTCTTCCTTAGTGACTATGCATTTACAATAAAAAAAAATGCAAGTCTATTATTTTTAATCTAGTAAATAAACTGGTAACTTGCTAAATTATAGTTTTTATCAGTCCTAACTGTGACTTTCTTTGACCTCTCATGATAAGCAAGTATTGATACATATCTTAGTTATCAAAGTGAAGACTGACACAAAATTATTATCTTTTGGAAATGAATCCTACTTTTTAATGTATACTGTAATATTTGTGTAACCTTAAATAAAATATGTAAAGGAAAAAAAACTTTTAAAAGAGAGCTGAAATTAACAAAATAATAAGGAAGCTAATACACAAAAGCTAAGATCAATATGACTTGACTATTGTGTATCTACTCACTCCTGGGACATGCAATTTTTGTCTGCCCCCTTGATTCATCCTGCCCAAGGCAGAAAAAATGCCACTTATAAATTACACGTGGGACACAATGTCTTTGTGTCTTTCACCTATCCGAGGACTATAGCTGATGATTGTGTGTGTCCTGCCAGGTGTATGTGTACAGACAGAGACTGTACTGCGTCAGGCCATCGCTGAGCGCATCAAGCCCATCCTGTTCATGAACAAGATGGACCGCGCCCTGCTGGAGCTGCAGCTGGAGGCTGAGGAGCTGTACCAGACCTTCCAGAGGATTGTTGAGAACGTCAACGTCATCATCGCCACCTACAACGACGATGGTGGTCCCATGGGTGAGTTTTTTATTCTCTACAGCTAGATTTGAACAGCAGAGCGCGTAACTACGCGAGTCCAGTGACTTTTTGGCCAAAATTAGGTCTATTCTGATAACAGAGTTTCAAGGAGGCTGCTGGAAAACATTGTAAGGACATTACCAAGTAATTTGAAGCTAAGGTTGGTAGCTAGTCAGGCAAGCACAAGAAAAACGTAAACTATGCTCATTTGTCTCATCAAAAATGGGAATTTTATTTAGACATTTTCACATAATGTCCATATTTTTTATTATTCCACTGGATTGATCTCAATTTTGCAGGAGAAGTTAACTTAAGTTTCTGCAACCAACAGTTGAGCCGGTTTTAAAGCTGTTCATTGATGTTGCTCTGACAACTTCCTTGTGCAATCGGTTATGCAACTTTAGCTTGCTCTTGGTAGAGGTTTTGAGTAGTGCCATTTATTTCTGTAAATTTGGGGGATGAAACATAGTTTATCTAAATGAAAAACAATCAAACAAGACATTTTTTCTTTCTCAGTTTTTTTAAATTCATCATCATCATAATCAGCCTGTAGTCATCCCCTGCTAAGTTTAGGTCAGTTTGTACACCTAAAATCATGCTATCTAAGCAAACAAATGATCCCTGAACTATCTCCAAAAGATTGTTCAACAATCACTATTTTACTTTCACATCTGATTGCACTCAAGTGAAAGTAGTTCTTGCAATGTTGACCTGAATTTGTTTTTGACCTAAGAAACCAATGAAAAGAACTTCGTCTCTGATATAGGTACTTTAAAAACAATGTAATATATTTCACCTTGATCATAGGACCCTAAAAAACATTCCTAGGAATGTGTGTTATTTATTGATTACATATGCTATTATAAAAAGCTTTGTACTTAGTAAAGGCGTTTACATTATTTTACTTCACTGACATTTTTCACTTTGTTCTTCTTTGATTTGAAATAAATATATACAAATGTATGTAGCCTACTAATCTATGCCTTTTCCTTCGGCTTATATGGATATTGCGTCAGTTTATAAAAATATATATCAACCGCCATTTTGTGGCGGCGGCCATCTTGAATCTATTTTCATGAACAAATGTAGGACATGGACACTCAACCAACATATCAGTACCAAATATAAATCAAAATTTGTCCATCCATTTGGGAGCTATAAAACCACCAACTGACACATTAAACCTATATAACACCCCATTGTTTTTGTATTATAGGGGTTAAAAACAAATCGGCGCCTCCGGAGGAATTAAACTTGTTATTCTAATTTGCGAGTTTTATGACGTATGTAGAAAGTGCCATTTCGGCAGTTATTCAACGATTATCACACATGTACCGCTCACGTGCGAGTCGCGCGATGACGATAAGACTCGCTACAAGGTCAGTCAAGTGCCAACGTGGAACATGTCGGTTATTTGTAACTGGAATCAAATGTTGAGGCGATTAATAAATGTTGTGCATAGCAGCACATTATTAATAGCCAGAATAAATGTATTTTTTTATGTTATTCATCTTTTCGTTTCAAGTATTGTTGTTATAAATTTATAATTAATGTTATTATATTAGTGTATTATGACCTTCTTTCGCAAGAGAAAACCTAAGAGACCTAGACTAGAAAACCTTTCCAATTAGGTAGAATAAAAAATATATATTTTGTTTTCTAATGAAACTCTAAACAATAGTCTTTCACCAATCTACAAATGGCTTTGTGTCAGCTAAGAAATAACAAACATGTCAGATAGAACCTATTGACGTGTGCGTTACTTAGGCGGAAATCCATTGTGACTAAATCTTCCTGAATTGTTTCCATAAGAATGACAGATTTAGTAAATCATACTATAGTCCCAAGTGTTGCCGGTTGCTTCACTCATAGGCTTCTGGGTGTCAAAGTGGACTTTACAGCAAACTTCGTTCCGGAATTGGTTGCGCGCTCCCATAGCGCGTGACCCCATTAATGATTGATACATTCATATCACACATCTAAGATAAAAGTATCAAAAAAACGTCAAGAGCCATTTTCTTATTTCTTATTTAAACATACTGACACAGGCTGCACCCCGCGGTGTTTCCCGCGTTAATCCGAAATAAAAAGCAGCCTATCTGTTAATCCAAGGTTTAACCTATCTTCATAGTAAATCTTGTCAAAATCGGTTCAGCAAGATTCTCATTTAAAGCAAGAGTGAAAAGTTTTCTTCTAGATCCACATGCTATCTTCGCCCAAAACATTGCTACCATCTGGCGAGTTGGTGGCCAATCATAGATATACATATAAGTACAAAAGTTTTTTTTATTACTTATACTCTGTGTGTTAATTTATAAGTTGTTACTAAAATAAGAAAGAAATAATAAGTATTTGATATGGTGTAGAGTCCAACTATCATCAACAGCCAGTTCTCTTCAGCTTTGTATAGACAACTGATTGTCATTTGTATAATATTCTCCTGGTTAGGTTTTGGCTCTTTTTGTTACTGGTTTTTTTGCATCCATTATACCTACAGTAAAAAAGTGCACTGGGAGCGAAAAGTATTTTTTTGCGTATTATATACACCAGTCTTAGAACCCGTCGATATCGTTGACTCGTCTCGCCGTTGTACAAGTAGACCAAAAGCAATGTACTCATGTTGAACCCGTATTTGTTTTGCCCAGGTGAGGTGCGTGTGGACCCCAGCAAGGGTTCCGTGGGTTTCGGCTCTGGTCTCCACGGCTGGGCGTTCACCCTCAAGCAGTTCTCGGAGATGTACGCCGACAAGTTCAAGATTGACCTGGTCAAGCTCATGAACAGGTAATTTTGAAATTAACATGTTTGTATTGATGATTTTGTTTGTTGAAGTTTGGTGAAGGAAATATTTTCAGTGGTTTCTTTAAAGGAAATTTACTAAAGTAATAAATAGGTATGACTTTTTATTGGTTCCTTTCTCATGTAATAATGTATACTAGTTATTTTTATAAGTTATAATAATAGGTACTTTATTGCTGACTAGCTTCGCCCACCATGTTACCCTTGTTAATATGGAGAAAACATACAGCATATTATGTTAAGGGTCTAACATTATTATATCTATTCCATATTTCATGCCTCTCAGTTCAGCTGTTAGAGCATTAAAGAGTAACATACATATTTCCATCACCCGTTCTCACAAATATTCGCATTTGTTAGTAGGGATTTTACATCATGATACAGTGAAGAGAATTTATTCAGTTTTCATCCAAAATAAAGTTCAGTGTACAAAAATTAATTAGTGTTAACATCCCATGCATGATGAATTATGCATTCAGACACAAAACCAAAACATTATGCCAGTTCACATTCAACAATCTCATATAGACATAACAAAAAACATTTCATATACAAAGATACATTATATATCAACTAGAGGTTGCCCGCGGCTCCGCCCGCGTGTGGGTCGCTTTTCACCCCTAACAAAAAAACTTGAAACCGTTATTTTTAATTTTGTATAAACTATACATATTCCAAATTTCATTGCTAGAAGTTCAAAAACATAGAAGTTTCATACAAACTGTTTTACCTCCTTTCACCCCCTTAAGGGTAGAATTTCCAAAAATCTATTCTTAGTACATGTTTAAGTACTATAATATATATACACTCCAAATTTTACACCTCTAAGTTAAAAAACACAAAACTTTTATTTTTAACTTTCAACCCAATGACATCCCCCTTAATGCACCCCTGGCAAAAAAAAATATAATTTTAATTTAACCATTTAATAATCTACTACCATAACAACTTTAAAGACTTTAACTTGATAAATAAAGAATTTTCCATACAAACTTTCACCTCCCATTATAAACCCTTAGTTCACCCCTGGCAAAAAAATTGATACCATTATTTTTAACTTTACATAAACTATACATATTCCAAATTTCATTGCTGGTAGTTCAAAAACAAAGAAGTTTCATACAAACTGTTTTACCCCCTTTCACCCCCTTAGGGGTGGAATTTCCAAAAATCCGTTCTTAGTACTTGTCTACATACTAAAACAAATACACCCTCCAAATTTCACAACCCTAGGACCAGCCGTTTGGGCTCTGCGTTGTCTATAGATGAATGAGTCAGGACAAAGAGTCTTATAGTATAGATAAGGATATGAAAATATTTTCAAATTATAATGGAGAAGTCTGTACATACATGTATAAAATCTGTTTTTTCTATACATTTTGGCCATTAATATAAATGTAGTTTGTTATTAAATGCCTAGCAATAGATTATCTACAGTTTACAATGAACTCCAAAGGTCGTAGAATATGCTAGATGTCACTAGGCCACCTTCAACGTGACGTCATCGCTGCATTAGCCGACCTTACTAATAGCTCTGCCCACGGACTTTCCACTGTGTGGGAGGATCAATATTACTGGAATAGCTGTACACTTTCGCGGAATAAAAGACTGTTACGTATAAAAGTACGCGTGGGTGCTTGGAAAATGAAGGCGTTATCATGTCTAGGCCAAAGTTCAAAGTTCTTGAAAAACAGTTGTAAGTAAAGGGCAACTTGGAAGCCATTTTCCTTGAAAGCAGAATTCAATTACGAAGTTATATATGGTAGTATACATTTTTGCAGCTTGAGTTCTTGTTTGTAAATCCAGAGTCCAAAGTTGTCTCCGAACCAAATTATACGCAAATCAGGTCAACCGTTTGAATGAAGTTCACAAACACACATTCCACACACAAAGACACAACACAGATAAGGGTTATTAATTTTAGGTAGGCTTTGTAATTTCGTCCCATTGATACTGGTTAGAGCTCTTGGTACTCTAAATCAGCGGCAGACCGGGACGGACATAGACTTCTCAGCCTGGATTGATGAGGTTCTCTTACAAAGAGTTTCTCATAACGAGAGTTGAGATACAAGCTTACTTTAATACACATTGTTACGCTATAGTAGCCTATTTATTTAGGGTTAAGACTTACTTGAGTGTATGGACTAACCTAAAATAAGTATTTTTGATCTAAAGGTTTGTCTTTGTATTTTCGCGTGTTTAATCCAGGGTTAAAAGTAGTAGCATAAGCAGCACACTATACGTTCCCACTGATGGGACTCGGGGCCTTCTCTCATAAGGAGAGAGATATAGGCCATAATCCACCACGCTGCCCAAGTGCAGGTTGGCGGATGACACACGTCTTCGGATATTGTGGTCCTCAAACATGCCGGTTTCCTCACAATGTTTTCACGATGATATATCTTGAAAAACAAGTTATGTGTGGATTTGTATGATGAAGTACATAGTAACAATCATACAAAATATCTTTCGACTTTATAATAGAGGGGAGTGGTATTTTAAAAATATTGTTTAGTCTTGTAATTGTAGTTTTTAAAGTAACTCGTGTTGCTTATATTGCTTATGTCTCTATAGACTGTGGGGAGAGAACTTCTTCAACGCCAAGACAAAGAAGTGGGCGAAGCAGAAGGACGAGGATAACAAGCGCTCGTTCTGCATGTACGTGCTCGACCCCATCTACAAGGTGTTCGACGCCATCATGAACTTCAAGAAGGAGGAGATCGACGGTCTCCTCAAGAAGATTGGTGTCACCCTCAAGCACGAGGACGCTGACAAGGACGGCAAGGCTCTGCTCAAGGTAGGTCACCTTTTAACCTGCAGAGAACATTCTCACTTGTGTATTGGACCCAGATTTTAACCGAATTATCCGACGATAAGGCAAATTGGTTTCCGACAGATGTAAATAATTGTACTTTGTAAACTGTTATCGTAAGGCATAGTATTATAGCACGAACAAACACACACACGTCACACTTATTTAAAATTGTAACTAACTTAACATAAAATTTTATTCCTCTGGAACATCCAGTTAAAATCGGACCCAGACACAAGTGCAAGCGATGATCTCAGGGTGTGAACAAAAACAGCTTCTCCGTTTTTCGTCGCATGGTCTCTTTTTTTACGAAGAGGGAACTTTAATACCTATGATAAGGGCACACTTCCAACAGCCCTTCAGGCTGTAGTAGCATAGTCCTTAATGTTGCCGGTTGCCTGAACATGGGCCTCTGGGTGTCAATGAGGACTTTACAGCATACTTCTTTCTGGAATTGGTTACAAACTAACATAGTTTGCAATCTCAGTTATGTCAGATACAAACTTCTCATGATACATATTATGGTTTAGAGAAGGCCAATGAGTCCCAGTAGTGCGAACATATAAAAATTATCCTTCTAATATGTAATCAGTGCACCAGTAGACTGTTAGCTAACATTGTGTGAAATGATAAATTAGTCTCAACACAGCATAATGATGCTTTCCAATAAATAAATGACTTATGTATATTTGTAAGACTGATCCAGCTCGATGTTCCCAGGTGGTGATGCGCACGTGGCTGCCGGCCGGAGAGGCGCTGCTTCAGATGATTGCCATCCACCTGCCTTCCCCCGTGGTTGCGCAGAAATACCGTATGGAGATGCTGTACGAGGGACCCCACGACGACGAGGCCGCGCTCGGAATCAAGGTATGATAATAACCAAATGCATTCAATGCTCTCTGCCGTTTTCTCTCATGTCAATACCTAGTTCACAGATGCCAATAACTAAAAGTGCTGTGACATGATATTTGTAAACCTCATAAATAAATGTTATTTCTTTAAGTACACTATAAATGATGTTTTTTATCAGTGGAATAAATGAAACTTTTTTTTTATAAAATGCATTAATAATTTCCACATTGTTAACAAGTGTTGTGTTTCCAGGCTTGCGACCCCGAAGCTCCCCTGATGATGTACGTGTCCAAGATGGTGCCGACCTCCGACAAGGGTCGTTTCTATGCGTTCGGTCGTGTATTCTCAGGCAAGGTCGTCACCGGACAGAAGGCCCGCATCATGGGACCTAACTTCACCCCCGGCAAGAAGGAGGTTAGTTTAGCCAGATTTTTAATCGATGTTGTCTATTAATTCTATGACAAAGGAAAGCAAAAGAAAATAATCCGTATCCTAGCTCGCGTAAGTCTCCCTGATATATCAATACAAAACTTCCACAAGCCATATTTCAGAAAATATAAAATTCTAACTGTAACAAGCATATACATATTAGAACAGTGTAAATTTATAAATAAATATCCAGAGTTTTTTAAAAGGGCGGATCAAGATAAAAACCGTAAATATCAACTTAGACCTAAATATGCTAACAAATTAATCATCCAAAAATCTAGACTAAATATGCAAAGCTCCGGGCCAAATGCTATGGCAATAAAAATTTATAATAACCTACCGGCCACATTAAAAAACATTAATGACCATAACACATTTGTAAAAACCCTGAAAGAAATATTATTATACAAGTGTTATTATACAGTTGACGAATTCTTGAATGATAAAAGTTTTAATGACACGTATGTACACCATATATTGGAAGAAAAAAATAAATCGGCTCGCTTCAAACCAGAATTGCAACACCCTGATTAGGGTACATTTTGTGTTCTATAATAATTTTATATTGTATAGCATAAATGAAGCAATAAACGATTTGAATTTGAATTTGACTTAGACCTAAAATAAATATAAAATAAAGCAGTTACTTATCACTGTAAAGTTTGAGGTCTGATGTATTTTGCAAATTCAAAGTGCACATAATAGAATTGACTTTGCAAATGTAAAAAAATATAGGGCTTTCACTTTACACATTTTGGTAATCCTATGATCTTCGCGGCCTCGAGCCGCGCTGTAGGCGGCGCGGTGAGTGTCGCTCCGCCGCCCGGGACAGTGCGGCGCGCCGCGAAGTAGAGCGAGGCTCGCGCGACGCTAAACGCTGCGTAGGACCGCTATCCTTATGTCCCAAGATCGCATGCTACGCCTCGGGCGATACACTTATTTATTTTTATTATGAAACTACATAATTCTTGATTCCAAAGTTTCTTACTCCTTGACATGTGGTTTAGAAAAAGCAAAATCGAACTTTCTTTTACGTTGAATCAACGCAGCTGACGCAATCTGCCTGTTTATAAAATCTAAATACATGATCTAACAAATTTTATTTTTCACAGGATCTGTACGAGAAGACCATCCAGCGTACCATCCTCATGATGGGTCGTTACGTGGAGGCCATTGAGGATGTGCCCTCGGGTAACATCTGTGGTCTGGTCGGAGTGGACCAGTTCCTCGTCAAGACCGGTACCATCACCACTTTCAAGAACGCACACAACATGAAGGTTTGTTCTTAACATTTTCTTGTTATCTTTGTAATGATAAATTTATGCAGGCTAGTAAATTATTATATTTTACTCAATGGGTTTTTTTAATAATGCGTGGCCCATGGACAATACACCTATGATCAACAAGTACCTTTTATATTTTCAAGATAAAATTGTTTCATATTTTGTCAAGTAAACTAACTTGTTTATTGCAAGATCATCTTAAAATCTACTTTGGCAAAATAGACCTTTTAATGACTTTTGAAAGCAGGGTTCTGATTGTATATACTAAGGTAATGTTCCCCACTCCTCACAATTGGACATTTAGCCCAACTAAGCAGTGTCCCCTCGCCCCCAGGTGATGAAGTTCTCCGTGTCCCCCGTGGTGCGCGTGGCTGTGGAGCCCAAGAACCCCGCCGACCTTCCCAAGCTGGTGGAGGGGCTCAAGCGTCTCGCCAAGTCCGACCCTATGGTGCAGTGCATCAACGAGGAATCTGGCGAGCACATCGTCGCCGGCGCCGGCGAGCTGCATCTCGAGATCTGTCTCAAGGTAACAAGCTCATTTATAACAATAAAATAATGCATTTTTAATGGAAAACAAAAGATGGTGTGTACAGGAAGTTGACGAAGGATTGTATGACATAACTTAGTCACTAAGCAAAATAGCATATTCAAAAAATTCCTATATTATGATTCTGCGTAAATGAGACGGCTACAGTTTTTTGTTTTCAGTTTTATTATTTGTAATGCAGTGTTAAGAATCGTTATTTCTATCTAAAACATTACTTTAAATTAGCTTGATAGTTTTTTTAATAGTCGTTTTAAAATATAAAAATGTGCTACAATAATAAAAAAAACTTTTAATAGGTAATGTTACTCGCATTATCTAGAATCGTACCTCTCCTTTCGCCATTTCTGACGAGTCAATTTGTGTTTGTAGGATCTGGAGGAGGACCACGCGTGCATTCCCATCAAGAAGTCGGACCCCGTGGTGTCGTACCGCGAGACCGTCGCCGAGGAGTCTGACCAGATGTGTCTCTCCAAATCGCCCAACAAGCACAACCGTCTCTTCATGAAGGCGCAGCCCATGCCCGACGGTCTGCCTGAGGACATCGATGACGTAAGGATTCTTTTTATCTTCACACCGTACAGCTAGTCCATTGACCAATAGCGCGTGTAACCAAGCCACTCTGCGCTAGTTGTTCTGTTTGGCTTGGTTACGTTGGCCGGCCTAGTCTAAAATTACATACTTAGGGACACTTTTTCTATGTGCGATTTGCTGGATGACACACATCTTCGGATTTCGTGTTTCTGGGAGCATGTAGATTTTCTCGCGAAGTTTTCCTTCTCCATATGAGGACAGCTTTAAATAATGATCTAGACCTGTTGGCTGGAACCGAATCAGGGTCACATTGAAAAGTAGTCGTTTTCCCATCGAGGCACTCTCGCTTTAGTTGCTAGGAGATAGATAGAAAAATACTTTATTAAAACACTAAAAATGATATAAAATTACAAAGAACACGCAAAGAACAAGTTTTGACTGACCCTATCGCTAAGAGCGATTTCTTCCAGGCAACCAATTCTAAGAAATTTGACAAGGAAAGAACAAGTTACATTACATTATGTTACTTATATTAAATAAGTTTACATGTTGCGTTTTGTGTTTGCGCAGGGCAAGGTGAACCCGCGTGACGACTTCAAGACGCGCGCGCGTTACCTGACCGACAAGTACGAGTACGACGTGACGGAGGCGCGTAAGATCTGGTGCTTCGGCCCCGAGGGCACCGGACCCAACATCCTCGTCGACTGCACCAAGGGAGTGCAGTACCTCAACGAGATCAAGGTCAGCAACACTTACATACATATGTTCTTTATTAATGTTTCGTCAAAAAAAATGATGCGTACGCTTTGGTGCTGCTAAAACGTATGCATCATCTATTTTGACAAAACGCAGATTATAAAACTTAATTTTATTTCTATAAAAGCTCTAAAGCGCCCTTGTAGATTTCTGTGTCATGTTATTTTAATTAAATATGTTATGTAATCGTTAATATTAATAAAATTTGTAAAATCATTTTTTTTGTCACAAAGATGTCTTCTTTATTGACTCAAATGAAATTTTTGTTAATGACTCGCGCAGGACTCCGTGGTGGCTGGTTTCCAATGGGCCGCCAAGGAGGGAGTAATGGCCGAGGAGAACCTGCGAGGTGTCAGGTTCAACATCTACGACGTCACCCTACACACTGACGCTATCCACAGGTGTGTACCACTACATTTATTGGATTATACAAATGACACTGCCCCATCAGTTAAATCTTGAAATTTTTAAACATATTTTAGAAAGCTCGTATTGACTAGGTGTTTTTTTATATGAAGTCCAAGTTATATTATTATTATTATAGAATAACATGATAAAAATACAAGTAACATGTACCCTGTGAAAAAGTGACAAAAATATTCGACTTAAATTGATGAGTATTTATATTTAAGTTCCTCAATTTGACTCAGCACCTTTTCCAATCATGATGATTAGAAATCTCACCCAGTACATTATAATGTGTCGTTTTCCAGTCAAAAACTTCATGCAATAAATCATATTTGGCATGTTACAGAGGTGGCGGTCAAATCATTCCAACCACGAGGCGAGTGTTGTACGCGTGTCTGCTGACCGCGCAGCCGCGTCTTATGGAGCCCGTGTACCTCTGCGAGATCCAGGTACATGTTCTAGTAGCCCTAAAGGTCTAGCAGTATCAAAACCTGCCTTTTAGGCCCTTAGTGTATCAGGCCTATAACGCATGCTTTACTCTTCCACATCTAAAACGTGTCGAGCTTTAAATGTGCGTTTTTAAAGGTGGAATGTATCTAGTATGTTAGTATCTTAGTTTTGTTTGCCCATGAAGATGATTGAAATGTATTTCTATTCCGAGAGAATATCGTTTAAGATTACGATTTCATACCTAGATTATTTTCTTTGCCATTATTATGAGATACTGAGACTTGGTTATTAAAAATTCTTATTAAGGCCAAATAATTTGTGATATCCATGCATGGAAATCTGAGTACTGGAAATGCACTAGAAATTCCACATTTCATTAAAATACACTTCTATCAATCGTGAATACATAAATGTGTCCTGCTCTGATAGTTCTAGTAATTTCCAGTGCTCTGTATACCGCGCATGTCCCCACGACTATCCTGAGCGCATCGCTCCTCTGAGCGGAGGCGCCTTTCCGAGCCGTGGCAGAGCAACAGTTCTTTGTTTTGGCATGGACACCCCACATACTCCACTTGCCTGAATAGGGGATCTAACATTCGACAAACTAAATTTTAACAACCCTCGTCAATTGGTTCTACCCTTGAGTTGCATGACAAAAATACCTATTCAAGAAGCTACTAGACAGCAGTACAGCTGGAACAAATCATATAGCATTGACTGAATCCGCATGACTTACTTGAGGCATACAAATACACAAGCTCTTAAGAACCTACAGCTAAGAAATGTCATAAGCTCACTTCCCAATATCGTGCAACGTGAATTTGTGGCCTAACGCAAAACCTGTAGTGTAGTAAACATGGCAGTTTCAGTATAGTAATAAAGTAAAAAGTCCAAGTGGTATTTTTGTAAGATATTTTTATCTTAGTAACAATGAGTTGTCTAAAAGAACTTATATATACATCTATCTATACTTATGTATCATCCCCTTAGTGTCCCGAGGTAGCAGTGGGAGGTATCTACGGTGTGCTCAATCGTCGTCGTGGACACGTGTTCGAGGAGTCCCAGGTCGCCGGCACACCCATGTTCGTCGTCAAGGTTAGTACCTCGACAAGTTGTAAATGTCGTAGCTACAACAATCCATACTGTAATATATGTAACATTACCAACGCGCCCCACGCACTTATACATTTGTTTGAAATAGAACATGAAATAACTAGTAAATTATTGTTAATCTAGGGATTTAATCTAAAATAAATATAATTGAATAACATGAGCTATACCACCAAATAGACCAATTTCAGGCAATAAGTTCTACACTGAAATCCCACTAAGTATTGTGCATAAATATCTTTCTATGTGTGAACATCATTATCATATAATATGTAAGCTATAAGTTTACTTCTATGGGATTCTTATAACATCTTTGAAACTGTATGTATGTGGCTTATTAAAAGAGTTCATAATTCTATTTAAATGTAAGCGCGAAAGCACATTCACATTATAGAAAATAAGTAAAAGTATTACATTATTTAATATGGTACCATGGCTCATATGACTTTTCAACACCCGAGACAGTTCCACATGGAATTATAACAAATGTTTTGTCCCAGGCGTACCTGCCCGTAAACGAGTCGTTCGGCTTCACGGCTGACCTGCGCTCCAACACGGGCGGGCAGGCGTTCCCGCAGTGCGTGTTCGACCACTGGCAGATCCTGCCCGGAGACCCGTGCGAGGCCGGCAGCAAGCCCTTCGCCGTCGTACAGGTACACTCTCACTCATTTTACACTAGCTAACTTCAACTGTTTATAAATAGATCAAAAAGAAACCCTCAAGTTATTTTGTACAAAGTTTATGCGATACACTTTTGACGCCTGATAACGCGTTTTATATAAGCAATGTGCGTTTTCAGTTTATGAAATGACGTATTATTATGTATTATATCTTAGTTTATTAACAAGAATTGCGCAATGAACACCTTTTATCAATTTCAAAGTGGTGAAACAATATTAGTCGGAGTATTTTAATTAAAACCCACTTGTACTGGACAAAATATTCAGATTACATCCAAATGTACTCTTTGTACTGGACAATTATTTCGATATATGAGTACATAGTTGTATCAATAGATTTTTTATCTGGCAAACTTCAGAAAATTACTCTATAGAGAGTTATCTTGATCTTCGCGGCCTCGAGCCGCGCTGTAGGCGGCGCGGTGAGTGTCGCTCCGCCGCCCGGGACAGTGCGGCGCGCCGCGAAGTAGAGCGAGGCTCGCGCGACGCTAAACGCTGCGTAGGACCGCTATCCTTATGTCCCAAGATCGCATGCTACGCCTCGAGCGATACAATTTAATCACTAATAACATATCTATTACATTATCTTGTTGCATTATACTAATGCTATTTTCACTTTGTGTGTTTCAGGAGACCAGGAAACGGAAAGGACTCAAGGAGGGTCTCCCCGACCTCACTCAATACCTCGACAAGTTGTAAATGTCGTAGCTAAAACAATCCATACTGTAATATATGTAACATTACCAACGCGCCTCACGCACTTATACATTTGTTTAAAATAGAACATGAAATGATTTAATTTGAGCATCCTGGTCGAGTAGAAGCTAGAGCGTTGTCTGATATATTGCTGGTCGATATGCACGACCGCGAGCGTATGCGTTGCATCATATTGTACACCAGTTTGGGTAATACAAGGCTGTTATTGTAGCGTCAAGCGACAATTAAATATTTATCTAATAATGAATATTGGAATTACAATCTTTTCCTTAATGATAATTGTTATCATTGACAGTTAGGAGGCGAAGTTCTTTACTTTATAACTTGTAATTAATTTTTAAATTATAATTTTTTTCTATTATAAACGAGGTATTGTTTAATTCTAATGATACCAAAACGTGTTGGAATGGTGAGTTGGTTTGCATTTATTGGTATGAAGGTTGACACTGGAATCTTTGCATATTAGTTACTGATTTTTTTTATCGAGAAATCTGTTTACTAATTGGTGGAACTAATTCGTAAATGTATAATTATCAAAGATCAGTGTTAATCTAGATACCATTAGTTTTTATCATTCTGCATTATTGGTTGAGATTATAAAGGTCTTTATATTTTTCAGAATATATACATCGACTCTTCAAATAATTTCAAGGTGAGTTTACTTACACACGATACCTTTGATAAGCACTGATATTCCACATCATTTTATGATTTTGATATTATGATGATAAAAACACAGACCTGTTCTGACATTATGAGGACAAAATTAAGTAAACCCTGACTCATTTTACATTTACTCTGGTATAAAATAAATGTTGTGTCAACATTTGTATAGTTTGATTTTTTTTTACAGATTTTGCCTCACACCTTAAATATCGAGTGCAGCTGTTACATCTGGTTAGTATTATACATGTATTCATGTATTATTCTAGAATCTTAGATAATGCCCTTGTGAATCTGTTGTAATTTATGACAAAAGTTAAAACCAGTGAAGAAAATATGTAAACTTGTATTTGATTCCCTTTGTTTTTTTGCTCTAGTAGTCTGTGCCTCTTGACTGCAAACTGTGAGGTTGATCGAAGTGAATAGTGAATTCAAAAGACTTTCAAGTTTTAGTATTTCCTTGATATAGAAGAAAACGTAAAGTAACTAAAAGTGAGAGAGTATCACTGATATAAAAAGTAGTTTTCTAATTATTGACATTCAAAATGATGATAAAATGTACCTTGATGCCACCATGACGGATTTTACAAGCTCAACAGGACTGAAGTACTTATTGTTCTAAAATGAATGATGAGCAATACATTGAATCTTACTAATGTGGGTTGTTATTCTACAGGTGAGCAAATTCTGATACTTCCATGGGACATGGGATG
Source organism: Mellilla xanthometata (assembly GCA_035578125.1). NCBI lineage: Eukaryota > Metazoa > Arthropoda > Insecta > Lepidoptera > Geometridae > Mellilla > Mellilla xanthometata. Next base: position 12,023,944 of record JAPUBQ010000001.1, on the reverse strand, counting down.
TGGAATCAAACCTGTGGAGAAATTGGTAAGAAACTGCATATAACATTCTCTCGTTCATTTATTTTGTAGTCTAGGAGAATTACCACCTTTTATGTTTTGCCAGTATAATCCGAAAAGATCTTCCAAAATCAGTTAAAAACACTTTTATACATATACTAGCTGACCCGGCAAACGTAGTTATGCCTTAAAAATAGATAGTAGCCGATTCACAAACCTACTGCAAACGCATATAAAATTAGGTAAAAATTGGTCAAGCCGTGGAAATTGTATATATAAGACTAGTTTGTTATTATAAATCAATCCATATTTATTCTGATGATAAAATCCGCCCAGATGCCATAATGACGGTTATTACAAGCTCAACAGGACTGAAAATGATAAGCAAATAATCTTACTATTCAGATGTAGGAGCAGTATTTAACATAATTATTTATATTCGCAGATATGGTGTGAAATTTTGAAACGCTGTCCAAGTTGACTGGGAGAAGACAAAGGCTGCTATTTAACAATGGAATGGGTAAGCAGATATATACTAAAGGAGTTAATTCCAAATGGTACCTATACCTCGTAACTAGAGCTGCTAAAAAATCTGGGGACTGATTAAACAGTGCACCCAAATCGGTTAACAGCAGTCCTAAAATATCATGCTACTAATATGCTTTCCCCTTGTGTTATTATTGTTATATAATTAGTCCAATTCTATTTTAATGAGACTTTAATGAGTCTTGTGAATTTCTTGAAACTCCCTAATAGTTGTACTTCTATAAAATGATGACTTTTACACAGACCTGTTCTGAATATGTTTGAGGACAACAATTTTATTTCTTTCTGATTTTCAAAGATGATACATTAATATTATCTTAGTGTAACGAGTACATTAACTATTTACTAACGAATTGTATTATCCTTTCAGGTACGTGCAAGCTGCAAAGAACAAGGATTGCTTGTGTAAAGTGAACATCATGTGTTTTTGTGGAAAGAATAAAGATTTTATTTATAAAAATAATTACTTGTTTTGTTTCCTATCCTTCTATGCCCTCACCATACGTAATTAGATTAGTTGATTAAATTCTGAGCTCAATGAAAATAACCATTTCACAAATAATTAGGGTAATTCTGTTGAGATCTGAACTGGAAGTTGACACCTTGAGAGCATAATTATTAGAAATAGTTTAAGGAAAGAAATTAGAATTGAAGAAATCTTGGTCAAGACTGGTTTTTTAGTGAGGTAGCTCACTGTAATTGCTTCCTGCTCGTAATTATGTCCTATTATTTATTGTAAGTAGAATAACAATTGGTTTGTGAAATAAACTTATGTAGTAGATATTTCTACTAAGTAAAGGGTAAATGTTTAAACGTGCTTAGACATCTCTAAATTGGAATAACAAACTGTCAACTACAAATCAAATTTTTACATCTGTCAAAGTCATAACATATCAAGGTCATTTCACGGTATCTTTGCGCATGTTTTGTAAAAATAATTAAAATTCTTCTATTAAATTAGTCTCGCCTTACTGATTCATGCTTAGTGGCGTGTTGCGACAGTGCTCGCGTAATCTCAGCAAAATGGTCCCCGAAGTAGTTTTCGTTCTGGGAGCTCCCGGCGCAGGCAAGGGCACCCAGTGCTCGTTCATATCCGATGAATTCGGCTTCGTCCACCTCTCTGCTGGCGACTTGCTGCGCGAGGAGCGTCAGAGACCAGGCTCCGAATATGGCGAGATGATCGAGGAGAAGATACGTAACGGACAAATCGTACCTGTAGAGGTGACGTGCTCTCTGCTTCACAAGGCTATGCAGAAATCGGGCAAGGAGCGGTTCCTGATCGACGGCTTTCCTCGCAACAAGGACAACCTCGATGGCTGGGAGCGTGTCATGTCGGACAAGACGAAGCTGCTGTTCGTGCTATTTTTCGAATGTTCTCGAGACATCTGCACCGAGCGCTGTCTGGGGCGCGGCGCCGCCGGCAGCGGACGCTCCGATGACAACCTCGAGAGCTTGCAGAAGAGGTTCAACACGTACCTGAACGACACCATGCCCATCATCGAGCACTACGAGCAACAAGGGCTGGTGCGGCGAGTCAACGCAGAGGTCGCGCCAGACAGTGTGTTTGAGAGCGTCAAATCAGTATTTAGAGCGAGTGGACTGCAGAGGATAGCCAATTAAATCTAATTTATAAGTAGATCAATCTAAATAAATGCAATGAATATCTCAATCAGAATCCAGTGCTCTATGTACCTATTTATATTGAAGTAGCTTCTATGGTTGTTTAGGTATAGTTGCAGTAGATATATACATTCTTTCCTATTTATTATTTAAAGCTAGGTTTTGCCACAATCATCTAACATCACCCATAAAACCTCATGTATTAAAGAGAAACTATGTAGGTAAATCAATTTAGAAATGGCATTTCTTATACAAACATCATTTCCACTCTTTTTACATAACCTTGTGCAGAAGGTTATACCTGTATATAATAAAACATGTCTGTTCTATACAAAAGTGACCTTCAGGCAATATGCTTATGTTTTTAATAGCCACACAATTCATGCAGGTAATTTATTTTTAAGTAGAAAATCATTTTTTTTTTCATTTTAACATTTTGTTAGTGTGTAAAGTAAAACAACTTGTTTTAAAAAAGTATATGATTGTATTTGACCATAGCTTGCCTAAGGTTGTTGATGTAGCACACCTACCCTAAAAGAAACCTATTTTAATTTGTTTTAGATAAGATTTCAGTACTTGACTTAAGAATCATGATGTCAGTTATTAATTGCTTGAACATGAATTGAAGTGTTTTATTTTCTTATGCATTACAGTTATATTTATTTATTACATCATCATTATAATTGCAAGCATTATTACTTATTAGGTACTTATTAAAAAGAAAACCCATGACAAATATAAACTGTAAACCACCTATTCTACACATTTTTAGTTTTCTATTATTATCGAATTTGAATTGAATTATTTTAACTTGTGCCATTCATTTGCAAATGTAAAAAGCAGTAATTTAGGCAGTTAACTGAATGACATTCCTATTTATTATATGTTACTTATTGACTTGCCGTACTATACTACTTTCAATAGCCATGTAGAATGTTCAGTAAAAAATAGCTAGAATGTGAATTGTCCAATAAAGTTATTGTCAAATGTTACTAAGGTTTTTTTGCTATTCAATTTCTTTTTTAATGTACTGGCTCCATCACCTAACCTGATGAAACACGACAGTGTGCCTGAATATTCAGCATGCTCACAATAGATTTGACTCACCTTGTTTTGTAAGCTGCCAAGGTTAGGTCTGTGCGAAATTAAGCAGTATGTTGATCTGTGTTTCTACATCCTGAAAACAGTTTTCTTTTCAAAAAGGTATACTTCCATACTCATAATAAGCAATTAGCATAAATAAGCAGCCCACTATAAATTTCCACTGATGAAGAAGGCTCCCGGACTCTCTCTATTGTACATGGTCACCTATCCAAACACTGCCCACATCTACCGTTGCTTAGCTTTGATAATCGTGTCCGACCACCTTAGGTAACCAAGCTACAGGCGCTATGAGTCCTCTGAATATAAGTAATTGTATATTCATAAAAATCCCAAATTAAATATATCCTAAATAAACTGACTGCCGATTAATAGGTTCCTAAATCTAGGATAAAAATAAAAAACACATTTTCACAGCGATACAAACATTTATTCTGTGTAAATGCAGTCTTGTACAAATCAATTATATTTTGTGTGCATTCGTAGTAATAAGTACAAACTCTTAATAATATAAAACAAAACATGAAATACAGGAAAATATTTATAAACTAAAATACTTAATATTTCGCGTCACTAAAGAAAATATTTCAAATTTCGCTTCCTCTCACTCACTCATTGGTTATGTAAGTGAGAGGACATGAACATTTAAACGTTTTCTATATTGACTTGAATTATACATACACTAAATGAGAACGGGAATGACAATTAAATACCTATCTACAAATAATAAAATTAAAATCATATAGCTTTTAAGCTATATGATACGACTAATAATATAATTATACATTCAATCTCTTATTGAAAATCGTACTATTGTATTCGATACGCGTAGCGTCATCTATTCGTATATACTTGAAACGACTTAACTCGGGTCACGCGATCTACTATCATTATATCACTATGCGACTGCAGCGCGTTGCGGAATATGGCGGCAGCTAGGCTGCACGCTCGATTTGCAGCGCCATCTAGGTTTCATCGGTAATTATGGCAAACTCCGGCCCACACTTTATTGTATGGGAATCAGCAATCCGCTCTGGTATTCTGATCCCTGGTATAACAAAGTAGTACGCGAGTTTCATTGAACTTTAAACATGTTTAAACAAACAATCCAGCAAGTTATTAGCTGCTCAAGTATGATAATGAATGGTAGAACAATCGCTATTGTCTTGGGTTTTCAATTTGGGATTATATATAGTCATACTTTATTATCATTAATCAAGGAAAATAAATTAACAATAATCAATCAATCTATCTATCAAATATAAAATTGTATATACTTTGTTTCTGATGGCTTTTAAAACAAAAAATGCAATTTTTCTACTATTCACTTTGCAGACCTGGCCTATCCATAACCACAATATAGAAACAAATGGGTAAAATTAAGTCTCAATTGCTAAAATATTGACAATAGTTTGAAGTTAATTAGCAAATACAGGCACTTGCATAGTTTTAAACAGGTTATACTTTAGTATAATACACTAGTATAATGCTATAAATATGGACAGAAAATAGTCTTCATAGCTACACATAGATTACACATATCAAGGCTTACGGTATATGATTTAATCATTTCAGCACATACATTTTAAGATAAGAAAATCAAACATTCTTGAATACACTTATATGCATGATGTCAGAGCATTATGTAGAGCTTGCATGGCTAGCAACCACCCTCAAGTTTTATTAAAATTATTGACCAAGTGCCAGTTGGGCTTGCGCATGAAGGGTTCCGTAAATTTATTGTATGCCCCCCCCCCCCCCTCAAATATATATTTTATTTAAATTTTATAATTCAATTTCATAGCTAATATTTTTATTAATTGTATATTTTGTGAAAATTTCAAGTGTCTAAAAGCTACCGTTATTTATATGTTATGGCAAAAAATACGAAAAAAAAAAATTGTATGTACACCCTTACTATTATTTAGTTAAATTTTTAGTATTTGTTACTATAGTGGCACGGGTAATACATATCTTGTGAACGTTTTAGCTTTCTAACTATTACGGTTTCTGAGGTATAGCCTGGAGACAGACAGACAGCGGAGTCTTAGTAATAGGGTCCCTTTTTTAGCTTTTAGGTACGGAACCCTAAAAATCGGTTGTTAAAAGCTCAGTGTATTCCGGCAGCCGCCATGAGATCCATTTATTCCAGACTAGGCATGCTCCATCTAAGGACAGAGTGACGATGGCTCGTTTGGTTATACACCCTGGTGGTCAAATGCCTAGCTGTTATGTGTATGAAATTTAATGGATTACTATCCATACTATACATATATCTATATTATACTAGCTGACCGGGCAAACATTGTTTTGCCTCACTTAGGAGTATAAAAATAGATAGTAGCAGATTCTCAGACCTATTGGTAAGAATCGGTCAAGCCGTTTCGGAGGAGTATGGTAACTAACATTGTGACATGAAAATTTTATATAAAGAAAGAATGCCGGTCAATACCCGCCTTTAAAGGCTTACCTTTACTATAGCCCTGCACAATATGTGTTTCATATTATTATCATAATAAAATCTAAAATAAATCACAATTATCAATACATCTATCACACATTTGGTACTCGAGGTCTCAAAGTTACAAATACAGTAAAAAGAAATTGTCATAAAAATATTAACTGTAGACTTATTTTATGCATACCAAGTTTATACATAGCACGTTTAAGGACATCTTTAATTGTATCTTTTATACTTTTCTATTTGAAGTAAACATGATTACTTTAAACTCACGCACAACCTTCTAAAGGAACTTTAGAACATCTAGGACAAACAATTTTTGTTCAGCTGCTTTTCAAAAGTCACTATCAATTTAAAGAAAATCTAGTGACAAAAGAAGTTTGTCTATGTTACCAAAGGCGTCTTTTAAAGTTATCCCCTTAAACCAGGTTATTGTGTATCCATAGTTGTGGCGATCACAAAAGTTGTTTTATTATATTGTTCAAAGTCACTAGTTATCTTAATCGCAATATTGACAAGCACCATTAACATTTGTGTCTGACACAAAACACAAAGACTTTTCACAAACGGCGTCCTACCCGATGCGTTTCATTACACGTACGTAAGAATCAGTATTACGAACCCGAAAACGTTCAAACCAGTGACATGTACTCTATGGAGAGGATATTTTAACTACAAATGCGTGGCACTTTTTTGGGTGCTTTTTTTTTAACAACTTATTGGTTTGCGTTTCACCACAGTTTGTCTGGTGTTAAACAATACTATGGTCTACGATGTTGCACGCTTACCTAGAAAACACCTTTTAACTTTAGATTTGAAGACCCCCAGGTGGTACTTCTCAGGAAGAGAATTCCAAAGATAAGCTAACTCCTCATTAGAAAAAAGAAAGCTTTCCTGAAAGCATTTGTTTGAAAAATTGTACCAAATTTCAGCATTGTTTACTGTGGCGAAATCTAAGTTAAACGCATCTTCTTTTATTTATTTTCTCTATGGTTCAAAACAAAACGGATTATACGTTACATTGTAAGATTCAAGAGCGTCGTACACTACGTGTGCGAAATACCCTTACAATTATTATAGGTAAAATACTGTCATATGCTTCGACACAACACAAAAGCTATAAGCGTAACTAACCATACTCGTATCATCTACTCATAATAATACAAATTACATTTAATATAATAATACTCGTATATTACTAGCAGCGCCGCGCGGTGTTACCCACGTCCATCGATCGATTAATAAAGATTTTTGAGAGCAAAATAGAGATAAAATAGATGAAATATTTTGAGAAGTCCCATAAAATCCTGTGTGAAAGGGCTAAGATTGTTTCAGTTTTGATTCAGTGTTAAGAATTCCAAAACATGATTGCAAATAGGCTAGTATTTTTTTTAAACTAGACGTTTTAATATTTTAAAAATACTATTCTTTTCATAGTTATATACAGAAATTAACAAAAATCTTACATATTTTGCAGTTAGAGATCAATATTTTTCATAATGATTTTAATATTGTGAGTTGTTAACTAATTGTTGATTTTATAAGAACAGTGTAAACTCCGTGTAACGTCACTCGATTTAACGACAAACTCTCTAAAGCTTCGAAATCAATTGGCTTTAGTTGGTTTAGCTTGTATTCCATACAATGATATAATCTCTGCATTTAACGACCACTCTCTATAACGCCACAAAATGCAGTCTCTTCAGTGTCGCTATATAGAGTTTACAGTGAATTTATTTTCTGAAAAATCTACAGTCGCGGTTTTCAACTTCAACTGCTTCCCTCAAATATGTATAAAGCGGCTGAACTCAGTAGCATTAGCGGTTTAACTTCGATTCGTTCGGCGCGTTCAGCTCTGACCGATGTACTATCATCTTTATTCACTTGAGATTTTTAATTCAGTGTAAATTGCATTTAAACTATTCTATGAATAAATTAAAAAAATAATAATCCATAACTCAGCTAAAATGACTTCAGCCCTTTAAACTTCTCGTATAAACAAAACATTGAAAAATTAATATTATCTTTCTTGCTTAACTTCAGGAGTGCGAGCAAGATAAAAAATAAATAAATAACTTTCAGATATTTTGTTTATAGAATTAAGTTACCGCCGCTACGCAAAATACGAATAATAGTTACAATCGAACGGTACAGTTTACACTGCGCAGTTTTGCCAACTGTGTTCCGGTAGTTTATTTGTGAGTTAGTTATTCTAGACTAGGCATGAATGTCAAAATGTCGCTGTTAAGTGCCCTGCTGGCCAAATGCCTAGCTGCTAGAAGTAAAAAGAGTTTTCATAGTGCCCACTAACTATACAGTTTTTCTCATGCACATGTATGTTATAGATATGATCATAGTGCTCACTAACTATACAGTTTTTCTCATGCACATGTATGTTATAGATATGATCATAGTGCCCACTAACTATACAGTTTTTCTCATGCACATGTTGATTATAGATTTGATCTTAGAATAGATTTATAGTTGCAATTTGAATTGTACTATCTGATAGCAACAATTTATCGTAGTGTGTGTATCGGCCTTTACACATATTGTGATGCCTCAGATCTTAAATTAAATTAAGTCTTAAATTGTGTGTCTAAACTTAAACAACAAAAAACGATACTTTCCTAACAATACTACTGCTTTTAAAGAGACATGACTCTTCTAATACCAGCAAACTAGAATAAACGGAAGAGTAACTCCATACAATTGCCGCTTAGAATTTGAATCCATATACGCATACAATTTACAACACACACACGCACAAAGCTCGCACGCGATTGGTCGCATCAAGGTCACGCCACCGATACTAGCCGCGCGGGTAGCTGTTTTGCCCCGCCCGCTGCGGTATTTTACGCGTGGACGGTGGAACCATTTCATCGGCCAAGTTACTATTCTGTTTGTTCTAGTTCACTGTCTAATACACAACGTTCAAGAACCAGAATTAAAAGCAATTCGAGCGGTGAGTCGATCATACTTTAGTTGGTAGAGCGTTCGGCCTGGCTGAGACGAGGGTTCGAATCCCACTGATCGTGATATTTTCGATTGCTTTTTTGAAATTTGCTCTACATTTAACTTCTTTAAACTAAATCAATGCTACTTTTAGGGTCATTCGATCCTTTTCCAACATAGCCTCCAATAATTACTTATAAAACAATTCCACATTTAGTACACAACTCTTTCGCACAAACATACCTCTCCAAAAGGTTAGCAGGTAATTCTTCTTCTTCTTTTACGTGCTAGCAGCTCCTAGCTAAGTGACCAAGCTCTGGTGTCGAGAGTTATCAAGCCGCCCGAAAGCCAATTAATAGGCCAACGGGTAATTAAAGATAAAACACATTTTAGGGCGGCTCTAGTACGGAAGAGTGGTGAACCTTTGGTTCAACTTTATCCACAGCCCTTTTTATCCCACTGCTGGGTGAATTTGCGTCATCTGATTATCCTACACTGTTAATTTGCAACATAATAGGTACTAAACGTGCCTTTACTCTTAAATATCATTACAGTATATTATACAATATAATAATCCCATTTCTACACAACATAACCATACTAAAATTACTTTTGTGTCTCCTCTTTTATAGAACCATACCTCCTAATCATGTCTCCTCTTTTATAGAACCATACCTCCTCTTTTACACGACATGGTTCCTCCTCCCGGCTCGTTCCTCCTCTTGTTTCCTCTGCTGCTCCTTCGCTATGGAGAGGAACACCTCCTCGAGCGTGGTCTCCGTCACGGAGTAATCCTCCACGAGGGAGGGGTAGTGGGACTTTAGCTCCTCCATTGTAGTGAACAGGTCTGAGTACCGCATCGACTCGTTTATGTGGTAGTGTAGCATTGTCTGGGGATGGAGAAAATATTAATTAAAAATAAAATAAAATAAAAAATTAAATGTTTAAGGGGGCTCCCTAATTTTTAAGCATTTTTAACTGTGTAATAACTCAAATATAATTAACTAGCAGATCGTCCCGGCTAAGAAATAATCGAAGTTGCAAAGAGAATCAAAATATGGCCTATTGGTCTCTGGGATAATGTAGCTTCCCAACGGTGAAAGAATTTTTCAAAACAGTCCTTGTAGTTTCGGAACTTATTTGCATCAAACAAACAAACAAATTACCAAACTTTTTCGCTTTATATATTGGTATAGATAAAACAATAATAGGTAAAGTGTAAAGCAGATGAATACTGTAATTTAACTACAACTTTTATGTAAATAAAGTTTTATGTAATAAAGTCTAAGCCAAACTAATTCGTTTAGCTTACGTAGCAATCATCCCCGAAGTCTAAGAAAAAAGCCAATGGCAACTGACAACACTCATATTGATAATGATGCGCCTGTAGCTCAGCTAACTAACGTAATCTGACGCAATCATCGAGGTTAAGCAACGCTCCATGCGGACAGTTTTTAAAAAATGGCAAATTCATCTGGGCGCTCCCATGATTAAGGCGCATAATAGGCTTGCGCTTGACCCCAACTCTCCTGATGTTAAGTGACATTATACACATAAGGCTGTAGACTACTGAGAGCACACGGAACTCCGGTGAGTTGTGGCCAAGCGCAAGCCCACCTCGCAAGAAAAGTAAATAATATACCTTATGTTCGTCTTTGAGGGTGCAGTTGAATTTATGTTGTAATGCGGTCTTCAACTGGTCGCGCTCAGTCTTCGAACTGTCCACCTCTGTAAACATTATGACATATTGATTAGTGAGTTAGGGGAGGTTCCTAGGAATGCCAGCGAGGTTAGCACGGGTAGTGGTAAAAAATGACGACTGAATAGCTTAAAACAACTCTAAGAACAACTTTTTTTTTTGTTCAAATCCTTTGTCATAATTGTGTCAAACAGACTTGTGAATATTCTGTGGGAGAGGCCATCGGTGCTGAATCACAGTTCCATACTAGTTCAGCACTAATGGTTCATATTAAATATGTATCATCTATGTTTTATGCAAATAAAGATATTATTATTATTATAACTCTAAGAATAATTATGTTGGTACCAACCCGACTTCTGAATATGAGATGGTATAGGTCACATTTTTATTAACCCTCTAAAATAATACGACAAGCTCATCCTTAATTTTGACATAAAAAATAAAAAAATATAAAACTGGTTCAAATAATATTGTAGCTGTTAAATTGTCAAGTCGCTGTTACGTTGTCACATCGTCACTGTCGTTTCATTGTCATGTCATTGTAGTCTAAGAGCCCGTGAAGATCGTCCTTCACCGATCTGATAACCAGATGAGACGTATTTTTTATTAAGTATTTTTTATAAACAAATATGCCTAAAATTGCTTGCCTATCGAACAGTGCTCATGGCTTTTTTTTGCGCATGCTCGTGTATAGTCAAATGATAATTTAGCTACAATTATCAAAAATAAAAATAAAATTCTAACTGTTCAGAATCGTTGTTACTCCTATGAAGCGCATCGAAATCGAATGAGTCACCTATTTTGACTTACCTGTTTACACCTGCTTGCCAGGTAGTTATACACTGAAATGAGTAGGCAAGCATACCGAGGCATATTCTGTGTATTAAAAACTATCAGTGAAATACATTTCATTTGGTTATCAAAAGTATGAAGGTGATGAAAAAAAAAAATCAATAAAAGTTTATTTAATTAAAAATAGCCATGGGCAAGCAATTTTAGGCACATTTGTTTATAAAAAATATTTAGTAAAAAATACGTCTCATCTGGTTACCAGATCGGTGAAGGACGATCTTCACGGGCTCTTCTACTATTGTGGATGTGGACTGTTTAAAAATGGGCAATCGTTTTGTACCCGGAAATAGGTGCACGTGAACTCACCATCAGCGCTGGGGGTGCCGTGCGCCACCTTGATGAGCACGGCGTGTCCGGCGGCGTGGTGCGCGCGCAGCTCGCTCGGCGTGCCCAGCGCGCGGACCACGCCGCCCGACATTATGGCGATGCGGTGACACAGCGCCTGCATCTCGTCCATACTGCACACAAACTTATATTACAAATACATTTACTAATAAACTTGTTGGCTGCGGGTCTGGGTTTAGTTATGTATCTGTATAAAAAATAAGTATGTATGTATATGTAGTATATATCAGTTGTGTTAGCTACCATAATACGAACTAGAAATGGTTCAGTATGGGGTTAACCAGCCGTGTGTGAATTGTGTCCTTACATATTTATTATATTTAATAGTATATTTAAGACTCGACCACTGCTTGTTGCCATGAGAGATGGAACAAGACTGACAATTAGTATTATTATAATTTTCCGACTGACTTTAACAGCTATTTTACAGATCCTTAACAACCCTTATCTATTATTTAAAACAGACTTTCAATATTGTTGCTAATAATTGTTTTGTTAAACAAAAAAGTAATTCTAACAATTACGGGTGCACATGTTTTATGAGGTTGTCTAATAGTTTTGGCCAAGGCTGTTGTATATGAGTCATTGTGACGTCATTTTACAACTTCTGGAGATAACATTATGTCGGGTATACGGTGCCAGAATTATATGGGAAAGATCAGCGCTAGTTATTTCATTTAGCTGCTGCCAAATTCCGCAACGCGCTGCAGTCGCATAGTGATATAGCCGTAGTTGGTTTCACATTAGTTGGCTTTAGTTGGTTTAGCTTGTATTCCATACAATGATACATTCTCTCCATTTAACGACCACAGAGTCGTTATAAAGAGTTTGCACTGTATTTTTCTTGAATTTGGGTGACTTTTGCTCGCTCTGTTTTTTATTTTCTAGTATCGAGGTCATCAATATTTTTTAGTGGTTCCGTACCTACCTAAAAGGGTCAAAAAGAAACTCTTAACAAGACCACTCGGTTGTCCCTCCGTCTGTCTGTGTAGAAATGAGTGGGCACGCAATCTACGTGATCCGAGTGAAGTCGTTTCAAGAAAATACGAAATGATGGCGCTAGTACGATTTTCAGCAAGTGTTTGTGCGAGTACTATGATGATTAGTGTATGATGGTATATACAGAGAGCGAACTCACCTGTGCGAGGTGATGGTATATACAGAGAGGGAACCCACCTGTGCGAGGTGATGAGCAGCGCGCGGTGTTGTCGCAGCGCGCGGCGCGTGGCGGCCCACACGCGGCGGCGCGCCGCCACGTCCACGCCGGCGGTGGGCTCGTCCAGCAGCGTGAGCGCCGCGCCCGAGCACAGCGCCGCGCCCGCCGCCACGCGCCGCTTGCACCCGCCGCTGTACTCGCACACCTTGCTGTGCCTGTACTTCTCCAGACCTGCCGGAACATAGCATTTCACATGACATGAAATCATCATCATCATCATCATCCACAGCCCTTTTTTTCCCACTGCTGGGTATAGGCCTCCCTCTGCATGTGCCACCTGCCTCGGTCTTGTGCAGTCCTCGTCCAAGTAGGACCTGCGACTTCAGTGATGTCGTCGACCCACCTCGCCGCTGGACGACCAACTCCTCCATGACATGAAATAGTACATTCTAATTTGAAGTGGGGGTGATGAGACCTGCACTGACACCCCGCTAGGGGCGTATTGTACATTCCCTCCTTACCAGCCTACAGAAGCCAACCGAGCTCCTTGAAATAACGAAGCACAGCCCTGACTCGCTGGCATACCTGTTCCACCCCTGTTGCGTCAGATGGTCTGTATATCAGAAGATTAGCAATAGAAGGCGAACTTTCATCTTGAGCTGCTATCATCAGGCCGTAACTCCTGGTTTGTTTGGTAGGCAAATAGAACATTGATACCCTAGGGATGAAAGTAACTTATTTTCGCCCGGGACGGGGTTTGGCCAATATATCGAAGGACTAAATAAGTCTTAAACTCGAGGTAAACACTGTGCTTTTCATTACAAATACAAGGAAAGTAAGAAAAATATGGCAAATTAAATTTATTTTTCATTACTCATACTCTGAAAGTAGGTCTGGTCCGGCAACTTTAGACCTACTTTCAGAGTATGAGTAATGAAAAATACTTTCTCTTAACTCTTCCAATCACTAAACAAAACAAGATAAACCATTTATTAACCACGGGCACCCCCTTAATATTTTTTATTGTCTTTATCTTTAGTATTTATTGTTATAGCGGCACGGGAAATACTAATCTTGTGAAAGTTTCAGCTTTCTAGCTATTACGGTTTCTGAGATACAGCCTGGAGACAGACAGATAGACAGTGGAGGATTAGTAATAGGGTCCTGTTTTTACCTTTTAGGTACGTAACCTTAAGTTTCAGCTTTCTAGCTATTACGGTTTTTCAGATACAGCCTGGAGACAGAAAGACAGACAGCGGAGGTTTTGTAATAGGGTCCCGTTTGATTTTTAGAAATCAGCTAAATCTTACCAACGACTTGTATCCAAGCTCGCGTCTCTCTCTCAACATCAGGGGCGCTCAACCCGCGGAGGGTCATCACCAGCTCGAGGTTGTCGTGGCCCGTCAGGAAGTCGTCCAGGCCGAAGAATTGAGGGCAGTAGCCCAGGGTTTGTAGGTACTGGAACAAACGTACTTCGAATTAGGTTTAACATAGTGGGAATACTTCTGTACTTCAACTGTAATACTTCTGTCTTTATAATCAACACGGCCAAATGCGAGTTGGGCACACACATGGAGGGCTCCGTACCATTATCTATTGAAATTTGTAAAATCACGTTTGTTGTATGGGAATCTACTTATAAATCAGTTGTTTTTGTTAAATAAATACTTAAACTTATTACAAATACGAGACTAGTTCTCAGTGTAAGTGCTGGTCGCCATATAAAATCATTATTAATGTTCATTTTTATAATATTTGTTTTCTTTAATATATTTTGTAATTATTTGTAATTATCTGTAATATTTTTGCTGTAATAAACAATTTGAATTTTGAATTTGAATATTTAACTACTAAATACTTATGAATTTATTTGTTAAATAAATACATAAGTATTTAATTATAATACAAACTACAAATGGTTTAGTGTAGGACTAACAGGCCGTGTGGTTTAGTATGGGGCTACATTAAAATAAGATAAAAACATAAGCATATAAAATAAACCCAAATAGTAAAATAGAGTACTGACTGGCGCCCTCTGGCGGCGGAAGTGTCCGTTAGCGTAGATGTCTCCCTGCGTGGGACACTGCTCCGCCGTCAGCATCTTGAAGGTGGTCGACTTCCCCGCGCCGTTCACACCCAGCAGGCCGAAACACTCGCCTGGACCACAGTTACACAAATATATATTAAACATAAGGTTTTATTAATTTGGTAAATTACTTTTACATATCTTTAACTGTATCCTGACTCAGAAAGTATCTTCTGATAAATAAAATTTCCATGTCACAATGTTAGTTACCGTACTCCTCCGAAACGGCTTGACCGATTTTTACCAAATTTTATATGCATATTCAGTAGGTCTGAGTATCGGCTACTATCTATTTTCTATACCTCTTTTATTTATTTTTTACTGATAGTAATAATTTATATGGGAAAACAACGTTTCCCGGGTCAGCTAGTATTAATTAATTATATATTTTGATAGATATACGGGTAATGTTACTAAATAAAAATACAATTGTTTTTTTTTTTCACACACGGCTGGTTAGCCCCATACTGAACCATTTCTAGCTCGTATTATGGTTGCTAACACAACTGATATACTACATATACATACATACATATTATATATAAATACATATTTAACACCCAGACCCACAGTCAACAAATTTAGTTAAGCACAAAGATGTTGACCGGGCCGGGAATCGAACCCGGAACCTTCTGATGAGCAGACCGGCATGGTAACCTTTACGCCAACGAGGTCGTCAAATCATTGTGTGTACCCCAATAAGATTGAAAGTACTAAATTAGATAAAAATAAGTTAAGTTATACTCATGTTAAACTAGCTGCGCCTTGCGGTGTTACCTGCGTTAATCCTGGGCAAAAGAAGTTGATCCGGGATAAAAAGTAGCCTACATGTTAATCCAAGGTCTAACCTATCTTCATACTGGATACTACACTTTCTGGATTGCCGAAAACAAAATAGAATGAAATGGAAATGAGTTAATAATGTATTCTTAAGTTTTTTATACATTTATTTAATGTTAACCTTTTAATGAGCTAAGAAAAAAATTGAAAATCAAACATTTCATATTCATTACATCAAAGGATTTTATCTATACCAATATTATAAAGAGGAAATTATTGTTTGTTTGTTTGACGCGAATAGGCTTCGAAACGACTGGACCTATTTGAAAAATTCTTTCACCTTTCAATTATCCGCGAGTAACATAGGCTATATTTTGTTTCCAAAAATATCATAGACCCTCTCTAATTACTATTGAAGTACTGTTTGTGAATGTGTTTGACTTTTTATTTTATTTTATTTTGAATTGTAATTTTTGTATGTAACTTTTATTACTTGTTTGTGCTTTTGTTGTGTGAAATTTAATTGAATCATAAAATGTATAATACAATGTAATTTAGAATTAATATGGGTGCTTGAAACCTGAATTAAATAAATTTATTTATTATTTACTAAAGGTGATGCTTCGGAAACCCTTCAGATACCCTACAGTAAATCTGTACGAAGAAACATGTGTGTTTGCAGTGTCAGTTCATTCTTAGAATCGCTCTCAAGGCTCACAAAGCAGTTGATATCTAAACCTGATTACGATTTGATGGCTAGCCGTCGAACGTTTAGAATACCCTCACCATCCGTCAACACATGTTTCGCTCAACGGTTTGGTGACGTTATTAATGCCTTCGTATACAGTAACGTTATCAAAGCTTGTGACCTTAGATAAAAAAAAATGCTGGATGCCAAAGTATTAATACAGTATTGGTTAATAACACTGTCATACGTAGCAACAGAAAATATAATCTAATAATAAGTTAGTTAATAAATAGTTTTTATTTTTCATTTTTTTTTCATATTGGTTATTTATTATTACTAAAATTTGTAACAAAAGCCCTAATCTAACCCTTGCGAAGGCGGGACGGGTTGCTAGTAGTATATAAGATACTTTATTAATCAAATAGATTACCTTTCTTAACAGAGAAGCTGGTGCCCTTGACAGCGTTGCAGTTCTTCCCGATGAGGTTGATGTAGTTCTTATGCAAGTCGTGAGCGAGAAGCGCGTGCTCTGACTCGCCGATCTGCTTCTGCGCTGTAATTGAAATCTATAATATAAAAATAAGTCGAGTTTTCTCCCTGACGCTATAACTCCAGAACGCACGAACCGATTTCCACGGTACAGCATTCGTCGGAAAGGTCTCGTGCTCCGTGAGGTTTGTAGCAAACAAAATTCAGGGAAAATTACAACTTTGTGACGAAACGAAGTTTGCGAGGTTTGCTAGTACTTATTTTATATTTAAAAGAGAAAATATTTCATTAACTACTATAATTTTTTTTTGTTTAATTCTAATTTGTTTTAATTAGGTTATTTACTTTCTTGTTCCGTTTTAATAACAGACCTGAGGGTTTTTTACTTACGTAGTGCGATTTGTTTTTCCACGAAGACCGCCTCAGCACGCACGATTTCGTCCACCTCACCTTTCTGAATAACATTAAAATATAATTTAATATTATTGAGGGTTCCGTAATTAAAAGTAAAAAAAGCCAATGACTGTCTGTCTGTATCTCATACTTTTTTCAATATTGTTTTCGGCCAATTTTTTTTTCATAATTCAAAGCTAACCAGGCGTGTCTGATATGTGCTATAGTAAAAAAAAAACTCAAAACCTTGAGGTGGTTTTTATTTGTGATACATCTGTGTTAAATATGTATCGATATAAAGTATTTATGTACGTATATGTATTATATCAGTTGTGTTAGCACACATAATAGGTTTAGCATGGGTTTAAATGCTGAACCGTTTCTTTAGTAAAATATGATTTGGTTTAAGTATTCGTACCTAAAAGATATAAATGGGACTCTTTTAAGCATTCGCTGTCTGTTTTTCACCAGGCTTTATCTAATGAGCCGTGGTAGCTAAAAAGCTAAAATGTTCACAGATTATGTATATCCGTAGCCGCTATAACAACTACTAAAAAAGTTAATTCCCCAAATACCACAAACTTGATTTTATTTTCGTTTTATTTATAACGGTACACAAAATATCTTTTTTTTTTAGGTCTACTAGATGATGTAATAGGGGAATAAAATATATTTGTTTAAATATAACCATACCTTGACAATCAGCATCTAGCAAAATAATATTCTCATGGTTCACCGTTTTATTCTATTTGTTTACATTATTATATTTTATTTTTGACATTGAATCTACTTGGTGGTTCATGGAACAATACAACACTTAGAACCATTACACGCAATTCAATAAAATATGCAATGTTGTTAGCAATGAGTATGTACCAACTAAAACCACCTTTGGAAATTTTTGCATTGGTTACTAAGGCAGTTAAGTAAGCGAAGCGAAGAATTTGCAGATTTTGTGTCAATCATAAAGGTTTACCCATTAAATTGAAAAAGACAAATGACAGCTTAAAGACCTACTAAAGAACCACCTAAATACACTTATTTTGGTACCAATCACATATATCAATATGAAAAAAAACATTGGTTCAGACTTTATTTTTGAGTTATTGAGCCAGTTTTATTTCTAACTCATACGTCGGATTGGAACCAAAATGAGCATAAATATTCTTAGGATGGTTCTTCTGACGGTGCTTAAGATATTTTTTGTATTGATTTGATATAGTTTATGATTTACAATAAAAAAACTGAAAATTCAAGATTTTTCTCTTGCCCTCGCCTTAACCCATTCAGCCTTTCACCCCTGCCAATTAAAGCGGATGCCACCATTTTCATTGCCTTTTATATCAAAAGAGCGAACACAAACGATCACAACACGAAAAAAAAATTGACAAGACATCGACTTTTGATAATATACCTTATTACTTGAGACAAGCGGTTCAGGTTTGTGCGGCAAGCTACTCTCGTGCCATGCTTTGGACTTTTGTGACAACTGCGTGAAACCGATAAAAAAAACATGCTTTTATGGTATATAATAGTACAGCTAGGATCAGCAGATCGTGTAACACGAGACGACTGACCAATGGTGGAGCATGCATAGTCTAGAATTACTGGTTCTCAAAGAAGGCTGTCGAAATACACTGTTAGGTATGTGACGATAGATTTTCAACTTGAAAGAGGTAGCCAGGCGAATCCTAGAAAATTCTCTACCAGCATTCAAGTGCAAAATTTTTGTTCATATTACAAACGTAAAGTGATATAAGGTTTCTTTTTACTCCTAACTGTTAGGCCTTAAAGAAGGCTGTCGAAATACACTGTTAGGTATTTGACGATAGATTTTCAACTTGAAAGAGGTAGCCAGGCGAATCCTAGAAAATTCTCTACCAGCATTCAAGTGCAAAATTTTTGTTCATATTACAAACGTAAAGTGATATAAGGTTTCTTTTTACTCCTTACTGTTAGGCAGTTAACCAACATTGGCGTCACCCGCGCCTAAGGTAGAGCATGCCTGGTTTGGAAATAACTGCCGGTACACAATTGTTAGGAGCTTGGCAACATAATTTTCAACGTAAGGGTGGTTGCTAGCCAGGTGAGCAGCACTAGAAAATGCTCAACCATCACGCAAAAAAGCCTCGCCAAAAGTTAAGTAAGGTCTTCTACTTCTTCGTATAAGCTAAGTGGCAAAGCTCTATTGACGAGAGTTTTCAAGCCACCCGAAGGTCTTATGGCTTAACGACTACTTGTACTACGACTATTAGCCGGGACAACAATATAACATGTCATCCGACCCACGGTAGCGCCCAGATGAAAATGCCACTAACGACAATCTTATGCATGGTCACCCATCCAAACACCGTCCGCATCGACCGGGGCTGAGCTTCGATTATCGTGTCAGAAGGCGAGTTTTTGACTTACCTACTGACAGGTAAGTAGGTAGTTTTGACTTATCTACTTAGATGTAAGTCAAAAAGAAGACTCACCCTATGTATTTGATGCCTGTATCGAGTGTTCATAATGTAATCGCAGAGTTTGTTGAAAACGCCGTACTGTGTGAGAATCACCAAAGTCTGGGAACAAATAAAGCGAACCATTAAAAAATGTTTTAACCCATATAGCATATTTTTTTCATAAAATATGAATACTATACTAACGCTTACCTATCAAAGATAAAAAAAACACTGACTGGGTGAATAATAAATTATGTACATCGACCAAGCGCTTCTTTAAATCATTGAATAAATATTAGCTCTCGGTCTGGGGATCAAGAGCTAAATATTTATTAGCCCTAATGTTTCTACCCCGAAAGGAACAAATAAGCAACCACTATCTAGGGAACTATATTTGCGCCTTTTGAGGTTCTCTGCAGATTCTGCCGCCGCACCAGCCCTAACTCGAGGTTCCGGAAGATAAGACGGCGAATGGGTGTCGACGCATGTTGCATCCCACACTAAAGGCCGGGGAGCACTTCCATGGGATCAAGGTCATTCCATCCGGTCTCTTACCATTTATAGTCTAGTCAACAAGTGCCTTTTTGGTCAACTTTTTTTCAGCAGTCTCCGAAAATTATGATTGAGGTGTCATTCGATTCGGAATAGCATCTAGATTGTTTTCGAAAAACAATGACGTTCCGCAAAAAAAAAACAAGTTTTTGACCACGGATTATTGTTTATTGGTCTGTTCTGTAGACACCTGAATTTTTTCAAATTTTTATTTTCATATTTAATAAGTTTAAATAATATTTATTCATTCCGTCGGCCTTGAATGTTGAAGAATTGTTGTTGACTAGACTATTACGACAGTGGTTAGGAAAGATAGTTACCATAAAGACCACAAACTGCACAGCTAGCGTGATAATTTCTTTCGCCGGCGCGAACTCACTGGACGACATGTAACTTATGGGCTTCTCGCCTTCTGTGGACAAACAAATTTATATCTTAGTTTTTTAATGTTAATTCTGACTATGAATGGAGCATGACTTTAGGTAAGTGTCTCTAATCCTAAAGTTATATGTATATAAAGTCAGCCAGCCCGCTGGTCGAATGTCTAACTGTAGTTGGTAAATAACAGAGTTGAGGTTCCAAATTTTCGAACAAAACGCTTTGCGTCGACCTTTATTGTGAAGACTGCGAAGCTTTGGAACTCACTTCCTGAGTCTCTGTTTCCTGAAAGGTATCATCCGGGGGTCTTCAAAAATAGAGTTAATAGGTATCTTCTAGGCAAGCGTGCCACACCGTAGACTGCAGCGCAGCTTAACATCAGGCTAGCTGTAGGCAAACGCAAAACTATCAAGGATAAAAAAAAAACAAGTGACAAGATGAGTCATTCGCTTGCTGATGGTAAGCATTAGCCAGAGCACTCCAACCGTAGTGACCTTCCGCAAAAAGTAACCGAATTGCTACTTGTCTCCCAGAGTCCATTGTCCATTATTTTTTTTTAAAGATACGTGACTTACTGCAGCATTTCTCCGTATCCAATCCCGCCTCGTAGATGGTGAACACTGGACAGGTGTCCCGGTTCAACTCGCACAAGGCGTTTAACCTCGCGCTGTACAGAGTCTTGAGGAAGGCCATCGTCATAGCGTGAGGAGGCGCTATGTAACTGCATATAGATAGAACGACGTCTTCTACGGATAACCCTGTGTCACCTTGCTTGAATTGGTCGGTGGCTGTCTTTATTGTTGTTGTTATTAGACCTGCGAAAAAAAAAACGTATTTATGATATATTGTGCACTGTATACTAGATAGGAACGATAGCGGGTAGGAGAGGTCGCTCTCCTACCCGCTGGTCAGACCTCGTAAAAACGCTCACTGACCTACCTATTGTCGAAGCTTTTAAGACCACCGAGGACAGGGAAAAGTGGAAGACCATTGTTAACCGAGTGATCGACACTCCGTATTAGACACGACCTTCAGTAATGTAGTTACGACTAAGAAGAAGATACTAGATAGGCATTTTAACACCAAATATGCCAGTAGTTGGTGCTAGTATCATTGGTATATATCAGAAATAGACTATGCCAGCAGATCACCTTGAAAAAATATGATGAGTAAGCAGCAACTAACGAGGTAAACCAACACTTGATGATATCTTTACTAGGATCATTGGTATATATCAGGCATAATCTATGACCCAGTAGACCACCCTGCGGCACTCACCAAATACGATTAGAAAGTAGTAATATAGAAGGCAAATCAATACAAAAGATGATAGAGGCGTGTACTAGGATCATTGATATATATCAGGAATATTCAATGACCCACCAGACTACCCTGCGGCACTCACCAAATACGATTAGAAAGTAGTAACACAGAAGGCAAATCAACACAAAAGATGATAGAGGCGTGTACTAGGATCATTGGTATATATGAGGAATATTCAATGACCCAGCAGACTACCCTGCGGCACTCACCAAATACGATGAGTATAGCAATGAGTATGATGCTAGCACCGCGCTCCGCGAAGCAACAGCTCACGAGGTACATCAACGCGAAGAATGCCAGCGAACCCACTATTAGTACCAGACACATGGTCACTGAAACAGATACAAATCTACATGTTAAACTAGAATAATGAGAAAGATATTTGGAGTTGTCAGAGGTTTTGGATTCCTTTCGTCTGTGCTTGAAATACATTACATACAACCTTGCGTTAATTTCGGTTAAACAGTAGCCAATGTTGTTATTATAAGACTCTCTACATCAAATTCATTCGAATCGTTTCAGTAGTTTTAGCATAAAAGATAACATAATATGCCCCACAAATCCTTTCACATTTACGACATAGTTAGGATTGCTATTTAATAGACGCTTTGCCATAAGTGAAAAAGTATTTAATAGCTAGCTTTACGGTTTTTTTTTTATTTTTTAAATTTTTATTTGTTACCTTACCTTACGAAAATAACGTTATTCGTAATTTACAGTAAGTACATATGTAAAGTACATATGTTACATCTATACCATAAATGATTAATGATTGATTAATGATTTACAGTAATACAATAAATGTCAAACAACATTATTTGCTAAAACAAATGGTCACACTTACTAAAAAACTGCTGGAAATATTCGTATGTTTGTACCAATATATAATATTTCTTACGATAAAAGTTTACATTTATTTAACATTTATTAAAGTTTATATTTATTATTATCTATTACAAACTTAACATTAGACTTACAGATGACATCACTCGAGTCGATAGTGTGATCGTTGTCGAGTAGAGCGGCGGCGACGGCCACGGAGAGGACCAGCACGAGCACGCAGAGCGTCATGTGGAAACAGAGAGTGACCGCCCAGTGCAGCACGGCCGGGCAGCCCGACATGAGGTGGATGTGACGCGCGCCGCTCTCGCGCTCGGCGCACGGCAACGACACATTGTTGATGTTGGTCGCTAGCACCACTGGAACGAAATGTCTCAATTATATGTTTTTTTTTTCTAATCAAGGTCTAATTAACTATTTGCACGAACAAACGGCTCCACTTAAATAACGTTGGATATATGTACGTCCAACGGGGAACGACACATTACGAGTGTCATCAAAAATAAAATTTTATGACCGTTCGCAGTTAGCGTTAGAAAATTCAATTGAAAATTCATTACTAACTAATGACGCTTAAATTCAGGTCATATATCAGTATACATATTTCATATACTATATATTTATTTTACCTCTCTAACTCAAAATTTATAAGAAAAAACTTCAAACTCTTTATGTCGAATCAAAATCCACCTACGTCGAAATCCTCCATAAGTTGAAAACTCTGTAACTCGAATTTTTTGGCGTCTCCCTTGATGTTCGACTTATAGAGGTTCTACTGTATATAGCAGTCATTACAGTAGTCAGTCAGTATTACATATATAAAGATCATATATCAGAGGTGATCCACATGTGGTACTACTCACCGAAAATGACGACCACGCCGTATACGAGTATATTCTCTAGATTCTTGGCTTGCACGGGTTCCTGCGCTGCCAGCTTGATGGTTTCCCCGGTGTTCATGGGGTAGTAGTAGGTGGAGAATGTGCGACCGGTGGCGCCCCCAATGTACTGCGTCGCCAGCGCGTTCGTGAGCAGATTGAGGGCCACTGGCGCCGCGTACCGGACTGTGGTTGTGAATAACGCCTGAACAGATATGAAGAGTATGGTTAGCATAAGCTATAAATCTTGTACAATCTCTTTCCTGGAAAAAAAATTAATTTGAATAAATATTGGTGCCGATTCAGCGGCACACACGACTGAACTAAATTTAAAGAAGCCCCGTCGTTTTTCATTTTAGGTGACCAGAAAGAGACAGCACGTTCTGAACCACAGACAAAACAACTTTTATCCCGAGTGACCCGTCCATCACGTGACAATATATTCTTTACATCAGAATAACACATAGGTTATAATTTTTAAAGATAGTATGTGTTTTGTCCAAATATGTGTATTATATTAAAATAACTTAATACATTATAATATTATGTTTTACTTATAATGTATTCTTATGACATTTTGCAAAACAGTTTAATCAATAAGGCAAGACAACGTTTACCGGGTCAGCTAGTTTGAAATAAACGTACCTTAGCGCGGTTGTCAGTAATTTCGATTCCGACCAAATATTTATTGTATTCCGTGGGATCGTCTTGGCTGGCTTTAAGGACGGCTGAAACATTGCAATAAAAAAACTTGATTAATACTAGACTGAAACATTTTGTTTATTGGTACAAACATAAATAGAATACAGGTAAAATAATTTGTTGGCTGTCTTTCTGGGTGTTAACTATGTATTGATATAAAGTATTTATGTATATGTCTGTAGTATATAAGTTGTGTTAGCAACCAAAATACAAACTAGATATGGTTTAGTATGGGCCTTACCAGCCGTGTGTTAAATGTAAAGACAATACTGTTTGAACTTACCACCAGTAATATTGTCGCTCTTCATAAAGTCGACCTTAGGCCAAGTGTCGCTTAAGGCCCGCAAGTCCACACCGTCCGTGACGTCAGTTAAGGCTCTTCTCGTACTCAGAGGTTGGTAGAGGTCGAGGTCCAACGACATCTTGTCAGTGGTGGGGGAAACTTCGTCGGAGTTGTTCGTTTGTTGCGTGAACAGGAATATTATGAGGACCGGGAGGACCACTTGCTGAAACAAATATTTAAATTTAAATAGAAGACAAAATTAAATATTTAGTGTACTTCCGCTGTGATCCGAAATCCAAATTAAGACAAGTAAAGGAAAAATCAACTAAGATCAATTAACCAAGCTTAATTAACTAAGATTAATTAAGATTAACGTTACCTATCACAATTCGGAAATTCTTAACTCTACACGAGTTTCGCATAACCACAAGGCATCATCAGGAGATGCTGACTCTTCGAACGACAAGTCGAGAGTCTCGACGTTAATTAATCAAATACAAATGTTAATTGATCTTAGTTGATTTTCCCTTTACTTGTCTTAATTTGGATTTCGGATCACAGCGGAAGTACACTAAATATTTAATTTTGTCTTCTATTTACAATGGATTTCCGCAAAGTAACGCCTGAGTCAATAAGTTATTTAAATTTTAATATTTGCCACCCCCTAAATTTAAACCCCTGAGGGGTTGGCAAATTAAGGGGGTGGCCGTTTTGGATATTTATTACCCCCATCACCGTTTCCTTATAGAACGAGCAGCGCAACGGGTAAGAGACACCGCTACACAGTGGATATTCCGAATATTTGCACAAAGCGCTTCGCCTCAACATTCCTAGTGAAGACTGCGAAGCTTTGGAATTCTCTGCCTGAGGCTCTGTTTTCCGAGGAGTATCATCCTAAAACCTTCAAATCGAGAGTGAATAGGTCCCTTCTAAGTGAGCGTGCTACAACGTAGGCGGCAGCGCTGCTTAACATCAGGCAAGGTGTGGTCAAACGCAACCCTTTTAAAAAAAATTCATTGATCAAAAAGATGAAGAAATCTAGAGTAAATAGAAAGAAAAGAAAGAAAGAAAGAATCATTTATTTTGTGACACGAACTACTAATACACAAAAAACATAAAAGAAAAAGACAACATTGACGTGGCACAAAACCGGCCCCAGCTCAGCGTGTGCAGATTACAGCAAGCAATCAGCGCTGGTCTTCCGCTGGAGCCGACCGGTGACCACACATACGATGGTTCCTTCTAGGCAAGCGTGTTACATCTTAGACCACAGTCAAGCTTAACATCAAGCTAGCTGCGGTCAAACGTAAGCCTATTCATCAATAAAAATAAAAAGAGAATAAAAAATCAAGAAAATGTCTTACCATGGACAGGAACGATATCTTCTTGTGCCAGATATACTTGAGCTGCCTCCTGATGAGCACACAGAACTGCCGGGCGTACAGCGCCAACCCAGAGTGCTTCACGTGTGTCTCCACTGGAAATAGACATCCGTTTCAAATGCTATGCGACCTGGGCCGTGACGTCACTAGTATCATTTGGTACACTTTGCAAACACATAGCATTAAAACATAATATTTTTCTTTTACCTTAGCATATTTTAGATACAACATTTCTTTATTTGTCACAGTAAATAAAAAAAAACAACAAAATTGTATGGAATCCAAAGGCTTCCAAATTAGTCGTATAAACTGTAAGTTGGAAGCCAATGTCTTCTCCCAAAAAAATTAAACTATCCATACACATATGTCAGTTTTAAAAACTAAAATACAATTAATACATTTACTAGTAGTTAGGAAAGTAAACATTTTTTGAAAATTTAGAATACAAAATTAGTTTATATTACTATTCATCAAAGTACGAATAAGTTTAAGTAAATGTAACTGTAAATAAAAATGTAAATGTAACTTATAAGTTACATTTACATTTAAAACAAGTTAAGTAAAACCCGTTTAAGACGATTTCACAGGGACTAGTTAGGAGACTAGTTAGCATCAGGTACATCACGTGTAAATTAGTACTGTGTTAACTATGTAACGACTCTGAAGAGACTGTGCATTTTATGGCGTTATAGAGAGTGGTCGTTAAATGGAGAGAATTTATCATTGTATGTAATACAAGCTAAGCCAACTAAAGCCAATTGAATTCGAAACTTTAGAGAGTTTGTCGTTAAGTCGAGTGACGTTACATGGAGTTTACACTGTATATGAATTATATGGTTTTGTATTATACCTGGTTGCGGTACGTCCTGGGAATCGGCTTCGTCATCAGCGAACATGGTTTCTGTATCACTACACAGTCTGAAACGTACAAGTTATCGTAAGTAGATAATTCTAGCTTCACTTACCACAGTGTTTTACACAGTAAAGTTAGGCATTCGATAAAACAGGGAGCGCTCGGGTACCGTCATTGATCCGTGTTAGTACCGTCATTGATACGGGTCAGTTAAGTAGTGATTCGTTATTGGTCTGATTTGGGGATCAGCAGGGTGTTTCACAATTCAGTCGGATATGATCCGTTCGACTCACATCCAATTAACGGAAAGACTAACATATTTCCGAACGATCGATAAAACGAGAATCACAAATTCCATCGGAATTAAATTGAAACCAACATCAACCATAGATTAGCCTTTCCGACTGCGGATCACAGATTAAACAAGAATGGGCGCGTTTGGAAATGGTAGCAATTATATACCTTGGTAAAAACTTATAAATTACATTTTTGTGTAATTTTTTTATCAAAGTCAGTGTCAAATAAGAAAAATTAAGGTCGGAAATCTTGTTAAAGTGGAAGTTTGAAAATACTGCGGGAGAAAATACTTGCTTCAAGAAAACTTCCTCTAGTGTAGTGACTCCAACTCCTATGGTCTCTATATGCAGTTCGCTCTTCTTGCTCTCCAACGAAGAGAACAGCTCCGGGAAGTTGCCGCTGGCTGAGGCCGGCAGGTTGTAGGAGAGGCTGTTGATGGTCTTCTCTTTGAGGGTCGCCTCAGGGACGTGTGATGTGACCGCTGTTGTTATCTGGGCATCGCGCGGCGCGCCGTTCGTCGTGAACGTTAACCTGTACCCGGTACCTGAACAAGAGCGGAGAGTACATTTGAAAATTGTAAAGCACATTTTACCGTGATTCTAATTTAAGGCGATGATATGGGCGTAAACTTGAATTTACAGTTTTATACAATACAATACAATACAAAAACTCTTTATTGCACACCACACACAGTAATAATAAATTTATAAATAAATAAAAAAAACATACAAAATGTTGCACAATAGGCGGCCTTATCGCCTATAGCGATTTCTTCCAGGCAACCTTTGTATGGAAAAGTGAGAAAAGAAGAAGGGAGGTGTACTTAATAAAAAAAAATGTTTTATCCTTACAAAGTTATTGTAAATAGTGTCTTACGAGTTTTTAAGTCTGTCTTTATATATAGTTTATAGTTTTTTTTAAGATTTCGGTTCAAGACTTTGCTGCCCTAGTCTAGTGTTGCTAGAGAGTTGAAATCTTCACAGATGCTGAAAATAATAACAACAAATACTAAAAAACAACAAAATGTATACCTATATACGAGGGCTACTATAGAACTATTTTTTTTTGCCATTTAAGGTAGAGTGTTTGTTTATATTAATGAGAACCCTTCATGCACGTGTCGCACTTGGCCAATTATTTCAATATGTTTTTTTTACACGCTTTATATTAGCTTCACCTGTATGTTTGTTTGTAACCGACTTCTTTGGGCGCGATTTTGACCCACTTTAAACGGCCAGATTTCTTTTCAAACTTTGTAGATTTATTGAGGACCGATGACAATACACTAATTTGATAAAATTATTCAATTTTTTGTATTTTTGTTTGTATATTTGTTTGTAACCGACTTCTTTGGGCGCGATTTTGACCCACTTTAAACGGCCAGATTTCGTTCAAACTTTGTAGATTTATTGAAGACCGATGACAATACACTAATTTGATAAAATTACGGTTTTCTATAAAAAGCGTGTTTTTTAGTTTTTTTATTAACTATTAATTATTATGATTAATAACGATAAAACTGTAAATACAACATTTTGCTCATGACAACGCTTAAAACTATGGCAAGCTGCTTCTGCCGATGATATCGTCTCACCGGTGGGTGAAAACCTGTGTATTGTAACATCCTTACTCGGCGTGAGCTTTTCTTGAGAAAACCCGCGTGGCGCGAGTTGATTAGAAAATAAATGTTGAAAATACCGATGGCGCGCTTGAGGTACATGGGCGTGGCGTGGCACCGCAGGTGTCCCTGGTGCACGGCCGCCACGCGGTCCCCCAGCGCGTCCGCCTCCTCCATGAAGTGCGTGGTCAGCAGCACCGTGCGCTCGCCGCGCAGAGACTACACACCAGGATACGGATTTATTATACAATAAAAAAAATGGTTGCCTGTAAAGTCGGTTTTACGGGCGAAGATTTTACGTGACAACGCGCGCAGCACGCGGCAGACCGATCATAGTTGAGTGGGAGAGAGACGCAAGGCATTCGGCGGGCCTCTCTCTCGTTCGGTGACTCATCGTAACGTCACCGGGCGTTACACTTTTTCATAAGTGACTCCCAGCCGCAACCTAATTTAAGACGTTGTCACGTCAAAACTCGATTATCCACTTGTATGTTGAAACACCGGCTCCCGGTATAAACACATTTTCGCCGCAACTGTTGACTTACAGGGAGCCGGTGTGGGTAAAACTAAAACTTGGAACTTGGACTTTTTTTCAACAGATAATACAAAATGGGCCAATGTCATTCAACATACGAATGGTTAACCGGACTAATACTGCCAACCAGAGGGTCCCGGGTTCGAATTCCGGCACGACCAATATCTTTGCGACGAACTAAATTTGATGGCTGTCGGCCTGGGTTCACTTTGAACTTTTGAGTTCATGTAACGCAATAGTTCAAAGTTTACACATAAGCTTAAACCATAAGCAGCCCACTATACGTTCCTACTGCTGAGACTCGGGGCCTCCTCTCACAAGGAGAGAGATATAGGCCATAACCTACCAGGCTGGCTAAGTGCGGGTTGGCGGATGACACATGTCTTCGGATATTGTGGTCCTCAAACATGCCGGTTTCCTCACGATATTTTCCTTCACCGTAAAGCGAATGCAAATCCACACATCATTGGTGTTCAGGCCGGGATTCAAACCAGGGGCCATCTGATCGAAAAGCAGACGCGTTTATACTACCGAGCCACACTCGCTTCAAAGTTAAAGTTTACGCTTCAGAAAAAAAAGTCGTTATCGTGTCCACTATAATCACTTGGTCTCTATAACTGTAAAACTAGACATTTCAAATAGAAGACGAACGGTTGGATCTACTATAGCAAGTGTAACTCACCAGCAACAAGTCCCAGAGCTCCCGCCTGGTCTCGACATCGAGGCCGGAGGTGGGCTCATCCAGCACCAGCACGCTGGCGCCCCCTGCCAGCGCGCACGCCAGCTGCAGCCGCCGCTTCATGCCGCCCGAGAGGGCGCTGCTGTGCACCGCGCCCTTCTCTTCCAGCCCGAGACTCTTGAGCAGGGCGTACGACTGTTGCCGGGCCTCTTTGTAGGAACCGCCTTTTAGCTGTGGACATAAACTGCCTTAAAGTATTGGTCATAAATTTACTTTTAGCTGTGGACACAAACTGCCTTTTAGCGTTGGTCATAAATTGACTTTTAGCTGTGTGTTATAAATTTACTTTTAGCTGTGGACATTATCTGTCTTATAGCCGTGGACATAAACTGTCTTTAAGCATTGGTCATAAATTGACTTTTAGCTGTAGGATATAAACTGCCTTTAAGTATTGGTCATAAATTGACTTTTAGCTGTGGACATTAACTGTCTTATAGCCGTGGACATAAACTGCCTGCATTGGTCATAAATTGACTTTTAGCTGTAGAATATAAACTGCCTTTAAGCATTGGTCATAAATTAACTTTTAGCTGTAGGATATAAACTGCCTTTAAGCATTGGTCATAAATTAACTTTAAGCTTTAGGATATAAACTGTCTTTAAGCATTGGTCATAAATTGACTTTTAGCTGTAGGATATAAACTGCCTTAAAGC
Source organism: Mellilla xanthometata (assembly GCA_035578125.1). Classification (NCBI taxonomy): domain Eukaryota; kingdom Metazoa; phylum Arthropoda; class Insecta; order Lepidoptera; family Geometridae; genus Mellilla; species Mellilla xanthometata. The sequence continues at coordinate 11,993,295 of JAPUBQ010000001.1, read as the reverse complement.
ATTGGTCATAAATTGACTTTTAGCTGTAGGATATAAACTGCCTTAAAGCATTGGTCATAAATTGACTTTTAGCTGTGGACATAAACTGCCTTTAAGCATTGGTCATAAATTGACTTTTAGCTGTGGACATAAACTGCCTTTAAGCATTGGTCATAAATTGACTTTTAGCTGTAGGATATAAACTGCCTTTAAGCATTGGTCATAAATTGACTTTTAGCTGTAGGATATAAACTGCCTTTAAGCATTGGCCATAAATTGACTTTTAGTTGTAGGATATAAACTGTCTTTAAGCATTGGTCATAAATTGACTTTTAGCTATAGGATATAAATTGCCTTTAAGCATTGGTCATAAATTGACTTTTAGCTGTAGGATATAAACTGCCTTTTGGATGTGCACATAAATTGACTTTTAGCTTTGGGCGTAAACTGCCTTTTAATTATGATTTTAGGATGTGACCTTTTGTTTTTGTATTGTGTATAGGTTTTAAGCAGTGTTTCATATTGTCACGTAAACAAAATTAATTCAATTATAATTGACAATGCTTTTGATACCTTCATTTAACGACCACTCTCTATAATGGCATAAAATGCACAATCCTTTCAGTGTCGTTATATAGAGTTAACACTGTACATGTAATATGTTGACAGAATAAAGCTAATTTCAAAATATACTTACTTATGCTTATGCTTACTATTGGCTGAGTTGTCATTGCTTAAACACAATTCAAGCTTATTAAATGAGTAAAACAAGTTGTAATACCACTTCAATATACATGAAATAAATAAGTATAACGTATCCCAAAGTGTACGAGTGTAGTACTCACGAGCGTGAAGAACATGGCGTGCTCGAGCACGGTAAGGTCAGCAAAGAAGAGGTTGTGTTGCGGACACAGCCCCAGCTGGCGGCGCACGCTGTCCGCGGTGTGCGCGTCGCGAGACACGTCCGCCCCGTTCACCAGCACACGACCCTCGGTAGCGCTCATCATGCCTGGAATAAACACAATATGAATGTGGCTCGGGGCTCCGCGTGAGGGGGACGTTGGAAGACATCGACATTGCGGAAGGAGCCCGTATTTTTTTTTTTTATTCTTTTTGTTTTTTAGGGGCTTTAAATGTTACATTTATGCCAGCCCCATCGTACCCTAAATCTATGTCTAGGAACATTACTAACTTAACTATCCCCAATCAATATACGAGGTAAGGTGCGGGGACGAACCGCAGCCAATATATAGGTTTCTACTAAGTCATAAATCATACCGGCGTAGGGAGCCCGTATATCAACGTATGTGTGTGGCTCGGTGGAAATGGGTCTGCTTTCGAATCTAACGGCGCAATACATACATTAAGACACATTTAACACACGGTTGCTTAACCCCATACTGAACCATTTCTTCGTATTATGGTTGCGAACACAACTGATATACTACATATACGTATGTAATTTTTTTTTGTATGGATACATATTTGACACCCAGACCGGCAGCCATCAAATTTAGTTTAGCACAAAGATGTTGACCGTGCCGGGAATCGAACCCGGAACCTTCTGATTGGCAGTCCGGTATGGTAACCGTTACGCCAACGAGGTCGTCGATTTTATTAAAATCGTCGCAATGACTTGTTTTTAGAGTTCCGTAACTAAAAGGTAAAAACGGGACCCTATTACCAAGCTTCCAATGTATGTCTATCTGTAACCAGGCTTTATCTTATTAAGCTGAAATATTCACTAGTATTGCCCGAGCCATCATAACAACATGTATTAAAAAAATATATATAAAGGCTGTTTTTATGGCAAACAATTCGATTGTTTAAAGTGTGAGTGTGTGCATGTGATGTGTATGGCATGCTCGATTCCGGAAGAACAAGTTTAAAAAATTATAAAACCAAGAAAAAAAACTTTGATTGCAGCCATATTGTAGTCTAGTCAACAAGTGCCTTTTTGGTCAACTTTTTTCAGCAGTCTCCGAAAATTATGATTGAGGTGTGGTTCGGAATGGCATCTAGATAGTTTTCGAAAATTTCTTTTTTTTTTTTTATTATATTTTTTTATTTGCGGAACCTCATTGTTTTTCGAAAACTATCTAGATGCCATTCCGAATCGAATGACACCTCAATCATAATTTTCGGAGACTGCTGAAAAAAGTTGACCAAAAAGGCACTTGTTGACTAGACTAATTGGATTCGAAATGTATTCTACTTTTCAAACCCTTTCATTATATACCCTTATTGAAACAGTACTAAAAAATCTATTTATACCAAACATAGCTAATAACTATATTTTTAAAACTAAATCTAATTTGATTTATTCGTTCGGGTTTTTTTTCTTTTTTATCCTTGATGAGAGAGGCCTTTGCCCAGCAGTGGGACATAACAGGCTGAAAATAATAAAATAATAATAACAATATTTTTATACTTGATAGGTTTACGTTTGACAGCTAGCCCGATGTTAAGCTGCGCTGCAGTCTACGGTGTGGTACGCTAACCTAGAAGATACTTATTAACTTTATTTTTGAAGATCCCGGAGCTAAGATTACACAGACTAAATAAAGCGTTTTCTTTTGGTAGAAAGGTTATAAGTTGAGTATGACTGTATGCAATTGTAGTACCTGTTATAATAGACATAAGAGTGGTTTTGCCAGCGCCGTTGTGACCGAGAAGAACTGTGATCTCTCCTTTAAGCACATCTAGTGTGACGTTGCTCAATGCTTTGTGTTTTGGGAATACCTAAAAAAAAACATATAGGAATTTGAACAGGAAAAACATACTTAAGGCGCGGTTTTAATTTTATTATGTAGTTTTGTTATTAATCTTAATTATTGTGATTTAGTTACAAAAATATATAACTTTAATAAAATGTTTTTGTAGTCTTCTTCTTCTCCTTTACCATATCTAGGTGTGGTCGGCACAGCCTGTTTTTCGCTTCAAAGACTCTGTCGATAAACTATATCTCAGTTCTCGTTAGAGAAGGCCCCGTGTCCCAGCAGTAGGAACATATAGTGGGCTGCTTGTACTTAACTTATAATATTAACCTTAACATCACTATATATCTACGAAATCAGCAAATTTGTTCGAAAATACCCGGAGCTATTCACTAAAGTAACAGACAGTTCAAGCAAACACGCACCTAGGTATAAGAATAAATTAAAAGTTCCAAAAAGTAGGTTAAAATACATAGTTCTCGCCCTCAATGGCAGTCAAAATATTTAATAAGCTACCAGAAAAGTTAAAGGAAATAGACAAAGATAGATTAGAAGAAAATAAATTAAAACTATAATTGTTGCATAAATGTTATTGACGAATTTCGTAATGATAAAGATTTATTTTTGCATGCAAATAAACCGGCTCACTCCTCTTTGTGTTGCGATACCCGAACAGGGTTCATTATGAGATACCTACTTTTAAATGTGTAACACCATATGCCATAATGAAGCAATAAATATAGGTATTTCACACTGACTTTATTAGCCGCATGTAGGATAAGTATATTCTACTTACTTTAGTAACATTTTCAATCTTGATGCCAACTTCCACATTTTTCGGCGTCGCTTCGAAGTATTTAGATTCCCTCGATATTGGCTCCTCTTCATCGGATATCGATGTAGGCTTGATTTCATTCTTGCTCCAGTATTGCTTCTGTGAAAATATTAAAATATAGTAAAGACATATAAATTATAATTAAAACATATTAATAATTACTAATGTGTCTGAAGCTCGGCCTGCTAAGGCGATCTGAAGCGATCATCGAAGCTAAGCAACAGCCGATGCGGACGGTACCGGACCCCTCAACACCTAATTTTATTTAACTTTTATAATTTTATTTGATATACTTAATATTTAATGAATATACTTAAATATTTTGTGCAAATTTTAAGTGTCTAGTAGTTACCGTTGTTGTTATATAGCAAATATACTAAAAAAACTCGTTTATTGTATGAAGACCACCCTCAATAATGTTATAGCGGTACGGGAAATACATATCTTGTGAAAGTTTCAACTTTCTAGCAATTTCGGTTTCTGAGATACAGCCTGGAAACAGACAGACAGACAACGGTGGCTTAGTAATAGGGTTCCGTTTTCACCTTTTAGGAACGGAACCCTAAAAATAGCTACTGACCTGAAAAAGGAAGTTACACGGCAGAGCCTGACCATACTTCCCCGGCCTGACTCTGGACAGATACCACGCCAGAGCGAAGAATATAAGAGACTGCAGTATGAGGAAAAGAGCACCCAACGCGACTGGACCGGATCTGTCAGTATGGGACGACCATATATCTTCCAATGTCAGACCTTCTCCTGTGGAAAGAAAAAAAATATTATCAACTTTTTAGACGTGACAGCGTTTGGTTTGTGATGCTATCTCTCTCCCTTTCTATCGGCTGATGTATCATAAGCAGCCCGCTATACGTTCCCACTGTTTGACAACCTCGTTGGCGTAATGGTTGCCATGCCAGACTGCCAATCAGAAGGTTCCGGGTTCGATTCCGGCACGGCCAACATCTTTGTGCTGAACTTAATTTGTGGGCAGTCGGTCTGGGTGTTAAATATGTATCTATATAATGTAATTATGAATTTATATATAGTATATCAGTTGTGCTAGCAATCATAATACAAACTAGAAATAGTTTAGTATGTGGAGTCTAGAAATGAAGAAGATGTCTAGAAATAGTTTATATGGGGCTAATATTTATTATTATTTACTGCTCGGACCTCCTCACGAGGATAGAGAGAGATATAGGCTACCACGCTGGCCAAGTGCAGATAGGTGAATGACACATTTTCTCGGTTATTGTGGTCCTCAAACAATTTGTTTTCCTCATGATGTTTTCCTTCACCATAAAGCGATTGCAAAATCTACACCAATAACTTAAAAATCGAACCTAGAACCTTCTGATTGGCAGTCCGGCATGGTAACCATTACGCCAACGAGGTCGTCGATCGGTTGGATTGATTAATAGTAAGCCTTTTCTTTATTAAATTTCATGCTTATGTCCAATAAAAAAATCTATTTATCTATTTATTGACAACCTCGTTGTCGTAAAGGTTACCATGCCGGACTGCCAATCAAAAGGTTTCGGGCCCGGTCAACATTTTTGTGCTTAACTAAATTTGTTGGCTGTGGGTCTGGGTGTTAAATATGTATTTATACTAGCTGACCCGGCAAACGTTGTTTTGCCTTAGTAATTATTTCTAAATATACAGTAGCCGATTCTCAGACCTACTGAATTCGCATATAAAATTTGGTAAAGATTAGTCGAGCCGTTTCGGAGGAGTACGGTAACAAACACTGTGACACGGAAATTTTATATATAAGATATAATATGTGTGTACATATGTTGTATATGTAGTATATCAGTTGTGTTAGCAACCATAATACGATCTAGAAATGGTTCAGTATGGGGCTAAACCAGCCGTGTGTGAAATGTGTCCTAATATTTATGTATGTATAACATACCATACTGTTCCATAGCAGCGATCTCCTGCCACAGCCAGGCCATGGGTTCGTGAGGCAGCAGGCCCGCGGCGATGTGACCACTCTTGCTTTTCAAAGCCTTGCCGATGTGATTGCAAGGCAGCCACAGCAAAATGTACACGAACACTGACACCGAAACTGTGTATTGGGCTGGAAAAAAGAGTTTATAATATTATTATTTTATTTTCAACCAAAAAAAAACAGAACGGTTTAGTAGACCAGACACATAATTAGACAAATAGGTACCTTAAAGGTAAACACCCTATTACTAAGCCTTCGCTTTCTGTCACCAGGCTGTATCTCATAAACCAAGGTAGCTAAAGAGCTGGAAATTTCACAAATGATGTATTGCCGTTGCTGTATAACAACAAATAAGTGCTAAAAATAACTAAATGAAAATATTCTTCCATACAACAAAAATCTTCTTTAGCGTTTTTTCTTCTTCTTTTTACACGCTTTATATTAGCTTCACCTGTATGTTTGTTTGTTTGTAACCGACTTCTTTGGGCACGATTTTGACCCACTTTAAACGGCCAGATTTCGTTGAAACTTTGTAGATTTATTGAGGACCGATGACAATACAATAATTTGATAAAATTATTATTTTTTTTTTGTATGTTTGTTTGTAACCGACTTCTTTGGGCGCGATTTTGACCCACTTAAAACGGCCAGATAAGCGTGTTTTTAAGTTTTTTTAAACTACTATTATTTTCTATCAGTCCGCTTTATTGTACAGTCACACTTACTGCTCTGCGTGATGTAGCTGCAACAGAAGGCGGCGGCCACTATGCTGACAAAATGCAGCAACAGTATAACGAAGATCGGCAACCAGGACGAATGAGGAATCAGTGGGTTTGAAGTCGACTGTGAACATATTACAAAGTTTTTAAACCTGGCCGTCATTTTGTTACTCGCATCTGTTGACAGCTTATAAATTTAATTAAATCATCTTAAGAGCTGGGCTCTTGTCTTATCTTCGGCCAAATCCTTGACCTCCCTATACGACATGACAAATTAAATATTAAGACACACTTTAAATGCGTATGTCAATGTGTTTAAAAGTGCTAGCAAAGGTGTGTTTGTTTGTTACTTATTCATGCTTTAATTTTTTCTTAAATTATTTTTGATTTCGATGAAATTTCGTGTAGTAACCACTTTTGTTTCACACATTTTACAAATTTCTAAAAAAACTACTTGTTCAAAAGTTGGTTGACAAGCAACAAAAGGAAGAGAAGCAATTTTTTGCGAATTTCTGTAACTCGTACAACTAAATTTGTGTAAACGTACTGAACCCACTTTGAAAACGGTTTGCGTTACTAGCAAGCACGGTATAATTTATAAAAAAAAAAAAAGGCGAGTGTGGCTCGGTGGGCAACACTTTTTCATTCAGACATCCCCTGGTTAGATCCCGGCTCTAAACCAATGGCTTTTCAAGCTATGTGTAGATTTGCACTCGCTTTACAGTGAAGAAACTGTCATTTTTGAGGCCCACCACATACGAAAATATGTGTCATCCACTAGTGAAGACTATATATCTCTCTCCCAGTGAGAGAAGGCCCCGAGTCCCATCAGTGGGAACATATAGTAGCCATCTTATGCTTAACTAGTAACCGTGAATAGTACATGTCGTATGGTATACAATTAAGGTAGTTACCTTCAATAGAATAGTTCCCACGACAGAGTATATGAGGCCGGCCGGCAGAACATTCAGGAAATGCGAGATGCCGAAAAGATTGGACGACACTCCCATCATTTTCACCAGCTCCTAAAACACATTCATCATCATCATCATCAAATATAAAAACACTGTTGTCTAGGTCTAGGATTCATCTAATATTTGTATAAAGAAACTGAAGAAAAATATTTTTTAGGACCCATTTCACACACGGCTGGTTAGCTCACTAAACAATTTCTAGTTTGTATTATGGTTGCTAATACAATTGATATACTAAATAAACATACATAAATACTTTTTATCGATACATATTTATCACCCAGACCGCTAATAAATTTAGTTTACCACAAAGAAGTTGGCCGTGCCAAACAATTGAAAAGGATTCTTAAATTGTCCGTCACTATTCTTAATTTGGCCAGAAATCAGAATACTAGAGAGGACTGCCGATTCTCATAAAATGAAGCGTGGCGCGAAAGTTTACAATAATTACCGATGAAACCTAGATGGCGCTGTAAATCGAGCGTGCAGCCTAGATGCGGCCAAATTCCGCAACGCGCTGCAGTCGCATAGGGATATAACGATAGTAAATAGAAACGACTTTCAAGGATATACAATAGATGGTGCTAAATCTATATGGTGAATAGATGTTGAAAATCATACTACTTGTATTGAAAGAGTTTGAGCGTCTATTATATTTATTAGTCTATAATTTGGCGTTAAAGTTATCAGTCGAGATTCTGATTTCGTTATTGGCATTATTAAGCTTACAGATAAAAAAAAATCTAATAAGTTCTTCATTATATCTAAGTATAGCTTCAAGTGGGATGTTGAGGACCTGTATGCCGGTGGAGCGCTCCTCCATGAGGCGCGCCATGAGGAACACGAACACCAGGAAGAGGGAGATCCAGCACAGGAACAGGAGGAGTTCGCATATGAACACCACCGCCTCCGCGTTCATACGCCCTATTGATGGGAACTCTTGGATTGTCAACTTCTGCAACAAAATACGTTTGGTTATTTTTAGTAAATACACAGGGTTTTTTCTTTTTTTAAGCCTACTGTCCCACTACTGAGCAAAGGTCTCCCCCAACTCCCTCCACGAATCCCGGTCGATAGCTTCCTCTCGCCAGGCATTCGAAAACTGGTCAAGATCGTCCGCCAGCGGATCCTCGGTCTCCCTCTACTACGCCGACCTTGAGGATTCCACTGTGTGACGATCCCGGCCCAGCGTTCGGAATGCATACGAGCCACATGACCCGCCCGATCCCATTTTAGTTTGGCTGCTTTTTGTTGGCCTACATCAACAACACCTGTCATGGAACGTAGTACTGTGTTGGGGACTCTGTCCGTCCTTTTGATACCCAGGATACTACGTTCCATTGCTCTTTGGCAAACCCCAACACAGGGTTACTGATAATTAATAAATACCATTGTAACTATGCTACAATAAAAAAAAAACTATATCTTTAGCCGATAGAGGCCACGTTTTAAAGTTCATCATCACTTCAATAATTTTAAAATTGCGAGCGAAAGGAGTCAAACTTTCAAACTTTGTTTTCACAAGCGCGACATACTGAAATATAAATAACACAGTTGACAAACTAACCTGAGTGATATTCTTTCCCGTCAAGAGTTCAATGAAACTTGTATCTATAGCCCACTGGAGACTCATTAATGAATAAAAAATCGTTCCTGAAAATAAACAAAAATACGTATTAAAGTAAAAATCAAGTAAAGGTGGCGAATCAGCGGCACACACGACTAAACTAAATTTAAAGAAGCTCCGTCTCTTTTCATCTTAGGTGGCCAGAAAGAGACGGCACGTTCTGCACCATAGTTAAGATCACGTCAAATGTAGAAAGTATAGACGACTTTAGAACGCACTCAATTGTATCACCTCTAAAACTGCCTGCACATTCCATATTTGACGTGATTTTAGTTGTTTTGTCTGTGGTTCAGAACGTGCCGTCTCTTTCTGGCCACCTAAGATGAAAAGAGACGGGGCTTCTTTAAATTTAGTTTAGTCGTGTGTGCCGCTGAATCGCCACCAATATTTTTTATTCCTTAAACTGAGTGCAGACATTACACCGTCGGGAAGCTACATTGTCCCTGAGTAACATTAGTTAACATTATATTTTGTTTCTCTATCTCTTCTTAGAAACTTAGATTATTTTATAGCTCGTGCGTAGCCGGGGCGATCTGCTAGTAAAAAATAAGAGTATGTATGTTACCATAATTCCTGTGGGTTTCCGTATCCCCGCTTTCGAACGAGTTGGTCCGGTAGTGGTTCGTCATACGTATCGTGTACGACAGCTTGTTCTGGAGGTTGTCGGGATCGCTTATTTCCTGGAAACACAAAATACTCGTAATATTTTTTTGTAGTATTAATAAAATCAACCGTTAAAGCGAAGATACTACGCGTGCCAACTAAGAATAGGACTGTCAAACCGCCATCTTGCCTAATAATACGCGCTAACGCCATAACCAAAGTGTATGGTGTGAAAAAAAAAATGTAAATTATAATCAGTTCATATGTTTAATGTACGCTATTTACTATTTCTTATACATTTTACGGCAAATTAATTATAAATGAGTAGGATTTGAAAGTAAAAGCATATTTATAAAATTATAATTTTTTTTTCATTGTTGGCACTTCTTTTTGTACCAAATAAAAAGAGTTAGATATTTAATTTATTTTTACGCTTTCTTTGCTAGCAGTACTTTTTTGACAGTTATCGTGAGAAGTTGAAGCAAGCGCGATCCAATTCTTAGTTGGCACGTATAAGAACAAACTCTTGATTTTACAGTTTTTTCGTTATAAATCGTAAAATGTAAAAAAAAAAATGAAAAAATTTACGAAAGACCGTCGAAGGAACCACACTTAGAATATTAACACTTATTAGGGTACCAATCAGACTTATGATTAAGAAACAACACTGGTTTAAATAATCTAAAGTTACGTTTTTTGAACTAGTTTTTTTCATATAGTCAACTCTGATTAGTACCAAATTAAGTATAAATAACTAGAGTGGTTTTTCTATTTTTTTCCGTTTACAATTTTTAGCGAAAAGACTGTAAAATAAAAATAAAAATGTTGGTATTTCATTGAAATAAAATATGTATTCATATAAACTGAATATTTGTTTACTAATTTTTGTATCACCATACACTTTGGTCATGACGTTAGCGCATATTACTGAGCAAAATGGCGGTTTGACAGTCCTATTCTTAGTTAGCACGCATAAAGCATACTTACAACTATAGCCTCGTCGTTGTGGATGGACGAAATAACGTCACTTATTTCAGTAAAGTTATTAAACGCATACAATCCCTTCTTATTTAGCAACCGATCTGAAACAAAAAGTGTGAATGTATTTATTAAAAACAAATCAATAAACATTTATTTGACAAATGTTACATGAATTTACATTGTAACAGGAATCCAAAGGCTCCCAAAGTAGTTTTAAAAACTGTGTTATGCGAATCAATGGCATCTCCCAAATTTACTCAATGGTTACACTTACTCACACTCCAAAGCTTACACTTATGCCAAAGTAATACCTATAATACAAAATAATTTATTAGAAAGTTACATTAGCTAAACAGAAAATAATTGGAAAAAGAAAAAGAAAACCAGAATATATTTTTGAAACAACAAAAAAAGATACGAGAAATTAATATATAATAACTATTAAGAATATTTTCTGTTTCTAATTAATATAAGTGAAAGCCTGCCAAATGTCGTTATAAAAAGAAAAACAAATAAAAACGTTATATAGATCGAGTAAAAAAATCAGTTTCGTTTCGTGTATGGGAGTCCCTTTAAATATTTTTATTTAATTATTTATTTCGAAAGGTAATTCTACTCATATGATAAATGCGAAAGATTGTAAGTGTGTATGTTTGTTACATCTTCACGCTCAAACGGCTGAACGGATTTTTAAGAAATTTGGTGTGAACATAGATATAAAGTAGTCTAGGTATAAAAAGTAGCCTTTGTATTAATTCAAGGTCTCTACGTTGCAAGATCACATAGCGCTTTAAGCAATGATATTATAACTAAAAGAGGTTAAATTATAAAATATCATTGGCTTTAAGCTATTTTTTCGATATTTTTTTCGTCTATGATTTATGGCAAAATAACTGCAAAATCAAGATTTTGACCTTATTTTCGCCTTAATTAAAATAAAATATAATAGGTAAATAAGATAACGTAAGACGGAGCGGCATTTATCAGCGTTTGCCCCGACTTAAACATAGAATTATAACGCTTAGAACCGCAATACGCGCGAGCCAAGTGACGCCACTTCAACCTAGACTATTTAGTCTAAGTACGTCGATCGACGCCGCAGTGCTCACGATGAAGTGTCAGTGCAAAGAGCTCACGTATTTAATTTAAAAATGACGTACTGTGTAGTGAAAGGATGCCACAACTCGTCGAACAAACATCAAAAACATTTGAAGATCACATTTCATGGGTAAGTACTCCAAGGCATCTTGTATTTTTGTGTAAAACATCAAATAAACAGAAATATAAATCGTAAATCTTAAACACGCCATTATACAGTCAATGTTGCCAGCTGTAGGAATAATTGTACCACTTTATTTTACTAAATATAGTTTGCAGGAACTTGGTCCCATGCATAATATTTTATCACATACCTACTTAAATAGTTTTATTCGTCAAATATTATCAGGGTTACCAGATACCTAGATAAAAAAATGTGATGAATTTAAGTTCTTTGGTACAAGTTTTTGGATACTCATGGTTGACTTGTATGAATGATATTCTCATAATTATATAGAGTGATGAGTTTATACAGAGCTATTTTGAAAAAAAATTATGTTCAATATTCACCTAACATCCACTAAATGCCTAGTCAGCGGGGTACTTTACGTCACCTTACTTACTTTAAAATTTACCTACGATAATTCAGTTTTATAATTATATATTCATTTTTAGATTTCCTTCTGATCCGATTGCTGCTGCTCGATGGATAGAAAAAATAAGACTCAATCGCAAAGAAGACTGTTGGAAGCCAACTACATACACTAAGATCTGATCCGTACATTTTGATGACAAGGAAAAATATATCACCAAAGGTGGCTTGTGCAAATTACGTCAGGGTGTTGTACCAACAATAGTATGAAAATATTTCTATTATTGATCTCTGTATAATTTAGTGTTTTTTTCTTTTACTTTTTTACTTATATGTATATTTATCCATTGTCTAGTACCCATAGTAAAAGCTCTGCTTAGTTTGGGCTAGATGTTGTTGTGTGTGTGTGTGTGTGTGTGTGGTAGAATATTATTATTAGACGGAGTTATAACTTGTTGCTGCTCTGGAATCCATGTGTCTAATAAGATATTGTTTTCTCTGTCTATTTCACTAAGCGTATTTCATGTGCATATTCAATGTTCAAATTAATTCATAAGTATATATTTGTATACCAAGATCTGTACTCTAAATAAAAAATTAAACCAAAAAATATTTTTATTTCATGTATCTCCTGGCAAACTAGATTTGTATGGAACGCTAAAGATTAAAATTTACAAACTTATGAACTTTAGCTTGTTTTAAATTATTAGTTTTGCGTATTTAATAAAATTTCAGTACGCAATCATTCAATGTTTAAGGGTTCATTATAAAAAATAATAAAAGTAAAAAATTTAAGACTTTCGTAGATACGGTTCCAATTTTTCCCTATTTGTAGGGTAAATATCATTTTGGCAGCAACATTATCGGTGTGCTTGTGTGCGTGTCACCGAGTATAAGAACGTGTCGCTTACACCTACATAGATATTGTTTTGGCTTCACTCACGTCGGACGGACTATTAAGGGACTATCAGTCTATGCGTTATAAGTCTATGGACTTAAACATAATTAAGACCCGTGTTAACGAAATATATTTCTAATCCTAATTTGAATTCAATTAATTCAATTTCAAAGAATCTTTATTTTTGCATAAATCTTTAGATATGTACAATGCTAGTGTTTAGTTCCCAGCTATACAGTAATATTAATATTTGAACTGTTTAAAAAGCATAAATAACCTGATATAAACTTATTTCATATATATATATTTTTAATAAGAAATATGACATTATTTTACTTTAAGAAACTACATGAAATAAAAATTATATAAGCTTTAGGAGAAGAGCATTACATTTTTAAAAATAATTTAACAAAAGAAAAATGCCTAAGAAATGGCGGTAGATAATCTACTAATTTGAATTGGGGGCGATGAGACCTGCATTGACATCCCGCTAGGGGCGTATTGTGCATTCCTTCCTTACCAGCCTACACAAGCCAACCGAGCTCCTTGAAATAACGAAGCACAGCCCTGGGTCGCTGGCAAACCGTCGTAATATTTGTCATGCATAATAATATACCCTTTTATGTCAGACGAAAAGAACAGAAAGAGTTTCTTATGTACTTAGGTACTATGGTACCTTAAAAATAATCATCAGACTTACTCGGCATCTGTTTGAGTTGGTTCAGCCCGAGGAGTTGTCCTGCCTCCTTCATCAGGTCGTTGGTGAAGGTCGTCGCCGGCGTGTAGTACACCCGCGACGGCACACCCAGATCTAAGAACGCATGCTCGTCCTGAAAATATATACAAATCTTACTAATGGTGCAGTTTGTCCAGACACACACATAACGTTTGAATCGTCCAATCGGCAGCAACGTTCAGTTGAAGCCATGGCGTCACTGGTGTCAGAGGACGATATTTTAACAGTTTTGAGCATTTTACTCGTAAAAATGAAACAAAAAAAAATATCGAGCAGAGTGGTGCAAAAAATGGCTAATGAAAAGAAAACAGTTTACTCATACAAATTTTTCATTTCATCTTGACCAGACTGCGGTGACAATCGCATACCGTCATGCACGGTCCAATCGACTTGATCAAGCCAAAAGAATCGAAATTCGATTGTTCCGTCAAGTATAACTGACATGCCAAATAATGCCGATCCACGGAAGAGAAAAAAACTGTTTTTTTCTCTTCCGTGTGCCGATCCACTCCCACACACGGTCAGTTCTAACTGATCCAATCGGAAGCGTCATGCCGAATGGACGATAGGAAGTATGGTGTATGGCCACCAATACTCGTATCTTTGTTGAAGCTATGATAGCTTGTGTGTTTAGTTGGGCGTGCGGTCGCCTTACATCCCGCAGGGCGTGTGTTCCATCCCCGCCAATGATGGTGACGACCTCTTTGGCGTAATGGTCACCATGCCGTACTGCCAATCAGAAGGTTCCGGGTTCGATTCCTGGCACGGCCAACATCTATGTGCTGAACTAAATTTGTTGGCTGTGGATCTGGGTGTTAAATATGTATATATTTATATATAATATGTATGTATGTATAAGTAAGTAAGTATATCAGTTGTGTTAGCAACCATAATACGAACTAGAAATGGTTCAGTGTGGGGCTAACCAGATGTGTGTGAAATGTGTCTAAAAAAAATATATATTTATCATTATTATTATTACAATTTGAAAAACGGCGGAACAAAAGCATGACCCGGCAAGCTATTTACCATTTATACACTAGTAACGGTAAAAATAATAATAATAGTGAAGTTGATTACATTTTCTTTCGCAGTAGTTCATGAATCATTTTGGTACATTGTGTAAATACAATAATTTTAGGTATTAGTCAACTCACAATAGGTCATTGTTTATAGTTGACATTATGGTATTTGTAATGTTTTAATTTAACTTGGACAATAAACATTTACTCATGTATATTTATGTACTGAATACACAGGAATATACTTATATTTAATTTTAGAGCTAACTTATGCTTAGGTGTTTGTTAAAAATACTAGAATAGGTATTTAGTTACTAAACTAGATGATATTAAGAAGTATCTGTATATATTTATATATTATACTTTTTAATGCTGTATTTATTGAATTAGCGATTATTACATTGAAGTAAGAAGTATTATATTGAAGTAAAAAATAATTATTTATTTATACTAATGAATAAATAATTTTGTAGATATCATCATCATCCACAGCTGATATATTATTATTTAATTAAACAAAATCGGCGAAGTTCGGGTCGTAACTCGTACTAGGCATCTGACAGCTAGTTAACATAAACTTTAGCTTTAAGTTATAAGTTTGGGTGATTACGGTTACTGTTAAAGTTAAGACGTCATCTAACAAT
This sequence comes from Mellilla xanthometata, assembly GCA_035578125.1. Classification (NCBI taxonomy): domain Eukaryota; kingdom Metazoa; phylum Arthropoda; class Insecta; order Lepidoptera; family Geometridae; genus Mellilla; species Mellilla xanthometata. The sequence continues at coordinate 11,977,973 of JAPUBQ010000001.1, read as the reverse complement.
TTTTTTAATGGTGTAACTCGTTTAATACCTAACCAGTACTTTAACATTTGGTTAATGTTATAGTAAGCGGGTACAATCCAGCTTTGATCTTTCAACAAGTAGAATGTCAGATTTTTCTTCACGCACAAACAACTGAATCAATATGCACGAAATTCGGCATGGTGATAGTGAATCTGGATTAACAAATTGTTTACTTTTATCCGGGATTAACGCGGTTAAAATGGAGCGCAGCTATTTCACTTAAAAAAAGTTATGGTCGTAACTTTAACTTTAAATAAAAAAATTATAGTTTTAATTGGATAGTTAATAAAAAAATACTTCAGACAATTAGATCAATTAGGTATGAGGTATACTAGGTGGTATGAGTACTTTTAATATTAAGAAATTAATATTGATTTTGTTCAACTAATTGTATTTAGCACTAACACTAGCAAGTGACCTTGAGATAACTTTATATCTATCGCGCTATCGTGTGGGTGCTTCCATAAATCAATAAGATGAATCAATGTCTGTCGCCAAATACCTAATAGTGTCATTCGAGGCTCTCCTTGAGCGCCAGTTATTCTAGACTAAGCAGGCTCCACTTAAGGCCAGAGCGTCGCTAATTCGTGTGTTTGTTACGTGCCCTATGGAATTTGGTAAAAATCGGTCAAACCGTTTCGGAGGAGTATGGTAACTAACATTGTGGCATGGAAATTTTATACATAAATATATTAGAAGAAGAAGATATATTTTTGAAAATTTTTGCTATCACAGTTTATGAGATACAGACAAACTGGTGACAGACTGACAGCGGAGACTTAGTAATAGGGTCCCATTTTTACCTTTTAGGTACGGAACCCTAAAAACCACTTGGTTACTCGTTGAACAATAATTAGAGCATGCACTTAAGGGAGCGTCCATAAATTACGTGAGATGTTTTTTTTTATTTTCTGTCCCTCCCTCCCCTCTGGTGAGATGTTGTGAGATTTTATTCAACCCCCTCCCCCATCCCCCAATCTCACGTGACCTTTTTCAAAATATAGATTTCTGGCGTAAACGCGTTGGATAGTTATAGTGAAAAGTACAATCTGGATTAAATAAAATAGTTTTTTTGTTTCAATCAGAAAAAAATTGCGTGATATTTGCCTAGACCCCCCCTCTCCTCAGCGTAAGATTAGATGAGATTTGACTCGACCCCCTCCCTCCCTTAAACACCTCACGTAATTTATGGATGCCCCCTAAGACTATCGTTTTAACATAGTTGTGTCCCATGGTGTTCCCATGCTATCACGGTGTAGGAATAGCCCGAAGGTTAATCCATTAGGCTGTGTTGATAGCATGTGACGTCATCCAAGCTCGTTCAGTTGTATCGCCGCGACAAAGGGGCGCCGGCGGGGCGGGGATGTGGATACCTCTTTTCTCTTTCTACGATATATTTAGAAACTAGCTTTACCTTGCGGTGTTACCCGTGTTAATCCGGGTCAAAAATAAGTTAATCCAGGATAAAAAGTAGGCAGTACAAAATTTCACAAAAATCGGTTCAGCCGTTTGAGCGCGAAGAAGTAACAAACATACACACACAAACTTTCGCATTTATTATATTAGTAGGATAAAGCTGTATAACTTTTTAGGCTAACGTTCCTCTAAGGTAAAACTATATTAAATTAAAAAAATATAATTCATTAGCGTTAACAATCAATCGGGAAAAATTGAGGAGGCCTCCATGCTTCAAACATTTTATTTTTACCATTTTTTTATTTGGTATATTGGACTTTGTATAATGGCCATAGACAAAAATATACTAGAGAAGACCGCTAATCACGAACAAAAAATCGTACATCGCAAAAAGCTCAGAATTACGTATTATTACCAGAGGGCGCTGCTAAATAGCCCGGTGACATGGATATCTCAACAGAACAAGGATAAAACTAAATTATAATTATGCTATTTAAGCTCAAAAGCCCTAAGGTATTTTTTAAATATTATAATATTGGTCAAAATCTATTTAATTTATTTCGAAATAAATTTAAAGTTTAGTTAAGTTTCCCCAGGCTATTGAGAGATGGCGTTACGATCGATTGAAAGATAGAATTCGAATTAACGCGTCCGCTGTACGCTAGATGGAGCTTTTTAACAAAGTTAAGCCAAGCATTGACGAGAAAATGGTATGATAAGTATTGAATAATTATTATTTATATCAAACATACTTTGCAATAATTTTGAATTTATATTAAATATTCCAGTAATTCGTGTGAAAAAACTCTGTGAAATTCTTTCTACATCTAAAATTGTGAATTATTTTCTTGATGACATTGACAGCTTCTACCATTTTATTTATTGGCTTTGGTAGCTGTGCCCATTAAACTTCACTAAATCCTTGACCTTTTCTGTAGCCTATGAAATTCTACACAGAGTTACATACCATTCTTCGATTTGCAAGAAAACATGGCAAGATTTTATAAAATCAATAGATTTTTAAATTTAAATATAACCTACAAAATCTTCTATTTATAATCATTTGCAGCGATGGTAATTTTGAACGAATTTTTAGTAAAGCTCGACTTATTAAATCACAATTGGTTAATTCTTTATCCGTTCGAGTTACGATGCCACAGACACATACTCGCACAAAGACCAAGAAACTGATAATATCCTCATTTTTTTTCTATATACCTAAACTGCCTAAGCAAACTCTAGGCAACCCGTTCAAAAGCTATGAGACTTGGCGCGTGTCGCCTTTCGAGACAATTGGTACAGTTTGCAAAAAGAGCGAAAATATAATATTATTTTTTACAAAGATAACATAATGTAGCAACTTAAATGATATGTATCGACATCTGTTAGAATCATTTGGAGTTAACAGATGATTTTGACTGTCAAATAATAACAGACAATAATTAGCAATAAATTAAAATTGAGACTATAATTTGAGATTTACACTATCCTATCTCTCAAGTTGGATCGAACTGAACATGGTCACAGAATAATAACTTGTACTTACATGGTGTTCGTATTTTATTATAATCGGTTAAGTGGTTTAGGAGTCCATTGAGGACAAACATTGTGACACGAGATTTATATATATTAAAATTGTACAAATGTTTACTTTTAGTGTTTATATGTTATTTTTAAATAAATAAATGTTTATTTAAGCGTCTAAAACAAGAAAGTAAGTAGGCTTCCGTACCTAAAAAGTAAGATAGACACTAATTGCAGGACCACGGCATACCTACCTTGTTCAAAAATAATTACAAAAATAAAGCAGTTATTTACGACATCGCTTCGCTTTCTCAGAACTTTGGCTTGTCGGCACCTTTTAAGATAAACGATAAAACAATAGAAAACTAATCCTTCTTTTGTTTCCGGTCGGCGTTTTAATCTTCGTGATAAATAGGGTCTCGTTCAACAAAAAAGTCAACATCAACAGCCAACTAACAGTAAACAACCATCAATATAATAATAAAGTGATAAATGTAGTTTGTATTCGAAGCTTTAAATTGTAGCTATCAAGATAAGTCCATTGTTTTTAACTTTTTTTTCTCGTTATGGCAGCACTAGTTTCTATACTCCTGCCGGGCTCATTGCAAATATCGCAATCTAACACGACGTAGCAAAGCACAAGTAAGAGTGGCAACGCCTCTCAAAGACTGAGCTGCACGAACTGGCAACGTAACATTCTTATGTCACAAATATCTTTGTCTGTTCAACGTGGCCATAGTAATTTATAATAGCGCCATCTGTTAGTTTTTCTCTGTACTGCAATGAGGTTAAGATTTATCTGAGATGTAAGGGATAACCAGCCGACACTATAATTTTGTATTTTGCCTCAATTCGGTACAAGTAGTGACAGCTAGTGTGCTTGAACGGAAACCAAACCGTTGTATGGTGCGTTGTACTGGAGTTGTCTGTCTACTTTAGTATATTTTGTCTATGATAATGGCCAAGCTAAGGTGTCGAGAGATCTCAAGCCACCCGTAGGCCTCTGACTTGGCTCAAACAAATGCTACTAGTACTAAGACTAACAGCCGGGACTTACAATTTAACGAGTCATCCGACCCACGGTAGCACCCGCCTAGATGAAAATACCACTTTTTATAAGACAGTCTTTTACATGCTCATCCATCCAAAGCTTGTCCAAATTAACCGTTGATTAACTTTGATAATCAGGTCAGAGCACCTTAGTTAGCCGAGCCTTACATTGTCCTATAAATATAATACAAAGCTTAAAAGAACCATTGCCCCAAAAAGCCTTGGCTATAAAGTCACTACTCTCCTGACATAGTTTGGCAATGTGCCCAAATAGCTATAGTTGTTATGGTGTCTCTACAGAGTGTATTCTTATAGGTCAGAATGTTATTGATTCCAAGAAAAAAGGTCAACATCCGCGTTCTTATTAATGTAGGCACTTGGTTTTATAATCAGAGTGTGACTGTAATTTGACTTGATGATAATATAATGAATGTATTTGGTTATCTATGTACTCATTTCTTGGAATTTAGACAATGTTTGAATGTTAGGTGTGTGGTTAATTATTATTATGTTTTTAGGGTTCCATAGCTAAAAGGTAATAATATACGAAGTACAAGTTATTATTCTGTGATAATAGTAGTTTAAAAAAACTAAAAAACACGCTTATGTGGCCGTTTAAAGTGGGTCAAAATCGCGCCCAAAGAAGTCGGTTACAAACAAACATACAGGTGAAGCTAATATAAAGCGTGTAAAAAAGGACACTATTACTAAGACTCCGCTGTCTGTCTCCAGGCTGTATCTCAGAAACTGTAATGGCTAGAAACCTGAAATTTTCACAAGATATGTATTTCCCGTGCCACTATAACAACAAATACTAAAAATAAAAAATACTAAAGGGGTCCTCATACAATAAACGTGTTTTTTTGCTATATATCAATATCGGTAGCTGCTAGACACTTGAAATTCTCACAACATATATAAACGTATTTAAGCTATTAAATTTAATAAATATAAATATTTAAGGGGGCCCCCATACAACAATGGTACGGAACCCTTCATGCACAAACCCACCTCGCACATGGCCAATTTTTTTTTACCCTTGTACATTTAGGCATAAGAAGCAGGTCACATAACCTTTGAGACAGGGACACTTTGACTAAAGGGAGGATCATGCCTTGTCTAGAATTACTAGCTCTTAAGGGGGCTGCTGGAACAAATCTTTAGTTTAAATAGCAAGTAACAAGGAGATTTATTTTGTTCTATCTTCTTTAATTATATTTGATATTTATTCAAGTACTTTAAATTTAAGTGGAGGGATGGTTCTTCTTATACTAGGCTATGTACCTATAAATAGACAAATAGAGGTATTTTGTAGTTAAAAGAAAATCTGAAATATTTAGAGTACTTCTGCTGTGATCTGAAACCAAATTAAGACAAGCAACAAAAACATCAAAATATTAAAAAAAGTTTTATTTTAATTTTAAATTAAGTAAAAAAACATTTATTAAACTGTATGCTTTGTAAATTGTGAGAAATAACTTTGAATATTTACATTCAATATAACATATTAATCGATATTTGAAAAAAAATAGTTTCATCTGTAATTCATAAGATTAATTGGTACCAAATGAAGTATAAATATTAAGATTTGTTTTTAGACAGTTTTTAAGCCATTTTTACTGTTTGTGATTTATAATGGCAAAACTGTCATTACAAGACATTACTGTTTCAATCAAATGTTAAATACAAACATCAAAACGTTTATAAAACACCAGATTAGTTAGAGTAGATTTCACTGTGAAGCAATGTTTCCCCAGGGCCAATGAGTCATTGTCACTACCTATCATTTACAATGGTGGAACTAATTGACCAAGCAATGAGCGCCTAGTGTACTAGGAACAATTATACATTTTTGCCATACATACAGACGATTATATGTATATATATGTACACTAGCAGACAGCCTGACAAACATTGTTTTGCCAAGTACAGGTAAAAACACTATAATTGATCAGTTATCAAGTGGGATGAAAAATGATTGAATTACTAAAATGCCTATAAAAACATAGGGGTTGGTGATAAAAAAGTAAAAATTTAGGGTTGTATGTATTTTTAATGCCACATTATATAAAAAATCTTTTCGACATTAAAAAAAAAAAATAAAGGGTAAACAACCCTTATCACTTTAGGTATAAAAAATAGATAGTAACTAGTCAATTCTCGCACCTACTAAATATGCATATAAAATTTGGTAAAAATCGGTTGTTTCGGAGGAGTATGGTAACTAACATTGTGACATGGAAATTTTATATATTAGAAGATATAAAACAGTTATATACATTATTTTTTTTGTTCTGGTATTTCAATCTGCAATCAGTTATAATTACTATAAGCAGATTTGGTCTGAGAGAGTTAACTATATACATAATGCCTATAGTTTGTATTAACAATGTGACAAGTGTGTGCTGACAACTTATTTAGTATAATCCGGCACCATGCCGGACTGCCAATTGGAAGGTCCGTGTTCGATTCCCTGCACGGCCAACATCTTTGTGATGAACCAAATTTGTTGGCTGTTGGTTGGGTGTTAAACATATATTGTTATAAGGTTTCTATGTTGTTTATCAGTTGTGTTAGCAACCATAATACAAACTAAAAATGGTTTATTATGGTAGCACTGTAAGGTGCAAAAAGTACTGTAATATTGATAAAAAAATTAACAATAAAGGAGTGTTTCTTTTACTGATGTTAAGACATGCAAGATATGCATTTTATAATTAATAGGGACTTCCCCTATATAGTTGGTGCACTCTTTACAATATCTAATGACAAGAAACTCTGGCTGACTCTGGCTTCAGATTAATTAAACAATTGTGGTGTATGGTCCTAGTTCACAATTATACACTTTACTATGTTCTTTTAATTAATTTATCAATTAAATAATTAATCGGAGAAAATAGGTGTCGTAAAACTAGTAAGATTTGATACTATAAAGTAGCTTAAGGAAAGGTGTGGTTAACTAAATAATAATAAGTAAATATTGTAAAACCACTGTACTCACCGTGTTTTTGATTTGGTTCTCCAACTTTATGCCGCTGGGTGGGACAGGAATCATTTTGTCTTTGAAACAAAACAGTATCACAAGGAACACTATAGTTGACAATAACTCCACCGGTGTGTGGATGAACCGCCGCATCCGCACCATCAGGTGCTTCCACATAAGCACAGCTAGTTTTCGCCCCTGCATTTTAAAAGGTTCAATGATTCATACTCGTAAAACTTTCGTACTAAACGTCTGCCTCGAACGACACACGTAAGCGCACTGCCCCGCGTTTCCTCGTAAACTGTGTTAGACTTCAGCAATAGAACATTGTTTTTACTTTAATACACATCCCCTAAGAAAGTGAAATGAAATGAAAACAGCGAAAAAGTTCGAAAAGCCAAGGAATTAGAAATATCACATTAATCAAACAATTTTTTGCATTTTTCAAGGCAAGTGCGAAATGTGACGTTGACAGCCGTTGACTTGACTGAACTGACATTGTATCATGAAAATATACTGTTGTCAAAGTCACAGTGTTTCCTTAAACTTCGTACGTTATAATGATTTAGCTTTCATTTGCTTCCACATGTTGCTTGGGTAACATAACTAATATAACTTTATTCAAAAGCACAGGTTCTTATTGAATTAGCTTTTCGTGCACAACGCCATATACAACTATTTATTATCACAATAAAAATAATTTTACTGGTAAATTAATTACATTTGAATGAGACGCAAAATAATCGCAACTCAAAAGATAATATCAATAAAACTACGTTTCTGTAAAAGTAATTTTATTTTCGACATGAATGAAAATGAAAATAAAGGAATAGTCACAGTGTGAGCGTATTCTACGAGGCGAGAGTAGCAGTGGCTACCCGCTACTATAATTTGTACTGATTCCAGTTGCTAGTCGAACATGAGACTTGGGCAGGTGACGAGCATAAGCCTATTTAACACATTAGACAATAAATAAAAAGTTGTTAACTCTTCATACTCCGGCAGGCGCTTCTGTTCCTTCTTCTGTGGTCTGTTGAAAATAAATTACTTATCATATATAGCGGCATAGAAACTAGTCACAGAAAATAGATAACTAATATAAATTCGAAGTAAAATAAAAAGTTAAATCTGCTGTTTCTTACAGACAGTTCATCGTGACAAACTGTATGGAGAAACGAAATATTCTTTCACGATTCTCCAAAATTGTTTATGTACTCATACCTACTAAAGCCATTATGGAGCGACGGCTTAAGTACTAATACTTTCATTTATATAAAGGGTCCCTCCGGAAAGCCCCCAAAGTTCGAATCGGTCGCAAAGTCCGGGGAAGATTGTTTTCAGAGAACGGCCGTGTGACAGTCATGCATTGTAGGTTGGGCTGGTTTTTAAGCGCGCTTTTTAATCTCCTTTTTTTGCGATTAAGACCGAGCGTTGTGATTGGTAGCTGGCGGTGACGTGCAGTAAGGCCATACCACTATTAATTTTTTTTTTTTACAATTGAAAGTGAAAGTTGTAATCAATTTATTTCGTGTTTTTTAATTTCTGGGTTCCTTAGTATGTCGATTCGAATATATTTTCAAATTCAAATTCTGTTTATTTATATAAATAACACTTACAGATAAACCAAACGTATCACCGAGACTATTTGAAAATTAAATTAAAATATATTACAATACTAAGAACTATTATTATGACTAGGCTTAAAAAGGTAGATTAAGATTAAGGCTTTCCGAGCCCCATACTAAATGCTTCTCAGACTGGCAACCATTTCCTCTAAGATTTTTAAATAGTAATCACTTAACATAAACTTAAAATGGTCTAATTGGGGCGCGAAATAGGTAATATTATACATTTTTTATCGCAAAACAGATATATCAGCGTGATTTTTTCCAGCAAAATACACATGTATGAGTGCAGTGCAACAACTTAGCTGTTCAGTTGACAGTGTCGCTAGTGGAGATTTGTTGCCACCTAAGAGTGCTGTCGAACTTGTAATTCCAATTTTGGCCACCTGAACAGCTAAGTTGGTGACATGTATACGTATACATTGTTAGTTTCCGTTTCCGTTAGTGTCATTCTCTCTGCCAAACATGAACCCAAGCTTACCATCCGTAGTATTAAATCAACAAAATTCCGTTAGATGGCAGGATCAAAAAAAGTATTGTTAAAGAGTTTGATGAAATTTATTTATTATTTTTAAATAAATTATTGCTATTTTTATATTAAGTATCGTAATAGAATTAAAAATTTAAAATATGTATAATTTTGTTTGATTATTTGAATGAAATTTAGTTATGTCAATGTCAGTTTGTCATATTTGACATACTTAAAAAAACGTATTTATATTGCAGCAATAATTTTTAGGGTTAGGTACCCTAAGAATGAAATTAATATACTACTGCGATCTTTTCTGTACTTAAAAGATAAAAACGAATGCCTTTTACAAAATATTCGTTGTCTGTCTTTATGTCACCAGGCTGTTTCTAATACACCTTGATAGCTGAAACTTTCACAAATTATTTGTTTCCGTTGCCTATAATCCAATGCTATAACCCAAGAGTATACAAGTACTAGATACGCTATAACAACAAATACTAAAAACACAAAATATACAAATATAAAGAGTGGATGACACGTTTTTAAAGTGTACCTTAAAAGACGTGTTATATTTTGTATTTTTGCTCAATATCAAAAACGATAACAGGACACTAAAGAATTCTACAGAATATTAAGCTACGTATTACCTCTTTTTACTCTATCTTTACAATGACACTTGGTAGATTCTTTCATGATTTCTCTCTTTCTTTCTTTCAAAATAAAATGAATGTTTGATATGGGGTTCCCATACAAAAAACATGTTTCTTCGCCATATTTTAATAATGGTACGGAACCCTTCACGCGCGAGCCCGGTTCGTACTTGGCCAATTATATCAAATTTTTATACCTACGTCTTTTGTTTACCTATCAATATCTTTAACAATCTCATAATTACAAAAGGCTTGTTTGTTTGTTTGTTTGGATGTTTTTATGTTTTTTTGACGCGAATAGGCTCCGTAACTATTGGACTAAAATTAAAAATTCTTACACCGTTGGGAAGTTACATTATCCCCAAATGACATAGGCATTTTATTTTGTTGCAAAGGGTAAGAACTTCTTATTAAGACTCCAGTAATGTAACACAAGGTATAAAAAAGAGTAAAAAATTTGTTTCATCGCATGCGCTAAGAAAAGTTAGTTGTGGCGGGTGTCGTTTAGTATGTCTTGAGAGCAGCGGAACCCATAAATACAAAAAAAAACTTTAATCTATGTCAAAATTATAATGCGATAAAATTTAAATGTTTGTTTGTAACGAATAACATATTACACATCTGAACGACTTTCAAACATATCTCCTAGAATTCAATTTTTTTTATGCCCGTGCTAAGCCGGGACGGGCCACTAGTGTATAATTATATCAACGATACATGTAAACTGCCAGATGTACATTTATTATAACTAAGATTTCGACAGGCCTCTTACCTTAGAATAATAATAACAGTTTTTTTTATTTCAAATGTAGCTAAAATTGTATCCATAGTCTAATAAATATAAATTCCCTGATAGTATGTAATTATTTACTTTTCTGATCATTAGACTTGAAGCTGATAAGATAGAGTAAAAATTAGGTTTCATCAATAAAAGGTCTCTGGATACGTAGCTTTATCAGATTTTGGCACCCCACGCACGCACTGTATGTAGAAGGTACATATGTGTCTAGCTCCGGTTTTGATGTTCTTAGCTATGTATGATGGTATTCGCATGTCCGCGAATACAAAATATTGGATATGATATTATTCGCAACTTTCCCAAATGAAAGGGCTTACATTTTGGAATCATGCGAAAAATACAACTGTTTCATGCAATATGTTAGATGATTCGTGAGAAAAGTTTTTTCTTGTAACTTATATCATGTACCCTATAGATTTTTACTTTTCTAATTTCGTTTGAGGTTTGAAGGTATGCGCTATGAATATTATATACACGAAAACGAAACCTATTGAAAATATATTCTTTCTCATAATTTTCCTTCAAAAAAAAAAGTTTCAAACAAAATAAAATAGCAAGAACAATTCATGAGATTCGAACCATGGTCAATTCAAATCATAAAAATATTTCATGTTCCAAAAATGCTTCCTCTACGAACGAGCTATATAATCGACAATTGAGCGTTCGAAATTGGCATCCATATTCAAATATGCTGAAGTTCAAGTGACAAAAAAAATTGTCAATGCTAGTGTGAGTGTAGCCGCATCGTCACAGAATAGATGATAGTAGATATGGGTTTTATATGGCTTTTTGTAAATTTTTGCTATCAACGCTTAATATATGTTGTTTTGTGATGAGCCTTAAAAATAATACATTAACAGTAGATTTCGCGAACCGATTCTGAAGTTACAAAAGAAATCACTTGGGCTGCTGGGATGAATATAACTAACTTATACCTATTTAACGCCATCTAGCGGCATATGAGCACTTGCAGCATGCTAGCGAACAACCTTAAGTGAACTATTTGCAATTATATAAAAAACAAAAGACAATTGGCCTTATTTACAGTAGTAAGCCCTGTATATGTTACCTCGGCTTCCGGCGCAGGTTGGGGGGCGGGCGGAACTTCCTGTAACACAAATATAAATCATACATTATATACATACAACACATATGAAACGTATAATAACAAGCGCACTCTACGTATTGGAACAATTTACCCTAGTAGTGTGAAATGATGCTACAACTACTTATGAAGCGACGACGGTCTGCATCCATCTATGTAGTATATCCCCCCGGACAGATGTTGTGTCCGGAGACGGCCGTCCGACGGTCATGCATTGTAGCTTGGACCAGTCGTACGCGCGTTGAAAATACCGTTTGTGCGATTCAGGACAAGCTCCCCTGATTGGTAGCGGGATAAGCGCTCTGATTGGTAGCGGGCGATGAAATGCGACAGAGACGCCACATACTTTTGTTTCAAAGAAACCAGAGATAAGGGGCTCTCCCTAACCTAACCTAACCTCCTTGTTTAAGATCTATGTAAGCTTGAATTTAAATACTTTAAAATGACACTTGACTCAGCCACGGTACAACCTTTTTTTTTGACATTGGGGAAATGCATTTACGCATGCCCGCCAATGCCAGGGGGAGGCGACGAGGTATGTTATATTTTGCTGTAAATGGCTAATACGTAATAGTTGAAGTCGATATTACACACTGTTTCTATCAAATATGATTTAAACTAATGAGATCATTTGCCTATGTTTAGAATTTAAACGAAATCCTCCTCTTCGTATGGGCTAAGTGGCCAATCTCTGGTATCGAGAGTTTTTAAGCCGCCCGAAAGACTTGGATTAACGACTGCTTGTACTAACAGCCGGGACCTACAATTTAACGTGTCATCCGACCCACGGTAGCGCCCAGATGAAAATGCCACTAGAAAAACGACAGTCTTGTGCATGGTCACCCATCCAAACACCGTCCGCATCGACCGTTGCTTAGCTTCGATGATCGCCTCAGATTACCTTAGCTAGCCGAGCTACAGGCGCTACAAATGAAATTAAAACCATACTATACAAGGTTACTGTAAACCTTGCAAGGGCTTTCGTAGATCTAGATAAACAAAGTAAGTTATACAACGTTTGGGAATTCGCGACCCTTATTTGTGTACGTTAGCTGTAATCATTGTACCAATATTAACATGGTTAATATTGTACCAATATTAACATGGTTAATATTAATATACATAATTAATAGTACCAATATTAACCATGTTAATATTGGTACTGTCAGCCATGCCCTAATAACGAAGCACAGGATGCACATTTTCTGTATATTTGTGTTGCTAATAAAGACATTTTGAATTTGAATTTGTATCTTCTAACCACGATTTCCTCCTCAACCACGCTTAGTTCCTCTTCAAACTCGTCTCCATAGCCGACGGGGAAGAGTTGGAGACAATCTCTCTCGCCTGACGCAGCATCAGCGCTGATGTAGATGGGGTTCAAGCCAGCCAGCTGCAGGAGAGGCAAGCTGCGCTTACGGGACACCATCAGGGCGAGGCGGTCTTTGCTGAAAGGGTGCAAAAGGAAGGCAACTGTAGCTGGTCCACATCATTGTCATTGGTGGCGTTCAGCGGCACACACGACTAAACTAAATTTAAAGAAGGCCCGTCTCTTTTCATCTTAGGTGGCCAGAAAGAGACGGCACGTTCTGAACCACAGACAAAACAACTAAAATCACGTCAATTATGGAATGTGCAGGCAGTTTTAGAGGTGATACAAGTGAGTGCGTTCTTAAGTCGCCTATATTTTCTACATTTGACGAGATTTTAGTTGTTTTGACTATGGTGCAGAACGTGCCGTCTCTTTCTGGCCACCTAAGATGAAAAGTGACGGGGCTTCTTTAAATTTAGTTTAGTCGTGTGTGCCGCTGAATCGCCACCATTTTCATCCACAGCCTGTTCTATCCCACTGCTGGGTACAGGCCTCTCTCCTGGCATGCCATCTGCCTCGCTTAGCTGGTCTTAGTAATTATTATCTCGTTGGCCTAGAGATATGTGCTCCAGATTGCTAAAAAGTACGAGATTCCTGTCCCGGAATAAATATTCACGGCTAGACTAGCTTACTAACAGCCCCCCGCGGTGATACCCGCGTTAATCCGGGACTAAAATAAGTTAATCCGGGATAAAAGTAGCCTATATGTTAATCCAAGCTCTAACCTATGTTCATAGTAAATCTCTTAAAAATCGGTTCATCCGTAGAAGCGTGAAGGAGTAACATAGATTTTTGAAGTTATTTTCTCATTCCAGGGGAACCAGTAATGTTTTCGGGATAAAAAGAGGCGTGTTAATCCAAGGTCTAACCTATTTCCTCAAAATCGGTTCAGCTGTTTAAGCCGTGAAGAAGTAACAAACATACACACACAAACTCGCGCATTTATTATATTAGTACTAGGATATGTATATTTTAATTAAAATGAGAAAGACTTAAGTAGTAAAAAAAATCTTCTTCGTGTGAGTTAAGTGTTAAGCCCACGTGTCGAAGGCTTTTTAAGACAAAGGAAAAGAAGTCAGACGTTAATGGCGCTTTATCGAAGCAACGCCGGTCTGACTCCATTTTGCCAAGGGACATCCCTTCGAACACATATTGTTTCCGAAACATAAAACAACTGTTTATCTACACTCACTGTCTCCGGAGCCGCTCCATTCCGTTATACTGCTTGATGCTGTACGCGATGTGCTCCCCTGTGAACGGGTCGTCTCCGGCGAAAAGTCCCACCTGAAGAGATTTTAAAAGATTATGGAGCGACGTCGGTCTGCCTCCACCTAGCAAAGGGATATGTTGTGTCCGAAGACCGTCCTGACAGTCATGCATTACCTACAGCAAAGACCAATCGTACGCGCGTTGTAAATACCGCTTGCGCGATTCAGAACGAGCGCTCTGATTGGTAGCTGGTGATGAATTGCGACAAAGACACAAGATCTACAAGATATAATCATCAGCATATGGTGCAGTTGAACTCAGTATAATAGCGCCTTTAGTATGGAAGCAATAACTGCTCAGTCAGGCGTGCCTAACGTCCCGCAGGACTTGAATTCGATCTCTATCAGCTTAATTTTCCGGTAAGAATACATCGTCAGGATAGCTTACGAAGTATTCTAGCACCAGAATAAACATCTTCATTTTACTTCTAAACACACTCGTATGATATCAATTGGTTCTTTCAGGTACATATACAAAAAAGCATGTCACCAATTCTGCCTGTTCCAGCCGGAGTGCCTCAAGGCTCGATCCTAGGTCCCTACCTATTCCTTTTATATTTGAACGATATACCCATCCAGACCCGTACCCAACTGGCCTGTTTTGCCGACGACACCGCTTGTCTCACGTCATGCTCTGATGTTCACATAATTATATCCCGACTGCAGCTGGCTCTTGACCTTCTTCTCAGCTATTTCAATAATTGGAAATTAAAAATTAACGGCTCTAAAACGGAAGCAATATTATTTACCAGGCAACGATCCCTGCCTTCACGCATGTTATCAATTGACAGTTATAAAATTCCTTGGAGTCGCTCCGTCAAGTATCTGGGTACGGTCTTGGACAACAAGTTGAATTGGTCTGAAAACACGAATAAACTGTGTCTGAAGGGCACTAGGGCTATAAATGCTCTAAGTCCCGTACTAAACAGAAGTTCTAATTTGAGTAGTAATACGAAATTACATATTTACCGCACTCTGATAAGGCCGTGCATCACATACGCTTGTCCAGTATGGAGCAGTACCTGTCTCACTAATATAAAAAAACTGCAGGTTTTACAAAATAAATGTCTCAAGATCGCATTTAATACCCCATTCCGTACCAACTTGTTTCATTTGCATACAAAGATACGCCTCCCTAGAATAGACGTATATGTCTACAAGCTCTCTGAAAAGTTTTATATTTATTCTAATATCCGTAGTAAAAATAAACTAGTAAATTCACTTTGTATATCACGTAAATCTGATCTGTCATTTATCGATAAATATTGTCGATACAAACTCCCTCACCATCTATTTCTTGAGTACAATGAGTGCAAAGAATAGGGCGCGTCATTGCATGAGAGCGAGCGATTTAATGTCCGCTCCGCGTGGGCTGTCCCCGTCTGTGTTACCGACCGGTATCAGACGGTGGCAGCGGGCGCGGCGCTCGGACGCGAGTCGCTCGCGCTTATGCGCGTGGCCCACACCGCGATCTGCCAGTGTTATTGCTGGCCGCATGACGACAGTTCAAACCGGCGAGTCATTCTCAGTATTATTTTATTCTACCCGTATTGTTATTTATTTCGTCTTTAATGTTCAGCTACTTTCAAAGCGAACATATTGCAAATTATTGTTGTATTATATTAGCATTTTTCTTTAATAGCATGTAGTTAATCCTTAATATCATTCTTGTAAGTTTTAAATAAGCCTTGTGTTTGAAAATGTTGTAATAGTTATGTTAATAGCAGCTAGGATATAATGTACACTGGCATTGTTGTTTAAGCTAATACTTATTGAATTAATAAAGAAATTTTGAAATTAAATTAATTAATTAATTGGTTCTATTATTGAGGGTCCTTACCGCGAGTATCTCGTCTGGGAACTGCTTGATGACGTCCTGCACGTCGTTACGCTTGTCCACGTTGAATATGACGAGGACGTGTGGCGGGAGGTATTCCGACTCGATGGGACCCAGCTCGCGCACAAACTGCGAGACAATATGTTATTTACGACGTTATCACGTTAAATTATCAAAACTACTTTTGTAGTTGACTTTTTTTTACTCATAAAGGGCTTGCGCTTGATCGCAATTCACCTGATGGTAAGCGATAATGCGATCTTAGGTGGAGCGCGCTTGCCCAGAAGAAACTGGTTCACTCTTGCCTTGAAAACCGCTAGATTATAGTTATCGGGGAACGGGGAATTCTGGTGTATGCCCAACCTACCGCGAGTTGAGTGGAGGTGTGGTGGTCGGTCGGAGGAACACACCATTTTTTTTTAAATATTTTTATGTTTCCTTAGCTTACATGTATAATAATTTGGTTTTAAATCTCAGCGGAAATACACTAAATATTTTTTTCTTCTATCTAAAATGGATTTCCGCAAAGTAATGCCTGAGTCAAAGGGATATTTACGTTCTCAAGTAAAATTATCGCCTATTGACCGACAAAAAAAAATATTTATAAAAAAGTTTGTCTGCACCGATATATGCAAAGAATTAATCAGCTAAATCTGTCAGTAGGAACTGAAAAATAGATCAATCAAATCAAATCAATCATGATCAAACGACAAAAAGTTTACCTTTGGATAGAACAGCGCAAGCCCATTCGCTTTAGCTAGTTCATTGGGCGGCGCGTAAAGCCCTGGCACGAAGAGACCTCCTGGAGGAATGTAATCTTCTCCTTCCACTTCCACGTCTGAATGGAACTCTTCTTCTTCTGCCACCTTCTCTTGTTCGTCTTCAACTTTGTCTTCGCCTTCGACGACAGGCTGTTGACAAGTGTTAAGACCATTATGGAATTCATTAGGAATTAAGTGCTTAGTGCAATTATTTAAGTTCTTGAGAACTTATCACTTATGACTAAATTATGTAATACCTCAAACTGTTAAGTAAATCACAACATAATAGTAATAGCGTAAGTAGTAAAACTGGATATACAATATATTGCTTAAAATACAAACACTACGACTTTAGAACATTCGCAAAGAAAAAACTTTTCTCCATAAATTTTGCCGGGGTCGGATAAAATTTTTGAGTGGAACAGATTTTTTTCGCGACTTTCCATAAGTCCTGGAGTAAAAGCTGTTCATCAAGACCACGGTTAACAGAGACGTACTAAAGTCGTCTTTGAAAAGTTTTAGTAAGTAACTCAGCAGAATTACAACAAACTTATTTATTAGATTAGATATTTAGTACATTAATTATTGAGTAATATGTTCAGCGTATGGAGCGACGACGGTCTGCCTCCATCTAGCAAAGGGATATCCCCCCGGACAGATGTTGTGTCCGGAGACGGCCGTCCGACGGTCATGCAATGTAGCTTGGACAAGTTGTTCGCGCGTTGAAAATACCGTTTGCGCGATTCAGGACAAGCGCTCTGATTGGTAGCGGGCGATGAAGTGCGACAGAGACGCCCCAAGTGCTTACTTCTTCAGCGTCGGTGGCACCCTCGGGCTTCTCTTCACCTTCCACTTCTTCACCTTCTGGCACAGGTTCTGGCTCTGGCTCCGGAGGCAGCTGGAATCATTTCACACGAAATAGATACGTGAGCTGGTGAAAGGTGCCCATCACCTATCAGTAAAAGGTGGTGTCCCCTGTCAGTAAAGTATGAGTCATCACTGCCGCACGTGTTGTTGATGCCAAACTTGCTTTCGTCTGTCCGTATGTTTGTTTGGATGCTAGTACTCGCGTAGATACAGTAGTAACAGTTAGCAAAACCTAAGTTGACAAAACGTCGTATACTTGTCCTAATAAATAGATCTTTTTGTCGTCGGTGATTTTTGATGGGTTGATTCCCAATACAGTGGTTTGCTGTAGCACCATTAAGTAGTCGATTTTGATTATACTTGGGAGAGCAATTAAATAGCGTGTTGTAGATTAAGTAATTGTTGAGATACAAGGTCTCGATAAACTACATATATTCCAAGAATTTGTGTTTACTATTCGGATAACTTACGGTAGCTATATATGAGAATCAAATCAAATTTCGCTTACAAATATTTTTTTTAGATCAGATTTAGATACGCGCTTGACCACAATTCACGCTAAGTGACATTAAGGTGCATGGTAGAGCTTGCTTATGTATAGGCGGAACCGGTCCTACTCAACCATGAAAGGTTCCAAATTATGTTCAATATTTTTATTACGTCATACCCCGGCCTGTATCCTCCGCATACGTTCCTCTTCCTGGCGCTGTTTCTCCTGGAACAGGCGTTCCTCCTCGGCCTCGCGCGCCAGCCTCGCCTGCTCCGCCGCCAGACGGTCACGCTCTTCTTGCTCTTCACGCTGTCATCATTTAATTTTTTTATTATTATTAAGTTCACGTTTCAGCGCAACTTACCTGTTAAACTTGATGCTAGCCTCTACGATGTAACAGACTTGCCTAGAAGGAACCTTCTTTGTCTAGTTTTAAACTCTTAAATTGTAATTCTCGGGCTTAAGAGGAAGAGAGTTCCAAAGCTTGGCAATCCTGGTGATCCGCTCAATGAAGGTCGCAGCAAACGCTTTGAGCAAATGTTTAATATCTTCATTGTGCCCCTGATCTTTATGTAATGGACTGGAAATGTGGAAATAAAATTGTTCGGCTGCATTGCTATATATCTCTAATAGAGACAGACTTGCCTTTCGAATATTATCTTAACAATGAAAAAATCCTCACCAATTTCTGTAGTTTGGCATTATACCGGTCCCGTCGCACCTCTCTCGCCGTCTTACTGATGGAAGCGTATCGTTCATACGCCGGGATGGGAGGGAGCTGCTTCTCCGGCGGCTGGTCCTCCTTGGGCACCGGGATCTCTTCGTACAAGCCATGCCGAATGAGTTCTGGGAAATTTATACTACACCGTTTCTGATTATGGCGAAGGTAAACTCACGAACATATGAAGCGATTCTTATTTATTTTAGTCGGAAATGTTCTTACATTAATCGTTCCAAGATATCTGACCAATAAATGGAGGTTTTTTTCACACATCTTCTTTATTAACAAGATATATACCATGATACATTTCAAATCTAAGATGGTGCCCCACCACAAGATAATGTGCCAGAGTGTAACTCCACAGTTTAGCCGTCCGCACTATAAATATACTAGACTCAGGGTTTGGCTATTTGATAAAACTTTTACAATATAAATATTCTAAATTTGAAAATTGATATTTGATTCATATCATATACTTACTTTTGTAATGATATCATATTATTTGACTTGTAACTTTGGTGTTATCAATAAATGATTTGTATTTGTATGAAAAAGAAATGAAGAAGAAGCTACACTGACTGACGAAGTCCCTGTCATCCGTGTCGAACATCTTGAAGAGCACGACCATGACCTCCCCGGAGGTGAGCGAGTGGAGACACGCGTCGTTCAGGTCCACGTCTCCCATGTACAGCGCCTCGTGCGCCGTCTGCTCGGTCAGCAGGAACGTGTCTTTGGCGGCCACGTTTATATCTGGCAACAGAAAATATATCAAGCTTTTGATGAAAATTAACTAAGTCTATGTATATACTTGAATCTATGTATATGCTTGAAGCCGAAGAGGAAGGCTCTGGAAGGATTCTTGTCCGGATCTGGGAAACCATCGCACTATTTTTCCTAATAAGTAGAGTTATGAAATGTCGCAAAATATGGTGAACCATAATAAATACAAGAGACAATTACAGAAGAGGAAAGATGGTTGGCCACCTTATACGACATGACAATTTCATTAAATATATCGTAGAAGGAAAGATAGAAGCCAGGAGAGGAAGAAGAAGACCTAGAAGATCATATTTAGCCCAAATTAAGGAGAAGGCGAAAGTCATGTCGAATAGGGAGGTAAAGGATTTGGCCGAAGACAGAACTACCTGGAAAAAACTCCACAGACAAGAGCCCAGCTCTTAAATATTGAATGAAAGAATGTATATACTATTTCCTTTGACATCGGTAAACAATATCTACTTAATAATAATCGAGCATCTTTATATTCGTTCAAGGCAAGAGACGTGATTGTATGTACGTGGGTTTTATGTCTTTTTATTACTTCAAGTCTGGAATCTTGTAGGATTTTCGGGAAGACAGAAGCAATCAGTGCCTACTTGTCACACGGTGGCAAGTTGACACTCACGACAAGCCTGCTCCAGAGAACGAGTTATGGAACGAACTATAGTCGATATTTCATTGAGGGGTCGAATCCATAACGAAGAATTTCGCCACAGAATAAAATTTGCCGACATAGCCCAATGCATCGGCAAGTTAAAATGGCAATGGGCCAGTTATATCTAACGCAGAACCGATAACTGCTGATGTAGAAGAGCTCTAGAATGGAGACCGCGTACCGGCTCACGTAGCGTAGAATTTAAACACACACACGTATATATTATATGCTCAAGATAAGGTGACGTAGCAAAACTACACATCTTTAAATCTTTAAAAATTAAAGTTTAGAGATAAAAGAGTTTATTCAAATAGTTTATTCAATACAAATACAGGGGTGAAACGTACAATGACTAATTAAATACTAAAATATAGCTAAGCCTTAGTGTACGTTTTGCCATATCCACTGCGCCCCGCGCTAAGTATCATATGATATGATCATATGATAGAGTGTACCAAAAAGTATCAGTATAAACTTACTGGCATTATCCCATTTCTCGTACAGATCGTAATGAGCCTGATGGCAATGCGGCCAGAACATGATGAAGTTGAGTCTCTTCACATGTCTGGAGAGTCGGTCGCAGACGCGCCGCTTGCGAGCCGCCAGGGTCAGCGCGCGGAGTCTCTCTGTTGCTTCCTTGTACTCCTCCTCGATCTTCATGTCTTGCTCCAACTTCTCCTGGTTGTGTGAAAGTATTCTTACAATAGGCTGTACGAGTGGGGTTATTCTTCTTCTACATCTTCGTATAAGCTAAGTGGCCGAGCTCTGGCTCGAGAGTTTTCAAGCAGCTCGAAGACCTCTGTCTTGGCTTAACAACTCTTTGTACTAAGACTAATAGGCGCTACCTACAAGTTAACGTGACATCCGACCCAGACGGTTTTGCCCAGATGAAAATGCCACAAAGGAAGGGAAGAACGGGATTCCATTTATAAATGACAGTCTTGTGCATCCAACCCACCAAAGACTGTCCGCATCGACTGCTAAATTAAATCGATCTCCTTAGTTAGCCAAGTTACAGGTGCTACCATTGAGTGGGATTGCAAGAAGAAGTAAAAGCAGTTAAAGCTCATCCAGGCGTGCGGTTCCTTTACGATCCACATAGAATGGGTCCGATCCCTGTAAACTAGGTTGAACTACGAGGGGAGGTCAAAAAGTTCGCGGAATGGCGGGGAAGGGGGATGAAATAAAATACTATGTTATTTTTATTTTTCAATATATTCCACCCTAACTCGAATTCACTTTTCAGATCTCTCTATTAACTTATTTATACCGTCGAAAAAAAATGTATTGTCTATGTCCTCAAAATTGGCCGAAATCGCAGACTTGACCTCTTCATCATTGGAAAATTTCTTCCCCCGAAGCTCTTTTTTTAATTTGGGAAGTAAATAATAATCACAGGGGGCTAAATCTAGACTGTAGGGAAGATGGTTTAACATTTCGAAGCCACAGTGATGAAGGGCAGCTATCGCAACGCGGCTCTTGTGTACCGGTGCGTTATCACGCAAAAGCAGCACACCTTTTGTCAACTTTCCCCGTCTTTTTTCTTTGATGGCTGTTTTTAATTGTGTTAGTAGATCAGCTTAGTACTCTCCCATTATAGAAACACCCTTATTTTTATAATCGATCAATAAAATACCGTCTATACCTCCAAAAAACCGTTGCCATGATTTTTCCAGCCGATTTTGCCCTGTATTTCTTAGGGGGTGGCTGACCCTTTTTATGCCACTGCATAGACTCTTGTTTCAACTCAGGCTCATAAGGATGAACCCAAGTTTCATCTACAATAACAAGTTTTGCATAAACTTGTACCTGGACGGCGCTGCAGAGGTCTAAAAACTCCTTTGAACTCGACGCGCAGTTGTTGCTGTGGTGGTCTGAGCATTCTTGGCACCCATCTTGCGATAACTTTTTACATCCCAAGATGGTCGAGTAGGATATTTAAAATTGATTTAGGTGATACTCCAACCATTTCTGCAAGTTGTTTCTTCTTCAACCGAGTATCCTCCAGTATAAGTTTCTCCACATTTTCAACGATGTTTGAAGCGGTGGTCTCAATTGGCCTTCCTGAGAGGGGGTCGTCTTCAAGAGACTCACCACCTTGCTTGAAAATACTATTCTACTTGTATACCATGGTTTTCCCAGGGCAAGAGTCCCCGTAAACCGATAACAATTTTTGTAAAATTGTTTGAGGTGGTTTTCTCTGTTTAGTGAGGAACTTTATGACGGCACGAAACTCGATGTTCTCCATGTTCCAAGTTTTTT
The DNA here is from genome assembly GCA_035578125.1 of Mellilla xanthometata. Taxonomy (NCBI): domain Eukaryota; kingdom Metazoa; phylum Arthropoda; class Insecta; order Lepidoptera; family Geometridae; genus Mellilla; species Mellilla xanthometata. The sequence goes on along the minus strand of JAPUBQ010000001.1, from coordinate 11,955,315 downwards.
TCCGGATTCACTTGTTTGATCGATGGTAGCTGACAGGTTATTGACCCAATTCGGTTCAAACTTGGCAAACTTGGCATATATACTCATAAAGAGTCCTTTATTAGGAACTATCAGCGGCAGTTTCTCCACTCCCCGCTAACCCCTCCATTCCGCGAACTTTTTGACCCCCCCTCGTAAATCATAGAATGGTGGAGCATTTTCTAGTGCTTGCCTGGCTAGTTACCACCCTCAAGTTGTAAATCTGTTGTCCAGCACATTGGTGTGTTCCAGCAGCCTCCATAAGAGGTAGTTATTTCAGACTGGACTCGCTCCACCTGAACAGAGTCTCACTAACTCAAATAACATTTATTATTATTGCATTAAGCTGTAAAAATAAAATATACCGTACTCCACTACACAAATATATTTAACTCTTAAATGGACAATGTTGTTTTTAAACAACATACTAAAAATCACACATAAAATTGACCTTCATTTTTTTTTTTATATTGCGCAATGTAGTTTATTAACAACACTCACATTATTGCAAAAAAAGTATAGTAAATTAATGTCTGGATTTTTTCACTCATTTATCCTAGACAGACATGTCTATTACACAAATATATATTATTTTAAAACGTGAAACAAAAATCATTTATTTAAGGGTTAAGGTACTAACAGCCTCTTCCGGCATCATCTCATCAATGTCCCACTTATGTCTCTCCTCTCCTGTCTCTTTCTCCTTCTGCGTAATCTCGAGTTCCTCCTCGATGATACGACACAGCTCTATGCCATTGGCTCCGAACATAGCGCGGGTGAGGCGCCCTCGCTGGAAGGTATAGGGATTACTTTATCCACCAAAACACTATTTAGGGGCTCAGGTGACTCTATTTACCAACCGACAATTTAAGATGAATGCACTTAAGGCCAACCGGAACACGCCAAACGAATCAGTATCAAGGGGACAAACGGCGGATTCGGACATTTCGGAGAGGGCAAGAGTGCGAGATTTTTTTATTTTATTTATTAAAGCATAACATGTACAGTACAAATTAATTAATACAGTAACATGTACCCCTTAATTAAGTGACATTAGGGTGTTGCTAGTCTTATGAACTACCTTAAAAACTATGATTTCATAAGATACATCGCTTTAAATTTAATCTGGATGCGTTCGGTGCGTTCGGCGCAGTAATTAAGATGTTGGGATAATTTTATCAAACAACCGAATGACTTTATCCACTAACCCGCAATTTAGGTTAAAATCCCAAATTACTTTATACATCAACCTGGATTTAGGTGTCGGGATGACTTGCGTCAACCCGCAATTATTAACTAACTGCGCCTCACGATACTACCCGGTTCGTCAATCGGTTCGGAAGAAATGAAGCACAGGGAGTGGATAGTTCGTAAATACCGTTATAAATAGGAACACCGGCTCACTTCGATCTCGGAATCTTTTGAGGGCATCAATATTATCTGCCAACGCCTGGAAAATAAATAGCTAGCTATATTTAGTCATACCTATAATATTTCTATTTTGCTTAATTCATAAAATTCTGTGCGTAATTATCGAAGTCACAAAGTTTGAGTCTAGTGGATTTGGCTGATATCCCCCGGACAGATGTTGTGATAGAGGCAAACCGCTCTTTATAGGCATATTTACCTTGACCATAGCTATTCTGTCCTGTCCGATTTCTAGTTTACCTCTTCTCACTGCGTTACCGGTAGCCAGGCAGTATCCACAGAAATCAGAATATACCTCCATGCCTGGAGAACAATACATACAAACACTTACATACGAGTGAGTGAAGTCTCCATTAACTACTTAGATATTTTGAAAGAAAAGAAGAAAGCAAGAATCATTTATTTTGTATCATGAAGAAAAAAAATAGACAATAATACAAGAACCATCAAACTTCGTCTTCGTCTGTCCGTATGTATGTTGTTTCTTCTATAGAGGCTGTAATTTTGATGTCGGCGAAACTTGATGTAAAGGACTTCTTCTTCTTCGTATGAGCTAAGTGGCCAAGCTCTGGTGTCGAGAGTTTTCAAGCCGCCCGAAGGCCACTGACTTGGCTTAACGACTGCTTCTAAAACTAACTATGGCTATGTGTATCACTGGATACACGTAGCGAATGTATCGAATGATACACGTAGTACGATTTTCAACAAGAGGTTGAGCGTCTATTATTTTTATTAGTTTATGAATATAGTTTACAGAGTGGTGGCTGAGAATTGTTTCTTTATTCTTACGCTTAATAGGGTTGCGCTTGACCACAACTCACCTGATGTTAAGTGATATTGCAGTCTAAGATGAAGCGCGGTTACCTAGAAGAAGCCGATTCACTCTCGGCTTAAAGACAGTAAGGTTCTAGTTCACTAGCAAGCGAAGAGCTGGTAGTTCGACAGCGAGATGGGTCAACCACATCATTAAAGTCACAGCTCCTACGCGGACAAGGACTGCACAAGATCGACGCAGGTGACACATGCAGAGAGAGGCCTATACCCAGCAGTGGGATAAAAAGGTCTGTAGATGATGATGATAATTCTGAATATAGTGACTTACAGATCAGCTGATCAGCGTGCTCTTCCAAATATGTATCGAATTCTTCATTAGTTTCTACCGTGTCCTGTATCGATACCTGTCCCTTACGAGCCATATTCTAGTTACTTTATAACTAATGTTATAAGATAAATAGCAAATATGAGGATACACAGAAAACCTATAAGCGATAAACATAGACACATTTGGCAAATACTTTCAGGGAAACTTTGGCAGATGTAGAAATAATACGTTGGCAGATGTAGCGGAAGGCGGTTTTTGTTATTATTCTTTGACTCAAACTAGGTTTCAAGGAGTTTTAAATCTCTTTATTTATTATAAAATGTAATACCAATATTTACCCCTAAATTTATAGAAATGATACGGAACCCTTCGTGCGTGAGCCTGACTCGCACTCGGCGATTATTTTATATTTACCTACTTATAATTTACTCACGAACCTTTTGGAAACCTCAACTAGTCCTTATTCTACTGGTGTTTCTTTATTTACATATTTACTTTATTTACATTATAAGATTTAATTTACTATTTGTAAGGTTTTTGTGTGTGTGTGTGTGTGTGTTTTTATTAATAATTTTGTATTTGTATTTATATAATTAGTTTTACTGAATAACTTAATATATAAACTATATTAAATCATATTTTGGATCGATACGGCAGAAGTCTCCACTGTGACTCGATCATTTCGTGCTTGTTGTTGATGTTGGATAGCTTTGACTCATCTGTAACGAAATAAAAACAATATTAAACAGAAAGTTTGTCGCTTATATCCTCACGAGCCTATTACTATTAAAACAAAACAATATAAGTAACAGAAATTAAAACTTAGTAAACGCGTCCTTTTTGGTTGAGATGATGTGTATGTATGTGTGAATGTGTGTGTGTGTTTATTTTCAATGCCAAAATTGGCGTAGGATTATTTGCATATTTATAAATCCTTTATATTTCGCATATTTATTATTATTAGCCTATGTGTTAATCCAAGGTCTAACTTATCTTCACCCCAAATTTCATCAATATCGGTTCAGCCGGTTTGAGCGTGAAGAAGTAACAAACATACACACTTACACACAAACTTCCTTTAGGATTATGCTTACCTTTATCAGTAACAAAAGCCTCCACACTTTTGCGGAACACGTGAGCCGGTACCGCCATGTTGATGTAAGGGTAACACGCTCCAGTCTCCGTCTTAGCGTTGCTAACGATGATGGCTGCCACTTCTACAGACTGATTTTTTGTTATACGAACGATTGGGCCGCCGCTGAAAAAAGACATTAAACATTTTCTTCAAATTTTGCGAACTGTTCAAAATAAAATTTCAAACGGCACATTAGCATAATGCTGCTCGCCTATAAACAATCTCGTATTAAGATATATGTCGCAGATGGAACTCGATTATTCACGGCAACCGAATCGCCGTCTTCCGCCATCACGATTTATTTTGTCAGTACACACGTGCAGTGCAGTTGGTGTTACAGGGTAGAATACATCACATTACATACAGAGCATTCACTCCTGCGATGACCGAACCACTGACTCACTTCATTCACGAATGAAACCATAAATTCGTTCACTATCCTTCGTTCAATACGTCACAGCGTCTTAAATGGCGCTAGTAGTACTAAAATATCAACTGAATACGCCACATATACGAGTATTTACCTGAATCCAGATTGCACGCAGCATGAAGTCTGTATAAGCGAGGGAGAAACGTTGTTGACATGTCCTGAGGTTACCGTCGGTCGCAGATCTTCTAGATTGTTCTCGTTGAAGTAAGGGAAGCCAGCTGCCAACACTGACTCTCCTGGAAAGGGAATAATAATAAGGGAAATAATTTTTAATTTATTGTAAAAAACTTAAAAGTTAGAGAAATAAATGAATAATAGGAAAATAATCACAGCATTCGATGTATAATTTCTGAGATAAGGATAAAATCCTCTCATAAAAGCTCTGTCGTATGTAGGATTATCATTTTCTATATTTAAAAAAAATATTAAAAAAAATAATAATTTATTACCTAATTAATTTATTGTATTATTTTTTAAAATTAATTTGATAGCTAATTGTGGCGATTCTGCCGTACACACGACTAAAGAAGCCTCGTCTCTTTTCTTCTTAGGTGGCCAGAAAGAGCCGGCACGTTCTGCACCATAGTCAAAACAACTAAAATCACGTCAAATATGGAATGTGCATAATGATATACGTTTATAATAATATACGTTTGTATATTTAGTGGAAATTTTAAGTGTATAACAGCCACCGTTATTGATATATATACAAAATTACGATTAGTGTATGGGAGCCTTAATACTTTTATTTTTAGTATTAGTTGTTATAGCGGCACGGGAAATAACTATACAAAAAACTTGCGAAAGATCCAGCTTTCTAGCTATTATGGTTTCTGAGATACAGCCTGGAGACAGACAAACAGCGGAGGCTTAGTAATAGGGTCCGGGATTTACCCTAATAAATCTACAAAGTTTCAACGAAATCTGGCCGTTTAAAGTGGGTCAAAATCGCGCCCAAAGAAGTCGGTTACAAACAAACATACAGGTGAAGCTAATATAAAGCGTGTAAAAAGGGTTGATATACAGTAGACCTGTTTTATACCTTTTTCCAATCTTCCAGTAACAAACACAGCGGGTGTGAGATGAGCCCAATGATGAGGGTTGACATACAGCAGGGCTAAGTCGTAAGCTTTGTCATCAGCTGTCTTGTACCGCACTATCGCCGTCTCTTTCACTCCCAGACTGTATATGGATACTTTCGATGTTGCATACTGTAATTGGAGAAAAAATAATTATACTTAGGTAAATATTGCTCTTCTAGTGTGAGCTAAGTGGCCAAGCTCTGGTGTCAAGAGATTTTAAGCCACCAAAGGCTTCTGACCATACTTAACGACTGCTAGTACTCAGTCTAACAGCCAGGACCAACAATTTGTCGTGTCATCCGACCCACGGTAACACCTAGATGAAAATGACACTTTTTGAACGACAATATTACATTTTTTTTTCGCGATATAAATATTAAGATGCCTTACGTGAACAGCTTACAATGTTTAATATTATACATGGTCACCCATCCAAATACTGTCCATATCGACTGTTGCTTAACCTCAATGATCGCATCGGATCACCTTAGTTAGCCGAGTTACCGGCGCTACTATATGTTGCTCTTAAAAGACCTAGATTAGGTTGGTTGCTCGCCAAGCTAGCTGCTATCAAGTTGAAAAATTTGTCGCCAAGCACCTAACAGTGTGTTTCCGCAGTCTCCTTAATGCTAACAGCATTGCCACGTTGGATGGCAATGCTTAGTTTCTCTATTGTTAAATTTACGTTGATTATTATGAAGGTTGATCTACTTATGATTTGTATAGTCTGTATTATTACAAATAGGTTCTTTTTTTTTAACACACACTTCTGGTTGACCCCATACTGAACCATTTCTAGTTTGTATTATGGTTGCTAACACAACTGATATACTACATATACATACATACATATTTTATATAGATACATATTTAACACCCAGACCGACAGCCAACAAATTTAGTTCAGCACAAAGATGTTGGCCGTGCCGGGAATCGAACCCAGAATCTTCTGATTAGCAGTCCGGCATGGTAACCGTTACGCCAACGAGGTCGTCGATTTGAATGATAATAGTTTGCTGCGTACATTTTTGACGACGTGTGCGCATGTGATGACGTATCCTCCGCCGAGGTAGACGCCAGCGCCCCACGCGGCGCCGCAACGAACTAACACCGTGGTGCGATCTACTGCGTCTGAAATACGAGTATAAAGAAAGGAATCAGTTTATTGTCACAGAAAACAGCTAAAAATCTAAAGGTACAAATCGATTGGTAACATTATCGAGACTAGACTTTTTGCACATTATAAAATGTACTCAAGTTGTCGACAAATATAAGAGTAAATGTATGTACGAGTAACAGTGTATTCCGGCAGCCTCGCTCGCTCTAACAATTATTCCACACTATCTTCTTTCCCCCACAAAAAACAAATTTAATTAATTGGAGAAATAAATTTAATTATGCTAGAAAAATAATGCTCTTCTTCGTATGAGCTAAGTGGCCCTGATTTGGTATCAAGAGTTTTCAAGCCGTCCAGAGGCCTCTGACATGGCTTAACGACTACTAGTACTAATTTAGCGTGCCATCCGACCCACGGTAGCACCTAGATGAAAATACCACTTTTTGAACGACAATCTTATGCATCATCACTCATCTAAAGGCACGATGACGATTCGTACGGCGCCACGATATGAAGGCGGATCCTTATAGATCTCGACGAAAGAAAACGAAACGAATGAAGAAAATTTTTGAATATCTCGCTTAGTTTCCGAAATATAGAGACTTAAAAATCGAAAAAAAAATACACTTTTTTATCATATTTTCATAATTTTTTGATAAGAAATGGTAATGAATGAATACAATTTTTCGAGATATCAACACCTCAAAATCCAACAAAATGAAAAATTTATTGAAAAAAGAAAACATTTCCTTTTCTTTTGTCGAGATCTACAAGAATCCGCCTTTGCGCAATCTCCCCCATCTAAATATTGTCCGTATGGACGGACACCCGATCCAGACGAGTCCGATGACACTCACCTAGGACGGGGTGCGTATGTGCGAGATTTCGAGCCAGGCGAGCTGGCTGCACACGCAGCTTGCCGGCCAGCACCGGCACCAGCGGAGCCACCAGCGTCAGCCCCACCCACTCGCCGCGCCACCACGACACGCTGCATACTACTATACCTATTAGATGCTTGCTGGAATAAAACGGAATTGGAATTTATAAATTTGAAGCCTGGCAGTTCCATTACTCCCAAATTTTGCTTCTGTATAAATAAATAAAGCCATTTATTTTCGAGAAGCTTAAATAACAGATCATAACTTAATGAAATCTGCTTTTTATCCCAAAAAGATTACTGGTTCCCGTGGGATATGCAAATAACTTTTCACAGTTATGATGAAATGTAATAATAAGATATTTGATTAATACATATACTTTTTAACACACACATATACTACTTTTTAAGTGCAGCTAGTATTAAAATAAGTCTTCTCGTCGAAGTAATAAGTCCATTGAGCGCCTTGTCGTACAAGGGAAAGTAGAAGGCACCAGACCGCGCGGAAGGTCACCCACGAGGTGGACTGACCAAATCAAGGCAGCAGTTGGAGGCTCCTTGAATGACTGTAGCCGGATGACATCTAGCAGGCAAAGATGGCGAGATGTCGTGAGGCAAATTATATCCGCCCCCTCTAGTGACCCTCCATGACAATCACGACCGCTCTGTCAAGAGCGTCACGAAAAAGAAGAAGTATTAAAATAAATAAGACTCACGTGGGTCCCTCAGTGAACACAGGCCCGCCTTCAGAGCCCAAAGCCGTGGCGACGTCACTCAGTAGCAACGACGGCCGCTTGCCCACAACACCGCATATAGAGCCACGCGTTACTGCGTTTAGGAATACCTGACAAAAAAGAAGCAGAATACTATAGAGGATTGCCGATTTCCACACAATAACGCGTGAACATAACGCTGACTAATAACAATTTCATTAGCACCTCGAGATTTGCAATACAAAGATTGTCCTAGCTAAAATGCATGACTATTGGACGGCTGTATTCAAACACATATAATAGCTTATTCTAATTTGAAGTGGGGGTGATAAGACCTGCAATGCCATCCCGCTAGGGGCGTATTGTGCATTCCCCCTTACCAGCCTACACAAGCCAACCGAGCTCATTGAAATAACGAAGCACAGCCCTGGCTCGCTGGCATACCTGTTCCACCCCTGTTTCGTTAGATGGTCTGTTTGTCTGAGGATTAGTAATGATAGGCGAACTTTCATCTTGAGCTATCACAATAGCTTTCCGGAGGGATATTGCTTTGCTAAATGGAGGCAGACCATCGTCGCTCCATAAGTACTTACTTCACAGCCAAAAGGAGTGGAATGCACTTCGATAGTAGAACCTCTGTCTGTGGGGGGCCGCACCAGGTCCAGTAGGGAAGACAGAGGCCGCAGGGTTCGCAGACCTGGAAGTAAGGAAAGGCCAGGTCAAACTTAGTACCTACTTTTGTCCGCTGCCAATTGTGGCACACTATTTTTGTTTTTAGTTGTTATTTTAGTTTTAGTTTAATTAAGTTTTGGTTCCAATAAAGAATGTTCTATCTATATCTAACTTATTGTCTTTTTTTTTTTTTTTACTCTGAATAGGTCAGCGCTTGACCATTATTCACCTGATGGTAAGTGATATTGAGGTCTACGGTGGATCGCGCTTACCTAGAAGGAACCGGTTCACTCTCGCCTTGAAAATCGCTCAGGCGTTACTTCGCGGAAATCCATTGTAAATAGAATCTAATAGTCTAAGATACGATAAACAACGACCTTCACCGATCTGTTTAATGGATAAAAATTATTCGATAGGTAATTTCGTTTATTAAAAATGATAAAAAACATGGGTTGCCTGATAAAATCTTGGCCAGGCTATAATTAATTAAAAATTGAAAAATCGATTTTTTTTTTAAATTTCACCATTGTGTTTAACAAAAAAATTTAACACTATCGGAAAGTTCACAACCTATAGAATATGCAAACGGAGGGTTGCCTATTATTTTCCTGGCATAACGTTTGGGTTGCCAGGTGTAAACCGGTATTTTGCTCGTAGTTATTTTCACCTATTTGTTTAATATATTAACTAAACATAAAAATAAGCGCTGTTTTATTGTGAATCCGATGACATAGGGTTGCCCGTAATAAGTCTGTCCTGAATGACGGTTGCCGAATTTTAAAAAGTTAAATTTTAATGCGACTGGGGACGTACAACAAAGAGGTCCGAGTCTAGTATCTCGTGCGGTAGACAAAGACAGGGTTATAGGTAGCTGCACGTGGCGTGGCTGTAGGAAACTAGTAGTTTATGCAATGGAAAAAGATAGCGATAAACTTGTATACAGCAATATTTTGGAGCAACTAATATTTCTATACATATACATATATAAAGTTTAAGTACAAACGTACTGTGAAATATACAATAATTTGCAAGCTGATTAATATTAGATTAATATTAATATAATAAATTGTAAAAATTAAATATATACTTAATTATAAAAGCGGCATTACAGTATATTTATGTTGTTCTAAATTGATATCAGAAAGTAACGTATAGTTACCATATCTGTTAAGCATTGTTATAATTTGTCGCGAGTTGGTTAGAGACTTGATAGCTAAACCAAGAGTTAATTTTTTTTTTAAATCGAATTTGGCGGAATTATAGACTCGGACCTCTATGTTGTACGTCCCCAGTCGCATTAAAATTTAACTTTTTAAAATTCGGCAACCGTCATTCAGGACAGACTTATTACGGGCAACCCTATATCATCGTATTCCCAATAAAACAGCGCTTATTTTTATGTTTAGTTAATAGATTAAACAAATAGGTGAAAATAACTACGAGCGAAATACCGGTTTACACCTGGCAACCCAAACGTTATGCCAGGAAAATAATAGGCAACCCTCCGTTTGCATATTCTATAGGTTGTGAACTTTCCGATAGTGTTAAATTTTTTTGTTAAACACAATGGTGAAATTTAAAAAAAAAATGATTTTTTCAATTTTTAATTAATTATAGCCTGGCCAAGATTTTATCAGGCAACCCATGTTTTTTATCATTTTTAATAAACGAAATTACCTATCGAATAATTTTTATCCATTAAACAGATCGGTGAAGGTCGTTGTTTATCGTATCTTCTACTATAAAGAATAGAAAGATCTTTTTATCTCTCTGATATTTTTGTATACAAACTCTTCCTACTCATCGACTTAGCATTTTATAAAAGAGGTTGTTTTAAAATTAGTTTTTAACGTTGACATATTATGTTTTTAATGATCATTATCAAGTTTTCATTGTCATTTCCAATGTTGTCATCATGTGTCCAGTTTGTCAGGTTTTTGACTAGCAGGAAATATTTAATTTCTCGTTACGACACGTAAGAGCGTTCGAGAAATGAGTAACTGTGAATGTGATGAAGTATACACGAGGAACTATTACAGATATTACGACAGCCCCGATGGGTGTGACATAGATAAGAAGGTATAAATAAATCTAATATATATATAAATCTCGTGTCACAATGGTTGTCGTCAATGGAATCCTAAACCACTTAACCGATTATAATAAAATTCGCACACCATGTGCAGTTCGATCCAACTTGAGAGATAGGATAGTTTAAATTTCAAATTATAGTCGCAATTTTAATTTATTGCTAATTATTGTCTGTTATTATTTGACAGTCATAATTATCTATTAACTCCAAATGATTCTAACAGATGTCGATACCTTTCGACTGGGTTGAGTAAGTAATCAATAGATGGCGCTGTACCCCTAAGTGAGGCAAAACAACGTTTGCCGGGTCAGCTAGTAAATATATAAAATTTTTTTTTTGCCATACAGCAAATAAATTTACAGATTTAACGCCTTTAGTACACCCACGCATTTGCTTACGGCAGCGATTCTTTGCGAAATAATTGCGGTAGCGAAACATCTGCGGAACGTTAGTACACTGCAGTTCTTTCGCAAGGAAGAATTATTGTCATTGTTATTTCATATTTTCGGCTTACATTTTGCGAAATTCTGTCCTCTCTGACAGAACGCGTGGTGACGTTATGCGATGCGAAACTCTACTAGCGAAACAGCTGCGTCTGTGTAACGGCCATTTCGCAGTTACTTGCGAAACAATACCGACAAGGACGCAATTATTTCATCTAGCTATAGTATAAAAGAGCGAGACATAACACATGCGAAACGTTGCCATACAACTTACAGATTTTTCGTATTTTTTTTATGATAAATAGGCTTACGTTTGACCGCAGCTTGCCTGATGTTAAGATGGACTGTGGTCCTATATGTATCACGCTTGCCTAGAAGGAACCTATTCACTCTAGATTTGAAGACCCCCAAATTGTACTTAAAAAGATACTCAGGAAGAGAGTTCCAAAACTTCGCAGTTCTCTCACAATGAAGGTCGAAGCAAAACGCTTTGTGCGAATCCTCGGAACTTCGACAGTAAATAGGTGTCTCTTCGCTGTACCCCTGCTCGTTTTGTATTTATTTATTCCGCTGCCGCCTGCGAATGCGTAGATGTACTAAAGGCGTTAGTAACTACATAGTTACGTTATGTCCAGACGATGGTGGCGGCCCGATACGGCATAATGACGGGGCTTGTGGCTGGAACCTACGACGTCCTCATGTACTCACACGCGGTCGGACTCAAGAAAATCATGGAACGGTAACCATTTCCTTAAGGCGCTATTGTACCGAATTCTTTTTTTTCTCATAATGGGCTTGCGCTTGATCGCAATTCACCTGATGGTAAGCGATAATGCGATCTAAGGTGGATCGCGCTTGCCCAGAAAACGGTTCACTCTTGTTAGCGGTTTTCAAGCCGCTAGATTATAGTTATCGGGGAACAGGGAATTTGGCAAAGAATTCCACACCTTGGCGGTACTTCAGCCGCGCCAGATAAATTTGAACAAAGCGCCAACCGCTCAGTGGAAATTTCACAAAATAAATTCATTTCAAATTCATTTATTCCGTAAAATATAGCATAACAGAGATAAGTCTCTAGAGCGCTACATTAACATATATGTAACATCAACAACAAAAAAATCTTGGGATTATTCTGCTGAATAATCCTAAGATTTTTTTGTTGATTTTTTGTTCATTGAGAATGCAGTCGGTCTAAAATTATTTTTAAAATTGCAGCACGACCCAGCGGCCTAATAGCATGTCTATTCTGGAATAACTGGCTCTCAAAGAGGCTGCCGGAACACACTGTTAGGTACTTGGCGACAGGCTTAAAAACTTGAGAGGAAATAAAATGCTCTCCCACAATGGTATGGTTTCTTCACAATGGTTATTCTCCATCGAAAGCTCGACCTCATTGATGGGTATTGAACCTATGAGACTTAAGGTAGCCGCATGCCCAACTGAGCTGTTGTCGCTTCAAATTCATTCCAGGTACGCAAGACACGTGGTCCCCCTGGGCCTCATGGGTGCAACCTTCGCTTTGGTCTCCAACGGCTTGCTGAAGGCCAGGAACAGGGACGATGGCCTGAACTACTTCCTTGGTAAGATAACATACAGAAGAATGAGATACGAGTATGTCTAGGGAAGTATACATTAGTATTGTAATTCACAAATTAATAGTCCGTCCTAATCTCCACAACACGAGATTGATAATCTCAGTGTGGGAGCTGTCGGTCACAATATAGTATAGTATATTAAATAGTAAAAGGGTAACTATTTGTTGGAATTTATTATATTGTTCAAGTCTGATCGAAAAAAAATAACTACTAGACAAAAGTCTCCCTTCTCTGTTTTTATTCCTTCTTATCGTACTTATCCAAAGTCTTTTAAATAATAGAAGTAATAAGTCTTTAAGTATTTAAATATCCATAGGCAAATTACATGTACTTGGATTCCTCATATAAGATATAAAAGCAATGTTCATAATATCATTAACAAAATAAAATAATATAAATCAAAATAACATTATAAAGACACAGCACGAGTATACTCGTACATCTACCAGTAAAAAATATAATCAGCAATAGCTTCGTGATAGAAAATATGTAGACGAAAAGTTCATAAAAAATTAAGTATAAATTAATGCATAATTATTTTTTTTATATATCTCTATCAACAATAGCATGTTGTAATGTATAGTAATTTTGGTTTCTAACACAATCTAATAATAATAATAATAGTCATACGAGCTGACCCGGCAAACGTTGTTTTGCCTCACTTAGGAGTATGTAAAATAGATAGTAGCCGATTCTCAGACCTACTGAATACGCATATAAAATTTGGTAAAGCCGTTTCGGAAGAGTACGGTAACTAACATTGTGACATAGAAATTTTATATATAAAATTATTACAATTTCTTTACAAAGCCTTGCCAGGATAGTCTTGCCAGGGTTCTCTGGGTTCGAAAAAAAGCTTACAAATCTTCCTCAGGTGGTTTAGCCTGCGGCCCACTTCTGGCGGTGTACACGCGCTCCAAACACGCGGTGGTTGCTGGAGGGATGTTGCTCGGTGCCATAGCATACATCAAGAAAGACGCCGTCGAGAACTGCTTCGTCTTCTTCCCGGACTTCCCCAATCATATGAACATGATCAATGATTGGCGCAAGGATTATACCTTGGTCACTGATCCCAGGGATGGTAAGTTTGCATTGGCAGCTTAATTGCATTTCGGCGAGTGTGCGACTGAGTTACATGATGTAATTCCCCACGCCCCTTCTTCTTATCGGACGAGCAGGGAAACGCCAAGGCGGCATCGGTTTGCGGTTGAGGTGCCCAAGGCGTTTTGCCTCCATCTTTGTTGTCCGAATCGCCAAACTTTGGAATTCCTTGCCGAATTCCCTGTTCCCCAATGTCTACAGTCTAGCGATTTTCAAGGCGAGAGTGAACCGGTTCATTCTAGGTAAGCGTGATCCACCGTAGACCTTAATATCATTTACCATCAGGTGAATTGTGGTCAAGCGCTGACCTATTCGGAGTAAAAAAAAATAAAAATGTACTTTTCCACTGCTTGGAATTGGTGCCTTCTCTCTTAAGGAGTGAGGAGAAGCCTGCTCTCAGAAATGGAATGCGGAAGACTGAATGATGATGCTATTATATAAAAAGCCAGCTAAACATTCCCGCTACTGGACTTATGACTTTCCTTTCCAAAGAGAGAGGTGTAGGCCAAGTTGCTGGTTTATGGATGAATCATTCAGATTTTTTGTCCTTGGAAAACATCGTAAGGAAACCATACCATGGTGGTAGAGCGTTTTCTAGTGTTTATCTGTATATATGTATTGTTTTACAGCTTAACTATATATATTGAGGCACTAATATTTATTTTATTTCTTTTTCCAGTGGCGAGACACACATGTGGCATAGACGATGATGATTAGAACGCTGGAGCTGGTATGGGTTTTTCAACGAAATATTTAAATACCTACTTATTCAAATAAAATATTAGTCTACAATTAGTTTTGATTATTGTATTTTTCTCCTCTATAGTGAAAGAACTGGGCAAAGGTTTGGGCGGTAGATTTTGAGGACTCAAACTTTTTCCCTTATAATATTTATCATCATCATCATCAGTCCATCTACGTCCACTGCTGGACATAGACTTATCCCAAGGCACGTCACGTGACCCTAACATGAGCAGCCCACTGCCCACTTTTTTGCGTATGTCATCGAGCCACCTGGTTGCATGACGTCCTACGTTTTGTATTCCGGTACGCGGTCTCCTCTCCATAATCATAATCATAATCATCATCAACAGCCCGTTTGCGTCCACAACTGGACTTAGGCCTCTCCCAAGGCACGCCACGCAACCCTATCCTGAGCATATCGCCTTCATCCACTGCCCGCTTTTTTGCGTACATCATCGCTCCACATCGTTGCGGTCTCCTCCCCAGTACTCTTCGGTCCATTCGTTCGGGAGCTACGAGGCCACAGATAGACACATACACACACACACACAGAGACACGTCAAACTTATTTTGCGTCTTTGCGTCGAGAGTTAAAATAATCAGTTTACCTCTGTCATCACTCTCCAAGTCAATAAGCACGAAGACCGAGAGTAGCGCTTTGCCGAGTTGCGTCTGTCTCTCCACATCCCCGTCCCGGTGGCCGATAGTCCAGCTGTACAGGATGTCGTCCACGCAACGGTCCAGGATCGGACACTGCCACACGTGGACTATCCTGAAATGAAAGACCAATGTCTATTGAAGCTGCTACACAACTGGCAAAAACGATCTGACGGACCACAGACACTAACAGACATTCAGTTAAACACGCAGTTTAAGACGGTGTGGGAGCAAATTGCGTAATTTGAAAAATCCTATGTATGTATGTATGTCCTGCTTAAATAATTAATACGAGCTAGCGACACTCTGGCCTAAGGTGGAGCACGCCTATTCTGGAATGATATGCTCTCAAGGGGTCAGCCGGAACACGCTGTTAGTTATTTGGCAACAGATATTTCAACTTGAGCATGATTGCTAGCCAGGAGGGCACTTAAAAATGCCCGTCTACTATGCTAAAAATAAATACTCTAGTGAGATAACTCATGAAAACATAGTATACGTATCTTGGCTATTTTTGACTAATCTGAGACTTCAAATCCCTTTGGCCAATCTCATGGGCTTTTCAACTAAGAAATTTCTTTGCACAAAGTTTTACTGACCTGCCAGTAAGCACCCTGGTCTTATTAGACCTCCTCCCTATTGTCCCTGACCCAGCTAAGCTGTTCCACGCTGTCGTACGCTGGTCAAGGGAACCCTGGCGCTGCTTATCATAGGCCACGTGGACCTCGGACAGGTTGGAATAGAATCCATCGTTCAGGAAGTATCTGGAGAGTTTCTGTCATAGTCTATCTCATAGACTTCTGTAATATTTGTGAAATAACTTGCACTAAGAGTGACTGACCTTCCAGTAAGCACCCTGATCTGATAACTGCTGTGCTCCAACTCCCCGCTATCCCTGGCCCGGCTGAGCTGTTCTACGCTGTCGTACACCGTGGGGGAACCCTGGCGCTGCTTCTCACAGGTCACGTGGACCTCGGGCAGGTTAGAGTAGAAACTATCGTTCAGGATCGGCTTGCCTCGGGCGTTTTGGATGACCTGTAAAGAGTTTTAGGGAGGGTGGTTATAACATGCCCCCCCGTGGGGCCCCTGAAGCGAAGTGGGTCCCTGAAGCGGGCCACTATATACCAGCCCGACATACCCCACCCACCTACCCTGGTGTGGTGGGCATGCGTAAATGCATTTCCTCACGTAAAAAAGGGATGGTTATAACAAAATACTTGTGGCGCCGCTGCACACATCACCGCACGCTACCAATCACAGCGCTCGTATCTGAATCGCTCAAAAGAAGTTTTCAACGAACTTACGGTTGGTTCTAGTAGGACGGCCGTCGCCGGATACAAAATTTGTCCGGAGGGATATCATCCATCGTTGCCAATAGTAATAGTGAAGTATTTTTGTACAATTACAGGGCGCAGGACCTAATTAGAACTTGCTTTTTAGGAAGCTGTTGGAACACTAGAAATCATATTTAGTCAACAGCCTTCTCCGAGAACCAGTGATGCCAGAGGTTACACGGTCAAAGGCAGTAAACATATTAGAAGGTTACTTGGCCGTGTTGGACACATCTGTCCAGAGAGATAACCCTTTGCTAGATATTTAGATGGAGATGTTATTACCTTAGCTTCTTGGAGCGGCGAGAGAATGGAGCCGTGTGAGAGCACCCAGCGCTCCGAGAACCTGATGCCCGAGGCTGAGACCGTGAGGATGCTGGCCAGCTCCTCGCCCGAGTCGGAGTAGTTGTATGACACCATCACGCCTTCCACACCCATCGTGCTTTTATTGAACCTGGAAGGAACAATCTATATATTATACCGCTTGTGCGTTTATTTTGAGGGCTGACCTTTTTAGGACGCAAGGGGACACAAATAGTTCTATGTTGTCTTTCTTCATTTTTAGGGCTCCGTACCTAAAAGGTAAAAACGGGACCCTATTACTAAGCCTCCGCTGTCTGTCTGTCTGTCTTCAGGCTGTATCTCAGAAACCCTTATAGCTAGAAAGCTGAAACTTTCACAATATGTATTTCCCGTGCCGCTATAACAACAAATACTAAAAATAAAAAAAATGAAAATATGAAGTACCTATACAATAAACGTGATTTTTTCATATTTTTGTGTTATATATCAATAACGGTAGCTGCTAGATACTTTAAGTTCTCACAAAATATATAAATGTATATTAGCTATCTAAAGCTAAATTAAATTATAAAATTTAAATAAAATACGTATTTGAGGGGAACTCCCATACAACAAACATACGAGGATGGATCAGAAAACTTCGCAGCCTAATACATAAATACTTGTGTACAACCATGTCACAAGTCTGGTTGTCTAATTGTCAAATTCTATCCCAATGGACTGTATTTAAATTAAGCTAAATTTTGTGAGCCTTTGTACAACGTTTTTAAATAATTTAATTAAAAGAAAAATACAACAATGGTACGGAACCCTTCATGCGCGAGTCCAACTCGCACTTGGATAATTTTTCAAATTTGTTTTATATATTTTGTATTAATGTATATGTGTTTGTGACGTAGACAGAGGTTTGTGATAAATGTGTTCTTTCTTTCTTTCATTTTCTAATAGTCCAGTCATTTAAGCTTAAATTAGGTAAGAATCTCGGAATTCGAGATACCCAGCTGTAAGTCTGTAAATACTTGTATATTGACACCCTAAAAGTTGTCTCAAAACCTACATAGGGTAGGGTGTAAGCAACTATTAAATTTCAAGGTCAAAGGTCACTAAAATCGGTTTTTTGCGCTTTTTTTGTAAATATCTCATTTCCTATGGGTTTTTTGCTATTTGTATTTATAATCAATATTGTAGAATACAAAATTCTCTACAAATTTTGTCTAAAAAAATTTTTCATACGGTGAACCGTTTTCGAGATAGAGGGCGGAGAGCCCGCGGTCACAGCATCACTTCAGGTCAACCGGTGCCTCCGGTCGAGAACGCGCCATATATAGTTGATGAACTATCGATAAATCAATGATTATAAATATTTGTCAATTTTTATTAACTACTATATTATATTTTATCATTTTTTTCCTAACTTATCCACTTTTTATTCAGTATTTATTTATTTAACAACACTTACCTGCCCATGTAATTGCAGAATTGTTAATGAAAATATAGGAATTAAATTTGAATTTTAACCTAATTAATATTTATAACTTCTTACATGATGAAAAAAAAACAAATAAATTATGAATTAATCTTTTTATTAAAAATATCATTGAATACATTTCTTTTTTTTTAAAGTAAAGAAATGGAATAAAAGGTACAAAAACTACAATTTATATTTTAATCATCTTCTTCCTCTTCATCGTCGTCTTTTGGCTGCTGGTAAATTTCAAACTGGTCTTCATTATCGTCTTCAACGACATTTGTCTCAAGTTCTTCCATGATTTCGGGGTCAAAGGTTCCATCTTCGTTAATGTCGCTCTGATATGGTACAGCATTGAGACAAGCTTGCCCATTACATTGGCCACAAGCTAAAGAGCATTGCAAGCCCGCTTTCCTGCATCCGCATCGCGAACCACAACCACTCTTGCAGTTGCAGAAAATTGTATTTAGCAAATTTTCTGGAGCAGATGGTAAAATTGTCATGATAGGCTCCAGAAATCGTTTCGCATTGCCCAACCCCATACCTGGGGTTCCAAATCATGTCCTAACCAAGTTTGAACTTGATAATATACACGGTTGAAATGTTGATGAGCAGCTGCAATTGTTGGTGGAATATTTGAAAGCTGCACAGGTTTATTAAGTTTTGTAGACTTGACGTAATGCACATAACGAAGATGATCGAGACTTTTCACAGATTTTGGAGCATTATAGACTGCCAATAAGGTTTGAGTTCCACTCTCTAATAATCTCTGGGCCGAACAATTTTCTTCCTCAAATGCTGCAGCTAGTTCATCCAAATTTGTCAGTTTCTCAAAAACTTTTAAAAATGATTTTTTTCCCTTTTTAAAAAGCGCAGAAGTTGTGTCTCAGCCACTTAATGCGTGAAGAAATAAAATGTATTTTTTAGAATGAGGATAATTATCAAAACTTTTAGTTTTAGTAAACGGTTATCAGTATTATTGAATAGATCTAGATTTAATGCATGAAGAAAATGATAAAATATAATATAATAGTTAATAAAAATTGACAAATATTTATAATCATTGATTTATCGATAGTTCATCAACTATATATGGCGCGTTTTCGACCGGAGGCACCGGTTGACCTGAAGTGATGCTGTGACCGCGGGCTCTCCGCCCTCTATCTCGAAAACGGTTCACCGTATGAAAATTTTTTTAGACAAAATTTGTAGAGAATTTTGTATTCTACAATATTGATTATAAATACAAATAGCAAAAAACCCATAGGAAATGAGATATTTACAAAAAAAGCGCAAAAAACCGATTTTAGTGACCTTTGACCTTGAAATTTAATAGTTGCTTACACCCTACCCTATGTAGGTTTTGAGACAACTTTTAGGGTGTCAATATACAAGTATTTACAGACTTACAGCTGGGTATCTCGAATTCCGAGGTGAACTTACTATAATGACTGGACTATAATGCTCGCCTGGCTAGCAACTATACCTCGAGTTAAAAAATCTGTCACCAAGCGTCTTGAGGTGTGTTCGGCAGTCTTTGTTAAACCAGTACGGAGCGACGCTAGTCTGTCTCCGTCTAGAAAAGTGATATCTCCCCACACAGATCTTATATCCGGAGACGGCCATCCGACGGTCTTCCAATAGTCATGCATCCTAACTAGGGCCCGTCGTACGCGCGTTGTAAACACTTGCGCGATCAGAACCGAGCCCTCTGATTGGTAGCGGGCGGGATTTTGTAATGAGGCCTTTTTTTTGTTGACGAGGGGGAAATCTTCAACAAGATACCTGGCTACGATGGGGCGCAACCAAGTTATGTGGGATTTGTACTCACTTAAACTTCCCCGGTGACCAGCCTCTGTGCTTAACGGAGGTCTCCGGGTTCTTCCGGTAAACAATCCGGAGACCTCCTTGCACTGCGCTGTGACCCTTCCCGGATTGTTTCGCCAAAGACGCGACGGCGACGGTCACGCGACGCCGTCGTCGTTCACCCCGGACTCGATGGAGCGGGTGTCGAGACCTTTTGGTCTGATGCCCCTTTTAGCCACCTCTTACAACAGGCAGGAGCAGTTCCGCAGCATTATTCTTTCAACCAGGCTGCAGGGTTATTGTAATGAGGCCTAGAACAAGTCTTAGAACGTGTGGAACGTGTGAACCCCACACGTGGTGGTCTGAATCTAGATCTAATCTAGGCAATAACAACCCGTTCCCTTTACGAGGTGCTTCAACCCCATTATCTAGTTGAGTCTGGTTAATGGCTATTCCTGGAGAATTGAAGACCAGTCAGATTGTCGGCAGATAGCGTGGAATGCGTGCGCTTATTACCTACATTGTGTTGGTTTTGCATGATGGTCCTAGCTAACAACCACCTTGAATTTGACAAATCTTTCGCCAGCCACATAATCTACAAACTTACTGTCTTCTAGGCGAGTGCGCTCTAACCTAGATCGCAGTGTCACCTAACATCGGGTGAGTTGTGGTCAAGCGCAAGCCCATCATGCATAAATAAAAGAAAAATAGTGCGTTCCAACAGTCTCCTTGACAGCCAAATATCCCAGATTAGACATGCTCCACGCCAGGCGCGAGGTTATTTCACGAAATAAATATATAAAATAATTGGCAAAGTGCAAGTTGGGCTCGAGCATGAAGGGTTCCGTACCAGGGTTGTTGTATGAGAGCCCCCCGCAAATATTATTTTATTTAAATTTTATAATTTTGATAGCCAACATAGTTATTTTTATGTATTTTGTGAAAATTTTAAGTGTCGAATAGTCTACCGTTATAGATATAAAGCAATAAAAAAGGAAAAAAGCACGTTTATTGTATGGGGACCCCCTTTAATATTTATTTATTTTTAGTATTTATTGTTATAGCGGCACGGGAAATACATATCTTGTGAAAGTTTCAGCTTTCTAGCTATTACGGTTTCTGAGATACAGCCTGGAGACAGACAGACAGCGGAGGCTTAATAATAGGGTCCCGTTTTACCTATTAGGTACGGAACCCTAAAATAGTCATTAAAATAATAAAAATATCGAGCAAATTTTACGGAAGTGATCTTATTTCGGAACACTAACGATTTTTATACAATTTTAATTCTTAACACTTAACTAAACAACCGTACCACGTGGAACCAACCGTGGAACAACCGTAACTCTTAATTTATACTCAGAATTTATAAAAAATTGCTATTAACTTTCTACTGAACCTAGTTTTCTGCCGGAACCCTCGAATATCTAAAGGCCACTAGATTTCCCTATAACCCAACTATTGACGTAAAACATCTCCTTGAACCTTCACTGACATACATTTTACAACGAGCGTTATTACAAACAACATCACCATTGCTGACCTACTACTACGCTTTTCATAGACGCTTTTACTAACCCCGCAATGGTTGTTAAACTATGCGATAGGGTTGCTAAACTACAGGGGTGTATTATGTCATGGGTAGGGGAGAAGATCACATGAAATACAGGGTGCGTACAAATTGCAAATATGAAAGACATGAACCGCACCTAAACAAGAATTTATTATAATAATGAGCCGTATTCAGCGGGATACCAATAAGCCTTGTAATTTAAGATGGTATATAAAGAAGTGTTTTCCCATTTCATGCCATAAGCTTTCCAACCGCCTTCGTGGAAGGCGTTGTGTTCTATTTTCGAAATTCTTCACTTTTTTCTTTTGTGCCAGTGCTTTCAAAGTTTAACAAGGTAAGTTCCAACTTATAAGAGAAGTTAATTGAGATAAGCAAACTGTCCTATACATTTTTTAAAATGTTAATAGAAATTTATAATAATTTAAAATTTTTTGGTAGTTCTCAAATTTCGATGGTCTTTAGATATTGATTGATAATTTCAACCACATTACTATCGTTTCCGTAGTGTAGCGGTTATCACGTGTGCTTCACACGCACAAGGTCCCCGGTTCGATCCCGGGCGGAAACAGATTAAATTTTTTTCTCGCCATAATTTTTTGGTACTTTACGAATACGTGCCGAATCGTTGCATTGTGTATTTTATCAAGGAAAAAATATATTATACCTGATTATACCTAAAATCCCTAATATCAATCTCATCCATGTTCATTAAAAATATGGAATTAAATTTTTGTCTATCGATAATAAAAAAAGTAGATATTATTTTTATGAGCCGTTAAAAAATTGTAGTCAAAATAGCAAAAACATTCCTTCGAGCCGGATTTGAACCAGCGACCTATGGATCACCATCTCATTCCAACTACAGTCCACCGCTCTACCAACTGAGCTATCGAAGGTGATGACTGAGCGGTCGAAATTACCCATTGCTATCCCTTTTATAAAAAAACAAGATGGTTATGTGATGAAATAGGAAGACAATATTTTTGTCAAAACAAGTATCATATGTGAATCGATTATTTTCATATTATTATTTTATTTATTTTTATTTATTAAAAAAACACTTATGGGCATTTTAGTAACTTTCTCTTTTTTTATGGGCATTTTAGTAATTTAATCATTTTTCATCTCGCTCGATAATTATAGTGTATTTTAACTGTATATGGCAAAACATCGTTTGCCGGGTCAGCTAGTAAAGATATGTTTTGATTTAAAAGATAATTTACTATGTTAAGTAGTTGTTCAGTCTACATAATATAAAAAAGAATCGGGTTAATTTTTGTCACGACGAAAAGATCGATCGTAAGTAGGTATTTAACGATTGCATTTTATTGCTTATCGTGAAAGCTAAGTTTTATTACTTGAATCGACCAAAATCTCAATTCTAACTCAAAACTTAATATTTTTGTTTTATGCTAGATAGTACGCTAGAAAACTTAAGTAATTACGAAAAATATGTATGTGTACAAATAACTGATTAACAATAACCCTTAAGGTTACTAACTTTTACCGGTAGTTGGAACAGCAAATAACCAGATCTAACTAGAAATTAGCAGCCTGTAATGCATGTATAATAATTCTATCACGGGGCAACTTTAGCAACTTTAATCTAAGTTCCAGATTGAACTAGTTACGAACTATGAATGCTAACTGGTATACGGTTTGAAACAGAAAATTACTTGTATAACTACCTCTTGCCCGCATAATTTGCGAGATCTTAGCTTTTCAATTTAACTTAATTTTGTCGAACAAACATTTTGACAGGAACTAATTAAGAGAAGTCCTAATACGTGTCGAAATGACTTAGATACACTAACTGTATCTTAAGGTTTTAGTTAGTTAATATGTGGGCCGATCCCGGCGGCACTGCAATGCCGGGCCGACCCGTGACGGGAGTGGAGCGAGCCCCGAACATCCCGTCGGTATACAAAAATCAGTTTAATATACTGGTCCTCCAATGGAGGAACTTTCAGATATTAAGCTGAAAAGAACAGATACTACACTTTGATCTTAGCCAAAAGGCCGAGAAGCGATACCCGAAGAAGTTTCCTTAAAATTGGTCCGTTATCCGCGGAGAATCTCTTCACCGCGTGTTAATTTTAGGGACTTAATTTGCTAGCGCCATCTAGTTATATTTCACGATACTACAATGTCATCATCGCTAACAACAATCTGGTAGTGTGGTAAAGTTATGGTGAGTGGATTCGACTTGTGTTGAAGTTTGTGCATATGACGTCATGAATAATTTATTAAGTGCTTGTTTAGGGCACTTGGTAATAATAAGATTTATCTTTATTTTTTTAACAATACGTCAAGTGCGTAATAAGAACTTTTTGATTATTTCTCTCAATTTCCTGAATACTTAACTTTTATCTATACTGTCTATTTGTTTTATTTTATGATGCACGACCTGAAATAGATTCCGTTATTTATATTATAAAAAGACTCTCAATTATTTGATAAGCCATTAGTCACTTGTACAGTTAAAATTAAGGACAAATATTGTTATACCGATAACAAGTAAAAACTAGCCCCGACCACAAGTAAAGGTACTGTAGCTCGAAGGGTAAATAATATTAAATCAATTTGCTTGCAATTAATCTTTCTTATAAAATTTATGAGTATAAATGATATGTATTTATGTATTGTTCAATTTGTCCTAGCCACTGCTGTTAAACTTAGCTGTCGAGTCTCTAGCGCCTTCTAATGATTTAAGACGATAATTAGCTCACTTGTCTAAAGGAATCCAGTTAACCTGATTAGCGGCCAATTATAAGGTTCAAATATGCGTAACAAGTCTTACAAACAGTCACCCAGCACCAATCTGCACCAGGTGTGCTCCCAATCGCGAGCTCTGATTGGTGGAATCAGGTGGTGTGACCGCAACTGTTTAGTGAGCAAATTCAGAACGTAACAAATTTCTACGTCCGAACAAGACCCGCTAATACTTCGCATACCTTTATGACAAGTACGTTATGTGTGTGAAATGTTTTCCACTAACTTTCAACTGTAATTATGAGTGTACGTACGCCAGTTGTAGAATCTGTGCCAAGATTCTTAAATCATTCGTAGGTAAGGAAATAATTGCCGGTTTCAATTAATAATCACTGACTTATGGGCAAAATTTATCTATTTATTACCCACTTAACTTGTGAAACGTATTATTTTTTCGATGGCATACTTTAATTGGACACAAAACCCAAAACTGATACTGAAAAAACTGATTTTGCCGTCAAAGTATGTTTGTAGAACATAAACAACTAAGAGGTTTTCAATATAAACAAATGGCCAATTTCCTAACCTTGTAGAGCTATTACGGCCATCCTTGGCTGAATTTGATCTCAATGAACCGATCCGACCTCACGCAAAGGAAGTGTCGTCTATCGACCGGCCGACGACACTGTGTCGAGATCACCTTATCAGATGAAACCAGAATAGTGAAGTGCACAACATATATATACACTCCAGGAACAGGAATAGAATGTGCCTTGTAAAAATAGAATGGGTAATGTTGAAGTAGGTTACTTGTGTATTTATTAGATATATATTGATTAAAAAAATACCTACATGGAGTAATTTTTATACCATTAAAAATATTTTGATATGTATGCGTTTTAATCAGATGTATTTTTTAAATTGTTACCATCAATTGTCATTCGTACATTTGGCGGAAGTTCTAGTCAAATTAGTATCTAGTTGCGGTCTAAGAATATAAATTTGTTAAATCCTGTGTGAAACTTTAACGGAAGCTAGCTGCTTAGCCACGGGAAGGTACTTAACTCTCCAATTGAACAAATGAACGTGAGTAACCCAAGTTCCGGTCCCGTGACAGACCCTTCGACGGAGATCTTGATGCCTAAACTAGACTAATGCCGTTATTTTCAAATGAAGAACAGGTTAATTAGAGAAGTCTCATTATTCACGATTATAATTAAACCCTGCATTGCAGACATGGGAGGGTCTAATATCAAAGCTATTGATAAGAACTGACGACAAGTAAGTTTAAGCCAAAAATGAGGATGTTCATTATTTTTTGTAGTAAATAGCGTTTTTGTTCATAAACGGTCGTGTCTCACATGCCGGCTCCCAGCAGTCAATCAGTCGAGGAGACACTAGCACTACAAAACGCCCACGACAATACAATAATGGACGCTCTTTTCGCCTGATGGGCCGCATCCTGCTCGACTCGAGCGCAGACCAGTCAATGCTAAGAGCCCGATTCTCTCGCTCCTCTGTGCCAGTTCTTACAGAAACTCAAACTCGTGATTCGCCCGCGTCTGTATAATCGTGTCTGCGATCAAATTCCGCGTTATTGTGGACTTCCTCGCGTGGGTTTCGTCGGTGCTGTTCTCCAGCATTAGTGAAGCCGACGCTCGTCGTCGCAACGAACGATGCGCTTGACGCGGTTTCGAAAACGATAACGAACATTCGGGGTTTTACACCTGTCTTCCTGTTGAACGGAATATATCTCGTGGAATGCAGTGTTGAGGATATGAAATAGTGCGTTTTGGAGCGAGTTTCCCTGTGCCTAGGATAGTGACGGACATGCCTGTGCTCCGACGACTGGCATCCAGTGTGAAAAAAAAGAAGTCCCTATCGACGACTCTGTCGAGTCAACAGAACGGTTCTATTTGTTTGATGCGATAACGTTTTAGGTGAGTCCGTTTTAAAACTCATTAGTGTAAAGTGCTGCATCCTTTGAGATTTATGGCCACTTAGCTTAGTTGCGGTGAACAGGTGTTTCGTTTTAGGAGTTTTATCTATTCTCAGAATGTTTCTAATTTTTACTGTTTCTAATTGTCTCCGGTGAAGGTAAGTGATTTATGTACCTACCTACTTAGGTCAAATACCTAAGGACATACTTGATGAAATGTGTACGTACCAATATAATTATTATCATTGGCAATGTTACAAACCAACAATAAAATATAACTATAAATTTAAAGATAGTACATAAAACAATCTTCGTTTTATAATAGGTTCTCCGAATTAACAAACATAATTTCTCCTAGTACTGCACTTATAAAAAGAATTGACTCTCCAACCTTCATATTTCAAATTATTACTCATCATAATGATTAAATACTTAATAACAAAGGAGTTGTTATTGCACGCAATCATAAACAAACAAAAAATACGCACCTTTGAACTTTGTTTATAATATCTTTTGAGGTTATGTTTTGTTTTGTCTCCAAAATCTATGGTCATTCTACACACATATCACACTAGACTTCCACTTCACTGGTTGAGTGTACGATTGTAAAAAATACTATAAACTGTGCCTCGATCACAAACGAGAATTTATTTCTAATAAATACTAGAACAACCAATTTCTTATCAATGTTATACTATCAGCTGTTTTCTAAGTTCACGAAATGATTTGTTACGAGATGCGAGCGTAATCTATGCGCTAATATAATAACTACAATAAGTCTTAGTTTATCTCATGTGAACGAGTTTTTCCCACAAGATAATAGATGGCGCTATATCATATGATTTTATTTGGTACGAATATGCTGAAAATGCTGTAGAACTTTCGTAGCACTTTATATCTTACTGAGAAGTTTCACAGAATATGTATTCCATTAAATTTAATATACCAGACAAAACATTAGTATATAACAAAGTTAAAATCATAATTTTGTTTAATCTTTCAGTATATTATGTTATGTATTACAGTGCCACCAACTTGGCTGTACAGCTGACGGCGTCGCTAGTGAAGATTTGTTGCCACCTAAAATTGCTGTCAAACATGTAGTTCTAATTTTGCCCACCTGAACAGCTAAGTTGGTGACACTGAACATATTAGTACTATCTGATGTTTTGACTTCAAAGTTACAAATATGTCAAAATCGTATAAAATACATTGAAATTTGTGCGTACATTGCCGGTAATCCATTTAACTTACCTACCTTACCTTAACTCTGATAAATACTTGTCTAAAGTACCTACTGTGAAGTTTCTTATACTAGAGAATCTACAATAACAGGCTAACTAACCACGTAATTCTTTAATTTGACATTGTAAATGAATAATTAATTATAATTTTTTATAATTTGTTTAAATTTATGACATAGGACATCTTGTATTAGGTTGACATATTATTTATGTTGACATATAATTCTATGAATTATTTAATTCATTGCTATGCAACAATATATCAACAGTAGATTAATCTTCTTCTTCTAATAATATATAAAATTTCTATGTCACAATGCTAGTTACCGTACTCCTCCGAAACGGCTAGACTGATTTTTACCATATTTTATACGCGTATTCAGTAGGTCTGACAATCGGCTACTATCTATTTTTCATGCTCCTAAATGAGGCAAAACAACGTTTGCCGGGTCAGCTAGTCTTTAATTAAAATAAGTGGTGTTGTGCCAGACGTTTTGCCGAATGGCCTACCACGTGACCCACTCAACGGATTCCTTTACACTTTATGCAAGCAAAAGTGTGCAAATGTAGGTGACTCCAGAATATTCCAATGTTTATTTTGTTTCTTGGAAACATGGAATTGAACTATGACAGAGATCAGTTAATATATTTTTTTTAATATTAGGACACAAGACATTCCACACACGGCTGGTTAACCCCATACTGAACCATTTCTAGTTCGTTTTATGGTAGCTAACACAGCAGTTCCAGTTGTTTTCTAGTTCATAATTGATCTGATTTAGATTTTTTGAGTATCGAAGATTTAGCGTTACTTTTATAAAATGAGGCATGGTTTGACGACCTCGTTGGCGTAACGGTTACCATGCCAGGTTCCGGGTTCGATTCCAGGCACGGCCAACATCTTTGTGCTTAACTAAATTTGTTGGCTGTCGGTATGGGTGTTAAATAGGTATCTATGTATGTAATTATATGCAGTATATCAGTTGTATTAGCTACCATAACACAAACTAGAAATGGTTCAGTATGGGGTTAACTAGCCGTGTGTGATGTGCAGGTTGATGATTCTTGAAAATCTTATCAAAAACAGGCGGAAAACGTCTTCTTCCTTTATTGACGTGACAACGTCTTAAATTAGGTTGCGGCTGGGAGTCACTTATGAAAAAGTGTAACGCCCGGTAACGTTACGATGAGTCACCGAACGAGAGAGAGGCCCGCCGAATGCCTTGCGTCTCTCTCCCACTCAACTATGATCGGTCTGCCGCGTGCGCAGCACGCGGCAGACGTTGTCACGTAAAATCTTCGCCCGTAAAACCGACTTTACAGGCAACCATTTTTTTGATGCTGAACAGGCTCAAGTTTGGCCAACATTTGTCTTGTCTACAATATAACACGCTTGCCTATAAGATACTGCTTTTGCATTTATTGGCTGCAACTTATGGTGCTACGCCTAGTTCCAAATTCAAATTCATTTATAACTTAAAATATTATATGTAGCATACGTCAAATGTAGAAAATATAGGCGACTTTATAACGCACTCACTTGTATCACCTCTAAAACTGCCTGCACATTCCATATTTTACGTGATTTTAGTTGTTTTGTCTGTGGTTCAGAACGTGCCGTCTCTTTCTGGCCACCTAAGATGAAAAGAGACGGGGTTTCTTTAAATTTAGTTTAGTCGTGTGTGCCGCTGAATCGCCACCGTCACTAGAGCGCTACATTAGTTAATCACGGATAGTTTAACTTTCTTCACATAATAATAATACGATTAATAATATGTTTTTTATTGATCACAGGCTAAGGTATTTACATGTGACACCAAATATAGACAGATTATTCGAAATTATGTCAAACATAACAATATATGTTATCATTCTACACTGACAGGTCTTGATCGCAAAATTTCATCTGAATTTGTTTAAACGTTTTGAGTGTTAAAGAAGTGACATACTCTTACATACTACAGTTTTAAACATTTATCTGCACTATAGCAATGTAAAATGTGAATATAATCTTACGAGAGATGAAGTATTAGTAATTACAATTGTTTTTTTAGATAAAAAATAATTACATTATCTAAAATAAATATTTTTGTGTTAAAATAAATACATTTTTAGTGTTATGAAAAAAATTGAATTATGTGATTTTTTATTTCTTTGAGTCTCATATATATTATTTCTGCTGCTTTGGACTTCTTTGTGATTAAACAGCTCGAACAAATACCTATGCTAAAAATGTTCGTGCTCGCTTCGCTCGCGATATGCATATCTCGTGGCTATTCTATCAAAAACATTAAGTTCAACTTCTATAGTTTTTGTCTACTTAATTGGAATGGTGTAACCACACTGTATGGCCTCAACAATTTCTTCAGAAATAAACTCAATTTTCTTGTCCAATTAGTCATTTTTAATTATTTTTCTTTTGTTACGAAACTGGGCTTTCAATTTCTTTGTTTGTCCTAAAAATATGGCAAAGGTAGCTACTACGTAAGATATTTTATTAACTTTACTAGTCTTTGTTTGAAAAATCGATTTCAGCTATAAAATTTGGGTCGTACTTTAATAATATTTGGGTCTTCGTTCAATCAAAAATTTCGATTGAGATATATAAAGAAATCAAGTTAGGGCGATGACAAAGTTTTTTCTTTCATTAACGGTAAAAATATCGTATAAATAAACTAGCTGACCCGGCAAACGTTGTTTTGCCTCACGTAGAGGTATGAAAAATAGATAGTGTAGCTTATATGACACGTTCGTAGATTTACCATAGCAGCGCCATCTATTGATTACTTACTCAACCCAGTCGAAAGGTATCGACATCTGTTAGAATCATATGGAGATTTAACAGATAATTGTGACTGTCAAATAATAACAGACAATAATTAGCAATAAATTAAAATTGCGACTATAATTTGAGATTTAAGCTATCCTATCTCTCAAGTTGGATCGATCTGCACATGGTGTGCGAATTTTATTATAATCGGTTAAGTCGTTTAGGAGTCCATTGAGGACAAACATTGTGACACGAGATTTATATATATTAAGATATATCGCTTAAAGACCGTCTAAAGCACGACTCTTCAACAACAATATTCATACTTATTTTGGTACCACTCAGACTTTTGAATGACGACCTCGTTGGCGTAATGGTTACCATGCCGTACTGCCAATCAGAAGGTTCCAGGTTCGATTCCCGGCACAGCCAATATCTTTGTGCTGAACTAAATTTGTTGGCTGTCGGTCTGGGTGTTAAATATGTATCTATCTAAAATATGTATGTATGTATATGAAGTATATCAGTTGTGTTAACAACGAATATGAACAAGAATAATACGAACTAGAAATGGTTCAGTATAGGGATAACCAGCCGTGTGTGATATGAGTCCTAATATATATTTATTATTTTTATTACCCTAGACTTTTGAATGAGAAATAAAGTTGGTTCAAAAAATCTAAAATATGTCAAATAGTCATTAATATTGCGACTTTTATTTTTGCGTCTCCTTGTAACACTATAACATTATATAATATGCAACATTTTTATATGATTGATTGACACCATATCTCGGTAAAAACCTTGAAAACTGTAGGCAAAATTAACCGTGGTTTAAAGGAAAATCTCGTTCCATGGAAGGGCCCGCAGGCTTTAGGTATGCGTAATCTAAATACCTACTTACAAAGTCATTTTCTAACCAGTAATTATGAGGAGAAATACCAGTAAACAACGTATAGATAGTTCAGAGTTGATGTATATCACATAGACTGTCGGAAAATTCGAATGATATTTAGGTAGAAATATCCAACTATTAGGTTAAATATTATTCTTAAGTTCTGTAAAATATAATAAAAGTATCGTAGCTGTAATTAAATAATATAATATACGAGTCCAACTATTATAATATAAGTATGCGAAAGCTTGTGTGTGTGTATGTTTGTTACTTTTTCACGCTCAAACAGCTGAATCGATTTTTATGAAATTTAGTGCAAAGTTAGGTAAGATCTTGGATTGACGCATTGGCTACTTTTGATCCCGAAAACAACTGTGGTTCCCGTGGGATACGCGAATAACTTCAAAATCTATGTTATTCCCTTCACTCTCCAACGGCCGGACTGATTTTGATGAGATTGAAAACATAAGTTAGACCTGGATTAACATATAGGTTACTTTTTATCCCGGATTAACTTCTTTTGTATAAAAGAACCGCATTTAGTCATCGCTATTCAGCGTGGAAATGCAGCGAGCGTGATTGCACCTTTGCACCAGGGGCGAGTAGGGGCGGATTATGTAATTGGTTTTGAGCATTTGATTGTTTTTTTTTTATATTTTGACGTATCAAATGATATTTATACCTAATAATTTTAATTGATATAGTTGTTGTAAATAAATATGTTTGTATCAAATACAAATCATTTATTGATAACACCAAAGTTACATGTCAAATAATATGATAGCATTACAAAAGTATATGATAAATTGATTGAAGTATCAATGTCAATTTTCAATTATATTCTAGGAATATAATATCAACACATTAGTATATGATATGAATCAAATGTCAATTTTCAATTCTAGTAATCATTTGTATTATAAAAAGTTTTATCTAATAGCCAAACCCTGAGTCTAGTCTTAAAGGTGGCGGTGGAAGGTGCATCCCGGACAGTCGCAGGTACGCGGTTGTAGATCGCGGGCCCCAACACGTAAACGGACCTCTCTAATTTCACAAGTCGATGAACCGGCGTTTTCAGTTGCATCTTCTTTACGTTGCTACGTAAATCCCACGTTTTATTAGCACCCCTGCATTGAAATAATTCAACGTGCGTGTGTGTGAAAAGTGCAACTTGATATATAAATTCACATGGTAGAGGCAATATATCAAGGTCTCGAAAGAGTTCGACGCAGGAGACGTCGCTCTGAACCTCGCAAATGGCACCTATAAATCCTGCCTCTATATATCTTACCTCTATAGGAAATCCTGCTAGATCATTCATCTAATTTTCTTAGAATTTGCCTCGTTACAAACTGTTATTAGATGTGTCATTTTCGGAGATTTTCAAAATTATACCCTTCACATGAAAACGCTGAATTCTTAGAAGAACCTATTGTTTTATCCTCAACATCAATAAAGAAAAGTAGCATCTGCAACTCGGCTAACAAGGTGATCTGACGTGATCATCGAGGTTAAGCAACAGTTGACCAAGATTGACTTTGGGTGGGTGATCATGCACAAGATTGTTTTATAAAAACTGTCATTTTCCAATAGTAACCGTGCCGGACTGCCAACCAGAGAGCCCCGGGTTCGATTTCCGGCACGGCTAACAACTTTGTGATGTACTAAATTTGTTGGCTGTGGGTCTGGGTGTTAAAAATGTATCTATACAAAATATGTATGTATGTATATGTGTTATAGTAAACTAGGAATGGTTCTTTATTGGTCTAACCACCGTGTGTGAAATGTGTCCTAATATTTATTTATTTATTTATATACTTACAAAATACTTTATAATACATAAAGATAATCCTAATGCTCAAATGTACTTCAATAATTGTATCATAATTATTTATCTTATTGATTTTTTGCCGTCATTATAAAGTTTTTAATAGTAGTTTTTAATGCCGTTAGCCCGTCAATCAAAATGACTCAGTTACTTTAAATTGAATTAGCAAGCGTCCATTAATCTATAAAAAAAAAACAGTTTGGATTTGGACTTCATTATACGTTGATAAAAATAACGTATTTTAATTCGGGTAAAGTGAGGGCATCTAAAATAGCTATAAATAATAAATATTAGGACACATTTCACACACGGCTGGTTAACCCCATACTGAACCATTTCTAGTTTATGTTATGGTTGTTAACACAACTGATATACTACATATAGGTACATATATACATATTTTATAAAGATACATTTTCAGCACCCAGACCCACACTGATTATTATGTACCTATATACTTTTTTAGTTTAAATATTATATGTAATTTTAATACTAATTTGAAGTGTATATTATAATAAAATATGTAGACCGAAAGTACCACATTTAAACTTCATACGGGATCCTAAACGGTACTTTTCTATTGCGATTCATGTACTAAGTAGATAATTTACTTAACCTTTGGCTAAGTAAATATTGACTCGTCATTACTCAGGCACAAAAACGAAACACGTTCAAAGTTGTTCTAATAATAGTAACTTATTAGTACTTGGTCTTAAAGTGTCGACAGACTACTTATTTAAAGTTTTTTATACAGTTAAGGTTCCATTTCGATAGCCATTAATATTTAAATTATAAAAAGAGGCTTTCCGTCTGAAAGATTAGCAATTTTTCTTCGAATGCGCTATACTACATAAATTTGCACATTTAAACTAATTAGAACATTTATTACCTATACATTCAACAAACGTGTTTTTTTTTCTCGATCGTTTCTAATAAAGTCAATTTGTAAACTCTTGAAATTCACACAGAATATTTAGTAATATATTCACTTTCAAAATAAAATATTTAATTAAAATGAAGCGTTATCTACAAAAAATTGCAATATAAAACATTTTTTTTTGTTGTATGGAAGCCCTTAATTCCATACAACAAAATTGTTTTATTTTGCCATTTTGGCTTCCATACAACAAAATTGATTTATTTGGCCATTTTTTGTAGATACGGTATGGAACCATTCATGCGTGAACCCGATTTGCCTTCGCCCAATTAATGCAATTTAAAATTTAAAATGATGCAACATAAAAGGTTTTAAAAGTAAGAATTAAGGCTAGGCTAGCTTATAAACCCGAAAAATAAAGATTTATCACAGTTCAACGGAACGTTACCTGTCCACACGTTAGTAATCTAGCAAGTGGTGCTGACTCAAGAGTTGAAGGTCACCACCATCCGAGGTGGCGCCAAGTTTTTGCCTCGATTCTTGTTTGATTTATCGCCAAATAGACAGTCGTTCAATATTGACTTTACACTTGGATGGAGCGAGAAACGTCTGTTATTCAGTTCCTTCGAGATTTTTTTAGTTCCAGCCATTTACCTACCAGATTTAAGTATCTATTTTGCATTTTTAGGGTTCGCAGATGGGACTCTATTTCTTACTCTTCTTATCATACTAACTCCTCTTCTTATAAACTCTAAACTCTGGTGTCGAGAGTTTTCAAGCCATTCGAAAAAATCTGACTTTCCTTAACGACAGCTTGCATTAAGACTATCATGTTAATATTAGCATTGCTTTTCTCGACTCGGTAGCCCTTACTCATAACTTTTAATAAAATAATCTAAAGATGATCTATACAAATTATTTGGACACATTTTACACACGACTGGTATTGATGTAATGGGGCTATCATTCTAAACAATTTCTAGTCTGTAAAAGAGCGTGGTTCGGTGGGAAATCGTTAGATTTACAATGTGACAACCCCTGGTTCGATCCTGGCCCAACGCAAATGGCTTGTTTTCACGGAAAACAGATATTTTCAGATTTTCTGGTCCATCTGTGGAAAAACTTGTCGGTTTCCTCACGATGTTTTCCTTCGCTGCAGTAAAGCGAGTGCAATCCACACGTAACTTGAAAAAACAAATCATTGGTGTAGGGCCGGGATCGTACCACAGGTCGTCAGATTGAAAAGCAGATGTTTTTTTCCATCGAGCCACACTCGCTTTTAAATAAAATACATACGTCTAGAGCTAGTTTATCAGACCATTTTTTTGCAATATAAGCTACATGATCAGAATCAGACAATTCATTGGCCTGGAAGCGGACCGGTTCCTTCATGACTTCATTTAAAAGACCTCCCGAGCATTCAAGCTGTCAACCTGAGACCACCACACCAGACGGCCAAAACACCACAAGAATACATTTACACTTCAAAATTAAACCTTACAGCTTTATTACGAGGGCGGTAACGTCGAAATTGGAATAACATTCGATTGAGAAGCTCAGTTTGATTGGTTTTTGAGCGGTGATCAGTCAAAAACTGTTAAGAGCAGGTTGCGATTTTTTTGGTTCCATTGTAAGTGAGTACTGCGTCACCGTCTGGGCTGGCAAGCCTTGTGGCCGCATCTGTACTATACCATATACATTCTTATTGATTGATAAAATATTATAAGAAGATAAGAGGAAAATGTTTTTGGATATTTACAGTTTCTTAATGATAACAACTAGTAGCTTAGTGCATTGGAAATTTAGTCTAGTCAACAAGTGCCTTTTTGGTCAACTTTTTTCAACAGTCTACGAAAATTATGATTGAGGCATTACAACATCATTGGATTGAGGTGTCATTCATATTTATTCATTCCTTCGACTTTGAATGAATAAATATTATTTAAACTTATTAAATATGAAAATTAAAATTTGAAAAAAAACAGGTGCCTACAGGACAGATCAATAATAGGAATATTAGGACTCATTTCACACACGGTTGGTTAGCCCCATACTGAGCCATTATCAATTAACAATAAT
Source organism: Mellilla xanthometata (assembly GCA_035578125.1). NCBI lineage: Eukaryota > Metazoa > Arthropoda > Insecta > Lepidoptera > Geometridae > Mellilla > Mellilla xanthometata. The sequence continues at coordinate 11,919,284 of JAPUBQ010000001.1, read as the reverse complement.
CCGTGGTCAAAAAGTTTAATTTATTTTTTCAGCGGAGTCTCCGAAAATTATGATTGAGGTGTCTTTCGATTCGGAATGGCATCTAGATAGTTTTCGAAAAACAATGATGTTTTTCATCTGGCATCTAGATAGTTTTCGAAAAACAATGATGTTTTTCGAAAACTATCTAGATGCCATTCCGAATCGAATGACACCTCAATCATAATTTTCGGAGACTGCTGAAAAAAGATGACCAAAAAGGCACTTGTTGACTAGACTAATTGGCATTTTCTAGTGCTCGCTTGGTTGCTAGGCAACCACCTTCAAGTTGAAAAATCTGTCGTCAACCACCTAACAGTGTGTTCCAAGAGCCTTCTTGAGAGCCAGTTATTCCAGATTAAGCTTGCTCCACCTTAGGCCAGAGCTTCCCTAACACATGTGGTTACGCGCCCTACTGGTCAAATGTATAGCTGTATTTTTATAATTTAGATGATTGTTTGAAAATTGAAACTGACTGTTGATTGTTGAAGTTTACTTATATAAAATAATTTGATTTAATTTTATCTATTGATAAAAATTTAATTAATTGACGTGTTACTTTTGGTGTTACCAATAAATAATTTGTTATTGTATTTGCAAGGAGAAAAACAAACTCACACTTTCCATTCGTGTTATTTTCGGTCAGCATCTTTCCCCCCTTTTCTCCTATTCTTCACCACCATTTTGATCCCGGCCCGATTATGACTTGTTTTTAAAGTTTTGTGTGGATTTGCACTCGCTTTACTTGAGGAAACAGACACGTTTGAGGAGTTCAATATCCGAAGACGTGTGACATTCGCCCGAAGTTGACCAGCTATATCTCTCTCCTTAAAGAAGGCTCTGAGTCTCAGCAGTGGGAAGGTATAGTGAACTGCTTTGTTACATTATGTTCATCCCATACTCCACGCTAACCTTCCACTCTTTAATTTCTCATTTACTGGAGTTAGTTGCCAGATAACAACCGTCATTAAACCCGTAGAGTTATCTCCAATTTAATGGAATGCAACAACGAAAGGCGAACTACTTTTTACTCCATTACTCGGTTTGACGTCGTGCAGTCTGGCTCAGCGCACGCACTTTTCGTACGAAACCGTTTTGTTAACATACATTGACGTTTTAATCCGTGTTTGGAACTTTAAAGTGTATGAAACAAGCAATGGTTTGTGAACAAATGGAATGCTCGGTGCTTTATGTTACGCAAACGAGCTAATGCTGGCTAGTTGCGTGGTGATAAATCAAATTCTTACTCCACTTAGTAGTATAGGAAATTATTTACATATACCTATAATATTAAATATATACATACCTATTACAGCTAGACATTTGCAGTTGTACAACCACAGGTGTCAACGACACGGGGCAAAGGAGGAGCATGCCTAGCCTGGTATTACTGCCTCTCAAGGGCCTTAGTTTAGAACGCATTCCGTTTTCTTAAGGACACATTTCACACACGGCTGGTTAAACCCATACTGAACCATTTCTAGTTCGTATTATGGTCGCTAACACAACTGATATACTACATATACATACATACATACATATTTTATATAGATACATAATTTAACACCCAGACCGTGGCTGTCGGTCAAATTCAGTTCAGCAACAAAGATGTTGACCGTACCGGGAATCGAACCCGGAATCTTCGGAATGGCAGTCCGGCATGGTAACCATTACGCCAACGAGGTCGTCATCGTCGTACGATGTAAATACTATGATCTGCAATGTTACACGCTTACCTAACAATACCTATTACCGCTAGATTTGAAGGCTTCCAGATTTACTCAGGAAAAAGAGACTCAGGAAGAGAATTCCAAACATTTTTGAAATAGCTAATCAGGGAAGCAACAGAAATTACCACCAAGCAGTGACCTATAATTGCTAACAGAATTTCAATATCATTAGTGAAGTTCAAACCCACACCTTGACGGACGTAAGGCGATCTCACGCCAACTGATCTGTCGTCGCTCCATGTCAAGTCTCCGTTTGTTGACCCCTCCCACCAGAGGCACGCCCTCGTCTGCAAGCCGGTGACCATCTTACATCAGACTGCTGCCACTTGGTCATGACCTTAATGCATACTTGCGCAAGACCACCCGCCAACCATACACTCCTTATTCCACTGCAAAAGATGGTGATATTTTCTGCAAATCGTAACAGCCAAACTTCACAATTTAAATTACATACTTATAATAATCAATTTGACGACCTCGTTAGCGTTAAGGTTAACATGCCAGACTGCTAATCAGAAGGTTCCGGGTTCGATTCCCGGCCCGGACAACATCTTTGTGCTTAACTAAATTTGTTGGCTGTGGGTCTGGGTGTTAAATATGTATCTATATAAATTATGTATGTATGTATAATAATATGTAGTATATCAGTTGTGTTAGCTACCATAACACGAACTAGAAATGGTTCAGTATGGGGTTAGCCAGCCGTGTGTGAAATGTGTCCTTATATTTATTTATTTATTTATCATATTTATTGGTAAAAACAATATTTTACAGGTCAATTCATACGTCATTTTAAAACATTATAACAAAAAAAATATATAAATATACATGTGTACATTTTACAGAATTTCAATAAGTCATATGTATTAATAAAAAATAAAACAATGTCAACATACGAGTACTAATATTATCTTATTTTATAATTTTTAGAAAGTCATTTACATCATAGAAAGTTTCCTCGATAAGCCAGCGTTTAAGTCGAGCTTTAAAGCTACCTAAACTCGTTGCATCGGTCACATTTTCAGGTAATTTATTGTAAATGGTTGGGCCCATAATACTTAAGTGTAATATTATTATATTTGGTCCACCAACTATGCACTCCTTATTCTACTGCAAAAGATGATATTTGATATTTTCTGCAAATCGTAGCCTAGCCTCAGAATTTTAATTATAATATGTATATTGATATAAACATAAGATTTCCCTATTCCCCAATGAAATAGCCATTCAGAGATTTTCAAGGCGAGAGTGAACTGGTTCCTTCTTGGTAAGCGCGCTTCACCGTAGACCTCAATATCGTACATATATTATAGCCTGCTAGAACCCTTCATGGGCGAGCCCAACTCGCTATTGGCCAATTATTTCAAACGAACGTTCTATGAATAAAAGATTTGAGGTTTGATTTAAAAAACTTAAACGAATATACACGTTGTACAATAAAGGTTTCTATGAATAAAAGGTTGTCTTCTTTGCCTTCGCCTTTTCCCGCTATATGGGATCGGTACAGCCCCGTTTTTTGCTTCCACACTCTTCTGTCAGCCGTCATATCTACATTCACTCCTTTCTCTTTCATATCCTCTTTCACACAATTCATCCACATCTTCTTAGGTCGACCCACTACCTTGTACAATCATATTCATACTTCTCCTAGTCACATGCATCTCCTCTCTTCGCATGACATGCCCATACCAGGATAACCTTCCGCTCTTAACTTTCTCTGACATAGGTGCCACTTCCTCTAATATACTCATTTCTTACCTTGTCCATTCTTGTCACTCCACACATCCATCGCAACATTCGCATCTCTGCCGCATGCAATCCTCTCTCATGCACCACTTTCGTCGCCCAACACTCAGATTCATACAATACGACAAGTCTTATAGATAAAAGATTGTAAGGGACATTAAATTGGAACGGCGCACACGCATGTCGGTTATGCCAAGTGACGGATTATTGTCGATGGCCGTTCGTTGCATCAGCCAACCTACACGCTAAATACTTTTACCTCGGGAATCGTGGGCGTATGTCTTTCAAACAATCTATTTTTGTATCAGTCTATTTGCAGATTTTGCGCATTTCTTATTTCCATACTCTTTGTTAGTAGCTTAATAGTCTGTCCAGTATTTGATTTAGAAAACGTATTTTTACTAAATGATAAACAAACGTATTTTTACTAAATAATAAACAATCGTATTTTTACTAAAATAATGCAAAAACCTATTTTTTACCTCATGATATAATAAACATATTTTTATTTGACGTTCTCACTTTTTGTATGAAGAAAGAAAGAAAAGAAAAAATGAAAAAAGTAGTATAAGTAATAATTACTAAAATTTGCGTCAATCTCTTAAAAAACCATTCGACGTTTGAGTAATTTCGTTTATTTCCGTGCCTTACGATCACATTGACCGGTGGTAAGCTCCCAAATTACTTCCCCTTTTTAAAACAAAACCCACAATACATTATTCTAACGTAACATAACGTCATAGGGTTTCCCTTTGATTCAAATAATACGTGTGATTGTTTTTTTATACCTAAACAACCTGGTACTAATCTGGTACAGTTTTTTATAACGTGCTGATTCAACTAATTAGAGCTAAATTTTTCCTCGGTAATTTTGCCGTGGTCGATTTTGTGTTGAATTATTAGTTATACGTCATATGTAATTATACTAACTGACCCGGCAAAAGTTATTTTGCCTTTTTACTAAAATGGCATAACTATTTGGATTGGTGATGAAAAAGTTAAAATTTAAGGTTGTATGTATTATTTAACGCCACATTATAAAAAAATTAAAACAAAAAAAATAAAAAAAATATTATAAGGGTTAACACCCCTTATCACTTAGGGGTATGAAAAATAGTAGCCGATTCTCAGACCTACTGAATATGACGGTAAATAGAGAGTCAACTTATTTAAATAACACCACATTTGTACCTATTTCTCAAGTAATAAATGATTTGATTTGAATTTCAGTGAGAAAATAATAATAAATATATTTATGGATGCATTTGATTGTGCTTAACTGCTAATTAACATAATTATAAGTAAAGATAATATTAACTAATAAGATTATATAATTAGATAATATAAACTAGAAATTATAAAATAAGATTCTCGTATGGAATGCGGTTTTAGCACTTGGGTGCCCTAGCTCCCACAGTAGGATACCCTGTGTTTGTGGGAGTTAGGTCTCTTCAATGTGTATGCTTTTCAATCTTACGGTCTTTTTAATCTCCTGGATCGATCCTAGTACACAGTTATGTTTGGTTTAGCACTCGTTTTACTGTGAAGGAAAACATCGTGAGGAAACCGTCATGTTTAAGGACCACAATATCAGAAGACGTGTGTCATCCGCCAACACGCACTTGGCCAGCGTGGTGGATATGGCCTATATCTCTCTTTTCTGGTACTCCTGTGAACTGTTTATGCTATTAGGTATATACATTACATACGTACTACTGTTATATATGTTTTTATTCAATTATATACTGCGTCACATTAGGTAGTGGAAATACCGTATCTTAAATTAACTATATGTCGTCAGAAGTGTAAACTGTTTGAGGTTCTTTTTTAAACCAATTTGCATATTGAGCGGGTCATATCAACGGATATCTCTTTTATAATGGATATTTTTTTATTGATGTAGTGTGACGTCGTATAAAACAACAAAAATTTGACGTGTGTGTGTGTGTTTGTGTGTGTGAGTGTATCTGTCTATCTGTGGCATCGTAGCTCCCGAACGGATGAACTGTTTTTGATTTATTTATCTTCGACGAAAATGCAAGTTGAAATGAGTACGGGGAATTGGTTCGTTTTAGTAAAACTGTTTATATACCAAATTAGCACACGAAAAAATAAAAATTTAATTGTATGACTAAAAAGGCCGAGTTGCCCTTGATATTCTTCTTCGTATGAGCTAAGTGGCCAAGCTCTGGTGTCGAGAGGTTTCAAGCCACCCGAAGGCCTCTGACTTGGCTTAACGACTGCTTGTACTAAGACTAACAGCCATGAGCCACACAAAGCATATAATATATTTTTTCACATAATTATGTCTCAAATGAAAATGCTTCATTTTTAGAATAGTGGCTATCATAATATGTTGGTTGAGTCTGTGGTTTTCAGAATTTCTATTTTTCATGCAATTCAATATCAACGTATAAGCTTGGTGATCCCAACGTATAAGTTTGGCGATCCAGCGAGGTAATGCCTCCAGCATTTTAGGCAGTTAAATCTAAGTAAAATCTAAAACTTAGATTGTATAAAATATGTATGTACATATGTATATGTATGCAGTATATCAGTTGTGTTAGCAACCATAATACAACTAGAAATGGTACAGTTTGGGGTAAATCAGCCGTGTGTGTAATGTGTCCTAAAATTTATAATATTTTATTTTATAATGATGATGATTCTAAGTACCACGTATTCATTTCAACTTGTATTTAGATGTAAGCCCTACAAGAGTAATAACATGGTAGCTCCATATTAGGGTGTTCAGATCACGACCACATTAACTGACTGATAAGTTTCCATTTCGTCAAGATAACCGGTGGCCATTGTTCTCCAAATAAGTATATTTTGTAACACGTGATAGTTGCGCCACTGACACTGCGTCTACATGGATTACTCTTTTATAGATACACAATAATCAAATTCACATATTTGCGGCATATGTAATCCATGCTTTGGAGAAAGTATACATTAAAAAAAATAAAAAGCTACGACTCAATATTTTGTGGAAGCCATCTTGTATTGAAATTTATCATAATGATTATATTCTACAAGTCAAGCCCTTTCATTTAATACCCATTTCCAGTGCTCGTCTGTAGCTCGACTAGCTAAGGTGATTTGACGCGATCATCGAAGCTTAACAACGGTCGATGCGAACATTGTTTGGATGACCATGCACAAGTCTGTTGTTTTTCAAGTGGCATTTTCACCCAGGCGCTATCGTGGGTCGGATGACACGTTAAATTGTAGGTCTTCGCTGTTCGTTTTAGTACAAGCAGTCGTTAAGCCAAGTCAGAGGCCTTAGGGTGGCTTCAAAATTTTAGACACCATGGCCACTTAGCTGTACGAAGAAGAAATGCTCTTCTGGCTTAATGCCACTCTTAAGTTGCAAAATCTTTCGCTAAGTACTTAGCTGTATGTTTCGGCAACCTCCTTGAAAACCAGTTATTCCATTGTGGTGGAAGATACTTGTGCCAGCAAGACGCGAAACCAGACGAGTTTGCAAAACTCTGGCCAAAGAAAAATTTTTGGCCCTCAAGGAAGTTACTGAAAAACACCTTTAGAGCGTTAGTGACTACATGTAGTTTACCTTGTTGAATATCTGGAATCTATTGAAGATTATCTGTGGAGTATAATTACCCAGGATTATTCAGTCATATGATGAACCGCATTTTGTCGCGTCACAGTCAATATTAGAGTCATAGTAAACAGATTGTTAGCTAGCTGAATGAAAACTACTTGTTTAGTCACCTGGGAACGGCTGGGAATTTCCAAATTTACCATAATTGTACAGTTTCAAACACAATGACTAATAAAACATTAGCACGTATTTTCCAACCAAAAACAATTAATTGAGAAAAAGTTTTTTATACTTAACAGCTATTAAAGTTATGGAGAACCCAATAATGGATATGATTTCATAGGTTATTAAATTAATTAATTGTTTAAATAGATTCTTGATAATTTTGAGAAATTGCGATTACTATGTATCTATGAAAAAAAAACTATATATTATTAAATTTTACTTATTTAAAAATGTCAATTCTACTTTTGATAACTAGTAAAATCTTCCAAACCAAAAAATAATACTTACCTGTCCAAAGAGAAAGGCATTGGTTTATTGATCCATATTAAGGATAAATCAGCGGCGAACTTCAGGTATTCCATTTAACTAAGTATCAAGGATCTGGAACTTCCAAGTATTATAGTATGATTCATTGAAAGTTATAACAAAAAGCCAACGTTGGGGTCAGTGACAGGTGAAGCCTTTTATTAATGAGGCTGTATCAATTATAGAAGACAATCAAAATAGTTCGTAAATTAACTCATAACAATTAAAATGTAATTGTTAAATTTTATTATGAACTATAAATCCTACTACTATTATAAAGGCGAAAGTTTGTATGTATGGATGTATGTTTGTTACTCTTTCACGTAAAAACTACTGAATGGATTTGAATGAAATTTTACCACAATATAGCTTATACATCAGAATAACACATAGGCTATAGCTTATACATCAGAATAACACATAGGCTACAATTTTTGAGGTTTTTAATGTGAGGTCGTAAAAAAAACACATTTTTTGCGCTTACATTGCAAACGCTGACTGAATCCTACAAGATAGATCAAAACAATTTACTACAGTATTGTACAACTTAAAAAGGTCTACAAAAAAGTCTCTGATGGTATATGTTTATCTCTTAGGAATAACCCACAATAACCATTTTTTATCCTTTACTTTGTACGAGAAATAATGGCTTATTTACGAAGCGATTTTAAGCAATACACTATTAATCCTTATCAAAATAAATTATTTCATCAATAAGAACAGTTTGTGTTGATAATATTTGGTCTTTGAATGATTAAAATTGGACGTTTGGTTTTGAAGTTATGGTGAAATTAAAATATTACGATTTCTGCTGCACGGCCCGTTGCGAAGAGGGCGTGTGCGGGGGAGGGGTGTTTAGATCTATGAGTAAGGTACCCGCGCCGCTCAGTCGCGAGGTTGGCTCCCATCGCAGCGGTCGTGCGCGAAGTCTAATAATTTTCGGGTTTTTTTTTTTGATTTTGTTCTTTTAACTACACATACGCAAAAGTTCTTCTCAGAGCTAAACTGTTGTCTAATATATAATACTAGCTGACCCGGCAAACTAGGTTTTGCCTCACTTAAGGGTATGAAAAATAGATAGTGTAGCTTATATGACACGTTCGTAGATTTACCATAGCAGTGCCATCTATTGATTACTTACTCAACCCAGTCGAAAGGTATCGACATCTGTTAGAATAATTTGGAGTTAACAGATAATTGTGACTGTCAAATAATAACAGAAAATAATTAGCAATAAATTAAAATTGCGACTATAATTTGAGATTTAAACTGTCCTATCTCTCAAGTTGGATCGAACTGCACATGGTATGCGAATTTTATTATAATCGGTTAAGTGTTTTAGGAGTCCATTGAGGACAAACAATGTGGCACGAGATTTATATAAATTAAGATAAGATTATTAATATTATATGTATGTTTTTTATTATTCTTTATTGTACACTACGTCCTTCTTTAGTCGTTTATAAATTCCTTTCCATCCAAAGGTTGCCTGGATGAGATCGCTTTAAGCACTAAGGCCGCCAATTGTGGCACAATTGGCGGTTTTTTTTTAAGTTAATTGTTTTTTACTGTGCCTTTTTTATTTATGTGTCCAATAAAGAATTATAAAATTTCCATGACACAATGTTAGTTACCGTACTCCTCCGAAACGGCTTGACCGATTTTTACCAAATTTCATATGCGTATTTAGTAGGTCTGAGAATCAGCTACTATATATTTTTAAGGCAAAACAACGTTTGCCGGGTCAGCTAGTGTCAAATACATGTAACATTTATAATAAGTAACCGGCCCCTCATTGTGCCCGGGTCAAGATGTTCATCAGACTAGCCGCGTTCCCGCGCTGAATAGCAAGCGCCAATCTGCACCAGAAAGGATCTGGAGCGGGAAATAGTTAATATACTCAATGTAGTTTTCATACAAAAACTAACAAAACAAATCACTATTTACGCTGATACAATTTAATTATATTTAATATAAAAATTTTATAATGTTGTGTTTCTGGAAAACATAAAGATACGTATAACAACAAATCTTACTTTTTGTAAGTAATGGTATAAGTTGTGAAAATTTCAGCTTTCTAGGTATCACGGTTTCTGTGGTACCTTAAAAAGAAACATAAACACACAGATTTGTGTTTATTTTGTGATACAAGTAAATTTATATATTTCCATGAAAAACAAAACACACACAAAATAAAAAAAACCTTACAAATAGTAAATTATATCTAAGTCAGTGTCCGCTGGTAAGATGCCTAAAATGCTGGCGGCATTACCTCGGAGTAATGGTATTATTTAGAATCGTTAGAGCTTATAATTTCAATATTATTAATTGTTGCTTTTATGTGAATTTATTTCGTGATAAATCTATTGCTGCACGTCAGGTTCAAATAAGTAGGTATAGAGTGAACTCTGTACAATAGCGTAAAGTTTCGTCGTTAAAGACCTGTTCGAGTATAAAACACCCATTGAATCTTTGACGTACGATCGACTTCTAAAGAAAAGTAATGCAAAACATATAATTGCCTTTAATTAATAAACCTATTGACCTTTATTCGCCGCTGTAGCTGTGGATATAATTACTTAATTAATTAAAGGATCATGAATTAACTTCCTCAAAACTTTCCCCTCTCACACAATATATGTTTGTAGGCAATATAGTGGTTAAGTCCTTAACACGCGACAGAATTCGTGAATTGAATAGTGATTCAATAAATGGCTTAATTGTAATATATAACATGGAAGTAAATGTTGATGACCTTTTCAGAAGTCAAAGAGGTTATGACCGTAATAGGGTTGTTGACTGGGTCATAAATAAACTATAATCGTTGGGAAAATTAATAATAGTCAATAATAATTTACAATTTATTTATTTTTGACTCTTATTATGATTTATTTATTATTGACTCTTATAATAAATAACAATTTATTTATTTTTGACTATTATTAATTCTTCCTACTATGAAAATGAGAGACAGACAGACAACGAAATGATTTAATTTTTTGAAGGTTCCTATTTACCTAACTTTTATAATTTGGAACACTATATGTATTCGTATACACAATAATATTACTAAGAGGCGATGATAGCTCAGTCAGTCATGCGGTTACCTTATGTTCCATAGTGCGCTAGAGCTTCCATAGAAAGAAATCACCATGAAACCATAGTATCAAGTTGAAAACCTTTTTTTTTTCCAGACTAGGCATGCTCCAATCTCAGTCAGTGTTGTTGGCATATGTGTGCTTGTTAACGCAAATTGCTAGTTAACCCGTCTTAAAGCTAAGCACGGTTCCTCAAAAAAAAACTTATATAGACTTTTAATAGAAATGACATTTTCATCTGAGCTCTACCGTGGGTCGGATAACACGTTAAATTGTAGGTACGGGCTGTTAGTCTTAGTACCAACAGTCGTTAAGTCTAGTCAGAGGCCTTCGGGCGGCTTGTAAACTCTCGAAACCAGAGCTTGGCCACTTAGCTCATATGAAGAAGAAGAAGTAAAATAAATACGTCATTTATCACTAAAACACCAACTAGAACTATGACGTCACTGTTCAGATTCGCATACAAATTGCTCGGGAAGTCTTCGTTTTGACGTTTGGTAAAGTACGTTAAAGAATAAGGAATTAGTATAGAAATAAGGAATTAGTATAGAAATAAGGAATTAGTATAGAAATAAGGAATTAGTAAGACACAACCCTATTTGAACAACTTACTTGTAACTAAGCCTAACTGAAAAGTTTATGAACGATTCTTGAACTCGTCTGTCTAAAAACGTGTTTCAAAATGTTGTTATTAATATGCTTGCTTACTTAAAATTTAAATTAAATTGAATTAAACAGCAGCGAGTGTGACGGGCACCTTTGCACCAGGGGCGAGCAGGGGCGGATTATTTGTTTATTTTTTTAATATGTGACATGTTATTATTATTATTATTATTTAATTGACTTTGATTGAATAAATGACAAATTAGTTACTGTTCAAAAAAATTAATAAAATTTTACAAATAATTCCGTAAAATTTAATTTTATTCCAACAAGAATTATATTACTTTACACAATCCTTCTGCTACTAATATTATAAACGGGAAAGTTTGTATGGATATTTGTAAAATAATTCTCTTCCACTGAAGTGATTTTAATGTAAGTTCACAATAAATATAAATAAATAAGGTACGACCTAAAAATTTTAAACTAAGGTTTTGTGTTTAAAAACTTTGCATTTTTTGCAGAATAGTATACATTTCGACGGCTTCAAATACAAATCTATTCAAAATCAATATAAATATCACACTTTGTGTTTTAAAACCTTGCACTTTTTTGTACGAGTAGAACGTATAAATTTCGAATATCGTATTTAGGTTGATTTTAAACAGACCTGTATTTTAAAGTAATACACCAATATTACACAAATATATATGTAAACCTTATATAAAATGTGTCTATAGTATTACTAATACGAGTATTCGGATACCATAATTAGGTTAAACAGCTCTATTAAAAGCGCAGTACTCAAACAGGAAAATGTTACAGTTTACAGAACTTTTCGTAATTACTCGTAAATTCTCACCAGCAGATTCAGAATGATATAAATAATAAACATTTCCTTCACTTACCTGTTCTTGTATAATAAGATAAGCTGAAACACGTTAAGGTTGTTTGCTAGCATGCTGCAAGTGCTCATATGCCGCTAGATGGCGTTAAATAGGTATAAGTTAGTTTTATTCATCCCAGCAGCCCAAGTGATTTCTTTTGTAACTTTAGAATCGGTTCGCGTAAACTACTGTTAATGTATTATTTTTAAGGCTCATCACAAAATAACATTTATTAAGCGTTGATAGCAAATATGTACAAAAAGCCATATAAAACCCATATCTACTATCATATATTCTGTGACGATGCGGCTACACTCATACTAGCATTGACAATTTTTTTGTCACTTGAACTTCAGCAAATTTGAATATGCATGCCAATTTCGAACGCCCAATTGTCGATTATATAGCTCGTTCGTAAAGGAGGCATTTTTGGAACAGGAAATATTATTAGTACGTTTTACGTGAACGAGTAACTGGAACAAGAATGTCGTCACTGGAGTTTAGTGTTGATCGGATGCGTTAGTATGTTGCATGATGCAAATACAAATCATATATTGATAACACACACAAGAGTTACAAGTCAAAGATGCTAGAGTATTTTCTTGAGCTTGCCTGGCTAGAACAACCCTCAAAGAAAAATCGATCTCCAAGCAGTTAACGGTGGGTTTCGGCAGCCTCCTTAAGGAACCAGAGTTAGGTTAGGTTAATAGTTAGCTCGTTTTTTAAGTTATTCCAGACTAGGCATGCCTCACCGGTAAACTCGTAACGTTAACTATATTACGATATTACCCAATTTAATTAAACAAGAAAGCATAAATGTATTTAAAAGGAAATTATCAATATTATTGACTAAAAATTGTTTTTATAAATTAAGAGAATTTTATACCTTCAAATTTACCTGACATGTTATTGTTTATTTGATGTAATTAACTTTTCTTTAATGATTCTAATGTATCACAATGTATAACGTACGAGTATGTGTTTTTATGAAAACCAGACAGATATATTTTGCACGCCCTAGTGGTAGGTTTCAGTTAGGACATTTAAATTAATTGTACAACATGAACACTCTGAAACCGCAATAAATTATTTGACTTTGACTTTGATATTTTTATCTGTTCTTAATAAGTTACAATGGTACTCGTATTTTTTTTTTGGTTTCTATAGTAAAGAAGAAATATTACTTCAATTTATTAGCATATTGATAGGGGAAACCTTTGCCCAGCAGTGGGACAGAATAGGATAGAAAATATATATATATTAACATGAACTATAAATATATAGCACCATAATATTGTGTTCGACTTTACCTCAAAAAATAACGATATCAGTAAAAAACTGCCAGTTTTAACATAAACAAACAAAAACAATGAACATGTTTCCGGAAAATCCGGAAAATGACATGAAATGGAATATTCCAAAATTGGTAAGTTTTTCTGCTATTTATCACACTACACAAAATATGATTAACAACTAGTTTCGCTTCGTGATTTTGTTTGAGTAATTAAATTTATTTAAATAATAAATTAAATATTAATAGTTGATTTGAAATGTTTGCAGATGATAATTAAATCTATTTTTTGCCTGTCGCATACTAACTTTTATAATATTAGTAGAATATTAAACATTGTAAACTGTTCACGTAAGGCATTTTAATATTGCACTTATTGCATATCTTAAGTGCACGCGCGGATCTCGTCGGCGGCGGTCCGTGTAACACTCGCCCCAGAAGATGGTGCTCGGAAAGCACCGAAACTGTTGGACTCATTCCAACTTTTAATAATAAGTAAGTGTGACCGTTTTTCTACGAAAATATTAGTAGAATATAATTAATATTGTTATCAACTATACTAAATTTAAAATTATTTTTTTCAGCCTGTTAGTTGTTACGTAACTTCTTCTTCTCTTTCTTTACCATTTCCCACTAGGTGGGGTCGGCACAGCCTATTTTTCTCTTCCACGCCACTCTATCAGCCGTCATCTCCACATTCACTCCCTTCTCATTCATATCCTCCTTCACACAATTCATCCACGTCTTCTTTGGTCTACCTCTCCTTCCGCTACTTCTTACAATCATATCCATACTTCTCCTAGTTAGTTGTGTCGTAACATTTATAAAAATCCGTTCTTTTTTAAATTCATTGATGAACAAACAGACAGATTTTTACAGACCACATGAAGAGTACTATGATTTATCTATTAAGGATATCACCTTGGTTAGGTATCATTTTACAACTAGATTGTTACGAAAAATGCAAATAAACATTAACAAATTACTTCACAAATAACCTTCAAATAAAGAATTTGGGAGCCTCTTCTCGTCACTAGCTCGTCTAATTAAAAACAGAACTTCATCTTCTTCTTCGTATGAGCTAAGTGGTCAAGCCCTGGTGTCTAAATTTTTCAAGCCTCCCGAAGACCTCCAACTCGTCTTAGCGATTGCTTGTACAAAGACTAACAGCCGGGACCTACAAAAAACGTGTCAATTGACCCGCGGTAGCGCCGAGATGAGAATGGCACTTTAAAAATTACAGTCTAGTGCAAAGAGTGTCCGCATCGACTATTGCTTATCCTCGATGATCTTCGAATTTGCTTATAATTAATGACATTGTTGTGGTCACGCATTGTAGGAGCGCTGTGCCCTGCTGAAGAACTCTTACGAGGTCTGTGCCGCAGGGCATCAGAAACTCCCGCTCCGCTTATACAATACAACACTGTGCTAAATAATAACATGATTACATTAATTAAAACTAAAACATAATACAACAATAGTGACAGTAAAGAAACAACAACATAACCAATAGGTGTTGCCAGGTGCAAAATAAACAAATTTATGCTAGAAAAATTAACACGTACTTAATAATCAGATCTAATTACCTCTCAAAAACATAGAATGCAGTATAAACCCCTGATTCATACACAAAACGTTTACAAGTGCAAATACAAAAGCAAGTCACTCTCCGAATAATCCTGTTCGTGACACCTGACGTAATTCTTATCAGATAAGCGTCATAAGAATATGACAGAACAACTGTTTCGTTCACTCACATATTATACCCCATAATATAGACAACAGCTTGCCTGATGTTAAACTCTGCGGTTAACGAAGTAGCACGCTTACCTAAAAGGAACCTAGAAGAAAAAATAATGATTTCAGATCACAACGGAAGTACACAAAATATCCATTTTTTTCTTATATCTACAATGGATTTCCGCAAATTAACGCCTGAGAGCGAGTGTGGCTCAGTGGTATAAACGTCTGCTTTTCGCTCAGACGGCCCCTGGTTCGATCCCAGCCCTACACTAATGACTTGTTTTCAAGTGATGTGTGGATTTGCACTCGCTTTACAGTTAAGGGAATCATCGTGAGAAAACCGACACGTTTGAGAACCACAATACCCGTAGACGTGTGTCATCCGCCAACCCGCACTCGGCCAGCGTGGTGGATTATGGCTTGGATCTCTCCTAGTGAGAGAAGGCCCCGAGTCCCAGCAGTGGGAACGTATAGGGGGCTACTTATGCTTATGCTAACGCCTGAATCCTATTTAATTTTTGATCTGAAGACCTCATATACTTTTCAATGACCTCGTTCACCATCGTTACTATAAATTATACAACATTAATTTTATAAAACTAACTAAGCTATTTTAAGGTGTAACTAATACACAATATATGTAATCATTATATGTATGTATTTGTGATCTTAATAATATTGTTTGTCACAGAGTACGAAAGCATTATTAGATTTAGTTCTCTTTTATTATATCTGATAATGTTACTTGATAGACAAGGACAAAAAGTTTAAAATTTTATAGATAATGTAATCAGATAAAAATCTCTGAGCGAGCGTAGCGTCACTATATCAACAGTTTTTTAACAAACATTTTTTTTTCTTGACAATAAAATAATTAAGATACGAGTATCTATTATTAGATATAATAGGTACTCTTACATTGTTTATGTAATAATGTACATTTATATGTTATTCATATACTTAAGTTCCTCGTTGCTACACTCTACAAGATTCAATAATTTGTTTAGCTGTATCATCTTCTTCGTTTGAGCTAAATGGCTAAGCTCTGGTCTGTGAATTTTTAGAGCCACCTTAAAGCCTATGACTTGGCTTAACGGCTGCTAGTACTAAGACTAACAGCCGGGACCTACAATTTAACGTATCATCTGATTCACGGTAGCATACAGATGATAAAGCCACTTTTAAAAGACAGTCGACCGTTCCTTCATCTCGATGATCGCGTCAGATCACCTAATTTAGCTGAGCTACAGGCGCTACTGTTTAGCTGTAAGTTAATGTTAATTGCTTTATTCTAAATAAATTGCGTTTTTTTTAGTATACAAAATTTTCTTTTTACTATGCTTTGTAAATATTATTCTTAAGTTATGATTAAAGTAATTTTTATCATTACTTCTATCTATCTAGTTTTGTCAATAAAATGCACAATGTCTGAAATAAAATTAAAAGATAGTATTGATAAAAATAATAATAATAATAATCTACACTTATATATAATAATATTATGTAATATAATAATATTATAAAGAGGAAAACTTTGTTTGTTTGTTTGGTTGTAATGAATAGGCTCAAAAACTACTGGACCGATTTTAAAAATTATTTCACCATTCGAAAGCTACATTATCCACGAGTAACATAGACTATATATTTTGAAAAAAAAATAGGGTTCCGTAAGATATATGGATTTTTCGGACACAAACTGAAAAAAAATCAACAAAAGAATTTACTTATGTTGCGTACGCTGCCTAAACTACAAAAGATAGAACCATAAAATGTTATAATTTATAAGGCAAAACAACGTTTGCCGGGTCAGCTAGTAATAAATAAAATATATTAAACCTGGTTGGTTCTTCACCTATTGAACTAGTTTGTTCTAGCTAGCGCCATCCAATTATCGAGGTAGGTATCACACAGTGGCACATCAATTAGACGCTGTGACTCAGAATATATAAAAATAGGTTTCATTATAGAAGATAATTGAAGGCTTACTAAGAATATAACAAAGTAGGTATAGACTAGCGGAATTTATGATGGGGTGTAATTTATACTCATGGAGAATAACCGGGGAGGCCATAGTGTTTTTCCCATTTAGTTCTAAGCATTAAATGAATAGGAAAAAAACTTGCAGATGTGTAGCGTCTCTAGCTCAGCTGACTAACGAGATCTGACGCGATCATCGAGGTTTAGCAACGTTCGGTGCGGACAGTCTTTAATTGGGTGACCGTACAACATGTCTGTAATTTAAAAAGTGGCATTTTCATCTAGGCGCTACCGTGGGTCAGATGACACGTTAAATTGTATGACGCGGCTGTTAGTCTTAATACGAGTACAATCAGTCGCTAAGCCATGACAGAGGCCTTCGGGTGGCTTAAAATTTCTTGACACTAGAGTTTGGATACTTAGCTCATATGAAGAATAAGAAGACTATATCATAATTATAGCCTTTTAGAATTCGATGGCTGCTTTATTTGTGGAATTTGTGTATTCTGTATTTTTAAGATTACATTGTGAGACATTGATAGACAATTTTGAAATTTATTTTCTAAGCGAAAGTTTTATTACACTAAAATTAAAAATGACATATACTTACATTTTGTATTTTATTTTGTTTACAAAATTTTCGTTTTAACTATACTTTGTAAATACTATTCTTAAACTTTGTTTAAATTTATTTTTAACTTTAATAAATGTTTAAAATTAAAAATTAAAATTACATTATTTATAGACTACATTTGACTTCTTTATATATAGTTTTTAATAGCAAATTAAAAGATGGGAAAATTATTCCTTATTTTCAGCTGACTGGAAAGAGTTAGTTGAGTTCAGAGCACTTCATCTTCATTTCGTGTACTAATTTATTTTCGTAAGACTTCAAAGCGTTTTGAAACACATTGCCAAAACCATAATTAGTGCATTTTCTTTACTCTTTTCACTTTCATATTTTTTTCATCTCGATTTGCTTTCAAACTTTGGTGTTTTCTATAAATACTTTTTATTCAAATACTCAAAATGGTCTTACGAAAAGCTCCGACGGCTTTAGAAGCGCTTAAACTAGCCGAAAGAATATAAAATGCTATAAATATTAAACGTATCGTAAAAAGTGCGTTCCGCGTTTTGGAACAATTTACCCTTGTTAGTTGTGTTTTGACACAACAACTACAATTGAATTTTACCAAACATTTTGTGTTAACCCTTAATCGGAAGATTTTTGTTTCACGTTTTAAAAATATATTTGTGTAATAGACAAGTTTTAAAATTACTGTTTAGAAAAAAATAGTAAAAAAATCTAGACATTAATTTACTATACTTTTTTTGCAATAATGTGAGTGTTGTTTATAAACTACATTGCGCAAAATTAAAGAAAAAATTAAATGAAGGTCAATTTTATCTGTGATTTTTAGTATGTTGTTTAAAAACAACATTGTCCATGTAAGGGTTAAAGAAACCATAAATAAAGGGTTCTCCCTTACTAAAACTCCTTGGTAATGGAGGTATAAAGCGTTGTAGCCGCATAGACCCGCCTACGGAAAATGACTCACCGGTTTACACACGAAAAAGGTGTCACTTGCAACTTTTGAATATGATGAAAAGTCAAATGAGGCTTTCTTTTTATTTGATGACGTACGCCGCGGGCGCGCCGCCGCGCGACCAATCGCAGGGCTCCGCTCTCGGCGCGTTAAATACGTCAACCGAGCGTGGCCAGCCGCAAATTTACGCTGAACGTTGCCTAGATAGCACGCAACCGCGATCGCAAGCCGCGCGAAAGTGACAGTGTGAACCCACCCTTTTTTTCACGGATAAAAAGTGAGTAGTCCAATTGATTTTTTTAACGTGCCAAGTTTGGTTAGTGCGAGTAAAGGATTGTTTGCTTCTGAGAGACGCGCCGTAGTGATTTTTTCTTTGCGTTTTTATTTGTTTCGTAATTTTTTAAATGAAATTAAATTTTATTTGCATAGCCACAGGTAAATATAAACTTATAGTATAATCCGAGGGACGCGCCCTAGTGATTGTTTTTTTTGCGGTTCGTCGGCTTTTTATTAGTTTCGTCGTTTTTTTTCAATGAAATTAAATAATTTTATTTGCTGATCCACAGGTAAATATAAACATATAACATAATCTGAGATACGCGCCATAGTGATTTTTTTAGCAGTTGGTCGGTTTTGCCTTTTTTTAGTTGCCACAGGCAATATATAAACATGGTATATGTGCAAATGGCATCAATTAAAAAATTAATATATTATTATGATTTAAAATTAGATAAGCAATCATAAAAATACAATAATCTAATCTTCTAATATTTTGCCTTTTTTTAGTTGCCACAGGCAATATATAAACATGGTATATGTGCAAATGGCATCAATTAAAAAATTAATATATTATTATGATTTAAAATTAGATAAATTAGATAATAAATAATATAATGTTCATGTCACAATGTTAGTTACCGTACTCCTTCGAAACGGCTTGACCGATTTTTACCAAATTTTATATGCGTATTCAGTAGATCTGAGAATCGGCTGCTATCTATTTCTTAAGGCAAAATGTTTGCCGGGTCAGCTAGTAATTTATAAAATGTCAAGGTATTAATTACTATGTACAAAGAATTAACAATTTTTTTCTGTTCGTTAATTAATATTTGCAGTTTAAAATTTGTTTAATTTTTCCTAGTCTATGCAATATTTGTCTGAAATGAATTCCTTATCGAATTTAATGTTCCCATCACGCATTATTAACGGCATTGATTAGATAATTGGGTATAATTTTGTTGATCCCAATCAAGATAGAAGTAAGATCTTAATTTCGTTCTTAAAAACGTAAGATGAAAAATTTGAATGAATAATTTATCGAATTTTATTTTCCCATCACGCATTATAAATGGCATTGATTAGATACTTGGGTATAATTTGATGATCCCACTCAAGATAGAACTAAGACCTTAATCTCGTTCTTAAAAACGTGAGATGAAAAATTTGATCTTGATTGATCCGTATTAGTGAGAAATACACACAAACTACGTCACAGATATTGAAGATAAAATCGTATGATCATTTCATATCTATTCTAGGTAAGCAAATTTACCTCTGTAAGTGTAATTTCAGGTAATTTTAACCGACTTCAAAAAAGGAGGAGGCTATATATTCGACTGTATGTATTTTTTTTTACTCTACATTTTTATCTTAGATAATCTTACTCTTTTTTACTCGAATAGAAATATGATAGATTTTGATACATATATTTTTGTATATTCTCTAGGTGTAAAAATAAATTAGTATATTTAAAGTAAATCAGGTTATTATTGAAATTTATATGTAATTTAAAAGGTTCATATAAATAATGTAACCAAAACAGTTCAAATTAGCAGTATTTGTCACGTGCAAAAGCGGTGATTGATATATTTTTTCGGTGCTATATTCATTTTCATAATTTTCCAGTTCATTGGTTAGAAATTATACTTGATAATTAATAAGGAAAGTAATTTAGAAAGATTTTTCAAAGTCATCGAGCCTCAACTCGTGTCTAATTTTTTTTTCGTAATAAAACGTAACATTTATTTAACAACATTTTTAACTTCTTTTGCACAATGCATAAGCAACTAACCCACTATACAATCCCACTGCTGGGACTCGGGGCTTTTTTTTACTATAGGCAGTAATCCACCAATCTAGCTAAGTACGAGTTGGTTTTCGATTTTTGTGGTCATCAAACATGTCAGTTTCCTCACGATGTTTTTCTTTACCGTAAAGCGAGTGCAAATCCAGACATAACATGAAAAATAAGTCATTGGTGTAGGGCCGAACCAGGGGCCGTCTGATTGAAAAGCAGGCGTTTACCCACCGAGACACTCGCTTTTTTACACTATAGAGCTATAGCTAGTATTGGGCAAATGCCTATTTGCCCAATAAGTAACCACACAAATCAGCGACACTTTAACCGAAGGTGGAATATGCCTAGTCCGGAATAACTTACTCTCACGGGGACTGCCTGAACACACTTAGGAACCTTAGGTGCTTGGAGATTATCAACGTGAAGTTTAGAATGTAAATTTTTAGGCGAAAGTCAAAAGAATATATATCTTTTATCGTTCACGTGCAAAATGACAAAAATGCAAGTGAATAATAAAAGCTGTCAAAGAAAATGAAAAGTGACGTATGCATACAAAAGTCAAAATAAACTGCAAACAGAGAAAATCTTAGTCTAAAAAGCCGTTTGCGATAAGTTCCCAGAATTCTGGGAACATTATGCCATGCCTTAATTTATGGCCAAAATGTGGCCCATCATCCTTCTACTTATTTGATAACTTACCTTTTGCCTTATTGACACTTGATTTAGTAATTCTCCATTTATTTGACTACTTGTATATTACCAAAAAAACAATATCATTATGAAGACCTCGTTGGCGTAAAGGTTACCATGCCGGTCTGCTAATCAGGAGGTCCCGGGTTCAATTCCCGGCCCGGTCAACATCTTTGTGCTTAACTAAATTTGTTGGCTGTGGGTCTGGGTGTTAAAATATGTATTTATATATAATATGTATGTATGTATATGTAGTATATCAGTTGTGTTAGCAACCATAATACGAGCTAGAAATGGTTCAGTATGGGGCTAACCAGCCATGTGTGAATGTGTCCTAATATATTTTTTTTAAAGGATACCGTCATGGCTTGATCTATTAACGCTGTAATATATACTCTATATATAACATCGCAAATCAATTTTACGTACTCTAAAAATTACAAAAACGAAGAATGTTCCAAAAGTCTCCCTTTCAAAGAGTAAAACAGAGATCAAAGTTTGCTTTAAGAAACAAGTTTAAGGCGAGAAAAACTATTAAATATTAAAGACTTACTTCGTAACATGACAGCTTAACTTTGGTTAGGTTGCACCAGCTTACTCTAACATTAACAAAATGTAAAAGTACCGGTCAGGCAATAAATGAGATGCACCATTAAAATAAGCCATCAAAAACGTCATAGCTTTAACAGTAAGATCGCGTAACCACCCAAACTTCGCTGTTTAAAGCTATAGCTTGTGTTAACTAGCTGTTTGATGCGTCCTTTGCAACCTGGATAACTTTTAATACTAAGACCTCGTTGGCGTAATGGTTACCATGCCGGATTGCCAATCAGAAGGTTCCAGGTTCGATTCCCGGCACAGCCAACATCTTTGTGCTGGACTAAATTTGTTGGCTGTCGGTCTGAGTGTTAAATATGTATCTATATACAATATGTATGTATGTATATGTAGTATATCAGTTGTGTTAGCTACCGTAATACGAACTAGAAATAGTTGTGAAATGTGTCCAAATATTTATTTAGTTATGTATTTATTTACTAAGAAATAAAATGGTGCAACAGATTCCACGGTCAATGTTAAAGTTAGCGTTACAGTTATCATCTGACATAAACCAATAACTACTAATATGGTGCAACCAAGCCTTAGTAAGCAAACGTCAAATTTTGCAAGTCTCGATTTGTTTGATTAGCTAAATGTCGCAGTATTTATTTTTCAATTCACGAGTTCTCTTACCGGATATAGCTGGTTCTGAATAAGCTGAATATACAAACATTTATTTACTGAGTGAGCGAAGGAAGCATAGTCTAAATTCATTGGGAATTTTTGCTTTCGAGTCTCTGTGTGTATGTATAATCTCTCTCGCGTAGAGGCCGCAATTTTAAACTTTAAACTTAATTAGTAATGCTGAAGAGTTTTTTTTTTCAATTTATGATAATTTCCATTTGAGGGAATCCAACAAAAATGCTGTCCACTAACCTACTACGTATAGATATAAAGTATTAATGTATGTATATGTAGGATATCAGTTGTGTTATCAACCATAATACAAACTAGTAATGGTTTAGTATGGGGCTAACCAGCCGTGTCTGAAATGTGTCAAATTCAAATTTAAATCAATTTATTGCGAATATAGTAAGAGTACAGACAGGTATTCGGTCAAAGAAAAAGTTCACTATATTCAGCCTACCGGCGTACAATAATTACTATGTCAAAACTTAAAACTACTCACAATATACTGACAACACTTACATAAGGACTGGATTTAATAATAATCAATTCACTAAAAATGCACAATATAAACAGCTTGGAAAGAGAAGCAAATTTCAAACAATACAAAATCATAAAACAACTGACTCCCAATATTTATTTCAAGCATATTCTCTTTTGTTTCCCGTGATTATTTATACTAACTCTTACATAATTATTAATTATGTCACGAACGTAAAACCATTGTTTTATCAGCGCAGAACGGGAAAACCACGATTTTTTGCAAAATTAAAGAAAAATTGATTAAAACTTGTAACTGGTCTTCTAACTTATAATTAGTTTATTGTTTTAATTTTACCTACTGTGATAATAACATTTTAAAATAAAACTATAGGAACCTAATTTGTATAATGTGCACCGCTATGTTAATTAAAATATATAAGAAATTATTTGTAACTGTAGAATTTCACGAAATAAAGTAAATTATTATCTTTTTTATTAAAATTGATAATTATTTTAGTACCTACTTGAACCCGGGTCCACTGAAATTTCTTGAATGTTTTTTAGGTATTCATAAAACAGATTGGAAAAATTACATCTTTCAGTATAAGTATAATATTTGTATAACTGATCACTTATATTCAAGTTTTAAAATCGGGGTTCTACTCTAAAATCTTTTTACAGCCCTTTTAATTTGAAATTATATTTATTCAAACTAACCTCGCCGCTAGCTTTTTTTGTGGTCAATCCCCAACTATAAAAATTAACTAATAATACTCGTTATTATGGCTTCACTCATTTCGCGTCAGGATCTCGGCTCTTAGCGTAAAGAATGTATTTTTTCTGAATTGATCGGTTTATTATTTACTTAAACATATTACACCAATTAAAAAAATGTAAAAAACATACTATACCAATAAAATTAAAATATTTTCACGGGGTATGAATTTGTTATAAAAACAGCGTTGTGTTAAGTACACTACTTAGAAGTCGAAAATGCCTGGACGAAATGATTATTCTGTTTTTATTGGTTTTCGACCAGAATAGTGTAAAATAAAATATTAAGATATTGTCAAAAGTCCAGCCGTAGTCGATTTTGCCAAGTTGGCTAGTAAAACTATAAAGACCAGAATATGACTAAAATCCAGTCACTTCAGTCGAAAGCCAAATATACTTTTGATTTCGTTTAATTCCTAATAATATTTAAAATACTGCGTACATAATTTCTCAAAACATCATGTACAGAAAGTAGATGTTTAAAACCTCCTTACTCGATTACTCTAACTTGTTTCCGTATATTTGCTAACGTCTTCACACGGTATGGCTTTCGAAAGGTTTCGTCTTGGCCCGGTACTTATTAGTCGAAATTCTTGGAAGGACCCATGAGTAGGGGCCCCAGGCCGGCGGCGTCGGACCCCGCCGTTCGTTGATGTCTTTTGTTGAACTGACATAGGCGCGAACATCATACGATATTTCGTAGTTTCTTCTAGATTTACATATTCATATACATACATACATTGTGTAACAATCATAGCACTTTATGCTTGTATATATATACTTGTATATATATACTTGCGCCTTTTGTGCACAAAGATCATTTGATTCTCTATATTATGTTTGTATGTTTGTAATTATTTTTTGTAAGATATAGATCTAGCATTGTATTTTATTTATTGTATCTCCTTTACTTTAATATGGGTTATTTGCCTGAAAATAAATCATTATTATTATTATTATTATTTGTGCATAATAAAACCTTTTTCTTTCTTTCTTTCTTTCTTTCTTTAATTTAGGTACTCATTGATTTTTTTATATGGCTACATTAAATAAATATTATTTACAAATAACTATTACAGAAAAAAACAATTAAAATACTATATACAAACTTAAAGTCTTTAATATCGAGACTTTACTAGTAGCGTTTGGTTTTAACAAATCGCAAAAATATACCCTGAAATATAAGCTTCGTTTTGTATTAAATTATGAAACGAATAGGATAGCCGGTCAGAAATAATATTTTTAATTTTTGTTTTTTTTTTTTATATTATATTATGGGCATATGTAGTATATATTAACGAGCTTGATCACAATTCATCTGATGGTAAACGATATTGTTTTCTAAGGTGGAACGTGCTTAATTAATGAAACAAAGCTTCATTCCTAGCTCTGTCTAATGCCAGGTGTTCGGCTATCATAAAATTTGAATGAATTAGGTACATCAAAATTAATTAGAAGAAAATTCGTAGACATGAATATATTAAGTTATACTTCACCTCTATTTTGGGGTCACCGTTGACGTAAAACCGACCAAGAGCGAGATAGAGTCTTGCATGAAAGGTTCCGTATTATTTTATTCTTAAAAAAGGCACATAACATTGAATTATAATAAGATTCTTAAGTCCATAAATGTCTCAAGTAGTAGTTATAAAAAAATGCAAATAGCGGTAATAGAACTGTGAATTGAAGAACTTTCAAAATCTGACCTATTCAGAATAAAAATAGACAGAAATATATCATTTGTGAAAATATCAGCTGCCTAGCAATCACGGTATTATCTTCATGCGATACAGCATTCGTTGTTATTTCACGGATAGCGGAGTCTTAGCGCCAGGGTTCCGTTTACATTTTGGGTACGGAATCCAAAAAACACTATTTCAAAAACCATAAAGCTTACACGCGCATGATAAAAATATATTTAATTTTAATTTTGTGTCATATTTATTATCGAAGCACACCTGTTGGTAACTTTATACGCGATGCGTCGCCTTCTCATAAATCAGACACAATTATTATCATAATTGATCCAATGGTAGTGTCAAATTACGATCATAATGATACGTTTTGTTATTTATGACGATGTTTATACAGACAGATAAGATCTTAATAAATTAGGTAAACACGAAACAACAATTTAGGTACAAAAATCGGAACGGTTAAAAAAAGGAACTTTTGTTGCACATATCAGTGCGTTCCCGCAGCCTCCTTGGGAGCTAGTTATTCCAGGCTAGGCATGCTCCAAGTTACGCTTGAGTGTCGCTAAGTCGTGTAGTTATTTGGGGTTGAAAGTTCTACTGGATCAAATGCGGTTCTGCGTAAAAAAAAACAAGTTTGATCTATCGGTTTGTTAAATTGTGTTTTGTTTCCTGAGAAATGAAGCACAATTATAATATATTTTCCATTTTACATAAAAAGGGTGAAAAAATAAATTATGTACGAGTATGTATTTTGAAACTGACTCTACAATAAGATCATCTACATTCACAGACTGCAGCGCGAAGTGTTTCTACCAACTCAATGTATTCCGAGGCAAAGAGCCACACAGCTACTCATTGTTCTGTCGGTTGAACCTTATCATTTCAGTAATAAGGGTTATTTTCGTTTGCAATATCGGAAAGACTGTTCCTGTCACCCAAGCTGCGTTCTCGAATAATGTGTGAATGTAAACTAACTCCAGTCATTACGCGGAAGCGGCCGATACTCGGTCAGCCGACGCTTGACCTATCCAAGGCGAAAGAGCTGATTCGGTCTGAGTCATTTTGAGCAGGAAATTTACGGGCTAAATGACTTGCGCCGCGCCTGATTGAGTAAAAAAGTACAGTTTGTATTTCCTTCTCATAATGTTTACGAGATGTGCCCTGCGGTGTCACAGACATTAAAAGTAGCCTATAGTAGGTAGTTGAGTAGCAGTAGTTAATAGCATTCTCATACTCCAGATATGTCTATTTGTGCGGATCAATCCTGAAGAGCTTACAGCACAAGGAAGCTTCAAATGACTTCGGTCATAGGTGGAGAGACAAGCTTGCCACACCTGCTCACAGTTTAGCTAATACGTTTCTTTTATAAGTGGTCCAAAAGTATAAATAACAAATTACCCCTGTGTTTAAAAAAATGCAGTTTCCTGCGGCATATTAAAAAAATCTATATTTAAGACTTTCGAAAAGCAAGCCATTGTTTAGCAGAATATTATAAATATAATTATACCACACATGGTAATAATTAGTAATTTATGTTTTTTTATCATATTAACTCGTAACTATTTTTCTATTTACCAATAAATCTCTGTATTCTGTATTCTGCGGTGTAGAGCCTAATATACTCTATTTTTTTACTGTCCTTTTATATATATTGATCATACTCTTTCTCGTATTTTAATCGACAAATTTACAACAAACTTCCGCATCACTACATAGTATAAAACAAAGTCACTTGTTCTGTCCCTATTATGTCCCTATGTGTGCTTAAATCTTTAAAACTACGAAACGGATATTAATGCGGTTTGTTTTAATAGGTTGAGTGATTCAAGAGGAAGGTTTATATGTATAATAACAGCCATCAATTAGTGGAAAATACTGTTATTTTTGAGATTTCTAATGTGATGTCGTTAATTATCATTTTTTTTCCGCTTACATTGCAAACTCAGTCTGAACCCTACGAGATTTATCAAAATAATGTATTAATCATTTGTACACATTGAAAAGGTCTACAGAAAACTCCGCGATGGTGTATGTTTTTCTGTAGTGTATTCAGTGTTAGCCGTGCAAAGCCGGGGCGGGTCGCTAGTAAATAATTTTAGGTGAGTAGGATAGCGCGTTATGAATATGAATTGGTTTATTTAAACCGTCACGATTCTAAACGTCATAAAGGCGGCTAAACCAACTTAGGATAACATTAACGTAGTAGACCGCAATAGGAAAATACTAGCCACTATTATTATTGCTATTCAACATATTATATTTTACTACTGTTGGTATGCTATAACTTTTCCATATATGGCGATGTATATATTCGTACCCAAATAAATATTTAGACACATTTTACACACGGCTGGTTAGCCCCTTACCATTTCTAGTTTGCATTATGGTTGCTAACACAACTGATATACTACATGTGCATACATAAATAATTTATATTAAAACATATTGAACACACAGACTGACAACCAAAAAATTAAGATTGGCCGCGCTGAGAATCGAACCCAGGAACCTCTGGTTGGCAGTCCGGCATGGTAACCATTAAGCCAACCAGGTCGTCCAGGTCGTACAGATACTAAATGTACATAGCAAAGAGGTCCAAGGACGCGAAGTCCCGTTACTAATTTACATAATTATGTTGAGTATTTTGTTCAGTTGCGAAGAAGTTAACTTTACTTTTCAAAAGGGATTAAATGAGAATCCTTATTGCTATGTCTACTTTATTTGTATTAGCACATACTATTATTACAACATTGCTTACATAACCAGTTTACCAGCCTAGATACAGGTCTATCTATATATAAAATAGGTTTATATTCTACAATAATCATATTTTATATAGTGTATCTAGATATACTCGTACTGATGTCTCTAGTAGCTTCCACCCTCTTTTACCATCTATCTCAAATACTAATTTAAACAAATTTAGGTTACATTATAAATAAATAAAAAATATCATGATACACGTCACCCATCGTACTCGTAGTATTCAAATATCTCAAAACATTTCCATTTCATCAATTATACCACGTAAATTGATTTTTAAACAGATTTTTTCATATCAAAGCAAACGTTAATAAACTCTAGGAAATAGCAGCAAAGTTGCCGAATTTAATTGACAATTTAGTGAAAAATAGAAGTTCTAACTTCCTCAATATATAGTAATCACAAACTCTACAGCCGTTGCGTTGGTCGACAAACATCTTGTTAAGGTTGAACTAATACAGACAGTTAAGTCAAAGTTCTAGAAGTTCCAAATTCAATTCAAAAAGAGAATACCATGATGCACGCGCCATTAGAATGCGTCGACCGGCGCGGAGCGGTGAGGGCTGCCAGGTACATATATCGTTAAAAAAAGACTATACGCTATTGTAATGTGTACTGTTGAAAAAATCTTGGCGAAATATATTTGATACCGTTTATTTATGTGAAATATTGTTTATTTCTCTAGTCATCTATATACTTTATTACTTGTAAATAAGAAGCGCTCGTAGCTCGGCTAACTTAGATAATCTGACACGATCATTGAAATTTAGCAAACGTCAATGCGGACAGTTTTCAGATTGGTGACCATGCCCAAGTCATTTATTTATTATATGTATTTAAAAAGTAACATTTTCATCTGGAGCCTAACATGGTTCGGATGACACGTTAAATTGTAAGTCCCGGCTGTGAACCTTACTACAATCAGTCGTTAAGCCAAGCCAGCCATTCGGGTGTTTTGAGAACTATCGATATCAAAGCTTGGTCACTTAGCTCATACGAACAAGAAGAAGGCTAGTAAATGAAGTTGGCAACCCTATGCGCAGGCGCAGCGCGTTGCCATCATGTCTGCGGCAACACACGCACACCAGCACAGCGAGAAACTCGATCTACTCACACACACACACACGCGGGGAAAATCGGCCTCAGCTCCGTAACGATACTCTTCATAATTATTTTAAAATTAGCTCCGATAGTTTTTTTTTAATGAGTTGTAGAGGGCAGGTTGGCCTCACTAATGAGGTTTATAGCCTATGCAGGTATTACTTACTAGATTAACAATAGCTCAGCTCAGCTAGCTAAGGTGATCTGACGCGATCATCGAACTGATTCTTGCGTTGATAACAGTGACGATAGTTTAGTGAGAACATGGATTTCACAGTTAAGCTCCGCTAAGGTAATAAAACAAATATATTCTTAGAGCTTGCTCTTTAGACTGCCCAAAAGAAGACTTGAAAAACTTTTTTGATTAGTAATGATAAAACTATAAGTTTAAAATGTTGTCCATTCAAGCACTTTAATTACGTACACTCATACACATTTATTACCCACAAATATCGTCTCGCTAAATTCCCATCAATACCTAAAAACTAACCACAATTTATTACAAGTCAGTTAGGATTTATGAATGAATGCATTTATCCTTTTATTACTGAACAATATACTAAAAACGGAGTTCCCAGAAGGAGATTCATCGTTCATGTATTTGTTGATTTAAATACATACCTATTTTATGAGTGATGCCTCTCCGAGAGTGGTGATTACTAACTGGCTAAAAGGCACGTAAAGATCGCTGGATGACTAAAACTTCTGATTCTCTAAACATAGAATATTCATACGTGTATTTGTTAACTAGCTGCGCTCGCGTTAATCTGGGATATAAAGCCTATGTGTTAATTCAAAGTTTATTCTTTAACAAATCTCATCAAATTCGGCTCTGCCGTTGGTGCGTGAGTGAGTAACATAGATTTTAAAGTTACTTGCATGTTTTTTTATTAACCTATCCCAAGGAATCACAATTGTTTTCAGAATCCAAGGTCTAACCTATCTTCACACCAAATTTCATGAAAATAGGTTGAGCCGTTTCAGCGGAAAGAAGTAAGAAACTCACATAAACTTTTGCATTTGTAATATTAGTAGAATAGTAGGATTAAATGTAAATTTTACCCATTTCTTCTAAATAATTTACGAAAAAGTATATAACGTTCATAAATAAAAGTCTCATGAAAATGTTGTATTCATATTTAACAACCAATACGTTATTTGACACCAAAACACTTAGTCTTTGACGTCATAACTTCGGAATTGCTTACAAAATGTATGGATCAGTTATTTTACACATTACAGTTAGTCATTTGAGCTGTAGGGCGCGTAACCACACGAATTAACGACACTGGCTAAAAGTGGAGCATGCCTAAACTGGAATAATTCTCTCACAAGAGGCTGTCTAAACACTCCGTTAGGTGCTAGGCGACAGATTTTTCTACTGGGATGGTAGCCAGGCGAGCATAAGAATATTCTCTACAACCATGTTTGGATTTGACATTGACATTTGCCATTGACATTTAGCTAAAAGTACTTAAACTTTTTTACTCTTGTACAATACCAGCCCATAATATGCCCAGTCTAAGGTGAAGCATGCCTAGTTTAACTCTTTACTCTCGTTGTTTTAACTACACCTAAATCCAACAGGCTTTGTAAAACTAAAAAGTTTTTACTCAACTTTCGACAAAATTAGGTAAAGTTTCGTAATAAAATCGAACGATCTAGAATCTTGTATTAAACCTT
The DNA here is from genome assembly GCA_035578125.1 of Mellilla xanthometata. Taxonomy (NCBI): domain Eukaryota; kingdom Metazoa; phylum Arthropoda; class Insecta; order Lepidoptera; family Geometridae; genus Mellilla; species Mellilla xanthometata. The sequence goes on along the minus strand of JAPUBQ010000001.1, from coordinate 11,888,050 downwards.
ATTGAGCACTAGAAATATGAACAACTTGATATCAAAATGGTATCGTGGCTAAATTAATCCCGACTCAAGGAAATCCAGATTTAATTAGAGATACGACGCCTTTCACTGAACCTCTTTACTCGACTTGCCTGTTCGGAACCAGTGTTGCTAGATGCTCTGTAATTACACTATATTAGCTGTATTTTAATGTCATTAAGCAGAAGAAATTCGTTAGAGTAGTCTAATGAATTTCTTCTGCTCGCCTCAATTTAAAGTCTCACAAAATCTGTCGTAAAGTATTTAAATGTGAGTTATGGCTGCCTCCTTGAGAGCCAGTTGTTTTAGACTATGCATGCTCCGCCTTATGCCAGAAGGCCACGAGTCAGCAACCCTCTGAGATGGTATTAATAGTACGATTTAAATCTCTTTATTACGAAATTGTACATAATTTTATCGAAAGTTAATTTTAATTTTATAAATATTCTATTAGCAAAATTGCTTGTTAGATTTAGGTGTGATCAGGGATGACCTTAGGTGACATTTACAGTGCATCTGTAAAGCCTAAGATTTAATCGAAACTAGCTATATACTGCTGTATTACCTGTGACAATCCAGGATAAAAAGTATAGCACTTGTGTTGTAAACTCTGAACGAAATTCCGTCTTAATCGACTCAGCCATTTAAAAGTGAAGAATAACAATCGTACTATTAAACTTTCGGTTTTACAATATTAGATCGATTATGCTGTAAATTCGATTAAGCTATGCAAATTAACTGTCAAAATTTATCGCTACATTTCTATTTTTAGATATTTTGCGCAAAGTTTATGTAAGTATATTATGCATATCGTTAACCTTAGATACGGTAGATATTGCAAGTTTTATTTTACAAACAGTTTATCCGCCGTGGTGGATTATGGGCTTAGTGAGAGAAGGCCCCGAGTCCCAGCAGTGTGAATGTATAGTGGGCTGCTTATGTTTTGCTATGCTTATCTAATAAACAAAAAGGGAATTTACATAATATATAAATTCCGTTTTTGTATTCCGAAAGATCTATTCCTTGTGTACCATTATAGGTACTTACAAATAAGGCATTGGCATTCAAAGTAACACCGTCGTAGAGTCGCTATCCTCTATAGAATTTAGGTATTTAGGACCGACCATTTGTAGAGCACAAATATTCAACTGGTTTTAAGCTAGCTTCCAAGCTAGGTTAACTTAAATTTGAAGTAGGATTTTAATAAATTATCAAAATTCTTCGGAAGTAACGATACATTCCAATTAAAAAACTCTTTTAAAATTCTACTTCTTCTATTCTCTTTTAATTCTTCTTTTATTTCTATTGCTTTAATAGCTAGTAAGCATCGGCTATAAGAAGATTTATTTTATAGTAAAGTCCCAGAATATCATTTAGATGGAATTGAGGAGAAGGTAAAACCAATTTTTTCTATCCTCGGCCAAATCCTTATCTTCCTGCAGGCTAAGGATTTGGCCGAGGATAGAAGTACCTGAAAAAAAAACACCACAGACAAGAAGCCAGCTCTTAAATATTGCCTTGTTTAATTCATTACTTTATTTTTGAACCCACTTATGTTTTGTTATTCTTTTTTATTAATTGTTACCTAAAAATGGTTCATTGCATTTAGAATATTCTTTTATTTAATTGGTAGTATATATTTTTCAATTGATTCCTTATAAATTTAATTGAAATGGGTGCCGGGTTTTTTTTAAATTGAAGTCGGTTTTCCATTGTTTAATCGTTCATTTGTTTTTCCCGTCAACCTTTGTCAACTCGAAACTTAGAGAACGGCACGCACAATGCTTCAAAACGGGCAAAGACGAAGTTACTCCCATTCATATTCCACAGCGTATGTTTACTTTTTTTTTCAAAACAATTAGCTGTTGGCATCAACTGCGAGTTATATTTAGCGACACACTCAGTTTCTTGAGAGACGTTGTAAATTTGCATCAAATTATCCAGACTGAGGGCAGACGAATATATTTGTTGGAAGACTGACTCATATCAAAATCAAAATCAAAAAGTTTAATTGTAAGCCTCGTATACATTTGGATACACATGTTGAAAATAAACCCGTAAGCGAGTGTGATTCAAAATGTTTGCTTTTGAATCTGTATATGAATATTCTATTATATTCATAATAAAAAAGGTAAAAAAAGCCAAAAGCGTGTAAAGATTGGCTGGAAGGAAATTATTTAGTATAATTCCGTTGTGATCTGAATCCAAGTTAAGATGGAGAAACTCTCTATATTTCATATTTTCTTCCATCTACAATGGATTTCCGCTAAGTAACGCTTGAGTCAATAGGTTATTTGGCTATTACAAAATTTAGGAATTAAAACAAAACTTATCGATATGAATATAATATTATATTCATATCGATATGAATATAATATTATATTCATATCGATAAGTTTTGTTTTATTTTCATTCATATCGATATAAAGTATTTATGTTTGCATATTATGTAGTATATCAGTTGTGTTAGCAATCATAATACAAACGAGAAATAGTTAAGTATGGGGCTAACCAGCCGTGTGTGAAACAACAAGAAAATTTGTGAAGTTATTTCAACTTGAGAGTTACCTATTTAAGTTCAAGTAAAACAAAGTGTCCGAAGGTTACATACAGTCAGTGACTTTACTATGCCTAACATTACGTAAGAAGTTAGAGTACGGATTGTGTAGTTTTTTTTTATATTCTCTAGTACTTTTAACTGTTATGTAACTGCCATTGTTTAGAACTTAAGGTTCAAGTCATTTTAATGGGCCGCTCTTTGTTTTTTTTTTGTTTAGCGTATAATTAATTGTTTTTATACAGTTTTTAAGAAGACTACACAAATACTTTATGAAGTATTCATACACTATTAGTAATTTTTTTAGCTTTTTTTTTATTTCTTTACTTTGTAATAGCCAAATAACCTATTGATTCAAGCGTTACTAAGAGGAAATCCATTGTAGATGGAAGAAAATATGAAATATAGAGAGTTTTTCCATCTTTACTTGGATTCAGATCACAACGGAATTATACTAAATAATTTTCTTCCAGCCAACCAACGCTTTTGGCTTTTTTAACTTTTTGGATTATCTTCCGATTTTTTGTTATTGTAGCACTTTGCTGGTGCTAATCCTATTTATTCATATTTCGTTTCTGGTCGTCATTAATAAAACAGTTTTAATGTAAAAAATATTGATGATGATGCCTTGCAGTCTGGTTTTGACCACCGCGACTGCCGTTTTTAGGTATCCTTACATTACAGTTAATGTTTGAAAAAACTACATGTGAGGACATCGTTGTTGTAGTAAAAAACTAAAAGGGTTTAAACCCGAAACATTAAAAGAGGTATCTTACCACAGAAATAGCAAACGACCCGTTTGTAACTAACTGAAAGCCATCATTATTGAGCACAAGTAATGTAATCCATAAGTTTCGGTCTATATTTAGCGCAGATCGGGTTGCAATTTACAAGCGCCCAAGGAGGTTGGTTATGGCTGACTGATATGCCTACAGCCTACTTTATTCAGTAAGCGAAAACTCCGCTATATTATATGCGACCTTTTTGATAGAAATACTTTGATTATTTTGAACTATGAGAAAGTAATGCAATTGTTTAAAAGCCTTGTTACTTATCTGCTTTTGGCCAACTCGACATTCTTCATAATTGTTAAAAAGTGATCTTTACCAAATTTCCATACACATTTTAAGCCTAATCTAATATGTTGCCGACTAGAATTTGATATTTGAATTTGGAATTTCACGTAGGATTGTTAGAAAAATTCGACTTGTGGAAAACTCGATTCATAATCCCGATTCATAAACAATCCCGTGTCATATTGCCTTCCAGTCACTAAGAATACCGACATAGTAATAAGAATAGACACTAGAAATACGAAATAGGTCGTTGAGGCTTTCTTATCACCACCTTTATCCAGATTTCCAGTTATTAATTGATAAATAGGAAAAGTTAAGAGGACAAGAACTTTCAAACGATTTCTTTACTGACTCTTGTTATAACGGTTTAAATTACAGTGTATTCTAGAAAAGGCGCGGTACCTAATTGATACATGTCTTTAGCACGCGCCAATGTAATGTCACGGAACACGAAACCGCAACAATCTTCATCCTACACTACTTTAGATACATACAAGTATATGTAGAAATACATGTAGTTAATACATAGTTCGCGTCAAGTGTATAAGCAATACATAATGCCTATCCAAATACTGTGTTATCTATAATATAAAAATAAGTCGGGTTTTCCCTCCTAACGCTATAACATCAGAATACACTAACTGATTTCCACGGGTTAGCATTCGTCAGAAAAGTCTCTGGCTCCGTGAGGTTTGAAGCATACAAAATTTTGAGAAAATTCGATTCGCAAAAAATCGCACATCTAATGCACGCGGGCGGAGCCGCGAGCAATAGCTAGTATTATGTATTTTTAACTAGCTTTTAACCGCTGTTTCAATTCCCAGTTCATCTTGTTTTTCTTCATATACGAGTATGTTTTCTTATTATTTCCGAACACCTTGTATTACATTTTTATACTAGGGACTCTGTCCGATAATTAAGATTTTATTATCATTATATTTTATTATAAAATAACTTTTCGTTACCAATTATTATGATTTTAAATACCTATTTTTTTTTCTTGAAATCGCTGAAATTGTTTAAAGAGTATTTGCGTTTATTCTTGAAAAAATCGTAAACCGCACAATTCACAGGTCGCGCTGCTTGAGATCGGATTCCAACTGTCTGTAGTCTTTCTTTGCATTCACAAGTCATTTATACAAATACCTAACTGGATACTTTATTTACTTTAGCTTCTTCGACGGGTGGTCTTTAGCTTACGACGAGTTTTCTCAGAAATTTCAGTGAAAAAACAGATTTATTATAATTATTTATTGCTGGTAACTAAAAAAATACAGGTATATGAAATAGTTTAAAAATGAAAACGTCGCCTGTTTTTTTTCTATCTAGAACCTGAGTTGATGACCTCGTTGGCGTAATAGTTTGGCAACCATGCTGGGCTGCCAACCAGAGGGTCTCAGGCTCAATTCCCGGCACGGCCAACATCTTTGTGATGAACTAAATTTGTTAGCTGTCGGTCTGGTTGCTAAATATGTATCGATATAAAGTATTTATGTATGTATATGTAGTATATCAGTTGTGTTAGCAACCATAATACGAGTACAAACTAGAAATGGTTCAGTATGGGGCTAACTAACTAAATTTATTATTAATACGCTGCGAAGCTTTGGAACTGTCATTTTTAGTCTCTTTTCCCTGAGAAGTAAAATTTGGAGGTCTTCAAATCAAGTGTAAATAGGTTCCATCTAGGCAAGCGTGCTACATCTTAGACCACAGTCAAGCTTAACATCAGGCAACCTGCAGTCAAATGTGAGCCTATACATAATTAAAAAGAAAAAATAAGAAGATGGAAAAATAGAGACGTTTTCTAACTAACTGTAAACTACAAATCTGCGTCATTTAGTTTTGTATAATTTTACAAACATTGAATGAGCCTCCTACTCGTCTCTTGGCTGAATGAACTGATGATGGAACTGATATTTATTACATCCTTCCGATGATGAGGCTTGGCAGACTGCCAAACTACCGACCTGGAGACTCGTGTGGACGTAATCAGGGTACATGTGGGGGGCCTAAGTTCAGTTGTGTACAGGTTTATTAGTTAAAAAATAAACCTAAATTCAGTTTTTTTTATATTTTTCATGTTTTAAACTCGGTTGTCTAGGGGCTTTATCATACTTTTTCTACGAATCGTAAGTTAAATTATGCAAAAATATTTTACCTTATTTTACGTTTCAACATAAAAAATAGAGCGCTTTTAGCGACAAGGTCGCCAGTTAAGGCACTAGCTTTTACCTTTTTTGTACTTTAAGTGTATGCTGTATTATTTTATTTTTTGTGAGTGTTTTAATGAGGTGGTTATCTATCTATAGCCTATTGTCCATTTTTTTTTAAATATGATTATGCTCAAGTTTAACCGCAGCTTACCTTAGGTTAAGCTTTACTGTGGTCTAAAATGTAACACGGTTGCCTAGAAGAAACCTATTTACTCCAGATTTGAAGACTTCCAAATTGTACTATACAGTATTTATAACTCACGGCATAAAATATCTGCTCTCTTTCTCTGCCCCTCTTAGCCTGTCCCTTGCTGCGCCCCTGGTGTTGTATTAGCGGGATCAATAAACAAAGCTAACGTATGCTGGCCAGCCGCAGTTGACAACTTTACTCAGACGGCGTCTTCAAACGGAAACACGCCGCCCCTCAAACACAGACCAATTATTTATTTACTTTTCATTTTGTGATACTAAAATACGTAATGTTGTCGACTTATATCAGTATACCTACCTAGAAGATATAACATCAATAAGCGACTTTTATTTCTGTCTAAGAAGGTTAATACACTGTTCAAATTGATTTTACTTCTACAGCTTTTATCGTGCCTTTGAATCGTATTTTTGAATCCTACTAATCGTATTATAAATGCGAAAGTTTGTGTGTAAGTGTGTATGTTTGTTCCTTCTTCGCGCTCAAACGGCTAAACCGATTTCGATAAAATTTGGAATGGGGATAGGTAAGACCCATAGGTATACAAAAGCTACCTTTTTATCCTGGATTAACGCAAGTAGCACCACGAGGCGCAGCTAGTATTCATTTAATACCGTGACCAAAGATTTTGTATCTTCATTTTACGCGTGGGAATCTGCTTCTTAGACTGTTTCTTATTTAAGTATATATATTAGTTAGAATATTAATTAAATTGTAAAATGACATTCAAAAATGTGCACGTGTGTATCTACGTTGAAAAAATTTACTGAGCTAAAATATCAAACCCTCATCTGAGATATCAAATCGTGTCTTTCGTAAATAAATAAATATAAGGACACGTTTCACACACGGCTGGTAAGCCCCATACTAACCATATTTAGTTTGTATTACGGTTGCTTACACAACTGATACACTACATATACTTACATACATAAATACTTTATATTGATACATATTTAACACCCAGACCGACAGCTAACTAATTTAGTTCATCATCAATCCAACCCAAGACCTCTGGTTGGATCACCAACATCTGGCATGGTAACCATTACGCCAACGAGGTCGTAAAATATTAATAAATTAAATAAAAAAAAAACGAACTAACTGGGTTGGCGCGTCGACCCGAATCGGATCCTGGCCTCCGATACTAGGCGACGCCACTGTTCTCGGTCCTGTGCCTTCTCCATCCTTTAAAAAATAAATTAATAATAATAATAATTATTTATTTTTATTAATAAAAATAAATAATCATTCCTTGTAAGCAACCGTAATACAAACTAGATATAGTTAGTATGGGGGCTTACCAGCAGTGTGTGAAACGTGTCCTAATAAATTAAATAAGTTAATATTAATTACATATTTTTAAAGGATTACATTTATGTATGTATAAATGAATTAATATTTATTTATGCTAAACGTCTGTTATGTCATCGTCTCTTACTCTTCGACGAATTTGCTTACCTATGTGCGTGACATCATATTCTAACGTGTCAGTGGCCCCTAACTGGTTTTCTGTTATGTAATCCTGAATAGACAGTTGTAAAACAAAAAATAAAATAGGTTGCCATAACCTTTCTTGCTACCTACTTTATAATGTTCGCAATTATAACTTTCTGTCAGTTGTACACTTTAGCGATAAAAGTTAAAACGGTCTTGATAAAAATTTAGCTGAGTTTCGTCTTCGTAAACATAGATTTTATTCCTCTTATTTCTCATCAACATTTTAGTGGCAGTTCGCAATTTAACTAAAACTAGAACTCGAAGTTCATTGGAGAACATCAGAATTCTAAAAACAAGCATCTTCAGCGTATCATTTTTAATAAGTCTGCCAAGTACCTCATGCAGCGAATTCTGTAGTTTATACCAAAGTATGTGACACTATAGTGTCACCTACTAATACGAACTAAAAAAGCCCCGGATGTATGAGAGGAGGGGTCAACCCGGGGCCAATGCCCCGGTGGGCAAGTACAGGGAGTAGACAATTACCAATACACCTTTTTTAACCACCTTCGTAAATAGAATTACCCCCTTTTCTATTATAACATTAAATAAGGGATCGGTATTTTTCTGTTTTGCCCCGCCTTTAAAAATTCAAGATCCGGGTCTGCTCTGAAATTACAAAAGATTGTATCTAGGTAAATAAATAACTCTCTTCAGTACTTCTCAATGACTAACGTACTTAAGCAGACACCTATAACTTAACAAATACTTCCTAACTGTTAAACTGAATGATTCATAACATTTCCTTTTTCCTAGAAAAAAGATTCGACGAAAACTAAAACTAACACGAAACAACTAATGTGTAAAGTAAAAGTTAATTAAAATTAAATCTGAGTTAAGTACCTAAGGCGAGTGTGCGAAATGTTAGAACCTTAGAACAGGCCATGTGAGCGAGCTATGGCGTAGACCACAGCGTAGCTTAACTTTGGGCAAGCTGTGGTCAAGCGTGAACCTACAAGTATGCAACGTAAAAGGCAAGCCCGTAAATCTTTGATGGTTAACAAACTGCTAATTTGCTAGTGGCTAGCGTAAAGTGGTATGAATAAACTAGCAGTTATTGAAGTTTCTAGTAAAACAAACTCACATAATAGACTTTAATTGAGACTTTATTTCTCACGTTGAATGGCACATGGTTCAACAAACAAGTTCTTAAATGTTATTATCAAGATTCACAGAATAATTACCAGATCATTTGTATAAAATTATCATAATTGTAACGTTTGTGTAGTTGCTTAGTTTTCGATTGTCATGATAAATATTGCGTAACTCCCGACTTTGGTTCTGTTTGTTTACGCCTCTGCGGCATAAGGTCGTATCTGCAAGTTGAAACAATTGAATGAACGAAATGAATGAACGAACGGTCTTGTTTTGTTAGGATAGAGCTTGATATATTCTGTGATAATCACAAAAAAGAAAATTTGCGCAGCTTTTGTTTCATTTGCGCAGTATTTAAGTGCATTTGATTAAAATAATTGGCGTAATAAATCAATGAATGGTAGTTTTATTATCTCACACTAGGCGTGAGTGACAAGTCTAGACTCGCTAATTATTGCCTATTAAAATCACACTACTTATTTCCGCTTCCTACTTTGCAGTTCCGGCACAGTAAATTACGTTAGGTGTTATTATATTTTTTTTATTAAATAAGAGCTTCAACGTAAGTAGCAAATTATGTTATTATAGTTTTTGTATTTGTAGTTCTGATAAATATTTTTTATGTTCTTAAATTACATTACACTCAATCAGCCTTTTTCATATTTTAAACATAACTATTTTTTTCAATTTTTTTTAACACTCGGCGGCTGGTTATCTCCATACTAAACCATGTCTAGTTTGTATTATGGTTGCTAACTCAACTGATATACTACATATCGTCGCCGTAGTTGGAAAATTAAATAACTAACAAAATCAAAATTGCGAGAAAAACGCGATTTACTGTTTTTTTGCAACAAAAATGATGATAACTTTTTTTTGAAAAACAATTTTGCTGTCCAAATTTTAATATGTTAAAGATTGATAAAGCATCTAGTTATTCATTTAGGGAAATTTTATTTTAATTGATTCGTTTGTGAGAAAAGCAAAAAATAGCCACTATGTATTTCTCCCTCGCCCAAAATTTTTATATTTCATGTAATTATTTACTTTTGCATGTTAGTTATTTAGTTCTCCTTCGCCAATATCTTTCATTAAGATATAAAAAGCCCATAATAAAAGCACTTATTTAATTTTCCTCCAACGGGAAAGTTTATAATTGATCTATTATTTATTTATTACTAAGGCTATCCAACCCAATTGTAAGTATTGATTTTTGATTAGTAAGTAAGTTTTAACAATTTCTTGATTTTTTTATTATTAATAATATATCTAACATATAACGTCAACATAAAAAAGAAAATATTCAAACATTCTTATGTTGATCATCCAAGTCCTTCGCCCAAACGTGCCCATCAGACTCGCAGCATTTCCCCGCTGTATGGCAAGGGGAATTTTGCTGTCTTAGGTACTGCCCAGCCCCCGGGTCTCACCTTTTCTCACGCAAACGACGCCCAATGTCTACGACAGATTTTTGCCTCTTCCCCCACTGCCCCGCTACTTTGACAGCAAAAGGCACAAACTCATACGCCGATTCCAGGGCAGAATACTTCTGGTGATTACTGAGCGCAGCCGCCTCCACCAGCCACTCTTTGAGTAGCTGGAAGATGGCAAAATGCGAAGGTACTCACGCAAATGCTTCTTTCGTGAGTACCTTGATTACCTAGCTTGCCCAGATAAGACACCATCCTTTCTGGCAAGGAATCAACGTAAGTCTATCCGCCCGTTTACCGTCGGAGCGCGATAGGCCGGGAGGTTTCAACACGCAGAGAACTTCGGCTAGCACCAGAGCCCTCCTTAAAATTTCATCAATGGCATGATACCTAGGTCTGCGTCCTGCACACCGGGAACAACTAAGAGCATGTAAGCCATTCGCCTCTACTCTCACGCCACAGATGCAAACGTGGGGCTCACAAACCACACAACCGAGTCGGTATCCCGCAGCCAACCCTAAAAGAGTCGTCGTCCAGCATTGTGTCCAGATGAGGTGAAGGTAGGGCATGCAGCCAGGCTCCGGACTCCGGCTTAGCGGCATTGAGGCGAGCCAACTCGGTTCCTGAGACCCCCACGCGCATGCGAGACAGGATGTGGGAGCTTGATAAATCATCTCAACACCTTTGTGAGTTGGGCTTCGTTGGCAAAGCTGCACCAGGATGCATCGCTACCCAGACATCGTGCGTCTCTGATGCAAAAAGGATGGTGAACGAGTCCCCACATTCAGGCAGAATATGCCGAACCAACCCGGAGACACCATAAGCTGATGCCAGGAAAGCAATGGTACCGCACTCCTGTAAGCACCTAACACCCAGACCTCTGAATTGGACAGATTAGCCTGGCACCATTGCTCCTCAGTGAGACTGATATTGAGCCGATCCTCGATCACACGTTTCAAACTGCCATCAAATTGAAGGACCTCGTTCGGGAGCTTCTGAGTTGGCGCCGTACGCATGACATAAGTCAAGTTAGGCATCCCGAAGCAGGCCCGCAAGAGAACCATAGAGACGTGTGCCGGCAGGTGTTGAAACTGATCAGCCTGTGAGGTCAGAATCTGTGTTTTCTAGCTATAATTATATTCGACTGCATATATTTGTTTATATTATGTTCACCGATTTCTCAGACATTTGTGAACCGATTCTCAAAATTCTTCTTTTAATTGAATGAGTATAGTCCTGAATTGGTCCCATTGGCACCAAGTTAAGATCTGATGATGGCATCCCAGGGAAATCGAAGGAAACTATAAAAAGTTAGGTTAATTATACGCCTGAACAGATTCACGCTCAAACGGCTGTACTGTCTAAATTTCATCAATAGATATTGATGAAATTTGGGATTAAAATAGGTTAGACTATGTGCAAACACATAGGCTACTTTATATTCCGAAAATAATTACTGTTCCCGTGGGATGCACTGGATAACACATCTCTTTTACTTCCTCTAGCTGTACTGATTTTCCTAAAATTTAATATGGAGGTAGGCTAGATCTTGAGGGTTACTTTTTATCTTAAAAGTAATTGATGTTCCAGTGGAATGCCCAAATAACTCAAAAACCTATTCTACTTCTTCCCGCTAGCTCCTCCTAGCAGCCCTTAGTCTGGCTAACAAAGGTAATCTGACGCGAACATCGAGGCTATGCAACGGTCCATGCGGCCAGTCTTTGGATGGGTGACAATACTGCACAATACTGTCATTTAAAAATATGGTACTTTCATCTGGGTGCTACTGTGGATCACACAACAATTACATAATTGTATAACCATCACATTTCATGAGACACGAAATATTACATAACTGCCTTTAATAACTTTTTTCGAGACCGTATTGGTTCAATAGAGCACAAATGTGTCGAGGGAAAATTAAACAAAAGACTTTATGCACTTTATTCGCTCTTGAATTGACGCATGGGTGTAGTTATCTAATTATGTCCGAGTTAGCTTCTTTTCCTTCGCTAAATTATTCTCTTATATTCGATATTTATTTTTCCAACTATAGTGTGTTGTAATGTTTATGTGTAGTTTATTTTGTGATTAATTAAGATATTACAATTTTAGTGAGACAGAAAGATGCAGCTTGAATTGGACTTTATGATAATGCAAAAAAGTCGATTACACGAAAATGGTTAGTTATTTAATTTTCCAACTACGGCGACGATATACATACATAAATACTTGTATGTATAAATACTTTATATATTATGGTGTTAAATATATTATATGGATACAATATATTTAACACCTAGACCAACAGCCAACAAATTTATTGATCACAAAGATGTTGGCCATGCCAGAATCGAACCCAGGATCCTCTGGTTGGCAGTCCGGCATGATAACCATTACACCAACGAAGTCGTAGGTTTTAAAATAAATCAATATAAATGTTTATTTATTTCAAAAGAACCCTTAGGGAATCACAACACCCGAATGTTATCTCAAAATCGGAACGTTACTGAACATGTTTCGCTTTCCGCTAATAGCGTTCGCTCTCAGTTTCAGCCACGGCCACGGTCGCAGGCGGCTATACAGCACGTCAATCGTTGACCACTTTATTATTATGCCGTATCGAATTTATCTCTAGTAATCCAAAGCCCACCTGTGCGGTTCAACGGCACTAGCCAACCAGTCCGTCTGGTTAACCAGTCCGCGCTTCTTTACACCTGTCAAATCGATCACCGCACGATTCTCGACCTTATTTTCTTCGCAATAACCGTGTTGTCATTGTCAATGAGCGGAAACAAGTTAAGCCGCCAAAGCGCCATTTATTTATTTATTTTTTAAACTGTATCTCGGTCTGGACGTTCGCGATTAATGCCAGTGCCCGCGAATGTAGATGTGCTCGTTATTGTTGTTCCTTTTTGAAATTTGCTCCTTTCAGGGTGGTCGTGCTCACTTCGATGTTGCTGCGGCCAAAAGCGTTCCTATTACTTTATACATCTGACATTGGAATCGGAATAAATAAATATTATAAGAATTCAAATTGCTTTAGCGCTATTATCATTTAAATAAATCAATTTATCGGATTTTAATCTTAACTGATTAAACAATATAACATAATTAATATAAAACTATATCTAATCTAAAATTAATTAATGCAAAACTATAACTAATCTAAAATTCATAATTATTGTAAATCTATATCTAATCTAAAAAACCAGTGCCAGTGGGAAGAGTACCCAAAATGCCAGCCGAGTTGCTTCTTTGTATAGCAACGCTAATTCACTTGGCAAAAAAAATACAGAAAAAATCTAAACTTCATTTAAAGTACTTTCAAATAAATCCATTGGTATTTTTATGACATTATAGCAAGGAATTTGACCAGCAGGGCATGTAACGTCACGACATAATAACTGATACTTGGTGACAGATTTCCATTTTTTGGGTGGTCTACAATCCATAATTTGTTTTAAGCCTGTAAATATAAACACGTTTTAATTCACGAAAGTGTGTCATACAACGAAGAAAATTTTCAGTATAATTTTATCTTTTATTTATTTATAGCTACCATAAAATCAGACCGCTTTAAAACCGGTAACCGCTTTTATTATTTTTCACCGTTTATTACTCACGTTAATGAGTATGATGCATCTTTCTTTACAGTGCTTTTAATTCAGTGTATCAACATTTTACTGTCAAAACATAGATTGAAAAGAATGAACATAACGTGTATGTTCATTCTAAGAATGAATGAAATATTTAAAAACACTATTTTTCGTTTAATTACTGCTCTAGTAGGTCCTACTTGCCTGATTAGTAGTGCTAAGTTTACATAAACTTTTCTCGATGGTTCCACGACTTTTCTACACGACACCTGCATATCACGGACGACATTTTCCAATAGGTTGCGGCAAACACTTTACAAAGTCGCTCAACTGGTACTGCGATCTAGTTTTACACAAATAAACTTGATCTAGTCTGGTACGTTATTACGCGTTGCTTGAGCTGCTGTGGATTATAAAGTAAGTTAGCACTCCGTGTACTCATCATATGATAGAAATGATTTTACTGATTCCTTAGTTCTCGTGAAAAATAAAGCAATGTATGACCTCGTGCAATTTTCATTTATGACGTTTCAAAGCACCTAATTGAAATTTCTAGGTCATTTTGGAAAATGCGTGCGAAAAATACAAGTCTTTAAATGAAACTAAGACTTTAACAGTATTGCCAAGCTATGCTATCTAAATCTGTCCTACGTCTTGTGTAAGTTACAATTAATCACGCAGTTTCTCGAGGCTTATCTAAGCCAACAGCAACAGTGCACCTGTCAACCAACCCAACAGCTGACTCTCTACTCTTGCGAAAGTGTTCGGTCCTTCATGAAAAGGATTCATTTATCATGAAATGGAAAGTGGAGAAATTGTTAACAAAACATGTGGGTCACCTAAATAGTGTGACCTTGTAGCTCTCAGTTTCATTCAAATTTTGCTGTCAATTATAAACAAAGCGTGGGTTAAAACACTTGCGCTTGTATGACTAACATCAGAAGCCTGATGGTGCGTTAGTATCTATTGTATGCAAGGTTTGACGCTTAAACGATTGTCTTCGTCATTAAGAAGCACTTAAGTTTGTATGTAAGTGTTTGTACTCAGCATCTTGTCTTTAAAATAATGTCCCAACTAAAAACTTCTAATATATTGAAACCAAACGTCATTTTGTGACTATGACGCAGTAGAACTGTGCCCATTATGATACAAAATGAAAATTAACTCATTATTATCAGTCATACTGATATTCGTTTTGTGCGCAAGACTGAATGGTAGGTAGGCACGAGTATATGATACAAGATTCCCTCAAAAGATAATTAGCAATCAAATTGTTTATGCCACGCACGAACTTGGCAAAGGGACAGCACTTTGCCTGTGTGTCGACATATCATTAGGCCTCTATTTAAAGGTTTTCCTGTCTATTTTAACCAATGAAAATTGGTACAGTGGATTATTCCTTCCTCTGCACCGCAAGAAACACGTCATGTTTTTGGCAGAAAACCGAAATTAAAGATTTTTGAATTGTTTCATTAAAGACTGTATAATGTTCACTTAAATAATCCGTAAATAAATAACATTCAATAAAATAAACTTTGCCTTGCCTACGAACATTCCTTATTTCCAAAGAAAATAATCTTAGAAGTAAAAACAGTAAAAATGTGACAGTTTCCTTCCACAGATAGCGACCGATAAGTGCCTGCAATTAGAGATTGCCAGTTGATTGCGAAAAAGGAAAATTCACGTAATTTCCACGTCAAATGACTAGCATCTAGTCCACGCACACAGACGAGCGGGGGCTTGCGTGTGTGCGTGAGTTCGTGACGCCTGCAGACTGCGAGGCGCGTACGCATGTTCCATTCCACTCTGTATTAATACTCGGAGCCTTGGCTGCCGTTCCTTTATAACGTTTCTACTTGCATCTGCTATATAGAAGCTAGTCAAAAGAAGACATAAGAAACTAATAACTAACAAACTTTTTACGTGTCATCTGTTATTCAGAAATTAATGGTTTATTAAATTTAAATATTTCTTGTAAAAGATTTCAAACATAACCTTCTCGTAAAACTCTGAGAAAGTTCAAAGAAAACGACTTAAGTGCTACATATGAGATTGAACCGCGGACAGAAATAGTACTACTAATGTGTAATAAATTGGCATCAAACAACGGTCGACGAGGCGGGTCGCTTGTACCAATGACATTTACAAAGATATATATTTTAAAATCCCTATTAGAAAAATATAGAAATTCTAAACTTCAATAGGTTTTTATTTTAAAACATTAAGTATTAAAGAAATACAAAGTATTCTAT
Source organism: Mellilla xanthometata (assembly GCA_035578125.1). Taxonomy (NCBI): domain Eukaryota; kingdom Metazoa; phylum Arthropoda; class Insecta; order Lepidoptera; family Geometridae; genus Mellilla; species Mellilla xanthometata. The sequence continues at coordinate 11,872,102 of JAPUBQ010000001.1, read as the reverse complement.
TTTAACCCAAACCTATCTTAGTTTGCGTAAATTGAGACGCAGTAACCTAATAACTTACTACCCATTTGAGAATATTGTGATATGGATCTTCATTACCCAAATAGAGAATGATGCGCAGACGCAGCTAATTGTTACTGATTGGTCGATGGTTGAGGCGATCCATCACGCGACGTCGACCTAGCTCGCTCATTTGTTGGGTTTCATAACAGATTGACCGACGATGAACGATATTGATAAGCTAAACAATTAATGAAATGCATTTCAATTGGCGCAGTTTGGTTGGTACTTACTTTATTTACCTACTTCAGTTGCTGTCATATTATTATATTTATTAATTTAGAATACAAAAATAAATCACATTCATTCTAGTGCTATGATTCCCGACTTCAGACCTCAGTAAGCTAAACTACGCAATTAATTTAAGTTTGGTAGAACATGCTAATTATAATTACTACTGACCAAAAACTACGCAGTAGGTATTTCTAAAATGTCTCTAATTTTATTATAAGTATATACAATGTTATACAAACTTCTCTGATTAATTATATAAATGCCCAATCACTTGCAAAACTAGCTTAGTATTTTGCTGACTGAAAAAATCCACAATTTTACATATTCAAACCGTTGTTTCACTCTAAATTATTCCAAATGGCGTTTACCTCTTGTTTCCAATAAACAGAGCAATGCTTGCAATACTATTGATAATGCACGCATTCCAATGCAACGCATGTCATAGGCATGGCATGAAATAAATATCATTTTATATTATCACCATAAAGTTGGTAAGATACATTCGTTAGTGTGTGAAGACTGGATTGATTCACACCTTCCGGTGAAGTGGCTTGCATAAACTGGAACGTACATACAATTTAGATACATAGTATTAAAGTAGCAGGCACTAGAATGTTGAGTGCGTTATATACTTATGGAACTAAAACAAATCAATAATTTTCAAATACCAATGTATTTTTGTCTAATAGAAGAGAAGAAAGGTTTTAAATATGTGTGGGTGAAGTACGGCCGAGTGTACATGCGCAAAGATGACGGAGCAAGTTGTGTCCTAGTTAAAAGCTTGGAAGTCTTGAACAATCTAGTATAGATATTGATTAGGTATTTTAAGTTTATTTTCTTAGATATATATATTTAGTAAATCATACCATTTTAATATGATAGTCTTTTATCAAAATGTTAATAGAATTAGGTCTAAACAAAAATTAGATGATATTTTTATTAATATACTTAATTGCAACTACGATATTATTTGCCTAACCGAGACTAATTTTAATGACAGTATTTTTGATGGTGAATTTATAGATGATCGATATACTGTTATTAGACGAGATAGGTATATGACAAATGTTCGCAAAAATGATGGTGGTGGTGTACTGGTAGCTATTAAAAAAGGTCTTGATTTCACTCGCAGGTCTTCCTGGGAATCAAAATTAGAAGATATTTGGATAAGTATATTACCTAACTGTAAAAATAAAAAGATAATTAATGTATGTATTTGTTACCTACCACCTCATTTATCTTTTGTAGAAATGTGTGAATTTTATAATAATTTTCAAAGAATTGTTCTTCAGAAGCATGATCATGAGGAATACCTCTGTATTGGCGACTTTAATACTCCTTATATAAACTGGTCTAAAGCTGCGGATTCAATCATAATGTTACCCGCTGAACCTCGTGGCCAGAGAGCGGAGCTATTAGTTGATAACATGACTGTCTGTAATATGCATCAATTTAATAATATACCCAATAGATACGGTAGGTTCCTAGACCTTGTCCTATCTACTTCTAGGTCATTAGTAGTATATGGCTCAGAACCACTTAGTAAGCTTGATAGATATCACCCTTCTCTGGTTGTTGACATCACATTTCTGTCAAATGTGGATAGACTAATGAAACAGCTGAAACCGCACAAGGAAAAGCGTTTAAACTTCAACAAAAGTAACTTTCAAAGCATATGTAACGAATTGGATTTGGTTGATTGGCATGAAACTTTAGATGTACAAGATATTGACACTATGGTAAACCAATTCTATAAAGAATTTAATAACATTCTAGCTAAACATACACCGTTGACTAGACCAAAGTCAGATAATTTACCAAGTTGGTTTTCACCTGGCCTCAGAAGATCCCTTAAGGAGAAGTTAAAATTTCATAAACGTTTTAAAAAGTTCTGTAACCCTCGAGACTACGATACTTACTCTATGTTACGTCAGCGATGTAAGATGCTCATTGAACAAGACTATAATAAATACCTAAACTCTGTCGAAGCTTCAATTGTAGGTAACAATATTAAACATTTCTGGCGCTATATAGGAAATAAAAAAGGTAGTAATTCTATACCTTCTACTGTAACTTTTGGTAATACAACATCGTCTGAACCGAATGAGATATGTAAACTATTTTCTAACTATTTTAGTTCAGTATTTGAACCTGTGGGTTCGATTACTACGTCTGCAGTAGATTCTGATAGCTTCACTGTAGAGTCCTTATGTAGTACTGGCTCTGATGACATAAATGATGTAATAAGTAGTATATCTATCACGCGTACTGATGTGTTTCGCAAAATCTCTAAGCTTGATATTAACAAAGGAGCTGGGCCTGACAGGATACCTCCAGTTGTAATTAAAAAGTGTGTAAAGAGTTTGTGCACACCTCTCGTTATTATATTCAATAAATCGTTGCAGACAGGAGTCTTTCCGACACAGTGGAAAACCGCACATGTCGTACCTATACACAAGTCTGGTGACCGGTCACGATGTGAAAACTACCGTCCAATAAGTATACTCAGTTGTTTGCCTAAATTATTCGAATCTTTAGTTTATGATGTTCTTTTCTTTCACATTTATCCACGTCTATCGTCAAGGCAGCATGGCTTTATTCGCAATAGGTCTACCACGTCTAACTTACTAGAATACAAAAATTACTTATGTAATGCATTTGCAAAACGAACCCAGGTCGATTGCATATATACTGATTTCGCGAAAGCGTTTGATAAAGTAAGGCATCAAACACTGATTACTAAATTATCTACAAATTTTGGCATACATGGTAACTTATTGAGGTGGGTGGAGTCTTACTTATTGAGAAGAAACCAATTGGTTGTACTTAGAGGATTTCTGTCGGCACCAGCGATTATAACCTCCGGCGTGCCTCAAGGCTCGCACCTGGGTCCTCTGCTATTCATCTGTTTTATAAATGATTTGATTTGCAATCTTAAGAGCCCTTGTTTATTATATGCTGATGACCTTAAAGTATACTCTACGATTAAAACAATTGCTGACTCAAAAATTCTTCAAAGCGACTTAATTGCCATTGATAACTGGTGTAACAAAAATCAAATGTTTCTGAACGTGAATAAATGCTGTACTATTTCATTTACTACTAAATATAATAAGATAGTTTTCGACTATAAAATAAAAAACTACACCTTAGAACGTAAATCAGTTGTTAAGGATTTAGGTATTCTTTTCGATGAAAAGTTGTCTTTTCGGGAACATTATGATTATATTATAAATAGAGGTAACAAGCTTTTAGGTTTTATTTCCCGAGCATCTAAAAGCTTCAAGAATCCCAATTGCTTAATATACTTATATTTCACGCTTGTTCGCAGTATAATGGAATACAACGCTATTATCTGGTCACCATATTATAAAGTACATACAAATCGTATCGAACGTATACAGTCGAAATGTCTTAATTTGCTCTTTTACAGATTAGGTCTCAATCGCAAAGTCCGCTCTTACGCCAAAAGATTAAAACGTATAAAACTTATTAGTTTAGAAAACCGCCGTAAACTCTTTGATCTCGTTTGTTTGTTTAAAATTATTCATTCCCAAACTGATTCACCTTCACTCTTATCAAGTATTAACATAAATATAAAACCGAACTCTCGTAGACCTCACGCTAAAATACTTTCTCTAAATGTGTATAAAAATAATACGTCCATATATAATCCTATAGTGAGAATGTGTCGCCAATACAATGGTCTCCTTGAGCACCATCACCAATCACTTGATATTTTTGATTGTAACTTACCTAAATTTAAACGTAAAATCTTATCCCTTTTAAATGATTCTTTTGTTGTGACATAATGTATAAAAATTGTATGCATTGTGTTGCAGCGGGGGAGTCATTTGAAAGGGATAAGATGTATTGTGCTTGAAAATAATTTGTTGGTAAATTTAGTATAGGTACTTACTAATGTTTTTTGTATTTTATGTAAATATTTACTAAGATCATGATGTGTACACATTTGATAAGGGTATAACCTAGAACGATAAAATGTATGTATAAATGTTTAGTCATGTAAGGTTGTATTCTGTTTTGTGTACCTTATTAAATAAAAAAAAAATAAAAAATAAAATAATATCTAATTTATTTGTAATCTGTATTTCCGTTCATTCTTTATTCAAAATGAATGAACGAAATATACCCGTAATTTTTGACGTAAGGCCGTTTTTTAAGACAAGCCATGTTGAAAATATTACTTATTATTAAAACAAACAACTTTAATTTCTTTAGGCTTTTTAATATTAAGTATTTATATAAATGACACCCAAATGATAGGAAATGAGGACTAAGTACGCAGAGGTCATCCCGAAGGTCGGCAGCTACAATGCAGATCATTTGCGGCGATAGTGGCATTGTTTAGTTTGGCCGTCGCATATTTGCATATGTATTCTAAAGACTAAACACCGTACACCTACATCTAGTACATATTTATGTGGTAGGTGGCTGGCTATTATGTTTTATGCGTAACTTGTACATGGTAACCTAAAAGTTTCTAATCTACACGAATGATTTATTATTAATATAATGATTTATGATTACACACGGTGTTACACAAAGTAGCTTATGTGTTAATCCAAGGTTAAAGATATCCTTAAACCAAATTTCAATCTAGTCAGTTCAGTTTGTTTAGACAGAGAGAGGAGAGAAGAGGTTAGAGTGTTAAAGCTTTGATTCGGAATAACTTTCTTACAATAAATGCTAATGCGATATCTGCAAAACAACCGCACCCAGACATATTCACTATGGTATTATTTACTATGGAAAGGAACATACCTTTTCTCCTAAATATCAATTCCCAAGACTGCTTTCCAAACTTCGGTTTCCCAAAACAAACGCACCAGCTTCAAATTACTACATCACTAAACAAATCAATATTTTTAAAGCTACGACGTAAGTAAGCGACTAACCCAGCAATCAGACCCAAGAACGCGAAGTATTTCTGTATTTCACAGAATTGCAACACTACGTCATTCCAAGCGGAGCCACCGAGTCTACGGAGACCACCTACTTTAAAACACGTATTTAGTACAGTACAACCAAGAAGTGTAAACAAAATAATAAAATGACCATAAGGTCGTTTACTCCCGTTGGAAGCGGAATTTGAAAACACAACTGGCAATATTAGAACTGGATTACTATTTTAAAGGCTTTCTATAGTCGTAGATTCTTAGTAATGTTGTACTTGAATCTTGAACGATGAAGAGATATTAAAAAACAGAAAAGATTTTTCCAAAATCCAAAAAAGTACTGTTACATAGTCAATATTTTAAAACTATGGACGGTGGGAATTAACTCTAAAATGATAATCAATAACTTTCAACTGATCAAATAAGGCAATAAAGATTCTTGCTCTCTGTAGGTACAATGTATCTTTAAAAAAAATCTTCTACAAGTGTTACTAACTCATCTAGATAAACCAGAAAAGCATAAATAAAACTTATACATTGCTAACTTTAACACTTTTCTAGAAACTAGTTCGGATCCGGCTCGAAGGACCAATTACGTTCGCCGCCATGTTTTATTTTTCTAGTTATCCGTGGAGGTTGTTTTACCAACTCCTTGGGTGGTAGCCGAGCAGTCTAGCTTCAATGTAATTACTATGCAAGTAGTGTGCTAGTGCGTGGACGGCAAATGGCTGGACATATTCGTGTGAGTGCAGTGCGTTCACTTTGTATAAATACCTATAAGTAGATGCGTAGGTTCATTAGCCACTTTGAAACTGGTCCTTTAGTTGAACAGATGTTTGAGCGATATATCTTCATTGCCGCAATGATTTGCTCATAAATCATTATGAGTAACAAAACACTTAACATTAAAGGCTTTTTGCTGACTCAGCCAAAAGTTTTTAACATTAAAAACTTTTTGCTGACGTTTTTGTGCACTCACTATTTTTCTGTAGAAGTAGATGTAGCTACGTTAATGTTAACTAAACTAGATAATGATATGATTTTACATAATATAAATATTCAGAAGATAATATTATTATCTAGAATTATTTAATTTCAATATCGTGAATTGTTGACTGTTCCTATACAAATTTATTTCCGTGAAAAACCTCTGCTCTTCAGGCGCTAGGCTCAAATATAAATGGTGCGGTTGATCTCGATACTTTAAGACGACGTTTTTACATTTTGAAACTAATATTATTCCAAAAATAAAGCTATGTAGAGAATTTTACGAGTATTTAATCGTGTTTTGCAACGCATGTTAACACTGAATCAAATATACTAAAACTGTAAAATATATAAAAAATCAAAGCCTTATCTTTACGCAGATATCCAAAAATATGCTACTTTCCTCCCATACCACCTTAAGTTTAAGCAACCATGAATCAGCCGTGCGTCCCTTGTCGCTGTCTTGTTATCGCGGCTTACTTTACGACTGTGGAGACAGCCTGGCGAAGGCAGCGCTCCCGACACTACACACCGGAGACCTCACAATATAACTGTTATTTTTCTGATCCCAATAATATCGCATTGGGAACATGTTTACTGGTTAATGTTTGTATTGTGGTAAAGCATTTTCTAATGCTCGCTATAATAAATAATGAGTAAGGTTGACAACAGATAACTAACGATATCTATTGTCAACCTTACTCATTAGATACTCACAATGGTGGCGATTCAGCGGCACACACGACTAAACTAAATTTAAAGAAGCCCCGTCTCTTTTCATCTTAGGTGGCCAGGAAGAGAGTGCACGTTCTGCACCATAGTCAAACCAAGTAAAATCACGTCAAATGTAGAAAATATAGGCGACTTTAGACCGCACTCACTTGTATCACCTCTAAAACTGCCTGCACATTCCATATTTGACGTGATTCGAATCGCCACCACTGTGTGTGCTTTGACAGTCTCTTCAAATGCTTGAGCAATTCTAGACCAGGCATACTCCACTTTTAGCCAGTGTCGCTGAATCGTATGGTTACCTGGTCTTTTTCAACAGTACAGTTGTGATAGCTTTGAAAAAAAGAGGCTGCGACATACGGACAGACATACATGAAGAATCTATAAAATTCCGTCTTTTGCCATTTGGCTATGGAACCTTAAAAAAATATGAACAAAGTGCAGTCTTCACAGCCCCAACGTGTGAATGCCGGATTGTCAACCGGTTCTCTTTAGCAGACTGAGGAAATGTTCCCACCACCTACATCCAATAAGTTATTGTTTATCGGAAGATAATTTAATCTGACACGTCTATTTTGGGTATAAAAAGAGACCGCCAACAGTTGGTCCTTTGAACCCAAAGATAATATCCCAATTGATGACGCATATCCTTAACCCCTCTTCCGACTGAAGTAAGTGATGCAAGACTTAGTATATCAATACTTGGTATATCAATACTTGGTATATCAATACTTGGTATATCAATACTAAGTATATCAATACTTGGTATATCAATACTTAGTCTATCAATACTTAGTATTCCAATACTTAGTATATCAATACTTAATATATCGATCAATTCAACTAAAAATTTGCTTTGAAAGCATGGCGGTAAGGCATTTTCTAGTGCTCACATGGCTAGTTGAAAATTCTGTTGCCAAGCACTTAGGTGCACTAATGAGCGTGTTTCGGCAGCCTCCTTGAAAGCCAGTTATTCCAGACTAGACATGCTCCACCATAGGCCAGGGTGTCGCAAACTAGTTTGGTTACGCGCCCTATTGTAAAAGACAAAGACGAAAGTTAAAGACAAAGTAAATAAATACATATTTTTATATCTGAACACAATCAGATTTCAATTATTATTACTGCATATAAAGAAATAATTGGTACTTTATCGAATTTTACCAATCGTGGACTGACCTTTCCTTTACAAAGAAATAATTTAGTGAAAATGTCAATGTTTCAAAACGTAATATAAAAATTCGTATTGATTTATAAAATATTTACTCAGAATTAACATCATACCTATAATTTCAATAGGTTGAGGATTGTCAACTAGAATCTGACGAGTGGGTTTTAAGGAAGCCATATATAGTTTTCTAAGACGCGAGTTACTTGATTAGATGCAAGCTTTCTATAAGCGTTTTCCCACTAATATTTCTTGAGAGTTTTTATCAATTTTTATTTTCATCATAAGTTTATTTATCATTTATCTATTATCAAAATTTCCGTCTCCTTATTCTAAGCTAGACTCTAGTGCCGAAAGCTTCCGAACGCTTTCAAACAGTGTAAGCCCTTTGACTACTTCTAAACATCCCAGAAAAAGATTAAGCAATCAAATCCTTTCCAGCACAAGTGGCACATCATTTTCTAATACCCTTCACTGATAAAAACGATTAAAGCTCAAATCGAGCGTCCATAATTGACCAATAACCTCAAAAAGTGCAGCAGAGGTGGTCCTTTACGCACTTTGATTTTACGGGCTGTCTTGCGATTTTAGACCTTATGCGTGTTTAAATAGAGGCTGATAGTTACGTGTGTGTGGTCTCAAGCAGGTTTGATCGCCATCACCACTCACTTTACGTATTACGGGTAGAAGCCGGTATACCGGTTACCGTGATCGCCGCTAAACACCGCTTTTAAACCGACCTCTTTAAACAAACATCTATATAAAGAAGACGTAAGATTTTAATGCTTCGAGATGACATCTGTCTTCCTTTCCGTTAGGTTGGCACATAACCTATCAAAGTGTCTTAAGCTAATAAGATTTATAATAATAATAATAATAAAATCTTTATTGTAAGACACAAAGTCCATAGAGTAATTAGGTACAATTTTATAATTATTTAATAACGATAAAACTGTGAATACGAGACTGCCTCTCAGTCTCTTTGAATTTCATTTACTCTAGATTAGTCAGAGAAGATGGAAAGACTTCTTTACTTAAAGATACGGACAGGAATGGAAAAGAGGTTGGCAAAAAATAGAAAAATATGGAGTAAACTGGGGGCCAAATTACATCAATCTAAACTGACAAGAGAAATCGCAAAATTCACATAATAATTTATTATATTTTTGACATTTTGAAAATTAACTTTACTTTTTATTATATTTTCAAAAAATAATTACATTTCATAAAATTTAACTAGAGTTATTGATAATTATATTTAAATTTTGATAGATAAAGAGTGACATTGGGAATTTGAAACTGAACCTTATAATGTAATTGAATAAATGGCTTTTTTACTATTACTTTACCTACTAGATTAGACATGGCCCACCTTCGGGCTGATTGTCAGTAATGCGTGCCGTTACGCACCCTCCTGGTCAAATTCCTAACTTTTTTACACTAGTATAGTGTAAAAAAAGTTAGGCAAGTTATTCTACCCTCGTTTAAAAACCTCGAGATGTTCTTACCAAACACAAAATTATCTCTACAATCATTCTCCCGCATTAAATGCAACAGGCTTGAACCGAACTATAACTTAATCGCTTCCTATATTAACTTCAAATGACTCAGTGTAGACCGTTCACTTTATAATGATAGGCTTTTTGTCAAATATGGTTAGGTCGATATCACACTCCCTGACTCGTAAACTCTTTTAGTTCCTACTTCGAAAATCATTAGTTAGTAAAGAGGTTTTACAGTATAGCTGAACGGGTTTAGGAAAATCTTTTTACTATATTTAATGAGGTTTAGCACGATAGTAGAGGTCGACAATTCTTGTGCTCGTTTGGCTAAGTAATACCCTGTCGTTTAAATTTTGTCTTTTGACTGCCTAATTGTAACCAGCAAATAGTCTTCTTCTATAGGTCGCTTCTTCGTCTGGTTACATGATCTGTTTGTCAAATGGCTACCTAACTTCTTTAGTCTTATTTCTCATTACTGAGGATCGTGACTCATCCACAGAATTTATTCATTGGGGGAGTTCTCTTGGGCAAATACATCGTCACCCTGGCCTCTACTCGAAAGACGCATGACCTCCGATTTGTGGTCCATTGATTTCATCTGGAATAAAAATATCTGAAAATTTACTACCTTTTGTTTTATTTTAAAGCTACTCATCGACTCTTTATAGGATTAACGAAAGAAACTTAAAAGGGTCATATTTGGTGGGGCTAAATCCACCAAGATTTTAGACTAGTGGAATCTGGCCCACCAGTGCGGCTTAAGGGGGTAGGTAAATGGAATAATTCAACAAGTCGGTTCCCTTAAGATGTTTTGCTTCACCGTACAGCGAGTGCAAATTTACACGTAACTTGAAGAACAAAGTCGCCTGTGTAAGGCCGAGATTGGACCAAGTCCAAGCAAGTATCTGAGGAGTCGTCAGATTGACCAAGCCACACTCGCTTTTTGTACTGTGTAAAAAATATCTTTAAAACATCCTGTACAGCTTCCCAGCAAGCCACGATTAGACGTCACCATCACGTGTAGTAGTTTCCTACTTGACATGGCCATATCCATTACGCCTTGCGTTGCCAGTAACTCGAAACTCGCCTTGACACCAAACTCAATTCGCTCACCGTTTGACGGAATGTATGGACACGCGACGTTTTTCATAGACTCCCCTCGATTTGTAGCTAAATAGTCGTAGATTTTTAGATATAAATTGAATCTACCTAACCGATCCCAAACAACTGTCAACGCCAGTAACGTTGTAAGTTTCATTTGGACTCCTCAAGTTTTTGGAGTTCTCATATTAACTGTGTCAAATCCAAATAACTTCCCATTTGAATTTATAATGTTCTATCAGATTTGCATGGTGGTATAAATTTTCTTGTACTCGCCTAGTTAGATGATTGAAAATCTATCGCCAAGCCCATAGTAGTGTTTCTGTAGCCTCCTTGAGATACCGTTATTCCAGAATTGTCACGGTCCACCTTAAGCCAGATCGTCCCTGGTTTTTGTGGTTATGCGTCCTTCTAGACTACCATTAGATCTAGCTGAACCTTTACCTTTTTTGAGTACCTATTTGTCTGAATAATTTTTGGTAAAAGGCAACACTGTTCTAAGGGTAGTTTCCACCCTTGTTCCAGATGCATTTAAGCCTGATTCACATTGTGTGCGCTGCCCTGGTCGCACTGTCCGCGGGCGCGAACGCAGCCCCGCCCTCCAACACTCACCACGTCGCTCGACGCTCCTTCTTCACGCTGGAATGCAAGGGCGTCTATGATGCCGCCATCTTCGCCCGACTCGACAGAATCTGCGACGACTGCTACAACCTCTTCCGGGAAAACCAACTTTATAACCTATGCAGGTAGGTTCTCTTTCCAACTTCCCTGGCAGTGGGTAACATAGTAGTTAAAGATATGCTAGAGTTATGGCAACCACTGGTCTATTTTTAAACAAATATCAGCCATAGATTTAACATAGGTATCTTATGTATCGTATCTTTGACGTATGTTACTTATTGTCATTGTTTGCCCAGTGTTTTAAATAATAAGAAACTTGACCTCTTATTAGGTTTTCGCCGCCATTTTTGTTATGTTTTCGTTGCTGAGTTAAAAATAGTGTAAAATAAAACAGGAGCCAAGCCTATACGACACCATTTTTTTCCAATAGATGGCGTTGTACAGTTTCTAGCTTTCCAATTTAGACAGTTTTATTTTGCCATTCCGATTACGTTACTGTTTTTATTTTTTGTAAAATATAACGTTTTCTGGATAAACTGAGTTTGATATTAATTGACATCATTTCTTTTTTTATCTATTTATTACTGATTAAAAATGACAAAGCTCAATTTATTCAAAAAACAAGACCCTAAGTTTTGTGATTAGTGGTAAGCTATTGTATACTGTATGTACATTATAATAAAGTGTGTAATTCCTTGTTGGGGTACAGGAAAGACTGTTTCACGACAGAATACTTCAAGGGTTGCGTGGAAGTACTGCAGGAGACCGACAAACTAGAACTTTTCAAGTCTTATATAAAGCAAATACACGGGGCTGACCCATTAATTTAGGTACAGATTGATTGGATTTATCTATCTCTTTCTTATGACTAAACACCTGCTATCTCTTTCTAACGCGTTTGGGTTAACTTCAAGCACGCTGTGCACACCAATTTACTTACTCTATTTCGAATTAACCTTACTGCTATCCCTCTCTAACGCACTCTTCTTGTGTTTACAGCACGAAATGCGTATGCTATTTTCTAACACTTATTTCTAGGTATATCTTTGATAAATATAGTCTAACCATTAAAATGTATTTTACTATTTACAAAACTATTTTCTATAATTTTAGATAGTTTAAAGCTTTTAAAACTATTCCTTAAAAAAAAGTTTGAATTTTTAAAACTTTTCGGCAATTTGTAATAACAGCATGACTAAGCCTTACTTTTCAGCATTGGATCTGGTTTTCTAACTTTTGCATGATTAGTTTTAAGATTAGTTTTAAGGACTTTTAACATTTTTACTAAAAAACTATCTATTTCATTCTACAGCTATTTATACCTAAATTATATATGTACACCTAATTTCTCATTTTCATATATAAGAAACGTATGTTTCGGCTTAATTGCCTGTAAAATTGTTTTGTAAATTCACACTAATTCACCGCTTAACTCTATTAGATTATCTCAAACGTAGCCGCTTTTATGACAAAAGTAAATTATCTGTATTTGAAGAACATATAAAATATAATTTGGCGGCAAAAATCGTGACATACATCACGAACTTGTATCATGAAATTACTGCATGTCGTGTATGACTCTTTTGATTTCCTTATTTAGTTGATATGCTACCAATATTGTGGTTCTATAATTGCAATTTGATAAATAAATGTTAGCTTTTTTAATCTTCTACGATGTATCTCGCTCTCTATCTATTGCCTTTCTTTCATTAGCGGTATTTGCTTCCTGAAATTTCACCTTCATCTTCTTCTAATCGATTCAATTTATTTCACATAGATGTTAATGATATATTTGTACGTGTTCCAGGGCGAAATGCTTCACCACGCCCTACTTCAAGGGATGCATGGAGTCTTTGTACCTCTACGACGAAAAGGAACAAATAGATCAAATGATCGACTTCGTCGGCAAACGCTAACAGCATAATTACGCGCCAAAACACGAGACGCCATCTTGAATTACAATAACCGAGTTCAAAGCGCCATCTATTCAAAAATAGAACGTACAAACGGCCAATACGATTCCACCGCTTTGCCAACATAACAAAAATCAAGCAGAGACAAAAGTGTTCCTCCATTTTGACGTCTGCTATCTATCCTCAACGTATTCTAGTCTAACCGCGACGTAAATGTATTTTTATGTCGCAACTAATTTTAATTTCGTATTAAGGTAGGTACCTAACGGTAAGGACATATATTACAATGTATATTACAATATTTTGTGTTACTATGTGTCGTATAGACTTCCGGAGTGTTAAGTACATTGAACAATTATTGAGGCACCTTGTAGGTATTTAAATTAAATTCAAAACATTTGTAGAGACAGGTCAATTTCTGGTGTTGATGCTGGTCATCTCTTTTTTCAACTGTCTCTGAAGAATCCGACTGAGATTATAGGTTTTTGTTTGTTTGTAATTTTAATCGTAACGCATTCCATTCGCAGTATTTTCGAAAAAATACTTAGCTACGCTTTTTAAAATACAGTAATTTCTTTAGTATGACTTGTATTATTTTACGATATGTATAAATAGCTTACAGTAAGAACTACTTAAGTTTATTATTGTATAAATTAATATTGTATTTCTTTGGCATTTTGTTTTCATTATTTTGCTGCAATGCAAATATTTATTTCCATATATTTTTAGCGTCATTACTTTGTAAATACCACAATTACTTTATAATTAGTTGCCTTTTCAAAAACTTTAAAAAATCCAAATGAGATTGTAAACATTTTTAGCAATATTATTTAAGTGATTTTGTATTCTAGGTTTTATCGTTTATTTTAATCTTTATTTTATTACTCATTCGATAAAAAACATCACAAAGTTGAATAATTAGTTTTCGATGCAAGATATTGATTTTTACTAATATTAACATTAGCTCTAAGTATTTAAACGAAAGATTATTTTTTATATTCTTCTCACCTATTTATTATTTGTTACTATTTACGGTTTATTTATTATTTTTTATTTAATTAGTGAATTGTATTTGATACCAGTGTTTAGTCTGAAAACTAAGGGCTGTTACACACGAACATAGACTTAGGAATATTGTACATTATTGTATTCATATTATCAAATAGTTCTCTCTAAATTTGTTCTATCAGAAAATCTTCCTACTACCTAACTGTGATCTGATAAAATCGGAGCTAGATAGACGTATACTTCTTACTCGTTTACACTTTAAAGCTTTTTAAGAACTAATGAAAGAGAAAGATATACTAGTATGTCTCCTTTTGATTTTATGATTTCTTAGGATGATTACTATCAAGTTTCCTGCACGGGCAATTTTAGATTTTCAATGTACTATAGAATAAAATATAGAAAATAAAACAAGGTCATTAACGCAAAACCTTTGGGAGTGACTTAAGTACATTGAAGAATATAGAAATAAAAAAATCGCGGAGAAAAAAAACAACTAAACAAAAACTGTGGAGGCGCGTCCAAATGTTTCATACTTTTGGTCGCGTCTGTACGAGTAGCTAATTGTTTATGGTATTTCCAATTGTCAAACACTGGTGAATTATTGTCTAGTACCAAAGGTTTTACATTATAACTATCAATGGGCTAGTATGTTCGTGTGTTGATCCCGTAACTTCAATAATTAACTCTAAGTTGCGGTTTATATACTTATCCCAAATCTACTTCTGACATGTCTTCTCTGCTTACGAATCTCAACTTAAACAGTCTAGCGTTTCTTAACACCACACATCGACAAATAGAAACAAAAATGGTGCCAATTTTAGACGTAATTAGCTAATTATTATATTATAAAGATATTTAACGAACTTGTAGAACAGTTATATTTGTATTTAGAAGAAAAAAAAAACAAATTTTAGAAAAATATATGTAAAATGTAATTTGTATAAAATTTATAATTGAAAAATCAGCTAAGAAACGCTACGGGTTACATGAAATATATTTCATTTGAAAATCATTTTGGAATTTTATTGACCTTCCTAAACACACTGTTTTTTAATACTCATCACACACAAAGTTTTTGAATAGAAGCTGCATTTATTTAAATTGTGCGTTTAAACGGTGCGTATAAATAGATAGTACCATTCCTATTTTATAGAAAAACATTGAAATTTAATAGCTTTTCATACCTATAAGGATTCATTTAAATATCAATGATTATTAAATACCTCGCCAATAGGTTTGGTAGTCTTAACAGACTAACCACGCCAATAAGTTGGTTAGTCTGTCAAGACTAACTTTTGTTAGTCTGGACTAAAAAACTTATTGGCGTGACCTTTTCATACCTCTAAGAATAAATTCAAATATCAATTATTATTAAATATCTCGCCAATAGGTAGGTAGTCTTAACAGACTAACCACGCCAATAAGTTGGTTAGTCTGTCAAGACTAACTTTTGTTAGTCTGGACTAAAAAACTTATTGGCGTGGTAGTTTGATTTTAGAATATTACTAGCTGACCCGGCAAACGTTGTTTTACCTTAATAAAAAAAAAATCTAAATATACAGTAGCCGATTCTCAGACCTACTGAATACGCATATAAAATTTGGTAAAAATCGGTCAAGCCGTTTCGGAGGAGTACGGTAACAAACACTGTGACACGGAAATTTTATATATAAGATTAAGTCAATTGCAACATAACACTAAAATTAAAGACATAATAATTTGCTATTGGTCGAATAAATACTAAACTATTAACTGTTTACCTGACTATTGAAAAATCGACCCTAAGTATTCAATGTTAGGCACGAATGTACCTGCAAAAGTGGTACCTCTTTATTTCTCTATAAACCTCAATAGCCTTCATAAACTAGAAATAGACAAAGCAATACCAAAACTAAAATACTAAGAACTCCCATTTTTATACCATCATGAAATGAAAGAACAAATTGACAAAAAATCGTATATTCATTAAATTTTACTAAAAATAATAATCTAGTTCACAAATTTCTTTACAAACTTTTAGAATAACAAATACAGTATAAACTCTATGTACCGATCACTCGATTTAACGACAAACTCTCTAAAGCGTCAAAAACAAATGGATTTAGTTGGTTTAGCTTGTATTCCATACAATGACATTCTCTCTTTTTAGTGGCCACTCTATAAAATGCACAGTACCTTCAGTGTCGTTATATAGAGTTTACACTGTATCCCATTTATTTTATAACATTTTTCAAATCATACTAAGTCGTATGATTGGTCATTTAAACTACTTTAAAGTTTTTATTCACCAAAATCGCATAAATTAAAAAGTAGACAATAAAAATAGGAATATTTCAAAACAGTCTTTCACACTATCACACAAACATAATTAATAGCCATGTTAGTAAAGAAAACATTAGAAAATTCGCGTCCTCTTGCTCGCACTAATTTTGGCTATGCAAGTGAGGACATGAACTTTCAAATGTTTTCTTTAATTATTTTATCACCCGATTATTAAGAATCAGTTGAGTCAAGTGAATCGAGTTATAAGAATCAGACGAGTCAGGTGACTCGAGTTATAAGAATCAGTAGAGTCAAGTGACTCGAGTCATAAGAATCAGTTGAGTCAAGTGACTCGAGTCATAAGAATCAGTTGAGTCAAGTGACTCGAGTTATAAGAATCAGTTGAGTCATGTGACTCGAGTTATAAAAATCAGCCGAGTCAAGTGACTCGAGTTATATGAATCAGCCGAGTCAAGTGACTCGAGTTATATGAATCAGCCGAGTCTAGTGACTCGAGTTATATGAATCAGCCGAGTCAAGTGACTCGAGTTATAAGAATCAGTTGAGTCATGTGACTCGAGTTATAAGAATCAGTAGAGTCAAGTGACTCGAGTTATAAGAATCAGTTGAGTCATGTGATTCGAGTTATAAGAATCAGTTGAGTCATGTGACTCGAGTTATAAGAATCAGTTGAGTCATGTGACTCGAGTTATAAGAATCAGTTGAGTCATGTGATTCGAGTTATAAGAATCAGTTGAGTCAAGTGACTCGAGTTATATGAATCAGCCGAGTCAAGTGACTCGAGTTATATGAATCAGAAAGAAGAAAGAAAGTAAGTTTCTTTCTTTTTTCTGCTGGAGCATAGCTTAATCCCTCTTCTGTAACAAGTAACTGATTCATCACTAACTCTTTAAGCGCATTGGGCTACATATTTATGTAGAAATATAAAGTTAAATTTTAATAATTTAAATTCAATTATAAAAATAAAGTACTAACTTGATTATACATAACTAGTGCAGGGCAAACGACGCGCTTACCATCAGGCTCAGGGACCGCTCAGCTCCAGACACTCACAACATATACCTATTCTCTTACAAGATTACAAACATACTAATTATTAATAGAATTAATCAAACTATTTTTTATAATACAATGTTATTTCGAATGGATTAACAAAACATAACGCCAGCTCGGCTAACTAGCGTGATCTAACGCGATCATCGAGGTTAAGCAACAGTCGATGCGTACATTCTTAGTATAGGTGACCACGCTCAATTAGTCTTTTTGGTAACATTTCCAAATGGCGCTACCGTCGGTCGGATGACACGCTAAACTCAGGTCCCGGCTGTTAGTCTTAGTACAAGTAGTTAAACCAAGTTAGAGGCCTTCGGGCAGTTTCAAAACTCTCGACACCAGAGCTGAACCCAAAAATGAAATCATTTGACGTGTGTGTGTATGTGTTTGAGTTGTGTGTGTGTGTACGTGCGTTTGAGTGTATGTGTGTGTGATGTGAGTGTGTGTGTGTGTGTGTGTGTGTGTATGTGGCATTATAGCTTTTGAATGGAAATTCTCAAAAATGCTTCATCTTGGACACCCCCGAAGTGCCTAGTTAACCCTCTCCAAATAACACTGCATAAATAAAAATCTAATGCTAAGTCAGTTAACAACTATATAAACCATTATTTAATTTTAATTACTCAATGGCACTTAATCACAAATACGATTTCATCGGACCCGTTTGAAATGAAAAAAAAAACATTAGTCTATTTCTTTTGAAATATCTACAAATTGATTTTATTCAATGTTTCAATGATTGTAATACTATAGATATTAAAGTAATTTATTTTTTAGAGGAGCACCTAAATAGTATACATTATTACTAAAAAAATTATATTAATGGCTAAGAAATTATTACAAATATTCCATATCATTCCTACTCTAAAAAATAAATTTAATTCAGAGTTAATAATTTAAAAGTTTGGTTTTAGTGCGTTAAATAACATTATATTTTCCGTTTATATAAACCTTTTATTATTAAAATTCTGTTTATTTTTATAAACTGTTCTTCTGTTTATTTAAATTATTATGTTTATTATGTATAGAAAAGAAAACGAGACAAACCCTGTATGCATTTTTGAGCATTCGATAAAACCTTTACAATCACTACAAAACATACTCGTAAATACAACCTACATAGGTGACAATTCTGAACTACTAGTATAAGTTTTTCGAATAGGCAAAACGAAATATAATTTCCGTTACGGTAAAGTTCTATCCATAGAAAAAAGATAGAGGCTGTTATTAGTTCTGTCAAACAAATAAACCAATGAGATCATTTGTTAACGAAACGAAAACTATATTTGGTTTTGGGCACTCGAAAAAACTTTTACGAACATACGAGTTCATACAACCAAAACAGATTTGACAGATCTAAAACTATCCCAGTTTTGTCGAAGAAGTACCCTCTTTCATTTCATTATCTTTGCTCCTACAGTTCTAAACTCATAGTGCTAAATGGGTTAATTTCATTGGTATTTCTCAATAGACTAGTTTGAAATGTTATGAATACAAAGTCCTTTAAAACACAAGTCAATAAATAAGACATTTAATAGTTCACGTCCTTTCGTTTACATAGCCACTTGTATGTTGAAACACCGGCTCCCGGTATAAACACATTTTCGCCGCAACTGTTGACATACCGGGAGCCAGTGTGGGTAAAACTAAAACTTGGAACTTGGACTTTTTTAACAGATAATGATAAACAAAATGGGCTAATGTCATTCAACATACGAACGGATAGTTAAGTGAACGTGAGTATAGTCTAGGCGTCAACAAGGGAAACTAAGTCCCTCAGAAGATCTACAAAGCCGAGGTTGGCCAACGGAACCATATCGGACCCAGGTGTGTTTGAGACGCGGTCTGTCGCTGTCTCGCACCCTGACACAACCCCCTGAGTTCAGCGGACTCAACGCCCAACCCTGCCAAAGAGGGGATCCTCGAGGGCAGTGCCCAAACCCCCTCAATAAAGAGGAAGAAAGAGTATAGAAGAAAAGAATGTGAGTAAGAGGTAACAAACTTTCAAATGTAATGTTTATCTACATTATATTGACTTTAGTTATAAATGTATACAAGTTTTATGAAAATCTTCTATTATACAAAAATAACGATATTTGCAAAATATATTTTTGACATATTTTGTGCGGTTATATACCACTATACATTTTGAAAGACACATTTAAAAATATGATATTTTTTATTGCTTTAATATAGCTTTTTTATAAGCTCTAAGAACTGCAAAATTCCACGAATCTAATGTGTTTGATTATTATTTATTTATTAAGTCTATAAAACCTACATATCATATCACCTTTGTTTCTGAATCAATTTAAAAATTAAACAATGTACATACATAGACTAGGTCCATCAGAAATAAAATGTATAAAACATGTACTCAACTAAACCAACCGCCTTTAACCAGTCGATATCCGGTTTCATCCAGTTTAGTCCGGTTAGAAGTCGTCCAAGCAGAAGTCGAAATGATCCTCCATGACTTTGTACTGCTCGCAGGAAAACCTCATACACTTTGGACAAGTGTAGACCTGAAAAATTAATACATTAATATAAGTAAATAGATATTTTCATATTGGATTTCAAATATAATGACCACTGCAGTCTTCTAACATACAGTCCCGAAAAAATATAGATACGAAATGTTTCTTTATAAACAAGACAACAAACTTATGTATGAAATGTTAGATATTCGAATGAATAATAAACTTGTTAAATGTTTGTTATTAGAATTGCGATTAATGTAAATCTAGTAGAGATAAATGAAACTGAATCTGAATATACAATGTATTAAGTTTTTTATAATAGTTAATATTATGTATATTATTAGTATCTAAATTCAAAGAATAAAAATAGTAGGTATGTTATAAAGTTAGTACTAAAATTTACACACAACACCAGAGAAACAAAAACAAGGCTGTTGAGGTTTTTTTTAACGCCAAATCATGCTCAGTCAGACTAGTATGCAATACTCTTCATACTGTAATTTGTATTAGTTTTTGTATTTATCAAGTTAAAAGAGAAATTTACGAACAACAAAAATCAGAACACATTAAAACCACAGTTTCTTACCAATCGGAATTTAAATCTTTATGCGAACCTAGATAAGTAAATCACAATAAATAAATCCTAAATGTTTATTAACGTTTTTATAATTTAATTACAATATTTATTTGAAAAGTAAACAGATAAATAAGAAACAGTACCATTAACACTTTAAATAAATAAAAAATGCATCTCAAATTTCTAGGTTAAGTGCGCTACTAACACCTTATCAAAATAAATTACGTACAAACGAATCTAAATCTATACCAATAGTATTAAGAGGAAAAGTTGGATGTTTTTGTTTGTTTGTTTGACGCAAATAGTCTCCGAAACTAGTGGACCGATTTGAAAAATTCTTTAACCGTCAGGAAGCTACATTTTCCCTGAGTAACATAAGCTATATTTTGTTTCTCTTTGCAACTTAGATTATTTTATAGCCCGTGCGAAGCCGGGACGAACTGCAAGTAATAAATATACATAGACAACCTGGCAGCGATATTTTGAAACGATACTAAGTGCACTTAGTATCGCCGGAGTCGATAGGTAGCATATACTGGTCTCTATTGTTGTTGGTAAAAATGGGTTTACAAAAATATAAACTGAAAACATACGCTATGCACTCGACGAGGCATTGAACAAAAACTGTATATTATATTGTATAGCATGTTATGTGTCATATTGTATGGCATATTATGTGTCATATTCTATATATATATTGTGTCTTATTGTATGGCATATTGTTTGTCATATTGTATGTATATTTATGTTTATGTTTATGCTATTACACAACTTCGAAAGTTAAGCGTTGTTAAACGTCATTATCGTCGTTGAAATGCTGTTTTTTTTAATTATAGGTATTTTTTTTTCAAACCAGTGACAATAAACAGTCTAAAAAAATGGCATATTGTTTGTCATATTGTATGGCATATTATGTGCCATTTTGTATGGCATATTGTTTGTAATATTGTATGGCATATTGTTTGTCATATTGTATGACAAACTTTTTGTCATATCGTTTGAGACATTGTATGTCAGAATTAAATAAAGTTACGCGATCACCAAGCTATATTTATAGCTTTATAGCAAGTAGTTCTAGCGCCCAATTTTCTGCCTATGTTTTCAACATTTTAATATTTGTATTAAAATGTTGAAAACATTCAAAAACATTTAAAAATTCTAAAAAAAAACTACTAAAAACCGCGCACTTTTACAAAATATAATAAAATGCCTATTTATTTGTTAAATCAGCTATTAGCTATACAAGTGTCAACGTGTTGCTGTAACAAGACCAGCGTTTTAAAAGGCTGGTCGCACACTGGGCAGTCGAAACGGAGAGGCGGCGGAGTTTTCTCTCTCGGTGTATCTTCGCCTTGACCCTTGACCTTCTTGTCGACCTGATCGACCTTCTTGACGGCTGGTGTTATCTTCTTTTTCGTTACCTTTTTTAGCACGAGATTAAATTAAAATCGGAAAGCATTTCCATTACCGAACGAGCAGGGAGACTGCTAGGAGACACCGATACACAGTGGAAATGCCGAAAATGCGTACTAAGCGATTTGCTTCCACGTTTATAGCACGGCCGGCCAAACTGTGGAACTCCTTGCCGGAATCCCTGTTCCCACTGAACTACATCCTAGCTGTCTTCAAGGCGAGAATGAACCGGTTTCTTCTAGGCAAGCGCGTTTCATCTTAGACTGCAATATCACTTAACATCGGGTGAGTTGTGGTCAAGCGTAAGTCTATTAAGCGTAAAAAAAGCAAAATTTTGAAACGAACAACTAACATAATTATCTATCCTACTTCCTTCAGTCTTCGTATGAGCTAAGTGGCCAAGCTCTGGTGTCGAGAGTTTTCAAGCCGCCCGAAGGGCTTCTGACTTGGCTTAACGACTGCCTCTACTAAGATAACAGCCGGGACTTATGAATCTACGGTAGCGCCCAGATGAAAATACCACTCGAAAAAACAGTCTTGTGTGTGGTCACCAATCCAAACACGTTGTGAAAGTTTCAGCTTTCTAGCTATTACGGTTTCAAAGATACAGCCTGAAGACAGATAGACAGTGGAAGCTTAGTAATAGGGTCCCGTTTTCACCTTTTAGGTACGGATCCCTAAAAAAGTAATTGACCGTGATCAACTCACCATGTTGCCGGTTTGTGCGGGGCTGGGCGCGGGCCGAGTCGGGGTGGACGCGCTAGCTGTAGCCGGCTTTACGCTTGTCGCATTCCTGTATACTACCGGGTTGATGCGGCGGACCTCGTCCAACTGGAAAATAGGAACATTATTATGTTATTTTAATAAGTTGGTTCTCTATAAATAGATGACAAAATTAAATATTTAGTGTACTTCCGCTGTGATCCGAAATCCAAATTAAGACAAGTAAAGGAAAAATCAACTAAGATCAATTAACCAAGCTTAATTAACTAAGATTAATTAACTAAGATCAATTAACTAAGATTAATTAAGATTAACGTTACCTATCACAATTCGGAAGTTCTTAACTCTACACGTGTTTCGCCTAACCACAAGGCATCATCAGGAGATGCTGACTCTTCGAACGAGAAGTCGAGAGTCTCTCGACTTGTCGTTCGAAGAGAGTAACGCCTGAGTCAATAAGTTATTTTGGTTCTCTATTTTTACCGCCAGGCATGCAACATTACAATCGTCAGTACTACATAAAATTTTAAAAATATAAATGTCTAATGCAAGTAAAATGTCTAGTCCAATTATTAAATTTATTCTCGTATTAATTTATTTCTCTAGCTTTTAAGTTTTTTACAATAAATTGTATGAAAATAAAATACAAAAATATTATAAAAAAAAACCTAAAAGTTAGCGAGGCAAGGCCCAAGCTACGGCGGCAGGATCTACTGAAGTACCATCTATTTATTTCGGTTACCTGTGATTTAGCCTATATATATAATACATTGATGTATATCACACCTGTTGTTTAAGTTCCTCGCACAGTTTCTTAGTTTTCCTGAGGTCTGTGGCGACGCTATCTTTCTCGCTCGCCATCTTGGACCGGGACTCCCTCTCAGCTTCGAAATCACTCCTGAAAGGACAAACACATTATGAAGGTTATGTACCAAAGAGATACAGACAGGACCGATTTATACGAGTACAAAGCCTCTGATGTCTGTCACAAGGTTGTATTTCATATACATTAATTATAAAAATATTGTTTTCTTTGCCTAGTTCCCTGTTCCCTGAGAGCTACAATCTGGCGGTTTTCAAAGCAAGAGTGAACTGATTTTATCTGGGTAAGCGCGCTCCATCTTAGATCATAATGTCGCTTGCCATTAGGTGAATTGTGATGAAGCGTAAGCCCATTTTAATGTAAAAAAAATGACAATTTGAACTTATTCACTAACCCTCAAACTGGATGCATTCACGCCCGTGCCTTGGAGATTAGTGCAGTGATAACATAGACTATTAACTATAATAGACGCTCAACCTCTTGTTCAAAATCGTACTACGTGTATCGTTCGATACAAATAGCGCCATCTGTTCGTATTTACTTGAAACGACTTCTCTCGGGCCGTGCAATCTAGTAGCGTTATATCACAATGCGACTGCAGGACATTGCGGATTTTGTCGGCAGCTAGGCTGCTCGCTCGATTTGCAGCGCCATCTAGGTTTCATCGGTAATTATGGCAAACTTCCGCGCCTCGCTTTATTGTATGGAAATGAGCAATCCTCTCGTATTCTGATCCCTGATATCTATTGGCGCAAGAAATTGAGGAGACCCGACCCAAATAATGGGAACAGGGAAGACAAAGAAGACCACCTGATTAGTTTCCACAAACACTTCTTTCAATTTACCAATGTTTGAAGCAATTCTAATGTGAATAAAAAACTAGGGTTGTGGTTTGAAAGTTTTACAACACCAAATTTCAACTCATGAAAATCATGCGACGGTATGTCGCATATTAATTATTTTATATTATGCGGGAGCTAACTTTTCTAGTGGCACCATCTAGTATGAAGCCTACGAACTAGTGAACCTTATTGAACCGAACAACCAACATTTGCTCGATATCATTTGTATTCCTGGTAAGCATAGTATTAAATTTGGTACGTACACTTCTGAAAGTTAAATACAAGCTATTTATATTTGTATTCACTCATCCCAAACACACACAACAGTGTCCTCGTGTAAA
Source organism: Mellilla xanthometata (assembly GCA_035578125.1). Lineage (NCBI taxonomy): Eukaryota > Metazoa > Arthropoda > Insecta > Lepidoptera > Geometridae > Mellilla > Mellilla xanthometata. The sequence continues at coordinate 11,847,325 of JAPUBQ010000001.1, read as the reverse complement.
AGTATTCACTCATCCCAAACACACACAACAGTGTCCTCGTGTAAAAGTATTCACTCATCCCAAACACACACACCGGTGTCCTCGTGTAAAAGTATTCACTCATCCCAAACACACACAACAGTGTCCTCGTGTAAAAGTATTCACTCATCCCAAACACACACACCGGTGACCACATGTAAAAGTATTCACTCATCCCAAACACACACAACAGTGTCCTCATGTAAAAGTATTCACTCATCCCAAACACACACAACAGTGTCCTCGTGTAAAAGTATTCACTCATCCCAAACACACACAACAGTGTCCTCGTGTAAAAGTATTCACTCATCCCAAACACACACAACAGTGTCCTCGTATAAAAGTATTCACTCATCCCAAACACACACAACAGTGTCCTCGTATAAAAGTATTCACTCATCCCAAACACACACAACAGTGTCCTCGTGTAAAAGTATTCACTCATCCCAAACACACACAACAGTGTCCTCGTATAAAAGTATTCACTCATCCCAAACACACACAACAGTGTCCTCGTGTAAAAGTATTCACTCATCCCAAACACACACAACAGTGTCCTCGTATAAAAGTATTCACTCATCCCAAACACACACAACAGTGTCCTCGTATATAAGTATTCACTCATCCCAAACACACACAACAGTGTCCTCGTGTAAAAGTATTCACTCATCCCAAACACACACAACAGTGTCCTCGTATAAAAGTATTCACTCATCCCAAACACACACAACAGTGTCCTCGTATAAAAGTATTCACTCATCCCAAACACACACAACAGTGTCCTCGTGTAAAAGTATTCACTCATCCCAAACACACACAACAGTGTCCTCGTGTAAAAGTATTCACTCATCCCAAACACACACACCGGTGACCACGTGTAAAAACACTTACTTGTATAGATCTAGTTGAGCCTTCAGTAACTCCACGTCATCTTTCTGCTCCTTCAATATCCTGATCTGGTCCTCCATCGCTCGCAGCTCTTGTCCTCGAGCAACCAGCGCGGAGGTTAGCTGCTCTACGTTTGGAGTCGGTCTCTATTCACAGAGAGATAAGGTTCATTGTACTATAACGCACTACACATACAAATACAAATCATTGATTGATAACACCAAATTTACAAGTCAAATAATATAATATCATTACAAAAGTATATGTTATGGATCAAATGTCAATTTTCAATTCTAAATCTAGTAATAGTAGTCCTTCACCTTTGTAGTCCGAACCGCCAAACTTTGGAATTCCTTGCCGAATTCCCTGTTCCCCAATAACTAGCTATTTTGAAGGTGAGAGTGAACCGGTTTCTTTTAGGTAAGCGCGCTTCACCGTAGACCTCAATGTCACTTACCATCACAATTCATCTGATGGTAAGTTCTGACCTATTTAGAGTAAAAAAAAAAGATTACCGAAGCTAAGTAACAGTCGATGTGGACGGTGTTTGGATGGGTGACCATGCACAAGACTGTCATTTTTAAAGTGGTATTTCCATCTGGACGCTACCGTGGGTCGGACAGCACGTTAAATGGTAGGTCCCGTCTATTAGTGTAAGTAAAAGCGGTCGTTAAGCCAAGTCAGAGGCCTTCCAGGCGGCTTGAAAACTCTCGACACCAGAGCTTGGCCACTCAGTGCATACAAAGAAGAAGACTTACGGTTTCTTTTTGTAATGTAGTTAGCTTCTGGACAGCTTCCTTGTAATCGTTGAATATACTCTCGAATATTGAGAGTGCACCGCGGATCTGACCTCTGAGAAAAAAAGTTATTATTAAAGTCAAATGTACATATACATTTATACGTTATCACAATGATGAGTAAGTAGATTTAGATTTTCCTGGTATTGATGTGTAATTTGTGTAATTTTTTTTTCTTATTTCTCTTCCTATCTGCAATCGGCGACGCCATGAGCAGAACTGTTGTACAGTGGTCGGGTTTTTGAGGCTTGGGGTCCTGTCACTTCACATTCCTTCTATTTTCTTACAGGTCGCCTATTTTGGCTCTCTTTAGCCGCCTGCATGTGCCTTCGTTGTTTTTAAGCTGAATAGCTAGTGGGTTCACGTGTCTCTCGAGCCTGGCTTGGTATCTCTTACTGTGCTTCGTGACTTCCTCTTTTGATGTGTAAATTAATTAATCAATTTTTAATTTATAAAATATCTTTACTATCAAATTTTTACTAAATAGTTACATACTAGTGTACATGGCTCCTAGTATGTAGCAAGCATGAACAAAAATATGTAATTCTTGAGTCCAACATGGACTCTTTAAGAACTTATAGCTTAGTTTGGAACATACACAAAATAAGAGGAGCATTCAACATTTTAGTAAAACCACAAGCTTCAAGGGTATTGCATGTACTTGTAAATGTAATAGAAAAAAACAAAAACAAAATCCGTTCACCCGTTCAGAAGTTACGTTGCCACAGACAAAGAAAGACACAAACACACACACAAGCACGAGCATGTCTGCTCGTCAGACTTATAAATAATAATAGTTAAAAAAAAAACTAAAAAAACACGCTTATCTGGCCGTTTTAAGTGGGTCAAAATCGCGCCCAAAGAAGTCGGTTACAAAACAAAAATACAAAAAAATTGAATAATTTTATCAAATTAGTGTATTGTCATCGGTCCTCAATAAATCTACAAAGTTTGATCAAATTCTGGCCGTTTAAAGTGGGTCAAAATCGCGCCCAAAGAAGTCGGTTACAAACAAACATACAGGTGAAGCTAATAAAAAGCGTGTAAAAATAGATAAAAAAAACTCACACATTAGCCATGGCGTCGCTCTGCTGTGTCTCCATGTGCAGTTTTACAGTCTCCAGTCCAGCCTTGAAGTTGTCCACCGTAGTGCGCTCTACGGCCAAGTCGCTCAGACTCAGAATTAGTGCCAGCGATTCCACCAGGTTATCCGATAACCTGGAACAAAAAATAATCTTATGCCCATTTTTTTATAAATAATAATAAAATATAATAAATAATAATAAATATTAGGACACATTTCACACACGGCTGGTTAACCCCATACTGAACCGTTTCTAGTTCGTGTTATGGTAGCTAACACAACTGATATACTACATAAACATACATATTATATATTTTATATAGATACATATTAAACACCCAGACCGACAGCCAACAAATTTGGTTTAGCACAAAGATGTTGACCGTGCCGGGAATCGAACCCGGAGTCTGATTGGCATGGCAACCGCATGGCATGGCATCGGCATGGTAACCGTTATGCCAACGAGGTCGTCAAAAAAGAAAGAAAGAAAGAATCATTTATTTTGTGACACGAACAACTAAGAAAATCAATACACAAGAAACATAAAAGAAAACATTGACGAGCCACAAAACCGGCCCCAGCTCAGCGTGTGCTGACTGCAAGCAAGCAGCGCTGGTCTTCCGCTGGAGCCGACCTGTGACGACACATACGACATTACAGGAAGGTTACAAACATTATACAGAGTTACCATATAAATAAATACATTACACAAATAGAAAGATCAGCAATAAGTAGGTAGGTATAACATTTACTAATTATTTACGTTCCACACAAAATAAAAAATATTAATTTATACGGTTTTATACGGTAGATAAAATAACTGCAATCTGATTTCTCCTTTATTAAGTTGGTTATTATAAAGAGTTTCTCAACACTTACCCTGAAGACACTTTATTGAGCAGAGTGGACAAATGCTTCAACGTCCGCTCGTAGAGCTTCACGTGTGACGTCAGAGTTCCCATCTCCGCACTGCCTTCCGCTTCCGGGGTCAATGACACATGCACCGGCTTCAACTCCTGGATACATACAAGTCATACAAGTCGACGACCTCGTTAGCGTAAAGGTTACCATGCCGGACTGCTAATCAGAAGGTTCTGGGTTCGATTCCCGGCCCGGTCAACATCTTTGTGCTTAACTAAATTAGTTGGCTGTGGGTCTGGGTGTTAAATATGTATTAATTTATATACAATATGTATGTATGTATATGTAGTATATCAGTTGTGTTAGCAACCATAATACGAACTGGAAATGGTTCAGTATGGGGCTAACCAGCCGTGTGTGAAATTGACAAAAAAGAAAAAAAAGTTTATATTTTTAACTTTTAACGCTACACATTTGAGCAGAAGGGCGCGAAACCACAAGAGTAAGATACTAAGATATACTCTGGCATAAGGTGAAGCACTACTAGTCTGGAATAACTCTCAATGAGGTTGCCGTAACACACTGTTTAGGGCACATTCAAATTATAATAGTACATTTTGGTACAAGCGAAGTGAAGTATTTGAAGCGAAGACAGTTCAGTAAGGTGTGGGGCCGCCTTACGTCACGAAGGTTTTGGGCTCGATCTCCGCTAATGAAGTAGAGCTTCTGGAGAAGGAAAACATCGTGAGGAAACTTAAGTATGGTGATAGAGCATTTTCTAGTGATAATCTTATAGTCTATCTATTAATCTACTAGCTGACCGGCAAACGTTGTTTTGCTTCACTTAGGGGTATGAAAAATAGATGGTGTAGCATATATGATACGTTCGTAGATTTACCATAGCAGCGCCATCTATTGATTACTTACTCAACCCAGTCAAAAGGTATCGACATCTGTTAGAATCATTTGGAGTTAACAGATAATTGTGACTGTCAAATAATAACAGACAATAATTAGCAATGAATTAAAATTACAACTATAATTTGAGATATAAACTATCCTATCTCTCAAGTTGGATCGAACTGCACATGGTGTGCGAATTTTATTATAATCGGTAAAGTGGTTTAGGAGTCCCTTGAGGACAAACATTGTGACACGAGATTTATATATATTAAGATACAGTGTTATGGCAGATTCCAACTCTGATTCTGCCCGAATCTGATTCTGTTACATTATCCCACCTAAGGTCTTTCTTTTAAGTTTGCGTTCCAGGCACATTCAAAACCAGAAACTGACTTAAAGGGCTGATTTCTCTTGTTTACATTATGTTTTTATACTCACAGCGATTTGTGTCGCTTCCTTCAGCCTCTGTCCGAGTTGCTGTATACTCTCGCGCTGTGTACGCACTAGCTCCGACATTTCCGACTTGTACTTGGAAAACTCCAACTGGAAATAAAATAATTAAATCTTTTTCTTCTTCACACTTGCGAGGCTCCACAGTAAAGAAAGGACCATTAGACGTTGGGAAAAAATTTAAAGTGCATGAAACTGGAACTGAGCCTGGAGCAACCCAGGGGATCTCCGAAAGTATAACAGATAGAAGGGTGGTGCTTGAATAAATATTGATAGGCATCTAAGACTTATTGGTGATCGGATGAAAAATGTTCAACCTTTTCCCACTAGGTGGGGTCGGCACAGCAAGTTTTCCTCTTCCACATATTCTGTCAGCTGTCATATCCACATTCACTCCTTTTTCTTTCATATCCTCATTTACACAATTCAGCCACGTCTTCCTAGGTCGGCCTCTACTTCCGCTACCTCGTACAACCATATCCATACTTCTCCTAGTCACATGCATTTCCTCTCAATCAATCAAATCGTTTATTAACCTTACGGCATCGCACCATACTGGGCAAGTCAATTTACAATCATTTATTACAAAATTTAATTTATATAAACATACATTAATGACAAATATATAACTTAAAATATGGCATAATATATATCCGTGCCTGGCGTGAATACGTTAACATCTCGACTTGCACGTTTTGCATTCTACGCATACGATAATTGTATGTAAAAAATTTACAGCTCTTAATGTACACAACTTTTTGAGATAAAGCCAGTGCTAATAACATGAAGAGGTTACATTACAGGAAGATGTCAAACTTTTAAATGGTCGTCCTGAAAAATTGTCATTTTGGACATGTCAACTTATTCACGCCAGGCACGGATATAAGATAACACATATGATAATAATAATAATAACTCTATGTATAATTATCAACACGCATCACATGCCCATACCAAGATAAATACAACCTTCCGCTCTTCAATTTCAAATAAAATAAATAAATGTTCATGTTATATGTAAATTTGACGTGCCTAGTGTTATAAATGTTAGTAAATGTCTATAATTCCTAATACCTTAACATTTTCCAAAGCCAATATTTTCATGTTGGCATTTTTAAGGTCCATGTGTAGTCTCGATATCTTCTCGTTGCATTGCTCTATATAAACATCACGCTTTTCTATCTCGGGACCAAAGTTCAGCTGAAACAATCACATCCACACTTCATTCAAATCTTATATGTTATAACCGACTAATAAATAAACCATGCCGGACTGCCAATCAGCCAAAATTTAGTTAAGTGCAAAGTTGTTGGCTGTGCCGGGAATCGAACCCGGAACCTTCTGATTAGCAGTACGGCATGGTAACCTTTACGCCAACGAGGTCGTCAGAATATAACAGAATATTATATGAAACCTTTAACTGTATTGCTATTATAAATTACTTTAGACTTTAAATACCTACGGAGTTACATATTAGTAAGTACCTCAGCATTTCTAAGCTTGTCTTTAAGATCATCTCTCTCCTTAGACGTAGCATCGACAATATGTTCCAGTGATTCCTTCTGCCACGTCAGCTTCTCATTCTCTGTTATCACCTGGCAAACAAACAATTTTACTATTATTAATATTTTATAAATAGCTCACATAATAAAACGAAGAGGTTATTAATTTCTGTTTTTTTTTTGTGTTTGGTAATTCTAATTCTATGATGGTTAGACCTGCAATGACAACCTGCAGGAGGTGTTTTGTGTTTGCTACCAGGTTGAATATGTTATTTATGAATCAATTTTAATTTTTGAATTTTGAATACAATATCCGTTCGTATGTTGAATGACATTAGCCCATTTTGTATTATCTGTTAAAAAAAGTCCAAGTTCCAAGTTTTAGTTTTACCCACACCGGCTCCCGGTATATCAACATTTGCGGCGAAATTCTGTTTATACTGGGAGCCGGTGTTTCAACATACGAGTACAAGAGTTTATACTTTTCGAATGTTCCTTAACTTAGTTTTATCTAAATCGGTACGAATTTCTAAAGTTTCTTTAATTAAACTGACTTAGATGAAACCTGACCTGTTTTCATTCCCATTCAACATACTGAATGTTTGTTTAGTGTAAAAAGGATTTTTACAATTACAAAATTAAAATTTTTGACTCAGTTTTATCTCACATTTATTAAATATACGAGTAAAATAAATATTCATAAGTCTGATTGGTGCTAAGGTAAGTGCAGTCTGTTTGTTACCAAAATTTTAGATTAGATATACTTTTAATTAATTTTAGATTAGATTTAACATTAAGTATTTTAATTAAGTATTTCACTATTTTAATTTATTTCTAAGAAAATTGTTACCAATATTCAATAATTATTAGTTATATTAAATATGTAGTAAATTAATAAATAAGTATGGATATTCTTAGTGTTGTTCTTTAGACACTCTTTAGGTATTTTTTTTATACTTTTATTTTATTTATTCTTTTATCTATTACCCTTTACGATTTAAAACGAAAAAACCGTAAGTTCAAGATTTTGTTTGGCCTCGCCATAAGATCAATAGCAAGAACATACCTGTCTCCTCTGTTTTTCAACAAGTTCCAATTGCGCGGTCAATCGATCGATAGTCTCGTCATCCGGTGACGTCACAAACTCCAAAGCGCTGGAAGGGCCAGATTTGGCCGCGACCGGGTCACACTTGGCTTCACTGGCTTCCCCATTCACTAGAGCAGAAGGTCTGTTTCCGGAGTCTATAAGGGACGCTATGTCCAACTTTAGCTTTTTGTTTTCTTGACGGAGCTGGAATAAGAAGAAATATTGATTGCACAAGATCGCAGGTGGCACATGCAGACGGAGGCCTATACCCAGCAGTGGGATAAGAAGGGCTATGGATGATGATGATTTATTCGTTTAATATTCAGAAAGGAGAGTGTGGCTTGGTGGGAAAACATTTGCTTTTTAATCTGATGGCACCTGCTTCTATCCCAGCAAACCGAATTTTTTCAAGTTATGTGTGGTTATGCACTCGCTTTACGGTGAAGGAAAACATCGTGAGGATACCGACACGTTGGGAGGACCGCAATATCCGAAGACGTGTGTCATTCAGCAACCTGCACTTGGCCAGCGTGGTGGATTATGGGCTGTATCTCTCTCCTCGTAAGAAAAGGCCCCGAGTCCCAGCAATGGGAACGTATAGTGGGCTGCTTATGCTTATGCTACGCTAGAATGAAGCGCACTTAACTAGACGAAACCGGATTAACCACACACGCTACATTTTATCCGGTACTAATATGGATAGCACCATGAAGCGCAGCTAATTTTTTTATTTTATTTTTTATGATGGAAAGGCAAGCTCTTGACCTCACCTGATGTTAAGTGATGATCTAGGGTGGAGCGCGCTTGCCTAGAAGAAACCCATTCACCTTGCAGACAGTGAGGTTATAGTTCATAGGGAACAGGGATTCCGGCAAAGAGTTCCATAGTATAATGGTCCGCACAATATATGTGGAAGCAAAACGCTTCGTGCGGATAAATAAAGTGTAAAAGCAACATACCCTTTCAACCAGCTCCTTAGTTTCCTCGAACTTCTCCTTATGCAACATATGCGTCTTCATCATATCTTCCTGGCAAGTCGCAATCAGCATGAACTGTTCCTTCATGGAGTCATTATTTTGCTTCAGAGTCTCTTTGAGAATAACATTCTCATCAAGAAGTTCACCAAAGTGCTTTTGGAGTTCCTCTGTAGATTTGTCGTCAGTTATTATTGTGCTTGCAACCATTAGACTTGCTGGAGAAGGCTGGAAAGCAAAGACATGAGAACTTGTGAAAACTTTTGTCTTGTTCGCCTTCATATTTTTTTTTAATCAGAATTGGTCAGCGCTTGACCACAATTCACCTGATGGTAAATGATATTGAGGTCTACGGTAGATCGCTTACCTAAAAGGAACCGGTTCACTCTCGCCTTCAAAATCGCTAGATTGTAGTCATTGGGGAACAGGAATTTGGCAAGGAATTTAAAGTTTGGCGGTTCGGACAACAAAGGTGGAGGCAAAACGCTTAGTGCGTGCCTTGGGCACCTCAATCGTAAACCGATGCCGCCTTGGCGTTTCCCTGCTCGTCCGATAGTGAAATTTAGGGGGAATTACTTCATGTAATTCAGTCGCACACTCGCCGAAATGCAACCGATAGAAGACCGACAGACTGACAACAATGCGGCGGTGCTCTAGGCTCTGCAACTTTGCCTTGCAAAGATTGTCATTGCCTATGAGCCTCTTTGCACGCCGTTCAATTGACTCTAACGCCTGAAGCTGATATTTTATCGATCCATCCCAAAGGATTCATATGATTGAATTGGCCAGACCTGATATTGAAAGTTTTCAACTTCAACTCTAGAATAAAATTAATGATTCAGCAACAACGCTGGCCGAAAGTAGAACATGCCATGTCTACATTAACTGGCTCTCAGGGAAGTTAGCAGAAGACACCATCAGCTGCTTGGCGACAGATTACTAACATGAAGAAAAACTTTATTAAATGGCAAGTCTTTCTAAAGACATATAAACTGTGTAGGTAATCATTACTAACATTCTCAAAGTCGGTAATATTTATAACATTTATACCAAAAAGAAGAAAATATTTACGTTAGTTGTTATCAGCAAGCATAGATTCGAAGTACAAGTTATTATTCTGTGGCATAGATAAGAGGCACATCATTTGAATTTAGTCATAACTCAGTTTATCATGTTTTCAATGAATATACTCATTATTATAGGTCACCAGAAGCTTTGAGATTTAAGCACACTTTTTTTGGAATTTCCCAAAGAGTAAAAGCGGTACTCAAAAATAAATCATTAGATTTTTAAGGCATGATTAATTTATTTAAATATTAACATAATCATACAGAATTTTAGCCAACCATCTATGTTTATTATACTACTAACTATTTTTTTTTTTAATATTAGGACACATTCACACACGGCTGGTTAGCCCCATACTGAACCATTTCTAGCTCATATTATGGTTGCTAACACAACTGATATACTACATATACATACATACATATTATATATAGATACATATTTAACACCCAGACCCACAGCCAACAAATTTAGTTCCCCACAAAGATGTTGTCCAGGCCGGGAATCGAACCCGGAACCTTCTGATTAGCAGACCGGCATGGTAACCTTAACGCCAACGAGGTCATCCATTATGTCCAAACCCTTAATTCACACCTGGCAAAAAATATTTTGATACCATTATTTTTTATTCTAATAAACTATACATATTCTGAATTTCTTAGCTAGAAGAAGTTCAAAAAAAAAGAATTTTCATACAAACTTTCTTACCCCTTTTTACCACCTTAGAGATGGAATTTTCAAAAATCTGTTTATAGTACATGTCTACATTCTAAAACAAATACACCATCCATATTTCATACCCCTAGGACCAGGTGTTTGAGCTCTGCATTGTCTATAGATGAGACATGACAAGATTCTTATGGTATAGCAAATAGAATATGGCTTAGTGAGCTTTTTAGCAAGATGCCACACACATTTAGTAAGGCAGTAATAACAATTTAACTTTCTGGCATATACCACATTCTTTGCCTTCTTCACCTTTTCCCACTATGTGAGGTCGGCACAGCCCGTTTTTTCCTTCCACACTCTTCTATCAGCCATCATATCTACATTCACTCCTTTTTCTTTCATACTATATTACATCATAACATTATTGACCATACAATTTTTTTCTTCTTTAACCCTTTAAGCTCCTTTCAGTATTTACACTACAATACTACTACTAAGGAGGAAAGGCACCAAACGCCTCCTGCAGGACACAGTACACATCTGACCACTAAAGAATAACAAATAAGTTAGAATACTTACAGAATCTCCCAGCTTGAAACTGGCTTTAAGAGCCATACTGGCTTCAAGAGACAAGTCTTTCATAGCATCCTCTATCTGAGCCTTATCCAAGACCCCTCCAATACCATTCTGCTTCCCGTCCACGACATCTCCATTACATTTGATGTCCAAACTTGTTCCAGGAGATGTGCCAAGAATTATGAAAGACTCCTCATCAAAGTTCTCTTGCTGGCCTGCCATTTTGTGGCATACAACTGAAACAATGCATTTTTATTTGTATGTTGCTTTTTAATTCTGTTTACTTCTTGATTTTATGCCTACAAAATTGCAAATATATAACAAACATAAAAAGAAGTTGTCGAGGCATTAAATTTTGTCAGAGACTTTTTGTCATAAAACTTCACATATTGATGTTAATATTGTGTTAAAAATAAGCTGCTAGCATTAACAGAAATATTTAAATAATAAAGTTAATTCTATAATAATAGAGACATCTTATAATTTTATGAATTTATATAACTTTCTTCCTGGCTCTATTTTCTGATAACTGTATATATATAAAACATATCCATATGGAGAAATTCTGCTGAACATTAAAAAGCCATCTTCCAAATATTAGTAAACAAACTTACTTGAGAAAGTTTACCCCAAATACTTATTAAAATAATGATTTTATCAACAAAAACTTGTACTTACCGCACCGACGTTTTTCGATATTGTAGTAAAGACCAAGTAGTGGAATAATATTAGGTGCAAATCATTAGCGCTGTAGTCTTTATTTTATAAAGAATGCTGATTGAAATATGTAATGAGTGTATTTTACAATTTTAAGCACAAAATAAAAATAATATCAAGAATAGTGGATAACATTAACACGTGACATTGGCATTTAACATACAATTGACATATAGACTCAATGTCAAATGTATGAAGAAGATTGAAGCAAACATAAACATAAATCAAAAATCACTTTATCACAGAAATTTTAATGATATCGAACATTGTAATATTTATGTTGTGGTCAGCTACGACATTAATAATACCTTGTCGTTGGTGGTCAGTGAGGCATTAGTGTAACCAGTTTGGATGAAATGTTCCGAATATGTGTCTGATTGATCTTGAAGAATCTTGGAAAGTAAATGGAACATGTGAACTCTAACAAGCTCTGGTGTTTTAAGCCGCCGAGATTTGAAAATATGAAACACAGAAAAACATTAATTGATAGTAAGTGTATATAAATATAAATTGGTTTACCATTCATTATAACATGAACAACACAAACTGATTTACTGAAGAAAATTATTGAGAAACTATGGAAGAAGTCACCCAAAAAAAACAAGCACCAGAATGGCATGTGAGCCTCACCAACGCAGAAGGAAACCAGGGACAGACATATGAAACTGAATGTGGAGCTACCGGAGTAATTTATTACAAATGCCCATCATGTGACTATACATCAATCCGTAAATGTAATTTGATTCTTCACATTCGACAAAAGCACACTGACGACAAACCCTTCGAGTGTGACATTTGTGGCTACAGAGCAACACAAGCTAGCCGGCTAAAACGTCATATCAAAGTTCACACGGGAGAAAAACCGTTCAAATGTGAATTGTGCGACTATAGAAGTCGCAACTCAACCGGACTAAAAGTACATAAAAGATATCATACTGGGGAGACATTAAGCTGTGACAGCTGCGAGTACACTACTATTTGGCCTCAACTCTTGCAAACTCACATTCAGACGCATAGAAACGAATTACCTTTCAAATGTGAGCTGTGTACTTACAGAACCGCACGTCAGTGGTCCGTAAAGGAACATATGAAAGTACATATGGTGGAAAAGCCATACCAATGCTACATATGTGAATACAGAACCCGACAAGCACATAACCTCAAATGTCATATGAAAACTCACACTGAGGAGAAGAGATATGAATGTGACATTTGCGATTATAAAGCAGCACGCGCCACTCAAATTAAAAGACATAAACTGAAGCACAATATAGAAGATGTATTTAAGTGTAAAATATGTAACTTTCTCACTGATATTCCGGAGACCTACAAGCTACACATGCAATCACATAGTCCGGACAAAAAGTTTAAGTGCGTTATCTGCTCTTTTGAAACTTACCTAATGAGTTATTTAAGAAAGCACATGAGTAATATGCATAAGGAAACTATCACTAAAAAAAAGGTTAAAGTTAATGATAAGATACTTGTAAAAGGTAAAGGCAAAACAATTAATTGCAATATGTGTCCTTATGAAACAAGGTTTAAGATATGTTTGTTAAGACACTTTAAAAATGTACACGGAATTGTTACCAAAGATACTGAACCACCGAAAAATAGTTCTGAAACTAATGGTATGAATGAAACAAAAAATGATACATCCAGTGACAATGATGAAGGTAAAGTTGGAAGCACAGTTTCACCAAGAAATTGTTCACATGATGAAACTGATCAAGGCACTTTAATTAATGGTACTGCAACAACAAACAAATCTTGCAGTAAAATAGAGAATAGCCAAGTATGTGAAATTGTTATTACAGCAAAACTTGAGCCACTGAGTGATGAAAGTGAAAATGAGGAGCAGTATGTACATGAAGCGTAGCGAGAAGGTTATCTGTTGATAACCTAGTATTCGGGAAAAAACTGGATATTGAACTGACTTCTGGATTTCATTGTGTATTCTTCTAGGCATATATATATAAGTTCTAATAATTTTATAGAACTTCAATGTTGTGAAAATAATTATTTAAAATTTATCAGTCTGTCATCATCAGATTTTTTACACCGATAGCATAATATTGTATTGTAATATTTTACGTGTTTTATTAGAACAATATAGTTTGGTATAGTATGAAACTATAAGCCAATTTTTTTAACCCATAAAAGTTGATTATAACATAACTCTAACAAGCAATATACAACAGAAAAGAATGCAAAATCGATTCAATTTCACAAATTCGGGGTCTCGCGGAATTATAAATTTAAATATCGAGATGTACAATCATCATCATAATAAGCCTTTACCATTACTAAAAGATCTCGACTTCTTTGCATGAGCTGTGGCCTAACTCTAGAGTCATAAGTTTTCAAGCCGCCCGAAAGTTTAACTACTCCTTATACTGATACTAACAACTGGGACCGACAACTTAATTTGTCATCCGATCCACAGTAGCACTCATATGAAAATGACAATTTCTGAAATAAAGTCTTGTTTATGATCACCGATCCAAAGCCTCTCCGCATCGAGCGTTGTTTAACTTCGAAAATCAGTGGTTAGCTGTACTAAAGGCACTGCATATACTAAAAATACTAAGATCTTAATATAACTTTTACTTCAGAAATTGATTTTCTGCTGCTCCGGACATAGACTTCCGGAAATGGTTTTAAGGTCGAGACCTCTAACGTTCTTTAGAATAAACTTTATCATATTATGTACAATAGCCTTATCGTACGAGCCTGTTTAATACCAATAAGTATATTTTTGAAGTATAAAAAAAAAATACAATATGACATTGACACTGACATTCTATATCGATAATCTTGGCTTTTGTTTGGCATTATCGCACAAGATTCTTGTTGGGAAGGAAAGCTTATATTTCATTAAATTAAAATTGTTACTCAAATCTGAAAAATAATTTTGTTTATTTTTGTGTATACGCTATTAAAGTGTACCCTTATCTTACTCGTGCCGCTGGATGTGGGTGTTGAATATTTTAGTGCCGTTATCCTGTTCCATATAAGGAAAATCTGAATTGTTCCTTCCACTCGGTACTTTCTGACTTCTGAGATCGTAGGCAAGAACGAGATTTGTGTTTTTACAACTTTCTGTGTTCAGTTGAAAATGCCTGTATAGTGAATGCCTTTTATTAGGCTCAGGAAACTCGAAAGTTTACGGTTCTACCAGAAAACATGGAATTCTCGACTGATATAAAGATTGAGAACATCTTAGACCCTTCTCAAATAAAGGTCGAAAAAGATTTGGAACTTGTGACTGAAATTAAAGTAGAAAACCTCACTGAACCCAAGATTGAAATTAAAATTGAACATTGTAGTGATGAGGAGGACTATTCATTTTATAATGGTATTCCAAACAGCTTGTCCCATGCAGAACCAACACCAAACAACACACCATCGAGCGAACCATTTGATGCAAAACCAGTTAAATCTGAAATGAAGGAAAAAATAAAACCAGTAAAGGTTCATCATTGTCCTATGTGTGATTATAAATCAATACGTAAAACAAGTGTCAATATGCACAAGAGACAAGTACACATGGCAGATAAACCTCACAAATGTGATATATGTAACTTTCAGACTACACAAGCTTGTCGGTTAAAATTGCATGTCAAAACTCACACGGGGGAAAAACCTCACAAATGTGACTCCTGCGACTATAGAAGTAGGACTGCAGCTGCCTTAAATATACACAAGAAAACACACACTGGTGAGTTGTACAGGTGTGATTTGTGTGAATACCAGACCCCACAACTACACCATCTCAAAACACACACCAGAACACACACGGGCGATAAACCATTCCCCTGTACTTATTGTGAATACCGATCCACACATAAATGGACTTTGCAGAAACATATGATGGGACACACTGGAGAGAAACCGTTCCGTTGTCACCTATGTGATTATAAGACCACTACTGCATGGGCCCTGAAGCAGCATAAGAAGTATCACACCGGTGAGGTTGGCTATCAATGCAGAGACTGTGAATACCGAGCGACAGGCCGAAAAGACTTGAAAAAGCATAGACTACAGCATAGCAAGCGAAATATCTACCAGTGTGACAAGTGTGATTACTTCTCATACCATATAAAGTACTTTACCAAACACACTATAAAACACAACGGAGATCAAGGATTCAAATGTGATCAATGTGATTATGAAACCATACAGTCACATTTATTCAAAGAACATGTATTGACTCACACAGACGATCAAAAATATCAGTGTGATTTGTGCCCTTTTAAAGGAAAACTTAAATGTTATGTTAGGAAGCATATAGTCAGGCAACATATGTCACAAAATGTGACTGAACTCAAAAATAGTTAAATGGCATATTTGTTGGCTGTGTGTTCAATATTTATTAATATACCTAAAGTATTTATGTAATATCAGTTGTGTTAGCAACCATAATACAAACTATAAATGCATACAACTATTAAGAATGGGGGTAACCAGTCATGTATGAAATGTGTTAAAAAAAGAAAAAGAGGTATTTATTTATTATGATCTACAAAACAGAAAACAGTCAAAACTATAACTAAAATTAATAAATTTACCAGGATCAAAATAAGATTATTTTCCTAACTATGTGTACAAAACATGATTAAATAAAAGTTAGAAACAATACAAAACTAGTTGGTGACAATTAAGTTAAGCTACAATAAATAAATTAATATTCATATCATTATTAGCAATATTTAAATAGGCTTCATGTACAGTGTTGTGAAATATGGTTCCTGTATATTTAGCCCTCTGTAGTAGTATTTAAGTAATAATCTAGTAATATTCCATCAAATTAAAAAAATATGTTACAAAATAAATCACTATGTACCTTACATTGTTTTTAATTATTTTTAGTAAATCAATTACATAAGCATAGCTGAAAGCATAAAATATGATAATGTATATATTATTGATTATTTCATTTCTATTCAGAGAAATCAGTGTACTTACCCAATTTTAGGTAACACTTTATGTGATATACATAGTTAAAATGTTTTTTTTGGGATGTGTTTTCTTAAATGCTTTACAACTACTTCACTAATTTCTAAGGGCATGACTTGATTATTTTTTACGTTTAATAGGTTAGGACTTGACCACAACTCACCTGATGTTAAGTGATATTGCAGTCTAAGATGAAGCGCGCTTGCCAAGAATAAACCGGTTTACTCTCGCCTTGAAGACAGTAAGGTTGTAGTTCAGTGGGAACAGGGATTCCGGCAAGGAGTTTAAGAAATCTTATAATGCCTTTGATAAAATCATTTGCAATATTTTCTAACACCTAATTTAATGCTTATTTAAAATAATAGTCGTATATGTTAATGGTCTTAACAGCTTCATACTCTTAAAAATGAAGCTGTTTAGACCATTAACACATGAATATGAAAAAAAAAACTTCTGTCAGTTGATCTGTCATTACAGTGTCAGTAATACCAACTTGGAGTTTTTCCCCTAAATTCAGTGGGGCATCAAGATGTTTAGGGGCTTTTCTTATGAGAAAGATTTTTTATCTTCATAAAATGAGCAAATAAACTTAACCAAATAGAAAGTGTGGTTAAACCGATTTACAAAAAAGCTTTATTTTATACTAGCTGCACCCCGATATACGTTACTGGTGCCTAACGCAAACACTTTTGAAGGTGTGTACATCTAAACAAACAGATTTTGTTCTACGGTCTCGACCAAAGGCAAAATGTATGAAAATAGAACTAAAATCCTAGACTAGACGTAGACGCAATAAAACTTCCTTTAAAAGATTTTGCGTAAGCTACCATTGAACTTGTACTGTGGAATTTGATATTAGATCTAGGGAGAAATTATGTAAGAGCTGGCAATACGTAGCCTGTATCGACTTTCTCTGTGGCATTATTATGTTCTTTAACTTTTCTTTCGTAGTCTGTGGATCAGTTGCAAAAGTGCATTGTTACGATCGAGTGTGTGTTATCACAGTGATAATTATCTAGATTATCGTCATACCTGTAATTTTAAAAGAAATGCCCAATGAAAATAATTTAGATTTACACCACGTCCAACAATGTTTCCAACGGAGCCTCAAAGAGGAAGACGACGTGGTAGTCGAAGCGTACATAGATGGATACAATGAGCTAGTGAAGTTAGTGTTTGTTTTTACCTATTGCGTCCATATGGTAGCCCCAGTGTACTCAAGTCTGCATGTTTTAGGTTCCTGAACCTTATCGGGTCGGTGTTTTCATTTGTGAGCAGCGATGTGAAGAGTAAAATCAAAGTTATGGAGAAACACAGGGAAGGTGAAAACGCTGTGTATTATGACACGTTTAAGAAGATGATGTCGTATGAGAAGGAGACTAGCCTTGTGGAAGCGAACGGTTTCGTGTCTGGATCGAGGACGATGCTGCGTTTGCATCGAGGGTTGGGTATGTTTATTGTCACTCTTCTTTGTAAAGATACAATATACAAGGCATACAAACTCGATTATGATATCAGCAATATTATAGAGCAGTTATAACCCTAGTTCTTTTATTTTTACACGCTTTCTATTAGCTTCACCTGTATGTTTGTTTGTAATCGACTTCTTTGGGCGCAATTTTGACTCACTTTAAACGGCCAGATTTCGTTCAAACTTTGTAGATTTATTGAGGACCAATGACAATACACTAATTTGATAAAATTACGGTTTTCTATAAAAAGCGTGTTTTTTAGTTTTTTTTAAACTATTATTATTTTATTACATATTTCACACATGGCTGGTTAGGCCCATACTGTATTATAGTTGCTAACACAACTGATATACTTCATAATAATTTATATAGATACATATTTAACAACCAGACCTACAGCCAACAAAATTAGTTCATCACAAAGATGTTGGCCGGGCCGCGAATCAAACCCGAAACCTTCTGTGTGTTTCAGCAGCCTTCTTGAGCACCCAGTATTTCCAGACTAGGCATTCTCCACCATAGGCCATAGTGTAGCAACCCTATGTTACTCACCCTGCTGGTCAAATACCTAGCTGTAATATGAAAAAAAAAATAGTAAAGCTGTGTGATAAAAAAAAATACATACAGTCGAATATATAACCTCCTCCTTTTTAGAAGTCGGTTAAAACTAACCAAGTGTAACATATTTTTTTGAAAACACAAAGACTCTTCTTGCGTAGATAATGGTTACTCATTTAGAATTTTAACATTTGTTTCATGTTTTGGAGTTATCTTTACATATGAAAGAGTTCATTGTATGTTGGAATATCTTTGTAAGGAAAATATAAATGTGTTTCTGCCTTTTATCTTATCTATTATTGTTCCTTAATGGTACATAATTCTGATGATTACTAGCTGATATATCTTTTTCATTTGTATTGTTGTAAAAATGATTGTTGGTAAGTTTGAATAATTGGCCAAGTGCGAGTTAGGCTCGAGCATGAAGGGTCCTGTACCATTATTGTATGGGATCCCCTTTTTAATATAATTTTTTAATTTAATACATAATTCAATATTCTGTGAATGTATAGAGGGTCTACCAAATTTCGTTTTTAAGATCAAATAAAAAACTACTTAAAATTTATGTGCGTACCTTTAATTTGATAGCTAATATACACTAATATTTTTGTGAAAATTTTAATTGTCTATATGCTATCATTATTCATATACATATAGCAATAAAATACGAAAAAAACACGTTTATTGTATATACATTTTTTATTTATTTTTGGAGTTGTTGATATAGTGGCACGGAAAATACATATTGTCTTGTGAATGTTTCAGCTTTCTATCTATTACGGTTTCTGAGATACAACCTGGAGACAGACAGACAGGGGATGCTTAGTAATAGGGTCCCGTATTTACCTTCCCGTTTCTCTTATACTGCTGTAATTTTTGTGTTGCAATAAAAATATATTTATTTATCTACAATATTGTTTATTCAATTCCAGATTTCATCCGGTTATTTTTGAAACGTCTGAGTGACTCTGATGATCACATAAACACATGTACGACATGTCAGAACTCATACAATGAGACGCTAGCAGAGTTCCACCCGTGGTACATTAGAAAAGCTGCCACATTGGCCATGCATGCGCTGCCTTCCAGACCGGACTTATTGAAAAAGGTTGGTTTTTTATTACACACTTTATATTAGCTTCACCTGTTTGTTTGTAACCGACTTCTTTGGGCGCGATTTTGACCCACTTTAAACAGCCGGATTTCATTGAAACTTTTTAGATTTATTGACGACCGATGACAATACAATAATTTGATAAAATTATTACATTTTTTTTGTATTTTTGTTTGTATGTAACCGACTTCTTTGGGCGCGATTTTGACCCACTCAAAACGGCCAGATAAGCGCGTTTTTTAGTTTTTTTAAACTATTATTATTTTCTACCAATACATGCTTCTAATTTTAAGATCTTCAAATCTAGAGTTAATAGGTATTTTCTAAGTAAGCGTGTAACATCATAGGCCATAGTATTGTTTAACACCAGGCAAGCTGTGGTTCAAAGCAAACCTATATGTTATAAAAAAAAGGGGGAGGTCCAGCGAACTAGAATAAACGGAAGAGTAACTCCATACAATTGCCACTCCACTCAAACTACACACAATTGTATAATTGTATGTAGATTTTAGATTGGGATAGCAGTATTGCTATCCCAACGAAAGACACACACAAAGCTCGCACGCGATTGGTTGCATCAAGGTCACGCCACCGATACTAGCCGCGCGGGTAGCTGTTTTGCCCCGCCCACCGCGGCATTTTACGCGTGGACCGTGAAACCATTTTCGGTCAAGTTGCTATTCTATTTATTCTAATTCGCTGATTTCCCTCTACTAGCTTATTGTGGTACAAGTGGGTTATGGCCTACAACTCCCTCATCACGGGGCCCAGAGTCCCTGCAGTGGGAACGGATAGTGGGCTGCTTACGCTATACTTATAGCAGTTTATGCGCTAACACCGTCTGACCTTCCAGCTTGATTTAATATTTCGCATGTTTATTGATTCTATGATAACGATAAGTGCTAATGATAAACGCGTGATAATGTATTATATCGCACACTCCATGTTACGTAATGATACGCTAGCTGTCGTATGGGGATTCACTTGAAATTATAGTACCGCTTGTCATCATCATCATCCACAGCCGATCTGTCTCGGTCCTGTGCCAATCTATTTTATTTATTTATTTGATTTATAGGCGAGCAGCATTATGCTGATGTGCCTATATCACACTGAGTTGAAATTATATTTTAATAGTTCACATAATATCCACTATTCAATGTCAATGTTTAAAGTTCACTAGTGCACTGATCACAGGTTAGCAAGAGATTTTTTTGTTTTCTGCAACCAGCTATCAAGCCGGTTTTTAAAAATGTTCACTGATGTAGCACTGACCACTTCCTCGGGCAACTTATTCCAATTATGAACCACTCTGTTGTCTCTGGTCTTGTCTAATCCAGGTTTTGATCCGCGACAGCTTCATTGTCGTTGACCCATAATGCTCGTCTAAAGCTTATATTATTTGGAACTAAAAAAAAAACAAATACATACAATCAATAGTTAATATGGTTCTTTGTTCTTGTAATAGGTATAGTACCTCTTCATTTGTTTTCTTTTGTTTCCAACTAATCCTTTCCATCCTTCTCCAACACTATATTTCAAAAGCCCCTACCATCTGCCTATCTATTTGGGTCATGGTCCATGGCTAACTTCATTTTTTTTAAATTAAATAGGTCTGCGCTTGGCCACCAATTCGCCTGATGATAATGATACATTATTATTATTTTTTTACTAGGACACATTCACACACGGCTGGCTAGCCTCATACTGAACCATTTCTAGCTCGTATTATGGTTGCTAACACAACTGATATACTACATATACATACATACATATTATATCTTATATATAAAATTTCCGTGTCACAGTGTTTGTTACCGTACTCCTCCGAAACGGCTTGACCGATTTTTTCCAAATTTTATATGCGTATTCAGAAGGCCTGAGAATCGGCTACTGTATATTTAGATTTTATTTTTTTATTAAGGTAAAAAAACGTTTGCCGGGTCAGCTAGTATAAATACATATTTAGCACCCAGACCCACAGCCAACAAATTTAGTTAAGCACAAAGACGTTGACCGGGCCGGGAATCGAACCCGGAACCTTCTGATTAGCAGTCCGGCATGGTAACCTTTACGCCAACGAGGTCGTCGATATACATTCTCTCCATTTACCGACCACTCTCATTATATAGAGTTAACATTGTATTTAAAAATGTTCCAGATATTCGGCTCAGACGAGAGTTTAGCGGCGGCGTTAGAGGTGTTACCGCAGACGCTGTACTACTGCGACCAGGTGTACAACCGGGTGGAGAAACTTTACACAAACTTCGATTTCCATCAATTGCCTTAAATGTGGAGCTGACAATATCCAAGGTGTGGCTTACCATGCATACAAAACCAATCTATAAAGAAGAAGCGTAGCTTTACATCAGCCAAGCAAACGCTGACCTATAAAGAGTAATAATAATTGGCCAAGGCTAATAATTGGCGAGGTGGGCTCGAGCAGGAAGGGTTCCGTACCATTGTTGTATGGGAGCCCTCCTAAAGTATTAATTTTATTTGATAACATATATATTTTGTGAAAATGTTAAGTGTCTAGTAGCTCCCGTTATTGATATATAGCTAAAAAATACAAAAAAAACACGTTTATTGTATGGGGACTTCCTAAATATTTTTATTTTTAGTATTTGTTGTTATAGCGTCACGGGGAATACATATCTTGTGAAAGTTTCAGCTTTCTAGCTATTACGGTTTCTGAGATACAGCCTGGAGACAGACAGAGGCAGCTTAGTAATAGGGTCCCGTTTTTACCTTTTAGGTACGGAACCCTAACAAGGAAACATTTCAAAGTTCGCTCTAGCTCACGCTCATTTGGTCATGCAAGTGAGATAGTGAACTTTCAAATGTGTCCTTTATTGACTTGTATTTTACGCATGGTATATATATATCATCAGGCAAGATGTTTGCTTGTTTTAAGACAGTAGAAAAATAATAACTGTGTTTGTTATTTAATGCCCAGTGAGACAATATTTTTATTGAAATTTTTATCTTTGATTTTATTTTTTGCATACAAATTGCCGACCATTTACGTTTTTTATAGAATAGAAGCCGAGAGAACCAATTTTACGTCAATGTTACAACCTATGTTTTGCATTCGGAAATTCTTTAATTACGAAAAGTGAAATTGAAAATTTGGGAAAAAAATATTTATTAAACGAGCTAGTTCTAATGTTCAAAGCTAGTTGTCGCATAAAAAAATTATGCATATGTACAGATCTCTATTCCTGAGACCTCAAAGTCGAAATTGGCGTAACGCAGATTTATCGTTGTTGTATTTGTGTTGACATAGTTGACTTAACTATAGACCATGTTTTTTTTTCTTGTTTATTATTCACTTGTTTTTCTGTTAACCGTGGGATTAAACCTCCTTGACTGAAACGTGAATCGCAAGCAACTTGTGTCTAGAAGCATTAATAAGGTAATACACATCGAAGTTTATTGTTTTTTATTTATCGTAATCTAAAAATAATAATATACTTAATTCATTTCCTATGTTTAATGTCTTGCTATTTATTGTGATTTACAATAATTGGCATGATAATAATAATGACCAACGATAAATACAAATAAAGAATACTTATTAAGATAAGATTAAATTGAAATATAATAAGTTAATTTTTTTTTGCAATTTTCTAATTATACTTTTCGAATTGAAATAAACATTTTTTTGTATTTTGTTCAAAATATTTATAAATTTAACAGACAATTCTAGTAAAAAGAACGTTGATTAGAAAGCGATGTATATTTTATGCCATCTATCAAATATAATTATGTATATTGTAATGTACACAAATATATTTTTTAAACATATAACCTATAAGCTTAAAGCTATCATTGGAAAATGTGGATGCGTACGAAAGTACTTGGCTAATTGTTTATTTTTTATCTAGTCGTAAGTACATTAAAAATAAAACAGAATAAGGGTTTACTATTACCGTGACATGGACTATAAATACGCTTGAGATTAAATTAAAATTGATGACGTCTTTAATAATTTGGTTTATCACACTGTCACGTTTTATGTGATGTGAAAACGTGACACAGTGTGATAAACCATTATAAATGACGTCAACAGTGTGATAAACCGTTACCTGTAAACACTAGAGATTACCTCCAGTTTTTTTAGGGTTCAACAAAATTACCTAAACCTACGACCACTTAATCGGCGAGTGATTGATAACTACGATATAATCCCGTCACTTAAACATCATTTACAATACAATATGACTTTATTGCACACCAAAATACAAAAAAAAAACAGTTTTATAACAAGAAAAAGAATAACAGAGGTAGTACATCAGGCGGCCTTATCGCCTAAGGCGATTTCTGCCAGGCAACCTTTGGATGGATTTAAGTTACGGACAAGCAGATGGTGGTGTACAAACTTAAAAGAAAGAAAAAACAAAACAAATAATAAATAAACAAAAGAACTAACCTAACTTTACGTTCTAGTAAACTGTATTCTTTTTACATAACTGCTAAACTGATAATCTTGAGTTTAAAAGTTTGTTATACTTCGCCCTTAGTCAAATAGATGAAACATTTTTTTTTCTAAACTTAAAAAAAAATGTTTTATGTCTTCAAACACCAGTCTGTTTGAGTTTTGGTGCTCTTGGTTAAAATCAAAGATCTCATTTCAGTGTTCAGTTTAAATAGACAAAGGTGTGAGCATTTTTAACGCTATTCTTAAGTAATTAACATGTTTGTACGTAAATATAATTAAGGGGCTTTTTACACTTTTATATATAAAAAAGGTTACGTATTGAACTTGCCAAAAACAGACCTGTGAGCTCAATATGATTCTTGCTCATTGAGTGTGTAGCTTTTATACGTGATTAAAACATTTAAATATTACGGAGTATTTAAATAAACATATGTAAATAAACTGAGATCCTGTTTATAAAAAAAACCCAAGTACTTTTTTATTTGGTAGAAGTTATGAAAGTCGATTGAAACTATATTTATCAATCTTTGTAAACTGTTCACGTAAGGCATCTTAATATTTCCGCGTAGAAAACGGTCACACTTACATTATTATTAAAAGTTGGAATGAGTCCGACAATTTCGGTGCTTTCCGGGCACCATCTTCAGGGGCGAGTGTTACACCGACGAGACCGTCGCAGACGAGATCCGCGCGCGCTCTTTTGGATTAATTCCAACTTTTAATAATAATGTAAGTGTGACCGTTTTCTACGCGGAAATTATGTTTATCAATTTTATTAATTATTTATAATTTGGATCTAAATTTTGAAAAAAGAAAATATAAGTTGATTTCCACTGCCTTGTACAACCTAATTCGAGTAGGAGGAAACGAACTTATAAATATTTTCTTTATTTACACGAGCTAGGCTAAGGCCTAGCCAGTTTCAGAACTGTTATCAGAATTATGTTTTTTTTGTTTTTTAATTTTATGTAGATTTTTAATCAAATCGGCTGTAATATAATAAATACTTTCTTACTGTTATAATATGTACTTGTTAGACCCTTCGTATATTAAATCATAGAATCGCTACGTAAATCTCTGAGTTTTAAGAAATCGGATTCGTGCTATTGCTGGGCAAATGGATTTCTTTCCTATTACCATTATAATCCCGGTTAAGAGGTTTTTGAGTCCAATTTTGACAAAAAGAGTTTGGTCGACTCACCATCTCCATTTGGGCCAACCGATGAACGCCTTCTGGTGCCACGGCTAATATTTTTTTTTCTTTGTGTATAGATACATTTTAGTATATATAAATCTCGTATCACAATGTTAATGGACTCCTAAACCACCTAACCGATTATAATAAAATTCGCACACCATGTGCAGTTCGATCCAACTTGAGAGATAGGATTGTTTAAATCTCAAATTATAGTCGCAATTTTAATTTATTGCTAATTACTGTCTGTTATTATTTGACACTCACAATTATAGTTAACTCCAAATGATTCTAACAGATGTCGAGACCTTTCGACTGGGTTGTGTAAGTAATCAATAGATGGCGCTGCTATGGTAAATCTACGAACGTGTCATTTAAGCTACACTATCTATTTTTCATACCCCTAAGTGAGGTAAAACAACGTTTGCCGGGTCAGCTAGTCTATTTATAAATATCTTAAACATATGTATGTGAGAGTTATGGCTGACAATTTCAAAAAGATCCCTCTAAAGATTCTAGTATTTTTTTAGAGTCTAATATTTTTTTAACTATCATAAACATGTGTTAGAGTTAATAGCTGACAATTTGACATTCAAAAAGATATCAGTAGTTGTCTTTTTTTTAGTTGTCATGACATTAAATATCTTCAATATATTTTTTAACAATGTTAGGTACACCAGTGATTGTCTAATCCAGTCTTAAATAAGACACTTGATTCGCTGGTCTTTCGACCGATCCCAGATGTGTCCAGCCCAGTTGTATAAACATCTGATATGAGAGTAAGATCGCTGGGTGTCAGAGATTTGCGAAGCCAATGTACGAAGAGTTTGATAAAAAGTAAAATACCCTTTATAATAATGAATAAAAATGCTGTTGTATTATTTTAGTAGCTTTATATTTAATTAGGTTTTAAGAGGTATATAAGAGGCTGGTAACTATCACACAATCTTCTAAGGGTGGGTAAAATATGTCTAGATGCACAACTTAATTTAACAATGGAAAGGACTTAAAACAAACCTAAACCGCCAAACTTTGGAATTCCTTGCCAGATTCCCTGTTCCCCAATAACTATAATCTGGCGATTTTTAAGGCGAGATTGAATCGGTTCATTCTAGGTAAGCACGCAGACCTCAATGTCACTTATCATCAGGTAAATCGTGGTCAAACACTGACCTATTCTGAGTAAAAAAATTTTTTTTTTTTTTGAGAATTTTAAAAGTCTTACTACTAAAGTTGATTGTCTAGGTGTACTA
Organism: Mellilla xanthometata; assembly: GCA_035578125.1. Lineage (NCBI taxonomy): Eukaryota > Metazoa > Arthropoda > Insecta > Lepidoptera > Geometridae > Mellilla > Mellilla xanthometata. The sequence continues at coordinate 11,820,736 of JAPUBQ010000001.1, read as the reverse complement.
AATATACCCTTAAAGGTTGTGTGTTAGCTGGAACCGTTTATATAATTATGTATTTATTGTTGTAAACAGTTTTATGTGTCATCCCTGTGTTTATATGTTGTTGTCCTCCTAGGCGTATCCGCCAATGGCGAACTTGGCTAGTTCCGGTTATGTGCACGGATATGGCTGGCGAAGCCAAATTTTGTTTTAAATAACCTATTGCACGGTGCGCAGTGCAATTGGCCGTCATTGTGTTTATATGTAGTACATAAATGTATACTTTAAAAATATTTTAATATAAGCAGGCTTGCTAATGTTTTATGTACAATCGAGATAAGCTTTATAACTGTTTTATTAGTTTTTCCAGTATCAGGTAAAAGTAAAGAAAACTTTAAAAATGGTGGTTAACTTAGGGTAAAAAAACATTTACAACCATTTGCCACTCCTAAATGTTGTCAAAATAGCATTTTTTTCATTCATCAGTTTATTACAAATTTTCAAATAATAATTGTAATATTTAAAATTAATTTAAATTTATTTTTACCTGATACATGGACATGCAAACATTCCTATTTGCTGTAAGTTTAGAATGCAAATAAATGTTATATTTTAAAATTGTTTCTTTAAACCAATAGCATCTAGTAGGTTACTCATCAAGCCCTACTTCAGTACAAATACTATGCAATGTGATAATGCAGCCGGTGTGTCTACACTGACTGGTCCCAGTATGGCTTGGCTACACTGACTGGTCCCAGTATGGCTTGGGTACACTGACTGGTCCCAGTATGGCTTGGCTACACTGACTGGTCCCAGTATGGCTTGGCTACACTGACTGGTCCCAGTATGGCTTGGGTACACTGACTGGTCCCAGTATGGCTTGGGTACACTGACTGGTCCCAGTATGGCATGGGTACACTGACTGGTCCCTTTTTGTATTTAGTATTAGACTTATCTAAATTACCTATCAAAGCAGTTTGCTTTTTATAGTCAAAGGGTAAAAAACGCGTACTTAATATAGCGCCACAGCTAATGTTTGGTACATAAGTATTTTTGACGACCTCATTGGCGTAATGGTTACCATGCCGGACTGTCAACCAGAAGGGTTCGGCCTCGATTCCCGGCACAACCGTCTGTGCTGAAATAAATATGTACCTATCTATAAATATAAATAAATAATAGGACACATTCACACATTGCTGGTTAGCCCCATACTGAACCATTTCTAGCTCGTATTATGGTTGCTAACACAACTGATATACTACATATACATACATACATACATACATATTATATATAAATACATATTTAACACCCACAGCCAACAAATTTAGTTAAGCACAAAGATGTTGACCGGACCGGGAATCGAACCCGGATCCTTTTAGTTAGCAGTCCGGCATGGTAACCTTAACGCAAACGAGGTCGTCTCTCTCTCTCGTATCTATATAAAAGTAGTATCTGGATGACCGAGCATTGCTCGGTTTTTTATAAATATGTCATTTTTTTTAAATGATTCCAAGCTAGATCGATTTATCGCCCCCGAAACCCCCTATATACTAAAATTCATGAAAATCGTTGCAGCCGATTCCGAGAATCCAATTATGTATATACAAGAATTGCTCATTTAAAGATATAAGATATTATGTAGTACCTATATCAGTTGTGTTAGCAACCATAATATAAACTTGAAATGGTTTAGTCTGGGGCTAAACAGTCATGTGTCAAATATGTCCTAATATTTAAAAAACCCTTTATACCCACTGGTCCAGTCTTAATTTATAAGTGGGCCTATGTGTATTTTCTTATACTAATACAACATAAGAAATAAAAAACAGATATAAAATTCAAGTTAGTTTATTGGCTAAAATAAAATTTATAAATTATCACAAATGTAGGCATGCTCAACAAACGTAATAATAAATGCGCGAAACAACATTACAGACTGGCATTTAATCATTTTATATATGTACACTGGTTTCCAATGTAAAACTATAAACAAAATATACTTTAATATATTTTGTCTATGGTAAACAGATAACTTTGACAAATTTAAGAATCACTTTTGGCAACTGAAAAATATTCTAGAATAAACCTGGTGGTTTCAATATTCGAAAGAAAAATGTGACCCGAATTATGACGGCAATAATGCAAAGTCATTATAACTTTTTTTCTCACCCAGTGGGGATGACCGGGGATCAACCATTGCATTGCTTGCATTGCTGAATGCTGAAAATGTTCCGATTAGAAGAAATAAATTTAATTGACTTACTATATAAACGACGCATTTTGTAATCAAATTAAATCATAATCGGTCGTTTGCGCGTTCTTATTATGATATTACTAGCTAACCCGGCAAACGTTGTATTGCCTTAGAGTACTATAATTGATCAGTTATCGAGCGGAATGAAAAATTATGAAATTACTAAAATTGCCATTTAGGGGTGTATGTATTTTTCGATGCCACATTATAAATAAATAAAAACTAAAAATCTAGTCAAAATATTTTTAAAAAATATTTAAGGGTAAACAACCCTTACACTTAGGGGTATAAAAAAAGATAGTAGCCGATTCTCAGACCTACTAAATACGCATATAAAATTTGGTAAAAATCGGTCGAGCCGTTTCGGAGGAGCACGGAAACTAACATTGTGACATGGACATTTTATATATTAGAAGATAGATCTAGCTAAATTCAGTTAAAATATAGTTTCAATTTACTCCTAGCTTTTTTTTTATGAAAAACAAAATATGTGCAGCTACCAATTTCGTTCGGTAAAGTGAATACAAAAGTTACAATATTGTCATTTTCAACATATTTACACAATGTAGCTAAATTATTATTCATTGGGATATTTACTATTTAAAGAAAATAGTTGATAGAAGTTGGTAAAAAAACATAAAAAAAAAATAAGAATACAGTGTACATTCTATATAACGACACTGAAGGGACTGTGCATTTTATGGCGAGAGTGGTCACTAAATGGAGAAAATGTATCATTGTATGGAATACCAGCTAAACCAACTAAAGCCAATTAATTTCGACGCTTTTAAAGAGTTTGTCGTTAAATCGAGTGTCGTTACCTGAAGTTAACACTATATATATTTACATGAATAATTTTTTACATGTGTATCAATTTATATTTATGAAAACCTTACAATATAATAATTATCAAGTTGCAATGAGATTTTTACATAATGGATGGAACGGTAAGTTCAAGCCTCTATGACAAATACAGCTAAGCTGAAATGGGACCAATATGAATAACTTTCAAGCCCATTTGAAGTGAAAAAACATGAAGTGGACGAAGTGGTACTTCAGACCGCTATTCAATTATTTCACTATGAATCGTGTACATGCCATATTTGACGATCATTTTCTATACTATGTTATAATCCTATTTTAATAACGATAGCGAAAACGTAATTTTTGTGTGTTCGCTTATGTGGATGGTCTTATTTGTGTGTCATAGTATTTTTCAATATAAAAATAAGAGTTTATTTACTATTGCTCATTATTTTCAAACATAAAAATAAACCAACCTATCATTGGAACTACAAAGAAATCAGAAAAAATAGATCTAACTTTTTTTATTTTATAAATTGCGTTGCGAAACTAGCATATGGGGCAGCTGATATTTTTCCTGTTATACACATTTATCCCCATAGTAAAAGTTTTTCGTGTTGGAGCGGTCATTGACCCCCTTTCGGCTTAGGATGGGTGATCGAAATAGCCCTGTATTTATAATTATATACACGTATAATTGAACAAAATAAAAATTTCAAATATACAAGTCATATATTTAAAAAATCTAATATAATAGTTATTATAATATAAAAAGTTACTAAATTGCCTTAAAAACTTGGAATATTCAATTAATAAAGCTAAAAACTTAACATTGAGCTGTGATTTTATAACAATAGCGTTTATATACACAGAAAGATTGTGTTATAAGCAGCAAACTAGAATAAATAGAATAGTAACATGGCCGGTAAAATGGTTCCACGCGTAATCGTAAAATACCGCGGTGGGCGGGGCAAAACAGCTACCCGCGCGCCCGCGTAGCGTCACATGGTTTGGCACGCCGTCAATCGCGTGCGTGCTTTGTGTGTGTTTCGTTGGGATAGCAGTATAATAGTGCGCGTAGATGGATTCAAATTCTAAGCGGCAATTGTATGGAGTTACTCTTCCGTTTATTCTAGTTCGCTGTTTACAAGTAACTAAGTCACAACCTTATAAGAAAGGCTTTAGTACATCTAGACAAGTAAAAGTTGTTATTGTTGTTGAACTACGACTTCAGGAATCTTAAAAAAAATCTCTTTCTTCACACATTAAGACTACTTTTTTTTCGTTAGGCCTACTTGTATACCACAAATTTACAATAGACGTAAAATAAACTATAACTATTTGTTTAGATGTATTTAAGCCGCCCCTAAAAGGTATTGCTAGTTACCAGATAGTTCGGCTAACTAAGGTGATCTGAAGCGATCGTCGAGGTTAAGCAACGGACGAAACGGACTGTTTGGATGGGTGGTCATGACAGAGAAGACCGTCATTTATAGTGGCATTTAATCTTCTAACAAAGTTCCATACATTCAAATGATTTTATACATCTAGCGGTTTACAAATATGTATTTGCAAAACTTGCTAGTACCCTATCTTTTGTCCCAATGCAATTGGGTGCATGATGTTTACAGAAGTTCCCGCCAAAATGTTAACAACATTCAAGTCAGCTTTTCACTATAGTTAAGCTAGATATTCACTAAAGACAAGTGATAAATTCACTTTAGTCAAGTGAGATATTGCCTATAGACAAGTGAGATATTCACTAAAACTAAGTGAGTCATTCACTAAGACAAGTGAGATATTACCTGAAGCTTAGTGAGATATTTACTATGGTCAAATAAGATATTCACTAAGTCAAGTGACCACTATAGTCAAGTAAGATATTCACTATAGACAAGTGAGACATTCACTAGTGAGATATTCCCTATGTCAAGTGAGATATTATCAATAGCTTAGCCAGATATTCACTATATCCAAGTTACAAATTCACTAAAATCAAGTAAGATGTTCACAATATAGCCTAGTGTGGTACTCACTAGTCAAGTAAGATATTCACTATAGCCAAGTGAGATATTAATTGAGTCACCATAGCTAAATGAGACTTTCACTACACTCAAGTGAGATATCCATTATAGCCAAACGAGTTATATATAGCACTAAAGATAATTTATATAAACACTTCCAATGACACTATATCACTACAAAGTCCATACATTTGAATATGTTCACCACTTTTCTTTATTTATGTTTTATCTTGTCCTATGTTCTGTTGATGCTAGGCTTGCGGCGGCTCGTCTAGCGCGTTGGGTTGGGGCAGCTCGTCTTGGGCGTTCTCTTCTGGCTCGAAGGTGCGCGCGGCTGAGGAAGTTGATGATGATGATGATGATGATGATGATGAAGAAGAAGGAGAAGACGAAGAAGAGGCAGTGGAATTCCGCTCGCCACTTGTCGAGTCCCTGCAAGAATAAGTTTTTTCTGGTTATCATTATCTTATCTTAATATATATAAATTTCGTGTCACAATGTTTGTTCTCAATGGACTCCTAAACCACTTAACCGATTATAATAAAATTCGCACACCATGTGCAGTTCGATCCAACTTGAGAGATAGGATAGTTTAAATCTCAAATTATAGTCGCAATTTTAATTTATTGCTAATTATTGTCTGTTATTATTTGACAGTCACAATTATCTGTTAACTCCAAATGATTCTAACAGATGTCGATACCTTTCGACTGGGTTGAGTAAGTAATCAATAGATGGCGCTGCTATGGTAAATCTACGAACGTGTCATATAAGCTACACTATCTATTTTTCATACCCCAAAGTGAGGCAAAACAACGTTTGCCGGGTCAGCTAGTATTATATATTTTAAACACATTTCACACACAGCTGGTTAGCCCCATACTGAACCATTTCTAGTTTGTATTATGGTTGCTAGCACATGCAAATACATTTCTGTGCAGATTTCGTCGCAGACGACGGTTTATGCGGACAGTCTTTAGATAGGATACTCACAGTGGACGCTGCCCGACCCAAGGCCACTACAAAGTCAAGTCAAGTCTAGGTAAATAAAATAAGTGACTCACTTGTGGAATCCGTTGGTCTGGCACGTGTTGTAGCCGCCGCAGTGCTGGCACTTCAACCCCACCACGTGGAACGTCACCGTCGATAGCTGCAAGGTACAGATACTATTTAAATAAATTAATAAATATTAGGACACATTTCTAACACGGCTGGTTAGCCTTATACTGAATCATTTCTTTTAGTTTGTATTATGGTAGCTAACACAATTGATATACTACATATAAATACTCAAATCAGAAATACAGCTTCCCCTAACATATGTAGAAGTAAGCTGAAATTATTTTTAGTTAATAAAGCACACTAAAGTGTTAAGGAATTTATCAATGACAAATTAATTAATAATTGACATATGTATATAAAAAAACGATTGTAGAATTACTAATAAATTATCTGTATCTGTAACACCCAGACCAACAGCCACCAAATTTAGTTCATCACGAAGATGTTGGTCGTGCCGGTAATCAAAGCCGGGACCCTCTGGTTGGCAGTCCGGTATGGTACATACCTTATGGCAATCTTTGCACAGTATGGTAGCCTTGTAGTCGGCGTACTCTGGAGGCATCGGTGTCGCTGCCACCTCCGAGTCCAGGTAGTTCCATAACTGGAAACAAATATTATTTACATATAAGTACAAACTCACAAAAAAGCGCGTGTGACACAATTATTGAAGATCGTGTGTTAGTTCGTTAATATCATACTAGATGTCGCTAGCAACTTCGCTGCCTCGCGGTGACGAGAGTTTTCGACACGAAATCAGACTAATGAGCGAGTCAATACTCCGTGGTTACAGTAACAATATTATTTTGTCTTGCAAGGGATGCGGTTTAGTCGACCAACCGCATTCTAATAAATTAACATTGGTGGCGATTCTGCCGTATACTAAATCTAAAGAAGCCCGTCTCTTTTCATCTTAGGTGGCCAGAAAGAGACGGCACATTATACACCACAAACAAAACAACTAAAATCAGGAATTTAAGGTTTAAGCGTTATTAGTATAGTAATACAGTTGAATTTTCTAACGCTCACTGCGTACGGTCATAAAATTTTATAACTGTTATCGCGGAGCAAGATAGTTTATGTTTATTACGGCACTAGTCGAAACTCAACCTTAAGATACAGAATTTGTAACTAATATTAAGTAATTGACTGACATTTATTGTATTTTTACCACATTACGTATTTAATTGACATTTTTATTATTTTATAATGAGCTAGGTATTTAAGATACCATATTTACATAAGATAAGATAAACCCCGTGAAAAACTATGCCTTATTTTTATTATTATAATAAAAATATAGTTAAATTACATTTTATTTATCTAAATAAAATTCAATGACGTTTTGGAGCCTCCCCGTAAAAAATCTGCAGAGGAGTTAGTAGGTTTGCAAATTAGGGTATCGACATGTAATATTACTTATTACCTACCAATAAATGAACTATGAACTAACTAGTATAGTAAACTCCAAAATGAATCCAGAAAATCCAGCGTGATCTTGCCAACACAAATACGGGGCATCATAATACTCGTATTCTCAGCAACAGGGTGGTTCATAATTGGAACAAGTTGCCCGAGGAAGTAGTCAGTGCTACCTCAGTGAACAGCTTTAAAAACCGGCTTGATAGCTGGCTGCAGAAAACAAAAAATCTCTTGCTAACCTGTGATCAGTGCACCAGTGGACTTTAAACATTGACATTGAACAATGGACATTTTATGAACTGTTCAAAATTTAATTTCAACTTAGTGTGATAACTGATATATATGTGATACTAATAGGCCTAACATCATGGGCGAAAGTAAAGCACATCGGCTCCGTTGGTTCGGCCACGTGGAAAGGATGGGAGAGGATTGGGCTGTGAGGCGAGCATACTTGGGACGACCAATTGGCCGACGTCCGGTTGGTCGACCCAAGTATCGCTGGGAAGACCAAGTGCAGCAAGACCTGAGCGCACTTCATGCCACAGACTGGCAGGAGACAGCACAGGATAGAAAAAAGTGGCGTCTCTTGGTGTCGGAGGCCAGGATCCATTTTGGGGTTAGCGAGCCATCATAGTAAGTAAGTAAGTGATATAGGCACATCAGCATATTGCTGCTCGCCTATATATCAAATAAATAAATATTTTTTTTGTGCTGTGTTTGTATGCAATACTGAATCTGGTATTAAGGATTGGAAGAAGAGGCTCACATTGATCATGTCGATCATGCTGGTCTGGCAGGTGGGGCAGGCGTAGTGGCCGGACTGCAGCAGCTGCTCGAAGCAGGGCCGGTGCAGCAGGTGCCCGCAGTCCGGGATGTGGCACGGGATGCGCGACGTGTGGATGTCTTCCAGGCACACGGGGCAGTTGGAGCGGGACACGTTCTCTACGCACTGCAAGTAGAACATGTTTTTTTTTTTGACACTTTCACACACGGCTGGTTAGCCCCATACTGAACCATTTCTAGCTCGTATTATGGTTGCTAACACAACTGATATACTACATATACATACATATTATATATAAATACATATTTAACACCCAGACCCACAGCCAACAAATTTAGTTAAGCACAAAGATGTTGACCGGGCCGGGAATCGAACCCGTTTGAAGTTGACAAATCAGTCGCCCAGCACCAAACGGTGTGTTCCGGCTGTCTCCTTGAGTCAGTTATTCCAGAGCTTGAGAATCCTGTGACATCGTAAGGAAACTATCATAAGTATAAACAGCCCACTATACATTCCCACTGCTGGGACTCGGGGTATTCTTTCACGAGGAGAGAGATATAGGGCTTAATCCACCACGCTGGTCAAGTGCGGGTAGGCCGATTGAGAGAGGATTGATGGAGAGGAAACTAAAACATGAGATTGAAGTTTTTTTGTGCTACTACCCTTAAGACGAAAGATCTTGAGAACTAAGGCCTCCACATAAGGTCAGTGTCGCTGGCATGTATCTGGCAAAAACCGAGTGAGGCATGGTAGTAAAAAATTCTGCTTTTCAATCAGACGGCCCCTGGTTCAATCCCGGCCTTACACCAATGACTTACTTTTCAAGGGATGTGTGGTTTTGCATTCGCTTTACGGTGAAGGAAAACATCGTGAGTAAACCGTACGTTTGAGGACTGCAATATCCGAAGACGTGTGTCATCCGCCAACCCGCACTTGGCCTATATCTCTCTCCTAGTGAGAGAAGGCCCCAAATCACAGCAGTGGGAAAATATAGAGGGCTGCTTATGCTATGCTGGCTAGTGTGGTTACACGGTTTGCCAATGCCAAGTTGAATAGAATAGAATAGAATATCATTTCATATTCTCGACTTGTCGTTCGAAGAGTCAGCATCTCCTGATGATGCCTTGTGGTTAGGCGAAACACGTGTAGAGTTAAGAATTTCCGAATTGTGATAGGTAACGTTAATCTTAATTCATCTTAGTTAATTAAGCTTGGTTAATTGATCTTAGTTGAATTTTCCTTTACTTGTCTTAATTTGGATTTCGGATCACAGCGGAAGTACACTAAATATTTAATTTTGTCTTCTATTTAGAATATCATTTATTCGTCATAACGTATCCTAATTTAACAACTTATAGGTTTAATAAAGGATACAGTACGTTCTCGTCAATTTCACATTCATACATTATTCACTATTACATTGACAAGTTTCAATTCAATTAAAATGTCAATATTATTATTATTGTGGTATAGAATAAAAAGACACCTGGAAAGGATGGGGGAGGATCGGGCCGCTAAGAGAGCCTACCTAGGGAAGCCGGAGGGACGCCGTCCAGTTGGCCGCCCTCGGTACCGCTGGAGTGACGCCGTCGAAAGGGACCTTGGCGAGTTTCAAGTGGCTGACTGGAGAGGAATGGCGCAACACCGTGACGAGTGGCGCCGTCTGTTGTCGGAGGCCAAGACCCACTTTGGGGTTTTCGTGCCGGAGCAGTAAGTAAGTAAGAATAAAATGATGTAATCTCACCCTATGGCCGGCGGCCTGCAGCTGCATGGGCAGGCACATGTTACACCGCTCGCAGTGGAAGAACCGGTCGCGGCCGCCGACGCGGCAGATGCCGCACCCGTCGCAGTGGTACTGCTTCTTATCTTCGTCGTCGAACAGGTTGCAGATTAGACACGTGTACTGGAACAAAACAACAACAAGTTTGTATGGTGGTAAGCTGTTTTCTGCTAACCCTGCAGCCTGGGTGAAAGAATAAGGCTGCGGAATTGCCCCTGCCTGTCGTAAGAGGCGACTAAAGGGGGCATCAGACTCGAGGGTGTTCGGAGATGGGGTTCCGACACCGGCTTTAACGAGTCTGGGGTGAAGAACCCGGATACCTATGTTAAGCACAGAGGTAAGTCACCGGGGGGGTTTTAGTGGGTACAAATCGAAGGAACCCTCAAAAGTGACGACCTCGTTAGCGTAAAGGTTACTATGCCGGACTGCTAATCAGAAGGTTCCGGGTTCGATTCCCGGCACGGCCAACATCTTAGTGCTAAACTAAATTTGTTGTATCTCGGTCTGGATGTTAAATATGTATTTATATAAAATATGTAAGTATGTATATGTAGTATATCAGTTGGGTTAGCAACCATAATACGAACTAGAAATGGTTCAGTATGGGGTTAACCAGCTGTGTGTGAAATGTGTCCTAATATTTATTTATTTATCTTCTTGATTTTAGGATGCCATAGCTAAAAGCTAAAAATAGGACCCTATTACTAAGCCTCCACAGTCTGTCACCAGGCTGTATCTGTGTAAGGTATATTAAGATAATAGGTACTTATATTTGCTTAAAAAAACACATTCGAAGTAATAATTATAGTTATATCATAATAACTACAATCATTGCAAATAACCTTGCAGATTTAAAATTTATTGCAATTAACCTAAATATTGCAAACATTTTTTTAATAACTAAGAATTTCGCCTTCAAAGTGATAACGAGATTCCTAAATACTTTTAAACCTACATAAAGTATTCAGCATCGCGTTGCGACCATTGCTAAGTCACCATGCCTTTACTGCTGCTACTCGTCTTACAACTTCTATCAGCTGAAGGGTTCCTTCGGAATTCTTTTAATAACTTTGACAATACCGGCGACGTCGGCGAACCTCTGTTCCTAACCCCTTACATTGAAGACGGCAAGATACAGGAAGCCAGAGAGTTATCGCGCGTCTCTCTGCCCGGTGACTTGTCGGACATAGAAAGTTACGCAGGCTTCATCACCATAAACAAGACATACAACACAAACTACTTCGTGTGGTACTTTCCTGCTGAGATTAAGAAACTGAACGTGACCATAGTATGGCTACAGGGCGGCCCAGGCGCTACTTCTCTGTTCGGGTTGTTCACTGAAAACGGTCCTATTTACGTCGAACAGGACAAGTTACTTCGTCGACCCGCCGAGGAATACTGGTCGCAGTACTTCAACGTCATCTATATCGACAACCCGGCGGGGGCGGGGTTCAGTTTCACGATTGAGGACAGAGGATACGCGACGAATCAAGCGGAGGTGGGCGAGCGACTGTACGAGACTCTCGTGCAAGTGTACAAGCTGTTCCCTGAACTGGCTGGACAGGCTCTAGTGATCAGCGGCGAGTCGTACGGAGGTAAGCACGCTCCGTCTCTCGCGTACAAGATACACGAGGAGAATCCTTCCGCCGAGACCACCCTTGCGCTTAAAGGAGTCACCATCGGCAACGGCTGGTGCGATCCTATCAACCAACTCGATTACGCGGAATACCTATACCAACTCGGATTAATCGGCAACGAAGTGCGAAAAGACGTGGACAAAAAGGCGGAAACCACACGGCAACTCATAAGAAAAAAAGCTTGGAACGGTGCTATGGACTCCTGGAACGATATGATGGGTGTTGCACTGAAACACATGAAACAGATTTCCGTTTACAATTACGCCAGTTTCGATCCGAACCCTGGGGTCAATAAATGTCCCTTCTGTGCAGTTTTGCACACGGATGAAATGCGCAAGGCAATCCATGTTGGTAATCAGATGTTTCATTCTATAAGTGACGTAGCATATGCTTGTTTGAATAATGATTTCATGAGATCTGTAGCGCCATGGATATCTCAACTCTTGGAGAAGTATAAAGTATGGTTCTATAACGGGCAACAGGACATAATAGTGGCTTATCCGTTGACAGAAAATGTGTTGAGGGAATTGCAGTGGTCCGGACGTGATGAGTATTTGAAAGCGAGACGAGAACATGTCTACAATGAGGAAGAGGGTGGTAATACAGTGTTGGTAGGGTATTCCAAGACTGCTGGCAATTTGACTGAGAGTATGATAAGAGGCGGCGGCCATATGATCCCAGGAGACCAGCCGCGGCGGACACTGCGTCTACTGATCCAATGGTGCATTAACAACAATATAACGCAATATCGTGGAAACTTAACTGACTTGTAAAGCTTTTACTAAAGATTAATAATTGTAATAATATAGAACATAATAATTTTATTTACTTGTAATTATGTACTCAGTGTAAAAAATAATTTACCAATTACTCGAGACAGTTTGGTAGTTATTGATTCTGACCTATAAATGTTTATAACTACTAAACTACACTACTTATCTTATTCAACAAACAATATTCTTATCTTACATAAATTAGTAGTTAGTAACATTACAAAATAATTATTCATGGTGACCTATATTCAACTTTGAGTTATGTATAAGAATATGAGATTGAATGGTGTTTTTGTCTTCAGGAAACATTCTACATTAGCACCAGTACCTAATTAATAAAAGCATTGCCTATTCTACATACAGAAGCTCACATTCAAAGCTCCTCACTTAGCATTAACTCTGGTATTGAGAATGACAAAGTGTACCAACGAGACCTTCCTACTTAGACTTCACTATCTGTCTGTCTGTCACCAGGCTATTTCATGAATGAGATGATCATCATAAAAAGAGAAAAAAAAAAACTCATTGGCGTAATGGTTACCATGCCGGTCTGCTAATCAGAAGGTTCCGGGTTCAATTCCTGGCCCGGTCAACATCTTTGTCCTTAACTAAATTTGTTGGCTGTGGGTCTGGGTGTTAAATATGTATTTATACATAATATGTATGTATGTATATGTAGTATATCAGTTGTATTAGCAACCATAATACGAGCTAGAAATGGTTCAGTATGGGGCTAACCAACCGTGTGTGAATGTGTCCTAATATAAAAAAAAAATTAATCATAAGAGCTAGAGAAATGAAATTTTCAATAATGTATTTCTTACCACTTTTCCAACAAATACTAAACACAAAATAAAACGGATATTTATGAGGGTTCCCATAAAACAAACTATATGTATTTTTGCCATTTTTAAGGTTCAGTGCTTATAGTAATGGTATGGAACCGCAGTTGGCCAATTATTATAATTTATTTTTATTTTATTTTACACATGGCTGGTTAGCTCCTTACTAAACCATTTCTAATTTGTATCATGGTTGGTAACACAACTGAAATACTACATATTCATATATAAATATATTATATGGATACATATTTAACACCCAGACCAACAGGCAACAAATTTAATACATACATCAAAAAGATGTTGGCCATGCCGGTAATCAAACCTGGGACCCATAAATTGACAGTCCCGCATTATGCCAATGTAGTTATCAGTTATTTTTGTATTCTGACTTACACTTAAACTATGTTATGTATGGTAAATGATAAATGTGGACAGCGAATGTGGAAGATCTGCAGGTCCTGGGAAATCTAGAAGGATGGAAAAGCCTGGCCCTAAACCCCACAAAGCGGCACAGACTAGTAGAGAAGGCCAAGACCCACCCAGGGTTGTAGAACCACAGGAAATAAGTAAGAAGTAAGTATGTATGGTAAATTTTCTAAATGATAAGGCATACCTTCCCAAACCTGACTTTGCAGTTCTGGCACTCTTCCTGCACCTTCTGTCTGGTGTCACACTCGGTGCAGATGAGCTCCGTCACCAGCTTCCTGTTCAGATAGTGCTGCTCGTTCTCATCGTGACAGTATCGGCAGATGTACACCTTGTTACAGCAGGGGGTCTGGAAGTTCATGTAATGAAAATTAATAATATTTCTTTACCAAAAAACATATTATTATAACACTATTGTATATCTAGTTGTTCCTTCACTAGGCAGTTGGTCGGTATTGAAGCAACCTTCAACATCTCTTCAATAATAAGTGAATTATTTCTAGTCCCGTTTAGTATTACAATAAAAATAATATCATTATTTTCAGATACAGAATACAATGTTCATACATGGTGTTCAAAAAGATAAAATAATAAAGTATATATTTTTAGACAATTGTAATGGCAAAAGTTTGTGTGTGCAAAAAGTGTGTCCTCATTCATGCTCAAACCGTGGTATGAAAATAAAGCTAAGCTATCTGCTTAGACCCATGCAACAGGGTCTTTATATTCCAGATCAACATGGCTATCACAGAGGGAGTGTTATAATAATGTACGCTTGAAAATTATGGGTGCTAATATAACATCAAAAACCAACATGATTTCATACACATAGTTCCCTACTTAGGACTTTTGTACCATGGATTGTACTATTATAGTATAGAAATACCTACACCTTGAATGTATAAATATCCAATCCAACAATTTTGGGTTTGTTGTACAAAACCAATGAGGCAGATACTAGCTGTGCCTAATGGTGTTCATGTGGGACAAAAAATAGCAACCAGCTATTAAACTATTAAGTTAACCAATTTGTTGATAATGATGGACCCAAGGTGCTAACATTTAAGCATGTAGGAATAACAAACAAAAATTCAACTTCACAATATAATATGACAGCAACCTCATGAAGTAAACAACAAACAAATAAATTCAAGAAGTAGGTTTAAAAACTAATTTTAGCTGGCAATTAGGTCATGCACCTGTAGAAGACATTTCTGGCAAATAGGTATTAAAGCTTTAAGTAAACAAGGAACATTCAAATACTTGAATGATTCATAGATAGAAATACTGCTGTTTGCTTTAATTAATTGTTAATTAGTATGTCCTCTATTACAGGCCTTCATTCCTTCTAGAATACTGTATTTATCAACAAGATATGTGCCGCATATTGCGTCTTCAAGTTCGTTGCCATTTCTTTGTGTTTGGTGCAAGATCTCACCATGATCTCAATATTCCTACACGTTTCAGGATATATTTAGATCGCGCGGGTGTTTTGAACCCGGCTTCGAGAAACTAACTTCCTGAAACGTAGCGCAACCTCTAAATGACTCTAAATTGAATAATTGACATCTCAAACTCACCACAAATTTCGATCTGCGCTTATAATGAGCACAACCAATGCGTTTTTCAACATTTGATTCACCATCTGTTTTGGTATCGCTGTTGCCGATCTCTTCAGACATCTTGCGAGTTCTCAGTTACAAATCACAACTTCTATCAAACTACTAAATCTGCTGGGTAAATTACTTCTCAAAACCAAATATACTAGATAATAAAAAGATTTTAATTGATGAAATAAAGTTGTAGGCAAAAGCAATTTTGATTCTCTGCGTTCGAATTTCATTTGCGTCACCTCATGTCATGCGTGACGTGAGTGACACGTTTATATTCCAACACCTACAAATGTTGAAGAGCATGATAGAAAGAGAAACATTTCATATTACCTATGAGACGGAACAGAGCACAAAAGAATTTATAATGAATGCTACACAAATTAAGTTCACTTCTAACCTTCAGAAAATAATGTCACTGTCAATAACATAAATTTGCTTTTTTTTTTTACTTTTAAACAATAGTTTATTCTGCCAAATAAATGTAAATATATTTATATTCCCTAGAAATGCCCAGTTTCTTAAATAGAACACACTCTAAATAATACTTATCGGTGTTCTAATCTCAACGCTTTCAGGCCCTTATGGTGGGAAAGTTGTTCGATCGTTATGTAGCAGCTAGAATTTTTCTGCCCGCTATTTTTTTTTAATAAAATTTTGTTGTCACTTTTGGCGGCCTTTACAATTTTTCAAAAGAAAGTAAACGCCAAATGCTAAATCAAGTCTAAAAAAATGTAGTTTTATTCAAAAATTACCGCACCTCTACCACAAAATTCCGTATCCGATTCAGTATGAAGTTTCCTCTACTATTCCTGTTTTTCCTGTTCCATGTTTCATTCGGTTTGCTGCCTCCAAAGTTTCAATGGAAGACTATTGATTATGCTTGGGAATCTAAACAAGCACGAGAAGACGCTATCAAAAATAAATATTATATTCCTTCTAATAACTTGCCAACAGGAATAGCGCGGTGGAAAGACAAACTATTTATTGCTATTCCTCGAATGAAAACTGGTAATATACATTTTCAATGTATTAGGGTTCACGTCCATTGAGCAGCCTCGGCATCTATTGCCTCTTGCTTGTTGGTACTGAACTATACTGGTACTACTTATAATATAACTAAATTAATATTACCAACTTGTCAGTAAATAATTTTAGGAGAAATTAATATTTTTTTTATGCAAATAAATAGTTCTAAATATAATATTAAGTAAATAATTTAAGTAGTCTTAGCCAGGCTTTATTAACTAAGCACAGGGTGCACATTTCTTATTTTTGCTATTTTTGTGTTGCAAATAAAGACATTTTGAATTTGAGTATACTACCTAGTAATTTGTAGCGAATAAAAAGGTTCTATAATTTTATTTTGAGATATCCTATTAGACATCTAATTACCTATTGTTCATTTAAGGTGTTCCATCAACGTTAAATTATATAAAACTGAACGGAACCAATAACCAATCTTTAAACCCGTATCCTTCCTGGCTGGATGCGTATATCCGAGATGAGACTAGCAGCTCTTGCATTATTCCTTCAAACGCTACTGTAGTATGCACGTTTAGAATAACTGTTGATTCTAACGATCGACTTTGGGTGGTTGATAATGGCGTCACAGATATTACTGGTAAGTTTAATTTTAGGTAATATTTTATATAGGTTTGTTGTAAGTGCGAGGAAGAAGAGCAAGAGACCACCCGAAAAAGACATCGATGGAGTGTGTGAATGAGGACATGAAAGAGAAAGAATTGAGTGTGGAGATGCCGTCTGATAGAGGAAAATGGGAGAAGAAGATTTGTTGTGCCGACCCTACCTAAATGGGATAAGGTGAAGAAGAAGAAACAGAAGATTTTATAGGGTTGTTGCTGCCTTCTTTTTTTTTACACATTTCACACACGGCTGTATGGTTAGCCCCATACTGAACAATTTCTAGTTATGGTTGCTAAAACAACTGATATACTACATACACAAACATATATAAATTATTTAGATACATATTTAACATCCAGCTTCACAGCTAACAAATTTAGTTATGCACAAAGATGTTGGCCGCGCCGGAAATCGAACCCGGAACCTTTTTGGCAGTCCGGCATGGCAACCATTACGCCAACGAGGTCGTCATCTTATTATGTAAGTATGTATGTTTTGGGTAAGTATGAAGCTATTGGGTAATTAAGTACCTATCGGGTAAGTAAATAAGAACTGGGTTTTTAATTACCTACAGGGTAAGTAAACAACTGGTAATTACATACCTATCGGATAAGTAAGTATGTTTAAAACTTACCACTCTTATCTCAAACTTGGGTGTTAACTGGTGTGCAAGATAAGAATGGCGATCTATAGTAGGTATAGGCATGTATAGGTTAATAAGCGGCTATTATGAACTTGCTGATAAAACTGACATTTCATTTCACCTCGGCTTTTGCCATTTTATTATCAGGAATGACGTCTCCACTATTGTAGCTGACTGATATGATTAGCTGTATGTATGTAGTGCCTGTAGCTCGGCTAGCTAAAGTGATCTGACGCGATCTTCGAAGCTATAAGCCACGGTCGATGCGGACGGTGTTTGGATGGGTGACCACGCACAAGACCGCCGTTTTTAAAGTGGCATTTTCATCTGGGCGCCTCTGAGGGTCGTACGATATGTAAATTCTAGGTCTCGGCTGTTAGTCTTAGTACAAGCAGTCGTTAAGCCAAGTCAGAGGCCTTTGGGTGGTTTGAAAACTCTCGACACCAGAGTTTGGCCACTTAGCTCATACGATGAAGAATTGTTAGCCTTTAGATCTTTTGTGAGTTTTATTTTTCCATTCCCGGTTGCCTGGTAGAAAACACCGTAGGTAATAAGGCTGCCGTTGTACTCTACTTTAAAGTTTCTAATTTTAATTATTTAAATCTTTATGGTTGTACAATAAAGTCAATATTCTATTCTATTGTAGATTGAGATAAGTACTAATAACAAACTTGTGAGTTTTTATTTTTATTTTTTAAACATGATTGGCTTACGCTTGACGACAACTCACCTGATGACCCTTTGGTGTAATCAATAAATGATTTGTAGGTATTTGTATTTTATGTTAATTGACGTTGCGGTCTAGGATGGGCCGTGCTCGCCTAGAAGAAACCAATACGTACATAGGTGGTTCCCGTATTTGCTATTAATGTACCTTTTTTATTCTAGGTAAAGTGAAGCATCTCTGTGAGCCATCTATAATGGTGTTCGATTTGAAGACAGATCGACTAGTAGATAAGTTTCCTCTGGGAAGTAATGTCTTGAAACCATCGTCTGTACTTACAAGTGTGGTATGTATTCTTAGCTTTAGCATAAGCAGCCCACTATACGTTCCCACTGCTGGGAGTCGAGGCCTTCTTTAACGCTGGCCAAGTGCGGGTTGGCGGCTGACACACGGATTGCAGTACTCAAACCTATGCGTTTTTCCTTTACCATAAAGCGAGTGCAAATCCACAAATAACTTGAAAATCAAGCCATTGGTAGGGTCAGAATTGAACCGGGTGCCGTCTGATTGACAATCAGTGTGTTTACTACCGAGCCACACTCGCTTTTTGTATGTAAATCTTCTTAATTGCATGTAATTAATTGTAACTCGGCTAACTAAATAGATCTGACGCGATAAACGAAGTTAGAGAACATTGATATAGAAAGTCTTTGGATGAATTAGACCAAGCGAAAAAACTAGTCGCATTTACATTTGGGCGCTATCGAAGGTCAGTACCTAAATTGTACGTCTCGGCTGTCAGCACGATAATAAAAACAGTCTGTATCTTGGGCAGCTTGATAACTCTAAACTTTGACCACTTATTTCTAAGAAGCTTTACATCGTACCTATTGTTGTTTTTTATTTACTACTGGCTGACACGGTAAACGTTGTAAAATGTAAGGGTGAACAACACTTAACACTTAGGGGTATGAAAAATAGATAGCCGATTCTCAGACCTACTGAATACACATATAAAATTTGGTAAAATCGGTCTAGCCGTTTCAGAGGAGAACGGTAACTAACATTGTAACATGGAAATTTTATGTATTAGAAGATGAAGATAGATTAGATTTATTCGAGTCGAGGCTCAGAAGAAATACAAATACAAAATTTTATACACAATAATTTTATTGGGCCCACTTAGGTTCTAAACAAACATAAAATATACGTTAGCTAATTATAATTAATTCAAAAAGCTAAGTAAAATGAAACTGCTAAGATACTATTATCCCATTCCATTGCTAGAGACAACTTTCTCACATTTTACGTCTTTAAGTTATAGGTTTTCGTTTGACCACAGCTTGACTGGTGTTAAACAATACGTTGTATTCGTCTCGTGTTGACTTAATTAATGAACATTTACGAATCTCTTACCTTCTCAGGTGGTAGACATAGTACCTGGTAAAGAGAAAACCGTAAAACCTCCTGAAACTTTTGCATACATCACCGATATGGGATCAAACGCTCTAATAGTATATCACATGAACACGAAACAAGCTTGGAGGATCGAGAGTCCATTCTTTCATTTTGATCCTCATGCAGGCTCCTACAAAGTGGGAGGGATTGACTTTTATTGGAGCGATGGTGTGTCCACTGCTGCGTTATCCAAACCTAATAAAGAAGGGTAAGAGTTTTACACTTTGATCATCGTAGTATTTCTTTTTTTTTATTATTAGGACACATTTTACACACGGCTGGTGAGCCCCATACTAAACCATTTCTAGTTTGTATTACGGTTGCTAGTGCAACTGTTATTCTGCATATACATAAGTACATACTTTATGTCAATACGTAATTAACACACAAACCGACCACCAACAAATTTAGTTCATCACAAATGTTGGCTGTGCCGGGAATCGAACCCGGGACTCTCTGGTTTGCAATCCGGCGTGGTAATCATAACGCCAACCAGGTCGTCACTCTATACAATCACTATCTGGTAAAAAGTAGCCCATGGGTTAATCCAGGTCCAGTTCAAATCCCAACAACATTTCATCAAAATCGGATGTACCGTTAGATGAAGGAGTAACATACACACAAACTTTCACCTTTACAGTGTTTTCAAATTACTGAGAGAGGGTAGTCATAGAAATATGTACAAAATAAAATATCTCTATAAGTAAGTAGATATAATGAAGATTGGCATATTTTCAGATTCAAAGACCTTTATTTTCATCCCACGTCAAGCACGAAGCAGTTCAGAATATCGACTAAACTTCTGCGGAACAAGGAAACGAGTAAAGAAGACATATTCAATGGGATCCAAGTAATATTTTCTTTACGCCTTACTGTACTTAGCCAAAATAGGGTCATGAACTATGAACTATGCTCTGATGAACAACCTTTACTCTTTGATTATAAAAGCCTTTACTATGGAACCAACTTTGAAACCACGCAAAACAAATTGACCACTCTATATGGGCTGACGAACTTGTTCGTATTGACGATTTTGTATACATACGTACTAGCTGCAACCCGCGTTAATCCAGGATAAAACGTAGCTTATGTGTTAATCCAGGGTCTAAGAGCTACCTTCGCACCAAATTTCATGTGATTCGGTTCAACCGTTTTAGCGTAAAGAAGTACCGAACATACACACACAAACTTTCGCATTTATTATATTAGTTGGATAATTAAACCTTTTTCGGTTAAGTAAAGGATTTGGCAATAATCCTGTACGCTGCGTGTTAATCTAATAAGGAATACGGAACTGGCATATTTTACAAACATGTATAATTTCCAGGTAGTTGGCGACAAAGGACCTATGACCCAATCAACATCTTGTGATTATGATCCTCAGAATGGTGTACTGTTTTTTACGCAGGTAAATATTAACATGCTAAAGTGGTAAAGTAATTGAAATATTTATCTACCAGCAATCAGTGAACTAGAATAGCTTGGCCGATAAAATGGTTCCATCTCACCGCGGTATTTTACGCGTGTAAAATACCGCGGTGGGCGGGGCAAAACAGCAATCCACGCGCCCGCGTCACATGGTCGGTGGCGTGACCTTGATACTTGTTTATTCTAGATCGCTGCCAGCAATATATTTATTTATTTACCAGTCATTAAAAAAGTCTTTTATTTAGATAGCTAACAGGCTTATAGAAAAGTGATCCAGCTTAAAGGACTAAAGAAAATTATTCTGTACCTAAGCTTGGTTTAGTTAATATTTTTTCTAGCTAAACGAGTAGCATATAACTATCAAACTAGATCTTACTAAAATAATAACAAATTTTACAATTATTCAAAGACGTATTTATATAAATTAGCCATTAGGTTAATTAAAAATCGATCCGGCTCGAAGGACCATAAAAAATACACCATTCCTGAGATAGTTCATCTAGCTATACGGGTGGTTAAAATAACTTTTTAATGAATATTTTTTTTGCGATTGACAGCTAAACAAAAATGGGCTGGGTTGCTGGAATACTGAAAAACCATTTGTAGAAGAAAACTTACCGCTAATTCTGAGCGACTGCAATGTCATGGAATTTCCAAGCGATATCAAGGTACTTACCATTTTCTCGTAATATGATTGACAAAAATAATAACTTTAGAACATTCCTAAATATATTAATGTGACGTAAAAATATTTGGTTTTCCTTGTTACTCAAATTTACAAAATGTTAGTAATAAATAGCGTCAGTAACTGTAGCTAAGGTGATCTGACGCGATCATCCAAGGTAAGCAACAGTCGATGCGGACGGTGTTTGGATGGGTGACCATGCACAAGACTGCCGTTTTTAAAGTGGCATTTTTATCCAGGCACAGCTGTATGGGTCGGATGACACGTTAAATTGTAGGCCCCGGCTGCTAGTCTTAGTACAAGCACAGTCGTTAAGTCAAGTCAGAGGCCTTAAGGCAGTTTGAAAACTCTCGACACCAGAGCTTGCCCATTTAGCTCATACGAAGAAGAAAAGGGAGTAATATAATAATACTAATAAAGACTGCATATTTTCAGGTGGACTCTGAAAACAACCTCTGGATTTTAAGCAATAGACAATCTCGTTTTCTTTACGGCAATATAGATCCGAGCCACGTCAATTTTAGAATTCTGAACGCACCGACATCAGAAATGGTGAAAGGCACAACTTGTGAGAAGCAATCCGCTTTTTGTAGAGCTTTCAATTGTATGAAACGGCCACGATCTGGTTCTAGACGAAGTTCAGCCGGTTCCAGAGCTGGATAATAGATATTAGACTACAAAAATAAAGCTAAATTAATTATAGACATGTTTTTTTTTACTGGTAATGGGCTTGCGCTTGACCGCAATTCACCTGATGGTAAGCGATATTGCAATCTAAGGTAGAACGCGCTTGCCCAGATAAAACCGGTTCACTCTTGCCTTGAAAACCGCTATAGTTATCGGGGAACAGGGCATTAGGAAAAGAATTCCACACTTTGGCGGTACGCACAATGAATGAATATGTTTGGTTATTAAAATAATTCGAATAACATTAACTGAGTCCAAGGAGATTCTCAAACACTTTGAATCGACAGTAGACTTTGTAGCGGCATAGTTTAAAGTTTATTTATCGACGCAATGTGTTTGACAAACTCCGTACTTGGCAATCATATTTAGATTAACTGCTATCTGAAAAAAAAAAACTATCATCTAAACACAAAAAACATAAAAACAGCTTTATTGAGCAAAAAGTATAAACATTATTGTATATCGACACATAAATCAATTATTAGAGGCTAAGGGAAGGCACTGAATCCCTATGAATGCCTTCCCTATATACATAAAGATCTTTCTATGTGTTTTATGTTTAGATGATAGATTTTTTTCAGATAGTTAATTATTAGAGGCTAAGGGAAGGCACTTAAGGTTGTTCGCTAGCATGCTGCAAGTGCTCATATGCCGCTAGATGGCGTTAAATAGGTATAAGTTAGTTTTATTCATCCCAGCATCCCAAGTGATTTCTTTTGTAACTTTAGAATCGGTTCGCGGAAACTACTGTTAATGTATTATTTTTAAGGCTCATCACAAAACAACATTTATTAAGCGTTGATAGCAAATATGTACAAAAAGCCATATAAAACCCATATCTACTATCATCTATTCTGTGACGATGCGGCTACACTCACACTAGCATTGACAATTTTTTTTGTCACTTGAACTTCAGCATATTTGAATATGCATGCCAATTTCGAACGCTCAATTGTCGATTATATGGCTCGTTCGTAGAGGAAGCATTTTTGGACCAGGAAATATTTTTATGATTTGAATTGACTATGGTTCAAATCTCATGAATTATTAATTTTGCTATTTTATTTTGTTCGAAACTCTTTTTTTTTAAAGGAATATTATGGGAAAGTCAATATTTTCAATAGGTTTCGTTTTCGTGTATGTTAATATTCATAGTGCATACCTTAAAACCTCAAATGAAATTAAAAAATAAATCTATTGGGTACATGATACGAGTAACAAGAAAAAACTTTTCTCACGAATCATCTAACATATTGCATGAAACAGTTGTATTTTTCGCATGATTCCAAAATGTAAGCCATTTCATTTGGGAAAGTTGCGAATAATATCATATCCACTATTTTGGCGGACATCCGAATATCATCAAACATAGCTAAGAACATCAAAATCGGTTCATCCGGAATAACAGCTTCAAGTCTAATGATTAGAAAAGTAAATAATTACATATTATCAGGGAATTTATATATAATAGACTATGGATATTATTTTAGCTTCATTTGAAATAAAAAAAAACTATTATTATTATTCTAAGGTAAGAGGCCTGTCGAAATCTTAGTTATTATAAATATACACCTGGCAGTTTACATGTATCGTTGATATAATTATACACTAGTGGCCCGTCCCGGCTTAGCACGGGCATAAAAAAAAATCAATTCTAGGAGATATGTTTGAAAGTCGTTCAGAAGTGTAATATTTCGTTACGAACAAACATTTAAACTTTATCGCATTATAATTTTGACATAGATTAAAGTTTTTTTTTGTATATATGGGTTCCGCTGCTCTCAAGACATACTAAACGACACCCGCCACAACTAACTTTTCTTAGCGCATGCGATGAAACAAATTTTTTACTCTTTTTTATACCTTGTGTTACATTACTGGAGTCTTAATAAGAATTTCTTACCCTTTGCCAAATATAATGCCTATGGCTTAACAAAATACAATGCCTATGTCATTTGGGGATAATGTAACTTCCCAACGGTGTAAGCATTTTTAATTTTAGTCCAATAGTTTCGGAGCCTATTCGCGTCAAAAAAACATAAAAACATCCAAACAAACAAACAAACAAACCTTTTGTAATTATGAGATTGTTAAAGATATTGATAGGTAAACAAAAGACGTAGGTATAAAAATTTGATATAATTGGCCAAGTACGAACCGGGCTCGCGCGTGAAGGGTTCCGTACCATTATTAAAATATGGCGAAAAAACATGTTTTTTGTATGGGAACCCCATATCAAACATTCATTTTATTTTGAAAGAAAGAAAGAGAGAAATCATGAAAGAATCTACCAAGTGTCATTGTAAAGATAGAGTAAAAAGAGGTAATACGTAGCTTAATATTCTGTAGAATTCTTTAGTGTCCTGTTATCGTTTTTGATATTGAGCAAAAATACAAAATATAACACGTCTTTTAAGGTACACTTTAAAAACGTGTCATCCACCCTTTATATTTGTATATTTTCTGTTTTTAGTATTTGTTTTTATAGCGTATCTAGTACTTGTATACTCTTGGGTTATAACGGCAACGGAAACAAATAATTTGTGAAATTTTCAGCTATCAAAGTGTATAAGAAACAGCCTGGTGACAGAAAGACAGACAACGAATATTCTGTAAAAGGCATTCGTTTTTATCTTTTAAGTACAGAAAAGATCGCAGTAGTATATTAATTTCATTCTTAGGGTACCTAACCCTAAAAATTATTGCTGCAATATAAATACGTTTTTTAAGTATGTCAAATATGACAAACTGACATTGACATAACTAAATTTCATTCAAATAATCAAACAAAATTATACATATTTTAAATTTTTAATTCTATTACGATACTTAATATAAAAATAGCAATGATTTATTTAAAAATAATAAATAAATTTCATCAAACTCTTTAACAATACTTTTTTTGATCCTGCCATCTATCGGAATTTTGTTGATTTATTACTACGGATGGTAAGCTTGGGTTCATGTTTGGCAGAGAGAATGACACTAACGGAAACGGAAACTAACAATGTATACGTATACATGTCACCAACTTAGCTGTTCAGGTGGCCAAAATTGGAATTACAAGTTCGACAGCACTCTTAGGTGGCAACAAATCTCCACTAGCGACACTGTCAACTGAACAGCTAAGTTGTTGCACTGCACTCATACATGTGTATTTTGCTGGAAAAAATCACGCTGATATATCTGTTTTGCGATAAAAAATGTATAATATTACCTATTTCGCGCCCCAATTAGACCATTTTAAGTTTATGTTAAGTGATTACTATTTAAAAATCTTAGAGGAAATGGTTGCCAGTCTGAGAAGCATTTAGTATGGGGCTCGGAAAGCCTTAATCATTAATGATTACATTTACTTTAATAACTAAACATAATATAAATATCCATCCTTTTCAATTTAAATTAACCTAATATTTCAATTAAAATTAAACTAATGGGGAAAATAAAAAATAACGTAATTAATGTCTTAAGTTTTTTATTTAAATATACAACATGATAGTAATAACTATATAATTAAATAAGTCTATGTGTGATAGAATATTAATTTCTGCTTGTGTCTCCATTGATTGCAATCGTTTCACATTTCGTTCACAATTTTGTTGTTCAGTCTTTTCACTAAGCATAATAAAAGATTTAGAAGTTGACAGGTCAGGTTGGATCATCACTAAATTTCACCGGAGCATGATTAAAATAATTATATACAATTCAGTGTATCTCAGTGATTATGAACGTACTCTTTATGTATTAGTAGATCGACCATTCTTATTCTGAAAGCTCACTCCAATACGTTAATATTTAGTCATGATAACAGAGTAAAGCGTGTGTGGCTCTGTGGTAAAAACGTCTGCTTTTCAATCAGGTGGCCCCTAGTTCGATCCCGGCCGTACACCAATGACTTGTTTTTTTAAGTTATGTGTGGATTTGCACTCGCTTTACGGTTATGCAAAACATTGTGAGGAAACCGACACGTTTGAGGTCTGCAATATCCAAAGACGTGTGTCATCCGCCAACCCGCACTTGGCCAGCGTGGTGGATTACGGCCTATAAGTCTCTCCTAGTGAGGGAAGACCCCGAATCCCAACATTGGGAACGTATAGTGGGCTGCTTATGCTAACAGACTTTAATTATATTAAATTATAAGTACATTGCAATCTTTCCACAAACACAAGCAAAGTATGTGGATACAACGTTTTTCGATCACATATTCAATATGGATATAATTTAATTTCTTTGAGTGTTCAGTTTTAGAAAGGTCGATCTCTAATAAAATTTAATCGATTCGATTCTAATTGCAGTACCACAGTTCCAAATATAATAATATTTTTACCACAGTTATAAGGTAAGTAACATGTGAAGATACGAATGCTATAGTTTTCTATATATTCATATTTGATCAAAAAGGCCCAAGAAAATAAGCTATTTATTTTTAAATGACAACACAGAATTCGAAAAAAAAAGTAAAGTGTATTTTATCATTGCAAGAGCAAAGAAGCGATTTTAGTTTTGTAAATGTGTCTTCGATGCAAATTATATTTATAACATGTGTTTTCTTAACAATGTTGACGACCTCGTTGGCATAATGGTTACCTTGCAGACTGCCAATCAGAAGGGTTCGATTCCCGGCACGGCCAACATCTTTGTGCTAAACTAAATTTGTTGGCTGTCGGTCTGGGTGTTAAATATGTATCTTTATAACGTATGTATGTATACATAGTATATCAGTTGTGTTAGCAACCATAATACGAACTAGAAATGGTTCAGTATGTGTGAAAAAAAAACTTTCTCTGATATCATTAGTGTAAGTGTAATATTACATCACAACTAGCTATACTACTTAATTTACACTAAAACTGTAGAAGTATTACAATTAGGTTAACAATTTTTTTCTAATAACAAGCTACGAAGTTGCATTTAATTAATTTTACTATCGCGTGTGTTTTTTTTTACTTATTAGTTTAGAGAAGAGGCACTGATTGATATTTCGGAATCTTAGCATGCTGACACTCTGAGAAAGGTAATAAATAAATCAATATCTATACAGATATAATAACAATTTGCAATAAATAATAAAGTAAAGATTTTATAATTAAAATATAATTAAAAAATAATTACAACATTAAAAGAGTGGATTAGACCACCAACATAAAAATAATTATTTCATGTTTTAAATTAGCAACATGCTTTGATATGGTGCGCGAGCACCCTTATCTTTTCATCTACTAATGGTGCGTAACCGTGAAAATTCTATAAGACCACAACCCGATTCAAATGCTAAGCTACCTGGATCATGACGTCACTGTGGAGTTTGATTAAATTGTATAATTCCAAAAAAAGTAGCTTTAGCATTTCTATCAGATTGTACACATTTACATTTTAGATCATATTTTACCGACTTTTTTTGATAATACAAATTGCATCTCTATTTTATTATCATTAATAAAAAATACATAAAGATATGATTCGAGTCAATAAAGAAAACATTTAAAAGTTGAGCACCTCTCGCTTGCATAACCTAACTTGTGCGAGCAAGACGCAGTGAACCTTTAAATATTTCCTTTATTGAATCGAGGTATACCATTCTTAGTGTTCACGCATCTTAATAATTTCCGCGTAGAAAACGGTCACACTTACATTATTACTAGCTGACCCGGCAAACGTTGTTTTGCCTTAAAAATAGATATGCAGTAGCCAATTCTCAGACCTACTGAATACGCATATAAAATTTGGTAAAAATCGGTCATACCGTTTCGGAGGAGTACGGTAACAAACACTGTGACACGGAAATTTTATATATAAGATTAAAAGTTGGAATGAGTCCAACAGTTTCGTTACTTTCCGACCACCATATATTTTTAAGAGCCGAGTGTGCTCGGAAAGTAACCGAAACTGTTGGACTTATTCAAACTTTTAATAATAAAGTAAGTGTGACTGTTTTCTACTCGACAAAATACACCGTCCTTGATTCGGATTTGTTATCATGAAATATGCATAAAACATTATGCGTTTTTTTGGGTTTCCGAAACAAATGAGAAAACTCTGTAGAATGTCTTATGTACATTTTTACACGCTTTCTATTAGCTACACCTGTATGTTTGTAACCGACTTCTTTGGGCGCGATTTTGACCCACTTTAAACGGCCAGATTTCGTTCAAACTTTGTAGATTTATTGAGGACCGATGACAATACACTAATTTGATAAAATTACGGTTTTCTATAAAAAGCGTGTTTTTTAGTTTTTTTTAAACTATTATTATTTATGTGATAAGACGGGACTCGTTCATACTTTGTATTTACATTATTGCTGATATTACGATATAGGCCATCATAAGACAATTCATATAAGTACATGTATATTTAAAAAATACAATGACTTGATATAAAACGTAGACTAACGGAACTAACATAGAAATTAGTTGTGGTATTGCCATCTGGGCGCAACCGTGGGTCGGATGACACGTTAAATTATAGGTCCCGGCTGTTAGACTTAGTACAAGCAGTCGTTTAACAAAGTCAGAGGCCTTCAGGCAGCTTGAAACTTTCAACACCAGAGCCAGAGAGTGGCCAACCACTTAGCATATACAAAGAAAAAGAAGAAATTGGACTTTATATCTATACTGGTGTTCGAATATTCGGCAAATTCTAGGGTGTATGTGAATGGTATTTTTGTATTTTTTATGTACTTGTCTTTTTAAGCAAATCAGACAAATACAGTATGTTTGCCATATTTTTATGATATGTGGTTGTAAATTTGCTGATGTACATATCTGTCATATTTGACATATTTGATTTTATACATCTTGATTAATATTTTTGATAGAAATTTAATAGCAAATATGGCAAAGCCAATGCAAAACCAAAATCCGTTTTTGCCTAATATTCAGTGAACTAGAATAAATGGAATAGTAACTTGGTCGATAAAATGGTTCCACTTAAATTACCGCGGTGGGCGGGGTAAAACAGCTACCCACGCGCCCGCCTGGCGTCGACCGACCAATCGCGTGCGAGCTTTGTGTGCGTGAGTTTCGTTGTGATAGCAGTATAATTGTGTGCGTAGATGGATTCAAATTCTAAACGGCAATTGTATGGGGTTACTCTTCCGTTTATTCTAGTTCGCTGCTAATATTTGTATTTTAGTATACTCGTCAATATTTTAACCGAATACACCAAACACCGAATAGCGATCTGAAGTGTCATATACTCTCTCGTCTTGCGTCGACTTTGCGTCCAGAACATTCTACTTTCCTTTAATTTTAATTTGTTTTCATAAGCAGATATGAAGGTGCGTATTTAAACTAAACTAGAGGGTCCATTTTCTACCTTAAACCTTTAAGCTTAGAGTCCATATTTTATTGTATCCAATTTAGAATGTTTTCCTACCTTATAGTACTAGAGAATTTAGGGCTTATTCATTGAATAAGCTGTATGAGGATGTTACCTTTGCTGGGTTGTTTAAAAAAGTATGCTAAGCCAAAGTCGAATTAGTAGCATTATAAAGTTTATAAAAATATGTATATTATTTTACGATTTTAGGCTACAGTACTGAACCCGCACTAGTGGTCAATTAATTTTTAGTAGTTAATTAATGTAATAATAATAATAATGTTAAATTAATGAGAGTTGTGTAATTTTGGCATATTGTATTTGTAAGGTTTTTGTGTGTGTGTTTTTATTTCCATTATTAAGAGAGAAATACTGAAATATAATAATAATTTACATACGTATATACATATGTAAATTATTTTGGCATATTAATTTATTGACTTTTTTTACATGTAATGTTTTTCTAGACACATTTTTTTCTTGATGTAACAAAAGTCAAAGTTATTTTTTTCTTTTTTATGAGTAAGGATAAACTGAGATCCCTCCATTTTATAGGAGTCAGCAAAATTTTAGTGATAGCATAAGCAGTCAATTATACGTTCCCACCGCTGGGACACGAGGCCTTCTTTCAAGAGGAGAGAGATATAAGCCATAATCCGCCACGCTGGCCAAGTGCGGGTTGACAGATATTCCACAGTCACCGGTAAATTATATATTATGTATGAAATCTAAAAAATAAATAAGGCAAAAATAAATTTATTGACCTACAGCTTAGCACACTTTCCCAACCCATCAGATATATCCACGAACGGGGTCCGTGTAGAGGAATTCCTACCTTATTCATAAAGTGTTAGGGTGTAAATTCGTGATTATCTAGCGTCCGCTTCGCTACTCTTGTGTAGCGGCGTTGATTTGGTTTCTAGACGTTTCTTTAAGGGCTGGTTGAACTCCCATCCGTCCTCGCCTTTTGGACTGAACAGCTGAAACAAGACAAATACAGTCAGTCAATAAGCGGACCAGTTTGGTAGCATATAGAGAGAAAGAAAAAAAAACAAATACACAGACAGAAAAAGTAGTTATATAGGAATACAAGTATGAATTTAATATTATATTGACCAAGTGAAAAGCCTACGTGTTAATCCAGGATCAGAGCTATCTTCATGCAAAATATTATCAAAATCGATCCGTCCGTTTAAGCGTGAAGAAGTAACAAACATACACAAGTGTGTGTGTATGTTACTATTATAACTTCTCTTAAAACAATTATAACTCTTCTACAGAAACTAGTCGATAGATTGACTTTTTTATATTTTTAGAATAACTTTGTGTACTTTAACTATTTAATTAATAAATTTGTGTAATAATCAATGTTTTAAATAAAATGGATACTTACAATCTAAACCTTGCAACAGGTGCCCATTTTGTTTAAAACATTGATTTTTACACCAATTTATTAATTAAATATATTCTAAAAATATAAAAAGTCAGTCTATCAACTAGTTTCTGTAGAAAAGTTATAATTGGTGGCGATTCAGCGGCACACACGACTAAACTAAATTTAAAGAAGCCCCGTCTCTTTTCATCTTAGGTGGCCAGAAAGAAACGGCACGTTCTGCACCATAGTCTAAGATGAAAAGAGACGGGGCTTCTTTAAATTTAGTTTAGTCGTGTGTGCCGCTGAATCGCCTCTAATGATAACTTTTCTACAGAAACTAGTTGATAGACTGACTTTTTATATTTTTAGAATATATTTAATTAATAAATTGGTGTAAAAATCAATGTTCTAAACAAAATGGATACTTACAATCTAAACCTAGCAACACTTTATTTTGTTCAAATAATTGAAAATGTCAATGTCACGTCAGTCAGATTTTCTTTATTCTCTGTAAAAATACAAAGAATAAAAATACAAAATATTTTTATTTCCTTTTAAATCTTTCGATCCTGTGCTGCGGGGCTACAGTTTTATCCGCGCCGAGCCATATGCCACTACACACTTACACTTTACTATTCAATACTTACTTTAGAAGGAGGAAATACACAAAACGAATGAAAATAAAAACAAACTAAACTAAAACAGAGAAAACAGAATAGAGTCGCCGTTGAATCGCCACCATTGTATTGATTAGTGCAGTGACTCACTTGAGTGATCCATTTGTCTCCGCTGGCCTCCCTCAGCTTGACGGCGTCCCGCTGCGCCTGCTCCACGGTCCGCTTGGCGCTGGTGGCGCCGTCACAGTCGGCGGCCCGCAGCGCGCACGTCACGTGGCGCCACACGCGCCGCGACTCGTTGCCCGCCTGCCGGCTCACCGGGAGCACGCGCTTGCGGCGCGGCTTCATGTTCGATACTTCGAATAGGACTTCTGAACGCTGGAATAAGCAAAAAAAGCGACTCGGTGGTAACAACGTCTGCTTTCTAATCAGACGGCCCCTGGTTCGATCCCAGCCCTACACCAAAGACTTGTTTTTATAGTTATGTATGGATTTGCACTCGCTTTACGGTGAAGGAAAACATCGTGAGGAAACCGGCATGTTTGAGGACCACAATTTCCGAAGACGTGTGTCAACCCGCCAACCCGCACTTGGCCAGCGTGGTGGATTATGGCCTATATCTCTCTCTTCGTGAGAAAAGGCCCCAAGTCCCAGCAGTGAGAACGTATAGTGGGCTGCATATGCTTATGCTTATATCAAAATTTCGGAGTAAACTAACTAATTAATTTACTTTAAATCTCTGATGTTTAATTCATACTTTTGGAACCATTTTTATTGTAAATTATATATTATACCTATTAATTAAAAATATTTTGGTATTTTTTGGAACTGTTCTGAATAAACTTAAAGAATTAACTTTATTATATTATATACCTATTTAGTCAAATAAATAATATCAAATTTAGTCTTACTGAAGATTGAGTCTCAGTCTCGTACTCAGTCAAACTTACCCCAGACTCTGTCCACCGGCCGTCGACTCTGGTGTTCCACTCTCCTTGCGCAGTATAGTAAGGTTTCTTATCAGCGCCGGCGAAGATCTCACACGACACTCGATGCTTCTTTCCGCCGTAGAAAGGTTTTGTGAGGAACTCTATGTTAGCTTTATGACCGGATTGTACACATTCTATGCATACGGAACCACCTAGCTCGATCCACGGGACTGTTAGTATTGATCTGAAATGTATAGGAAACGGTTACAAGATTCATTAAGTAATCAATAACTTTGATATTAAAATGAATGCAAATGACATGCAAAGAAATTTCAAATGGAGTTTATAACTAAACTCTCAATTAATTTATTTCTTTCAGTTATTTTTTGTCATTATCTTTTGGAATAACATATTTCTAACGCATTTACCCTACACTTTAGAGTAACAAATAAATAAAGAATTTTCAACACAGTCTTTTATCTTTGCTATAGTAGGTTAGTTTGAGCTTGATCACAATTCATTTGTTGGTAAGCGACATTGCGATCAAAGGTGTAACGCGCTTTCCCAGAAGAAACCGGTACACTCGTGCCTTGAAAACCACCAGATTATAGTTTTCAAGTATGTAGTATAGTTTTTAATTGTTTAGGGCGATGACATGGCCAAAATTTTATCGTTATACGAATAAAACATAAGCCGTTAAGTTTATTGATGAAATAACTTATAGACCGTATACAGAACGACAAAAAATATTTATACAAATCTTCCCAATTCCCAAATTTTCCCATCAGACAGCAGACTTATGAATTAGAGAAATAATTTTGTAAAAAAAAAAAAAGATTTCGTATACATATCTTATCTCTAATATCCCCACATTAAATATATCGATAATGATCGATAAAATATTAAACTTTATCTACGTCGTCGCCTTTGAAAGGATCAGTGTCTATAAAGTCCATAAATTTACGCGCTTGTATTTTTTCTTGTTTTCGTCACTCACCTGCCGTATCCATTAGGAAATGTAAGCGTGTACTCTTCACCGACATCCAATAGCGAAACTGTGCCTTTACCTGAAACACATTGTTGTTCTCATCATCATCATCATCATCATGCCAAGAGTCCGAGCTTTCGGTAAAGGAAAACATAGCTGGATTTCTAACGAAACCTAGAAACATATTTTAACAATAATAACAACAGCGCTAATAACATTAGCGTGAAAAAATTGTGAAATTGTGGATAAGTGAAAAAACTATTTGTGTAATGTGTGATGTGTTGTAAGTAGCTTTAGTTGTGTTTATTTCTTCGATTAAATATATACCAGATTCAGTGTTGCATACAAACACAGCACGAAAAAATGGCACGTGTTATGTAACTATACGACTGTATCTATTACGATATACACAGAAACACTAAATATGACCACGTCACAAAAAACCTCCACAGTATAACGATGCCGCCTTGGTGTTTCCCTACTCGTCCGATGCTGGAATGGGGCGAGGGGGGGGGGGATCAAATCATGCAATCCCGTTATATATGCTCACCAATATTATGCACTCCTATCGAGAGTCCTAGGAACTTGCTCTTAGTCCAGACCCAGGCTTCGAACTGTATGCGCTTGTGGACGTGCTCCGCGTAGAATGCGGATATGGGGGGGTGGTGCGACACCTGCTCCGCCACGAACGAGAGCTGGTCGGGGGAACACCACGGCACGGGACCTTCTCCTACTTCTATCTGTAAAGAAACACGAGAAAAATTTACAAGACAATATATTTTGAAGCGACGACTGCTCTGTCGGGCGTACGACTGCCTCACGTCCCGAAGGCCGTGTGTTAGATTCCCGCCAATCAGCTTGAGCTTTCGGTGGAGAAAATTAAAATACCATAGCATGGTGGTAGGGCATTTACAAGTGCTCGCTTGGCTAGCAACCACCCTTCAAGTTGAAAAATCTAAGGCCAAGAACTTAACAGTCCGGCAGCTTCCTTGAGAGCCTTAGGCCGGAGTGTCGTTTAGTAGTTTTGATTCATTATGTTATTATTGAAATGTAATCAATAATGACGAGTCCATATTGTTGATAGTTATTAATAATTATATCAAAATAATGTGATAACTATGTAAATGTAATAAAGTATTTCTATTTTATTCTATGGTTTCCTCACGATTATTACGCTTTATACTTGTGCGTGAAGGCTTTTAGATCCTTACCTTCTCCGGATGCTGCGAGGCGTCATCCATCTCCCAGTAGCAGCGGAACAGCTCGCCGAGTATGGGGTTGTAGGGTTTCTTGGCGACCTGAGACTTGCGACCGGCGTGGTACGAGCTCAGGTACCATCTCACTACCTGCACCATGCGGTCTCTGGCCGTCGGCTGGTCTACTATCCTGGAATGTACATTCATTATTATCTTATTTTTACAGCAGAGCTTCAGGTATGTTGAAGCATAGAGGATGCCTGTGTGAAGAAGAGGCTTAAGTATGCTGCCCTGGAGCCGTTTTATCATTTTGTGCCTATTGCCGTGGAAACTCTTTTTTTTACGAAGGGGAAATCTACAATAAGATACCCAGCTACAATGGGGTGCAACTGGGTTATGTGAGATTTTTACCCACTAAAACCCCAACGGTGCCCAGCCTCGATGCTTTATGGAGGGCTTCAGGTTCTTCAGTGGAAACACACTGAGGCCCTCCCAGCTTTTGCTTGCAGCTACATCCACATTGGCAAAGAACTGCCAACCCTCCCGGACCCAATTTGAATGGACTGTCGGAATCCCACTTCCAACAGTCCTTGAGCCTGGTGCCGTGGAAACCCTGGGCTGTTGGGGCAAGGATGGCTTTGATCAAGGAATTTCGGCAAGGACTAAACAAGTCGACCGATGACTCCCGCTCCGTATCTTTCCTGGTGCAGAGGATGGCGAATGCCATTCAGCGCGGTAACGCAGCTAGTCAATGGGCACCTTTGCACCGGGAACGAGTTGGAGCGGATTTATTTAGAATTAATTTATAATACATTTAATTTAAGATAAACATGATAAACCATTTATTGATAATTATTAAATTATACGCCAAAAACTAAAAAAAGAGACTTCAATATGTTATAAGAATCACAATTGAGTGTGAAAAAGTAACAAACATACACACTAACACACAAACTTTCGCATTTATCATATTAGTAGAATGTAGAATTTTACACACTCAGGTGATTGACTATCAAGCGCAAGCCTACCGACTAAATAAATACATATCTTGTGAAAGTTTCAGCTTTTTACGATTTACAACTATTACAGTTTCTGAGATACAGCCTGGGGACAGATAGACAGACAGCGGAGGCTTACTATTACTAATAGGTTCGCGTTTTCACCTTTTAGGTACGGAACCCTAAAGAATAAGAAAAAAACTCACTTGACAAACTGGTCGGGATGAGCGAAAGAGTCCGCGTACATTTCCAAAAGCGATCGCCTCTCTAGTATAAATGTGGGGAGCACAACCTGGAAACAACAATGTTGCCATTATTACATTTTAATTCTCCACAAATGTGTTACTGCATTCGTTACAATCGAACTAGAAATGCCAAGCGCTAACGCTAAACCTAGGTAAAAATCACATGAATGGAATTCTAAAATATAAGAAATCTATAGTGTAAAAATAAGTCTGGTTTTCCTTCCTGACGCTATAACTCCAGAACGCACGAACCGTTTTCCACGGGACGGAAAATTTTATAGCTGTTATCGCGGAGCAAGATAGCTTATGTTTATTACGACACTAGCCTAAACTCAACCTTAAGATACGGAGGTAAGATTGACTTGAATTGAAATATTTTTTGTGACGTGGTCATATTTTGTAAATAGTAAACTCATGCCATTTTTTTGTGCTGTGTTTGTATGCAACACTGATTCTGGTATATATTTGGTCGAAGCGTCCGAAGGCCTCTGACTTGATTTAGACGAGTAGGAGGTAGGATACACACAGGGAAACAAATACCAGCTATCTGAATGGTCTAAGATCTGAGCTTACATCGACCTTCACCAACGTGATAATTGAATAAAATAAATTTCATAATAAATTTAGCATCTTAGAAAATATATTAAAAATGGGTTGCCTAAAAAAATCCATGACAGAATATTATAATTTTTTTTGAAAAATGATTTATTATAAAAATTTTAAAAGAACTGCTGGGTTGCCAGGTGTAAACAGGTATGTCGAAATCAGTTACTTTTAACCGATTCGATAATAGAAAAAAATATATATCAACATAAGCGCTGTTTCGTTGCGATCAGTAGTTCGTCCAGGTAAAAGATAGGCAGCCCTACGGCAGCACGTTTTATATGTCCTATACTTCAACTCAGGATGTATATTTTTTTATTATCTTGATGTTGCAAAATTTTATAAAAAAAAAAAAACATTTGTTTTAAATATTCTACTCAGGATTTTTTTAGGCATCCCATTTTTTATATATTTTCTAAGATGCTAAATTTATTATGAAATTAATTTTATTCAATTA
The DNA here is from genome assembly GCA_035578125.1 of Mellilla xanthometata. Lineage (NCBI taxonomy): Eukaryota > Metazoa > Arthropoda > Insecta > Lepidoptera > Geometridae > Mellilla > Mellilla xanthometata. The sequence continues at coordinate 11,783,396 of JAPUBQ010000001.1, read as the reverse complement.
TCACGCCGGTGAAGGTCGATATAGGCTCGGATCTTTTACTAGAAGGGCTGTATGGCAGTCAGATCCCGTACCTTAGTGAGGTCCATGCCGATCTTGACCTGGGAGAGGAGATGCGTGACCACCGAGCCGTGGTTCTCCATCGACCCCAGGTCGCTATCCGACTCGTCCTCGTACAACGCTGGAAACAAATGAAAAATAACCTTTATTCTATATGGTAATTATAGTAGGTACGTAAGCCGTTTCAAATGTCCATAAAATAAACTATTTTGATTTTTGATTCTACAGTCACAACATAAGCTGCTAACGGACATTTCCGTTATTTTAACTTTTAATATTCGTGCGAACATGTTCAACTACTACGACGTTTCAGTTCAACTATCGCGACAAAAATGACTAAACGTGAAATAATAATTGGCCAAGTGCGAGTCGGGCTCGCACTTGAAGGGTTCCGTACATTTTAGTATGGGAACTCCCTTTGAATTAATCTCCTATTCCTATTCCTATTCTCCCTTTAATTTAGTTTTAAAGTTCATACATATCAATATCAAATATTCTGTGAATGTTCAGAGGGTCTACCAAATATCGTTATAAAGATATAAAGTACGAATAGAAATGAATATAATGAAATTAAAAATACGTTTTAACTTTAACTCTTTTGATTTCTAAATCAAAAGAGTTCAAACTATACAACAGAAAAAGTAACCCACAGTATAAAACACAATGCTTCGAAACCTTCACATATACGTTCGAAATAATGTATTTGAAAGTGACAGACAGCAAAACATTTAGATAAGCTGTATCCGGGCGCATTTACATAGCAACAGGGTCGCATGACGTGAGTAAAAGTTTTCCATCATGTGTACATACTGGTGGCGATTCAGCGGCACACACGACCAAACCAAATTTAAAGAAGCCCCGTCTCTTTTCATCTTAGGTGGCCAGAAAGAGACGGCACGCTGTTCACCATAGTCAAACCAACTAAAATCACGTCAAATGTAGAAATTATAGGCGACTTTAGACCGCACTAATTTGTATCACCTCTTAAACTGCCTGCACATTCCATATTTGACGTGATTTTAGTAGGTTTGTCTGTGGTTCAGAACGTGCAGTCTCTTTCTGGCCACCTAAGATGAAAAGAGACGGGGCTTCTTTAAATTTGGTTTAGTCGTGTGTGCCGCTGAATCACCACCACTGAGTAATTGTAATTTTCATCATACTCAAACTATAGGCTAATAAGATTTTACAGTACACTAAGTAATAGTAAGTCAGGGCACTACCGTGGGTCGGGTGACACGTTGGTTGGACGGCTGTTAGTCTTAGTACAAGCAGTTGTTACGCCAAGTTAGAGGCCTCTGGGCGGCTTGAATACTCTGGACACCAGAGCTTGGACACTTAGCTCATACCACCACGTAACGTACCACCGTCACAAAATTAAGATCCCAGACAAAAATATAATAATAAAATAATTTGTTAAACTCAAGCAACCAGTTTGACAAATTCTCGAGTTCTCTGATGGTAGGGCGACTCATAACTTAAAAATAAGTCATTTGTGTATGACCGGGATTGAACCAAGGGCTGTCAGATTGGAAAGTAGACGTTTTCCTACCAATCACACACGTTTAATTTTCTTTTTCAGACGAGCGCCAGAAAATGGCCTACCGCCATGTAAATCCCTTGAGGAGAATCACGAATACCTTTCCAAATAGGCCGGTATAAAAAATAACGCTGATGAATCATGTAATGTTGTCACGTAATATGTTGGCTGTACGTGATAGAAATCGTTTAACCTTTGCTAAACAAGGCAAAATAATAAAATGTAAATACATATATACTCGTAGTATACAGCAGAAGCGGCTATACGTTCTCACTTTTGGGACCTAATTGGGGTTCTCTGACGAGGAGATAGATACAGGCCATAATACAACACTTTAGCAAAGTGCGTTTTCCCAGAAAACACCAGTTCACTCATGCTTTGAACATATAGACAACATAATATAGTTTGGTTTATATTATAGTTTTAGGCACGAGACTAGTTCTCAGTGTAAGTGCTGGTCGCCATATCAAATCATTATTAATGTTCATTTTTATAATATTTGTTTTGTTTAATATATTTTGTAATTATCTGTAATATTTTTTCTGTAATAAACAATTTGAATTTGAAGTTGAGTTTGGGTCGGATGACGTCGGTCTTTGGATATTGTGGTCCTCAAACATATCGGTTTCCTCACGATGTTTTCCTTCACAGTAAAGCGTGAGCAAAGAAGAATTAAAGAGTGGGAGGTTAGCGTGGTATGGGCATGTGATGCGAAGAGAGGAGATGCGATGTATGGAAATGGAAATGCTAGGAGGCAGAGCTAGAAGGGCAAGAGGCAGACCAAAGACGACATGGATGGAGTGTGTGAATAAGGACATGAGAGTGAAAGAAGTGAGTGTAGAAACGACGGCTGATATAGGAGAGTGGAAGAGGAAAATTTGTTGTGCCAACCCCACCTTGTGGGATAAGGCAAAGAAGAAGAAGAATACAACGAAATTAGAAAAACCTCCACGCAACATTTTGAGGTAACGACCATTTAAAATTTAAAATTGTACATAATATAAGTATTTTACTCTTCAAGCCCGTTCATTTAATATCCATAATGCCAACCTAGAATTGCCCAGGCCAATTTATTAGCTCTTGAATGTAGAAGTTAAATCCACCATCGGACGAGTAGGGAAACACCAAGGCGGCATCTTTATTTTGTGGAGGTGCCTAAGTCGCGTACTAAGCGATTTGTAGCCAAGGTGTGGAATTCTTTGCCAAATTCCCTGTTCACTGATAACTATAATCTAGCGGTTTCCTAGGCAAGAGTGAACCGGTTTCTTCTGGGCAAGCGCGCTCCACCTTAGATCGCAATATCGCTTACCATAAGCTGAATTGCGATCAAGCGCAAGCCCATTATGAGTAAAAAAAAAAACAAAACTCAAATATACCAAACTACAACAAAGTGAAAGATCAACAAACGTATACCTATCAATGCTTTAATCCCAAATGCCTGTATTGTTCCCGCTCGAGGTAAATGGTCGTTATACGAATGTTCCATTAGGATGAGTTAGCTGTTCGACTTTCATCCTAATTGGGGTTCATGTAACTTCCTGGACTGCGCCATTTCGGATCGTTGTTTGGTGTTGCGTGAATAGGGTCGTTATTTCAACAAACACATACAAAATACCATAGTATATAAAAATGAAATGTATGAAAATAAGCTAGCTGCACGCCGCGGTGTTACCCGCGTTAATCCGGGATAAAAAGTAGCCTTGTTAATCCAAGGACTAACCTATCCTAATTGTAAACTCATCAAAATCGATCCAACCGTTGGAGCGTGAAGGAGTAACATTGACTATGAAGTTGTTTACGTATCCCACGTGAATCCCACAATTGTTTTCGGGATAAAAGTAGCCTATGTGTTAATCCAATGTAGACCTTGGACGCTCAATTTTGAAGATAGGTTCTAACCTAAACGCTACGTGGCCAAGCTCTGGTATCGAGAGTTTTCAAGCCGCCCGAAGGCCTTTGACTTGGCTTAACGACTGCTAAGACTAACAGCCGGAACCTACAATTTACCGTAACATCCGACCCACGGTAGCACCCAGATGAAAATACCTCTGGGAATATGACAGTCTTGTGCATGGTCACCCATCCAAACACCGTCCGCATCGACCGTTGCTTAGCGTCGATGATCACGTCAGATCACCTTAGCTAGCCGAGCTACAGGCGCTACGCTACTAGTAAGTAGAAAGTAATAGTAAAGCGTTTTGCTTCGACCTTCATTGTGAGAACTGCGAAGCTTTGGAATTCTCTTCCCGAGTCTCTTTTTCCCGTGAAGTATAATTTTGGGGTCTTCAAATCTAGAGTAAATAGGTTCCTTCTAGGCAAGCGTGTTACATCTTAGACCACAGTTAAGCTTAACATCATTCTAGCTGCGGTCAAACGTAAGCCTATTCATCAATAAAAATAATAATAGTTAAAAAAAACTAAAAAACACGCTTATCTGGCCATTTTAAGTGGGTCAAAATAGCGCCCAAAGAAATCGGTTACAAACAAACATACAAACAAAAATACAAATTTTTTAAATAATTTTATCAAATTAGTGTATTGTCATCGGTCCTCAATAAATCTGCAAAGTTTGAACGAAACATGGCCGTTTAAAGTGGGTCAAAATCGCGCCCAAAGAAGTCGGTTACAAACAAACATACAAACATACAGGTGAAGCTAATAAAAAGCGTGTAAAAACTATAAGCGAGTTCTGACCATCGTAGTCGATCTCCCCATCCCGAGTGCGCGGCAGATCGACGGCGGCTTGCACCGTTTCGTGCTCTGCGCCCTCTGCGCCGGCGCACGTTCGACTCGCGCTGCAACAATACAAAACAATATAAGACGAAGATAAGGGCAAAGCATATTCTTAAGTAAATAAATCTTAATATATATAAATCTCGTGTCACAATGTTTGTCCCCAATGGACTCCTAAACCACTTAACCGATTATAATAAAATGCGCACACCATGTGCAGTTCGATCCAACTTGAGAGATAGGATAGTTTAAATCTCAAATTATAGTCGCAATTTTAATTTATTGCTAATTATTGTCTGTTATTATTTAACAGTCACAATTATCTGTTAACTCCAAACGATTCTAACAGATGTCGATACCTTTCAACTGGGTTGAGTAAGTAATCAATAGATGGCGCTGCTATGGTAAATCTACGAACGTGTCATATAAGTTACACTATCTATTTTTCATACCCCTAAGTGAGGCAAAACAACGTTTGCCGGTTCAGCTAGTAAATAATAAATAAATATTAGGACACATTTCACACAAGGCTGGTTAACTCCATACTTTAACCAAGTATATACAACCCAGTCTCGCACCCTGACACAACCCCCTGAGTTCAGCGGACTCAGCACCCAACCCTGACAAAGAGGGGATCCTCGAGGGCAGTGCCCCCAAACCCCCTCAATAAGGAGGAAGGAAGAAGACTAGAAGAAAGAACTCCATACTGAACCATTTCTAGTTCGTGTTATAGTAGGTAACACAACTGATAAACTACATACATACCTATTTTACACCCAGACTCACAGCTAACAAATTTTATTAAGCACAAAGATGTTGTCCATACCAGGAATCGAACCCGAAACCTTCTGTTTGGCAGTCCGGCATGGTAACCTTTACGCCAACGAGGTCGTCAAAGTATGATTGGTAAAAAATAAGTTAAGGATTTTATAGCACCAGTCTAGCTAGCAACCTCAAATTGAAAAATCTGTCGCCAAGCACCCAATGGTATATTCCGGCAGCCTTCTTAAAGCCATGTATTCCAGACTAAGCATGCTCCACTTAAGAACAGTGTCGCTGATTCGTGTGGTTACGCGCGCTGATGGTTAATGCTAAGGTGCAATTTGACGACCTCGTTGGCGTAAAGGTTACCATGCCGTTCTGCTAATCAGAAGGTTCCCGATTCGATTCCCGGCCCGGTCAACATCTTTGTGCTTAACTAAATTTGTTGGCCGTGGGTCTGGGTGTTAAATATGTATTTATATATAATATGTATGTATGTATTTGTAGTATATCAGTTGTGTTAGCAACCATAATACGAGCTAGAAATGGTTCAGTATGGGGCTAATCAGTCGTGTGTAATAAAATTTATTGCAGCTGTACTGTGTAAAAAATATCTTACATCGCAATATATCCTTCGCTATTCTATCTTCAAATCAGATGAAATAAGGCTGTTATGAGCGGGTGTGTGCGCTGGTTTGAATTCCCTATTCCCCTCGAAACCCTGAACGTGTCAAAAGATATTTCCGGTCGGCTTTTGATATGTACATATGAGACATGGTTATGATGATTGCTTTTGTTTTGGATTTATCGTTCTATTATATTTCTTTGGTGAAAAAAATAACAGTTATAAAGTACTAGCAGATCGTCCCAGCTTTGCACGGACTATAATAATTTAAGTCGCAAAGAGAAACAAAATATAGCTTGTGTTACTAAGGAATAATTTAGCTTCGCAACGGTGAAAGAATTTTTTAAATCGCTCCAGTAGTTTCGGAGCCTATTTGCGTCACACAAACAAACAATAACTTTTCATCTTTAAAATATTGATATAGATTACAATAATATATTACAATATACTAAATACTTTTTAATATATTAAATATATATTTTTTTTTACACTTGATAGCTTGGTTTGCGTTTACGATGTGCCACGCTTACCTAGAAGATAACCTATTAACTCTACTTTTGAAGACCCCCGGATGATACCTCTCAGGAAACAGACACTCAAGTAGTGAGTTCCAAAGCTTCTCTGTCATCACAATAAAGGTCGACGCAAAGCGTTTTGTACGAAAGTTTGGAACTTGAACTCCGTATAGGTGTCTCTTCACTGACTCTCTGCTCGTTCTGTAGTAGAACGGAGATGTTGTACTAATAAACATTGTGAATTAAGTGGCTGTTCTAATATAAATGCGAAACAATAACTGGTTAATAAAGTTAAAATAAATTTAAATCAAACTAGTTCTAGCCGTTTTTTTTCCAAAATGTTACTTGTTTTTTAGCGTCGTCTCAAGGTCTTTATTAGCCTTTTTTCGTATTATTATTTAAAAACTGGATAGTGCGAGTAACATTTTTATATATTAGAAGACAAAAATAGTTTCAACCAGTATTTTTTTTCTACAGCTATAAGTTCTTAGGTAAGTAATGCTAATGAATGTTTCAAATTTTTGACTGATAATTTTTTTTACCTGTGTCTAGAAAAATAAAATTATTTAATTTAATTTCAATAATTATGATATATACAGTTAACAACTTTTTAAGGGTTCCGTACCTTAAAATGTAAAAAGAAACCCTAATAGGATCACTTCATTGTCCGTCTGTCTGTCAAGACTTTTAATGTCAAGAACACGTTAAGCTACTGAGGTTGATAAATAAAATATACGTGAAAGTCAAAGTCTAAATCTAAGTTTAAGTCTATGAAAAAACTGAGTTTGTTGGTCAATACAAAAATAACAATAAAAGATATGACAACATTTTTAAATACGGTATATTTAACAATTTTACAGTGATAATATGTGCAGAGACAAATGAAAAACTATGAGGTATTTATACATTTTTACATTTACATTTTACATAACATTTACATGAAACAATAAGATTTGGTCCAAAGTAAGCTTAGAAACCCAGATATAAAAAACATCTAAAAACTGAAAATGCTCTACAGCCTTGCAAAATCATTAAACAATTTGTATCTATATAAATAATGTATAACACCCAGACCAACAGCCAACAGATTTGTTGGCCTTGCCGGGAATCGAAACCGGGACCCTCTGGTTGGCAGTGTGGCATGGTAGCCATTACGCCAACGAGGTTGTCCATATTGATTTATACCACTACTATTATCTGCTCAATAAAGACTTAATCTATGTAACAAATTTGTATAGATATTTTCTATTATCTCAAATCTACAATCGACATAAAGCTTTAAAACTAGCAATCAATTCCTCTCAATTTATAAAACAGAGTCGTAGGCGTTGACATTTGGTACAAAGTAGAGAAGTCTAGCCAAATGGCAGGGTCGATATCATACTACATAGGACTGACATTGACCGACGTTGCTTGGGAAAATCCTTGTGGGAGACATTGTGGCGAATGGGGTTTTTAGAGATTTTTTATGTTATTGAGTGAATTATAGCGCCTGTAGGTCGGCTAACTAAGGTGATTTGACGCGATCATTGACTATTGTTGTTACACAGCGAATTAGAATACTTAGAATAGTAACTTGGCCGATAAAATGGTTCCACCGTCCACGCGTAAAATACCGCAGTGGGCGGGGCAGAGCAGCTACCCGCGTCACATGGTGTGGCGGCGACAAATCGCGTGCGAGCTTTGTGGGTGTGTGTTTCGTTGGGACAGCAGTATAATTGTGTGCGTAGACGGATACAAATTCTAAGCGGCAATTGTATGGAGTTACTCTTCCGTTTATTCTAATTCGCTGTTGTTACACAACGGTGGATGCGGATAGTCTTCGGATGGGTAACCATGCACTAGACTGTCTTTGAAAAAGTGCCATTTTCTTCTGGGCGCTACCGTGGGTCGGATGGCATTGTAGGTCCTTGAAAACTCTCGACATCAGAGCTTGATCATTTATTGGCTCATACGGAGAAGAATAAGCTTGAATTAAAAAAGTCGTACATACATTCGTATGTATGAGGTCGTCATAAAATATTTCTTATTACCTAGCTATTACCGTCCGTGGTGTAGTAACTATGTTCTTGTATTTCCAGTAATAGCACCAGACTAATCAACCAGGTGGTAAGTGAACTGCAAAATCCGTGAGAACACTGCCACACGGTCTTGCTTCCATATGGTCAATGTCATGGTTATATTGATTCAAGTAACGCCAAGTAAAAATCGATCTTATTTTAAGGCCAAAGAGTCTATAATGGTTTTTTTACAGGAAAAAAAATAAAAAAGCTTTGTTCCGCAATAAGCACGAGCTTTCGTTAAAGGAAAACATCGTGAGGAAAATAGAGCTCTTCTCACTTAGGACTTAATGGTGTGTTGCGGCAACCTGCTTGTGAGCCAGTTATTCCAGACTAGGCAACCTCCTTTATAAGAAAGAAAGAAAGAAAATAAATTTATTGTGCACAAAACAAATACACTTACAATTTATGATATACATATAACTATCACTAATAATGTATGCACAAAAGGAGCAAATTCAGTATATTGCTGAGAGCACTAAGTACTCTAGCGCTGGTTTTCAATTTGCTCCTTCATAGTTCATGTAGGCATAATAAGTAGCACGGGTACATATATATAATATATTAAAGAAATCAAAATTGATATCAATATTTTTGGCAAAATTACTATTTATTCTCTACCCTAGGCCAGAGAGTTGCTAACGCTTGTTGTTAGACGACCTACCAATCAAATGCATTGTAGCTAGGAGTAAAAACAAGTAAACATCGGTCTCATTTTCAAATCAAACAACTTACAATGCCTTTGAATACGCATTACGTAAATTTCAGCTCTCCTATTTTTGTAACTATCGGGGGAGCCACTGTTGCAAGTTACAAAACAATTAGCTTAAACCTTTTTAGTTCCCCGCCTTCGCCGCTTCAGAGACAACTTGGCGTACTCGTTAAAGCGGATTCCTAGTGCCAAATTACATTTCGTCCCCGCTCCGCTAAAGACAAACACTGTCTGGCAGTTTTGCCAAATTCGAGATAATAAAAATCTACTTCGAGAATAGAATGACATCACTTACAGAGAAATTGAGGAATTCCGTAGAGAACAAGTAGGTAAATTGGTAAATTGTTGATTGCTAATGACTATTATGTTTTGAGCATGTTAGAATCTGAAAAAACTGGCTCTGAAGGAAGCTGCCGAAACACACTAGTAGGTCCTTGGCGATTTTAACTTGAAGGTAGTTGATAAGCCAGACGAGCGCTAGATAATGCTCTACCTATTTTCTTTCTGGGGCGCCGTCAGGTTATGAGGGATTTGTACCCACTAAAACCCCCCCGGTGACCTGCCTCTGTGCTTAACGGAGGACTCCGGGTTCCTCCGGAAAACACCCCGGAGACCTCCTTACACTGCGTTGTGGCCCTTCCCGGGTTGCTGAACAATCCGCCAACGACGGCGAAGGTCATACGACGCCGTCGTCCACCCCGGACTCTACGTAGTGTATCTCCGAACTCCCTCGAGTCTAATGCTTCTTTTAGTCACCTTTTTCCAATTCAAATATTCCGTTACATTATAACACCTCGTCTCTCTTTCTATGTCTACGTTATAGGAATTGGTTGCCTGGAAGAGATCGCTTTTAGCGATAAGGTCGCCAATTAAGGCACTAGTTTTTAAATACCTTTTTTTTGTTTCTGTAATTATTTTTAGTATGTGTTTTAATAAAGTGTTAATCTATCTATCTTACGACAGGCAGGGGCAGTTCCGCAGCTTTACTATGCTGTACCTTACAGCAAATTAAAACAAATGCTCGCTTCAACTACAAAGAGTTTGCATTTGATCCAGGCAGGTAATGGTATCTGAGTGTAACGGTGCCGCTTCACGGACCATGGCCTTTCCTAGCTGTGCTTTACGTATTTATGAGCTTATTGTAGAATAATGATTACACGAGATTGGAATACTCTACTATGAAGACATTTTTTTTAATACATATTTTAATTTTTCCTTTGCTTATCTTAATTTGGGTTTCAGATCACAGCGGAAATACACTACATTTATTTAATTTTGTCTTCTATTTACAATGGGTTTCCGCAAAGTAACGCATTGTTGGTAAATATACATTGTTGGTACTTCTTTTCGTACCAAATAAAAAGAGTTTATTATACTGCTTACAGCACTTAAGTCGAAACTATCCAAGACCAATGTCTCGTCACGTGATTTTTTTAAAGTTTTGTTAATTTGCCTTGGGTACTTCTTACCTGTAGAATTAATTAATCCAAAATAATCCAGTTATAAAATTCAAGAATAGTTTTTATATGAATATAATAATTATACAATAATTATATTTATATCTATGAACAAAAAAAATAATTAATTGCTTTTTTACGCTTTCATTGCTGGCAGTACTTTTTTGACAGTTATCGTGTGAAGTTGAAGCAAGCGCGATCCTATTCTTAGTTGGCACGCATAGTGCGAAGATGTTTTTCAGCCGCTCGAAAGCCTCTGGCTTCGCTGGCCGGGGTTAAATATGGTATTGAAAGCGTCAAATTTGTATACCAGCCCGATCCAGTAAGTTAAGCCGTATCGGCGCCGTGAAGGCTAACTAGCTAAAGCCATTCCATGTAAATTATATCGCTGTAAAAGTCTATAAGGCTTCGCTATCGATTCGTTGGCGACAAGAACTGAACAAAGCAATGAGGGATAAAGGCTTTACGATAATGCGAATTACGGTTAGGGATAAAGCGCTATTAATTTAATTCTATTGTATTATTAATCCATTGTACTATTAGTCGTTTTGTTATAAATTTTTAGTTATAAATTACACTCACGTTAGGCAAGGTGAATATTTGTGTGTATATGTGTGTGTGTGTGTGTGTGAGTGTGAGAAGGAGTGTATGCCTGTCTGTTGCATCATAGCTTTTGAGCGGATGAACCAACATAAAAGTAGTTTTTTTGTTTGTTTGAAAATAGGTTTAAAATTGCCGCCGTCACAAAATGTTTTCAAAGGATTTTAAACTTTTTTTATTAACACTTTTACCATAAAGTTAATATTGGTGTATATACTGCATATTGCAAAAATAATGTTTTTTAAAGGTCCATTTAAAACTTCAAAACCATTTCAAATGCTATACGACCTGGGCAGAGTGAAATCGTTTCAAGAAAATACAAATAAATGGTGCTTACGATACGTACGATTTTTAACAAGAGTTTCAGCGTCTATTATATTTATTAGTCTATGCTAACGCTTATAAATATATATCAAAAGATAATAAGTTAATGAACTACAAACAAACAAAAGCTACGTAGAGTTTATATAAATGAATCTGAATAGGCCTTTCAAACGTTTGCGACCGTCTATTGTGGTGTGAAAGCTAGGGCTTCCATACCCTCGCTCCAAGGGCACGTTTCAATGCCAGTGGCCCGTTAATGAGGTCACACTCAGGGTTGCCATATGCCACGTTTCTCGTACAGGGACGCCCAAAATCTCGTAAATTTCACGTACTTTTGCAAAAAAAACTCGTGTTTTAGTACTAACATATTAGCCCAAGAGCCCATACGTTTCTGACCTTCGTCATTTAATAAAAGCTGAAAATTGTTCTATGTGTGTCCCTAGTAGAGGTAAGAATAATCCCCAAACATGAAGCTGAGGCAGCAGTGGCTTTGGCAGATAACTGGTAACAAAGGTGTATAAAATTCCATCTCAAATTCGTTATAGTATAAAACCTGATTTTTTCACATTTGATTCATAATAATATCAAAAGTCGCGTTGCTCATTGCCAGACGGTTATTATGGTGGCAACCCTCTGCCAGACACCCTTAAACTATTATAATTTATGAGTATACTTACGTTATATTATAAAACCTAAATTTTATATATAATCTTTTGGGGGCCTATTAATCTATGTTTACATAAAAGCCGGACAGTTTCGATAGTTCTATCATGTTGCCAGACGCATTCAAAGTGAGCAGTTGTTCGGGGAGCAAGGAGCGTATACAGTAACTAGAGCGAGTTAGACGCTTGGTCTAATGCAGTCAGCGCGGATGCCGTGACGGATGTACTGCGACTGGGTATGGAATATTTCATACCCTACTCAGATGTACCTCTGTCCGACAAGGCTCGCCCTTGGTTTGGGCCTCAATGTGGACGTGCTGAAGCACTGAAACAAGAGGCATACCTTGCCTGGGTCGATGCCCGACACCGCAAGGCTAGGAATATTAGCCAGAAGAAGAAAGAATTTAACAAGGCTGCCAAGTCCTGCAAAAGGGTTTTACAGAAGGCTCGCTTCGACCATATTAGCCGTGTAGGGAACAAATTAGCTTCTTATCCCGCGGGTAGTAAAGCATTTTGGTCCCTGGCCAAATCGATCGAAGGGAACTTCTGCCGCCCCTCACTGCCTCCACTGCTGAAGCCGGACGGTTCGCTGGCTCACGCAGCAGTAGAGAAAGCCAACTTATTTGCTTCTCTATTTGCTGAAAATTCACGTCTTGATGCTGGTGGCGCGTCGCCTCCGTCATCTCATGTCTGTGCGTCAGTGATGTCTGACATAAAGATACGCCAGACTGAGGTCCGGAAAGCGCTACGCGATCTAGACGTGAATAAAGCCAGTGGTCCCGACGGTATTCCAGCTTTAGTTCTGAGGACCTGTGCGCCTGAGTTGGCTCCTGTGTTGACACGTCTTTTTCGGCTTTCTCTTGAGACTGGTAAAGTGCCAAGTTCTTGGAAGCTTGCTAATGTGCAGCCCGTGCCTAAAAAAGGTAGTCGCGCCGACCCTGCTAACTACCGGCCCATTTCAGTCACGTCCATACTCTGCAAGAGTATGGAACGTGTCTTGAACCGCAGGCTCCTGGCATACCTAGAAGCGAATGACCTCCTTAGTGACCGACAATATGGCTTTCGCCGGAATCGGTCTACTGGGGATCTTCTAGCGTATGCCACACACATCTGGAGTGAGGCTATTGAGAAGTACGGAGAAGCACTTGCGGTTTCTCTGGATATTTCCAAAGCCTTTGACAGGGTCTGGCACGACGGCCTTATTAGCAAGCTTTCCTCCTACGGCCTGCCTGCTGGATTTCGTGATTGGATATCGGACTTTTTGAGGGACAGATCTATACGGGTGGTCATTGATGGCTGCTCGTCGGATCTAATGGCGATCAATGCCGGTGTCCCTCAAGGGTCGGTGCTCTCTGCGACATTATTTCTGCTGCATATTAACGATCTGCTAAGACCCGGTACCTTTGGGTATGCAGATGACAGCACTGTTGTAGAGAGCTACATATCCACTGCACGAGCCAGTGAGGCCGAAATCCGGTCTCATAGGGAAGCTATGGTTGAGCGCTTAAACTTGGCTCTTCAGGCAGTCTCCGAATGGGGCGATGCCAATCTAGTCAAGTTCAATGCCGCCAAAACCCAAGCGTGTCTTTTCACTGCTAAGAGGAGGCCTTTTGACCTGGCCCCTTCCTTCCGAGGTTCAACCGTATCGGTTACCGACAGCTTAGAACTCCTTGGCATAACATTGTCTTCAACACTGAATTTTGGCTCCTACATCGAGAATATGGCTCACGTAGCAGCCAAAAAGCTGGGTATCCTCTCGAAGGTGCGAAAGTACTTCACGCAGGAACAGCTGCTTATATTATATCAAGCACAAGTTCGATCATGCATGGAGTATTGTTCGCACCTTTGGGATGGATCGGCAAAGTACCAGCTTCAGGCGTTGGAGTCAATTGAGCGGCGTGCAAAAAGGCTCATAGGCAATGACAATCTTTGCAAGGCAAAGTTGCAGAGCCTAGAGCACCGCCGCATTATTGCCAGTCTGTCGGTCTTCTATCGGTTGCATTTCGGCGAGTGTGCGACTGAATTACATGAAGTAATTCCCCCCGCCCCCTTCCACTATCGGACGAGCAGGGAAACGCCAAGGCGGCATCGGTTTACGGTTGAGGTGCCCAAGGCACGCACAAAGCGTTTTGCCTCCACCTTTGTTGTCCGAACCGCCAAACTTTGGAATTCCTTGCCAAATTCCCTGTTCCCCAATGACTACAATCTAGCGATTTTCAAAGCGAGAGTGAACCGGTTCCTTCTAGGTAAGCGCGATCCACCGTAGACCTCAATATCACTTACCATCAGGTGAATTGTGGTCACGCGCTGACCTATTCAGAGTAAAAAAAAAAAAAAAAAAAAAAAGCCCTTCACTGTGCATCCACTGTAATCAAGTTTTTTTTATTATTAATTTCTTAGTCAAAAAATTTCTTTTTTTTTACAGTTTGAATAACACATTTTTTTATTTTTTTTTTTATATTTGGACATTTCACACACGGCTGGTTAGCCCCATACTGAACCATTTCTAGCTCGTATTATGGTTGCTAACACAACTGATATACTACATATACATACATACATATTATATATAAATACATATTTAACACCCAGACCCACAGCCAACAAATTTAGTTAAGCACAAAGATGTTGACCGGGCCGAACACAAATCACGATTATTAGAGTTTTGATATGATTGAAGTTGTATTAGAACAATTTTAATGGGTATTGTTTTAAATATTTGTTATTCAAACTGTAAAAAAAAAAGAATAATGTAATTTTTTGACTAAGAAATTAATAATAAAAAAAACTTGATTACAGTGGATGCACAGTGAAGGGCTGCATTAGACCAAGCGCTCTGTCTAACTCGCACTAGTTACTGTATACGCTCCTTGCTCCCCGAACAACTGCTCACTTTGAATGCGTCTGGCAACATGATAGAACTATCGAAACTGTCCGGCTTTTATGTAAACATAGATTAATAGGCCCCCAAAAGATTATATATAAAATTTAGGTTTTATAATATAACGTAAGTATACTCATAAATTATAATAGTTTAAGGGTGTCTGGCAGAGGGTTGCCACCATAATAACCGTCTGGCAATGAGCAACGCGACTTTTGATATTATTATGAATCAAATGTGAAAAAATCAGGTTTTATACTATAACGAATTTGAGATGGAATTTTATACACCTTTGTTACCAGTTATCTGCCAAAGCCACTGCTGCCTCAGCTTCATGTTTGGGGATTATTCTTACCTCTACTAGGGACACACATAGAACAATTTTCAGCTTTTATTAAATGACGAAGGTCAGAAACGTATGGGCTCTCGCTCTATATTGACAAGTGTAAATAAAAAGTTTAGAAAACCGTCGACTAACATATTGTGGAGACGGTCATATTGAATTTGTAATTTATCATAACGTATGTTTTCTACTAATTAGTGGCCTTTAACGTCTACTTATCAAGGCTTTTTATTTAATACCCATTGGTGTTTCAGGCAGTTGTGAAAAATATGTCTTCCGCCATTTTGTGGCAGCCGCCATTATAGATCTATTTTAATAATAACGTAGCTCTCGACTAGCACACTTTTAACCATAAAAACATTTGTCAAACATCTAACAAAAAAGACGGTTAATCCGTTTGGAAGCTACGAGGCCACAAACACACACACACCCGTCAAACTTATAACTTATCGTTTTTACGTCCAGGGTCAAAAAACCTAGTTTTTTCTAATAA
Organism: Mellilla xanthometata; assembly: GCA_035578125.1. NCBI lineage: Eukaryota > Metazoa > Arthropoda > Insecta > Lepidoptera > Geometridae > Mellilla > Mellilla xanthometata. The sequence goes on along the minus strand of JAPUBQ010000001.1, from coordinate 11,767,635 downwards.
TACGAGTATCTTCTTACTAGTAACTTATAGTCGTTTCATTCCGAATTCTTATAATAACAAATACATAGTATGATCTAAAAAATCAATATAAAATCAATAAATATATAATGAGACGTACGATATTCTGAAAATCCCGTACTCGTACAAGATTGATGTTTGTCAGACCCAAAAGTCTTGTAAACGTACTCGTACATACATCTGCCAACCCTGGACACAGTATAGAGCATAGTTTGTACTGAGGTGTATTTCTTGGAATACCTGCGTCAATACCGAGTAGTTCAAAAATTTACTCGAGTATTTTCATTAAATACATTTCTTTGAATTTACTGTGGTTATAAAATTAAGGGAATTTAGTTATGAGCAGTCTGAAATTGGTATACGACTGAAAAACTCCTGAAAATAGCAGCATCATTAGCCATAAGTATCGATATAAAGTATTTATGTACGTATGTATATGTAGTACCTACATCAGCTGTTAGGTAAGCAACCATAATACAAACTAGAAATGTATTTAGAAGAATTTAGTATGGGACTAACTTTATTTTATTTATTTATTACATTTGCAAGTGAATTAATAATTATTTAATTGTTTTTAAAGAAAAAATAAAAACATGTACAGTAGAAACTCGATTAACCGGACTAATTGGCAGACATTCGGATAATCGAAAATCTGGATAATCGAAAGTATGAAGAAAATCGTATCTTTTTTATTTTTTTATGAGAAGCCTTATATATGTAGTTTGGATTCGACAAATAAGCTACTTTTATCCCGATGGAGATGACGCCTGATAGAGGAGAGTGGATGAAGAAGATTTGCTGTGCCGACCCCACCTAAGTGGGATAAGGTTAAGAAAAAGAAGAAGATCCCGAATTAATGCGGGTAGCGACGCGGGGCGCAGCTAGTAATAAAATAAACCTGTTTAGCTTGTACTAGAAGAAACTCTAGAAACCTTTTGCAAAGATTTTGTATTTACTGCAAAAGACCACGCACATAAATGTTTACGACAATAAATGTGTAAATGAGACGGGACTGTGTTATGTAATGTCAACACGAATAATATTCAGATATTAGGTAATTACATATGTACATAACGTAGAGACGTAATCAGATTAGGTGCCAAATATTCCTCTCGGGTTTCAATCCAGAGGGCTTAGACAAGTTTTCGTCGCTTCAGGTATCGTTTCAATTCGATATCGTCAAATGACGTGTAGCGCCTCGACTAACTAGGGTGATCTGCCGTGATCAACGAAGTTAAGCAACGGTCGATGCGAAAAGTCTTAGGATGGTTGACCAATGACCATGCACAAGACTGTCATTTAAAAAGTGTAATTTACATTTGGGCGCTACCTTGGGTTGGATGATACGTATATATACATATTGTAGGTTATAGCTGCAGTAGTGCTAGTGAGTCAAAGGCAGATTTGAACGGCGTTACGGGCGGATTGCAAACTCTCGACACCAGAGCTTGCTTGCACCTGACGTAATAGCCACTATTTAAACTGATCGCGTCAAATCACGTTAGTTAGCCGAGCTTTAGACGCTATATATTTCATGCTAGCAGATCGTCCCGGCTTCGCACAAACTATAAAATAAACAAAGTTGCAAAGAGCAACAAAATATAGCCTATGTATCTATCCTATGACAAATATAGATAATGTAGCTCCCAACGCTGAAAGAATTCTTCAAATCGAGCCAGTAGTTTTGGAGTCTATTCGAGTCATACAAACAAACAAAAAATCAAACTTTTCTTCTTTATATCTTCAAATATATAAAATTTCCATCTCACAATGTTAGTTACCGTACTCCTCCGAAGTGGCCTGACCGATTTTTACCAAATTTTATATGCGTGTTCAGTAGGTCTGTGTCTGCTACTATCTATTTTTCATACCCCTAAGTGATAAGGGTTGTTCATCCTTATTTTATTTAATTATCAAAAGAATTAATTTATACGGCAATACAACGTTTGCCAGGTCAGCTAGTATTGATATAGATATACCTAAGTTAATAATCCGCGATGACGCAATCAAGCCCTAAACCAGACGCTGGGGAGCCGGAATCTCGACTCAGATTTCTGGAAGCTTCCGAGGAGAGCCGGGAAACATTTCAAAGTCAAGTTTTCAACGAGGGAAGTATATTTCGAGCTAACGAGCATTTGTGACGTCGCTTTCATATCTTTTTGATTTATTTCGTGGGATTGCTGTACAAGACTTTTTATGGTGCAAAAAATCTTTAGAATATGGACACGGACAGATATAAAAGGAAACGTAAAATTTAGATAAGAGAGTATATATTTTTGATGAGGTTTATTTTGACTAAATTGCAGCTCAAATAAAATGTATTTGATAGATAATTAGATAGATTTATTAAAACAATAATAACAACATAGTAGCGCTTACTTAGTGTAAGCGCGTAAATGTTTACTTTGTTACAATTCGTCAAAAAAATTAAAAAATCAAAATTAAATTTGATGAAAGAATACATTTTTGTCGGTGAAGGAAAATATCGTTAGGAAATCGACATGTTTGAGGACCAGATTATCCGAAAAGGTGTGTCATCCGCCAACCGGCAACGTACAGCTTGGTGGTTTATGGCCTAAATATCCTTCCCAGTGGGAGAATGCCCAGAGTCCCAGCACTAGGAACTGTAGTAGGCGGCGATAGCTAATTGCGTATGTTTGTTACTCTTTCGCGCTCAAACGGCTGAACAGAGTCGGATACAATTTGGTATGAAGGAATTACGCGGGTTACACCGCGGAGCATAGCTTTAATAATAATATAATAATCATTTATTTTGAACCAATAGGATATACATACAAAGCAGATCATTCTATAATATTTAGAAAGTTTTTTTTTTTTTTTTTTTTTTAATATTAGGACACATTCACACACGGCTGGTTAGTCCCATACTGAACCATTTCTAGCTCGTATTATGGTTGCTAACACAACTGATATACTACATATACATACATACATATTATATATAGATACATATTTAACACCCAGACCCACAGCCAACAAATTTAGTTCACCACAAAGATGTTGTCCGGGCCGGGAATCGAACCCGGAATCTTCTGATTAGCAGACCGGCATGGTAACCTTTACGCTAACGAGGTCGACCGAAAGTATCCCTCCTTATTTATGTCCTGAAAGAAAATAGCTAGTAGTATTAGTATATGTAAGATTATAATGAGAGTTATTTAGGAGAATTCGTTGAAAATGTTTTCTAGATCTGACTGGATTTCGATACATAATTATTTATGTAGACCAGTTTAGCCTATATTAAACTAGTTCTGCTTAACTTACTGGTTTTGGCAAACATATGCTAGTTTTTAATAACTAGTAGAGTAGAAACTAGATTGTTGGCTGTTGTTCTGGGTGTTAGATATGAATTGATGTAAAATATTTATTTATGTATGTATATGTAGTATATCAGTTATGTTAGCAACCATAATACAAACAAGAAATGGTTCAGCACGGGGCTCTAGTACGTAGCCCCAGTGAGTGAGAACATAAAGAGTGGAAGATTAGCGTGGTGGGCATGTGATGCGTAGAGCATATATGGAAATAGTAGTGCAAGGAAGAAGAGCAAGAGGCCGACCGAAGAAGACGATGGATGGAGAGTGTGTAAGAGGACATTAGAGAGAAATAACTGAGTGTGGATATGACGTCTGATAGAAGAGATGGGAAGAAGATTTGAGGTGCTGACCCCACCTAAGTGGGATAAGGCAAGGAAGAAGAATTTTACCTAGAAAGAATCTATAAGTTAATGTATAAGTACCTATCTAAGTCACTGGAAGGCACTAGTCTCCATGGCACGGACGCGAATGCGTCCAGTTCGAGGGTTAGTGAAAAAATTGTATTGTACATCTGAATTTGAATAAAAACATTTTGAATTTTGAAATAAATCTGCGGGACGTAAGGTACCCGCACGTTAGACTGAGCTGTCAGCGCTTCAAAATCAGTGTGAACTCTATATAGCGACACTGAAGGGACTGTCCATTTTATGGCGTTATAGAGAGTGGTCATTAAATGGAGAGAATGTATCATTGTATGGAATACAAGCTAAACCAACTAAAATTGATGAAATTGATGACCAATTGATTTTGACGCTTTAGAGAGTTTGTCGTTAAATCGAGTGACGTTACATGGAGTTTACACTGTATATTAAAACAAAACAGACGAGCCGCCCACGGAGATAGACTGAATAATATTAGCGAGACGTTCACGAGAAAACGACGGTCAGATAGAGCTATTCGCTAAAAAAATCATAAAGTTTATTTACGTTCCATATTTTTATTCTCTACGAAAAACGACTTGGTGTTATAAGTTTGACGAGTATGTGTGTGTGTGTGTATGTGTGGCATAGTGGCTACCCAACGGGTAAACCGATTTTGATATTTTAGTTTAAACGGTGTATGAAGCGAGAGTATTCTTAGATATTGTACACGCCATGTACAAAATCAAAAAACATATACCTAAGACGCTGAAAGGCGCGGGTGAAATAAGAGTTAACCCCCCGCGCCCCTCAACCCTTGCGCGGGCGACGGAGATCGCCCTAAGCAGTTCCACTGCAGCCACTCAAACAGGTAAGGTACAGCTATGTTTCATGAAAATTGATCAAGGGCTCATGAATGTTCAGAGGTTTTCTAAATATGTACTAATTTTTCGGGAAATTGAAAACATTTACTAGGGTCACCTAACTAGGTACCATCTTTAAGTTGACACATCTGTCGCCACGCACGTAACTGTATGTCCCGGCAGACTTTTTGAGAGCCTATAATTTCAAACTATGAATGCTTCACTTTAGGCCAGAGTGACGATCAGTGTGACTGGTACGAGGGCACGTGTGCTGGTTAAATAACAAGTTGGGTAGAAAAAAAAAACTAAAAAAAAAAAAAAAAATTACTAATTTAATTGATTATTATTTAAAAAATACCAAAAAAACATATAAAACAATTGTATATTGTTACACACTAGTGGTTCCTTCACTAGGCGGTTTTCCTGTATCGAAGCAACCTTCTCCAGTTACCAATAAAACTTATTCTCTAAACAAGACAACACATACTAAATTTACTATGAATATTTTTTTACAAGTAACATATGGACATGTGATGCGTAGAGAGGAGATGCATGTCACTAGAAGATGTATGGAAATGGTAGTGCAAGGAAGAAGAGCAAGAGGCCGCCCGAAAGACATGGATGGAGTGTGTGAATGAAGTGACATGAGAGTGAAAGGATTGAGTGTGGAGATGACGTCTGATAGAGGAGAGTGGAAGAAGAAGATTTGCTGTGCCGACCCACCTAAGTGGGATAAGGTAAAGAAGAAGAAGTAACTTATTTAACTACTTTTAACATCTCTTCTGCTGTTTCATACGACAATGATTGCAACCAGTTCCTTATTACAAATATAGCTTATATAAATGTACTTATCAGAAAATGTGAAGAAGAAAATAGTGTCTTACCAGTTTACCTAAGTAGATACGACTCCTACACTAAAATATAAAAGCAACAAAGTCAAGATCAAACGTCAAGAGGTTTCACCTTTAACATTAATAGATCCTGTCAAAGAGAGTTAAAAGTACTCTGAGACCTTTCTCCCAGCGCGGCTGAAACTGACAGAAATGACAGACAGGCTAGAGTAAATATTAAATATTTTTTCAAAAAGCATGATACATAACCACCTAGTTTTCCAGAAGGAACTTTGCTCGTACAAGCAAAAAGATTCTTTATTAACTGGACAGTTTTTAAATCTGTATTATAATATGTTATTTCCTAGTGAAAAGAGATATAGTATCATGTAGTAACCAACAGACACACACACTTAGTAGAAGAGTAGGATTACACTCGTCATCATCATCAGCCTGTATATTCCCACTGCTGAGTATAGGCCTCCTCTCCAACACACCATTCAGTATTACACTACTAATATCAAAATTACAACACGTTTTTTATCATTGCAGTTGAATGTAACGATCCATATTTCATTTATTACCCACAATAAGAGAGATTTATAGACATAGCGGTTACAAGCCGATTTGATGTTTTTTATATACATATATCTATAAATAAATATTAGGACACATTTCACACTCGGCTGGTTAGCCCCATATTGAACAATTTCTCTATCGTATTATAGTTACTAACACAACTGATAAACTACATATACATACTTTATATCCATAGCGACGAGATGACGCCTAATAGAAGAGAGTGGAAGAAGAAGACTTTGCTGTGCCGACCCTACCATCTAAGGGGGATAAGGCAAGGAAGAAGAAGAAGAAGAACCTATATCCATAGCGTCATATTTCCTTTCTTCTGATGATAATGATGATAAAGAAGCAGTCTCTCACCTCTCGCTGTCGCGTCGTAGCGACCACCTCCTAGAAGTCAAGGCCCGGAACATCGTGCACTGCACTAGAGACTACGGGAACCAACGCACATGAGTCATCACAACACTCACTCGTGTCTGTCGCACTTGTGTTTGTTTACAATGACACTGAGTTCACGGTGTTTGTTTATGTATTTATGATAGTTTTTTTTTCACATGGCTGCGCACTAACGGTGTAAAATCAGGTAAATTATTGTAGTTCAGTATTGGTTCGCATACAGTTTGATCATCAAACTGTACGCAAGAGTAGAATCATACGTCAAACACTATAGCTAAAATGTTTTCTTAAACTTTTAATCTTTACATGCTTCGATCAAATATGTACCAGATTCAGTGTTGCATAAAACACAGCACAAAAAATGGCATGAGTTCACTATACTATTATATCTATTACAATATACACAGAAATACAAAATAAGTTTCAATTCAAGTCAACCTTACCACTGTATCTGAAGGTTGAGTTTCGACCAGATCCGTAATAAACATAAGCTTTCTTGCTCCGCGATAACAGCTATAAACTTTTATGAACGTACGCAGTGAGCGTTAGAAAATTCAACTGTATTACTATACAAATAACGCTTTAATTTCTCAAACTCAAATTACTCAAATAAAACTACACTCTTACGTGTGGTCTTATTTTCCTTGCCGTTTTTAGAGACATCACCTTAGATTTAGTACATTTTTGAACAAAGTTTACATATGAAGAATTTTTGTTGTGTATGCTGAGGCCCATGACATATTTTTTATATTATAACCATAGACAAAACGATTTTGCTTTTTAGTGTAATGACAAGTGCAAAATTTTGATTTTACAGTTTTTTCGTATAAAATCATAAACAATAAAAAAAAAGTAAAAATTGCTTAAAGACCGTCTAAAGAACTGTCGTACCGTTTCTTTCTAGTAACTAATGGCGAAAAGAGTCAGTGCTACTTCACTATTTACTTCTATTGTGTTCAGTTTAGACGTGTATCCGCTAGAATCACGTCCACTGCCTAGTTCATTTTTCAACTAACGCGCGTTAACTAATCTAAACACAACACGCGTTGTCTCCTAAACGATGTATAATCTTCTTCTTCTAATCTTCTAATATATAAAATTTCCATGTCACAATGTTAGTTACCGTACGGCTTGACCGATTCTCAGCAAATTTTTTTATGCGTATTCAGAAGGTCTGAGAATCGGCTACTATGTATTTTTCATACCCCTAATGATAAGGGATGTTACCCTTAATATTTTTTTTGTTTTAATAAAGTGGCAATGAAAATACATACAACCCTAAATGTTTACTTTTTGTCACCAACCCCTATTTTTAGTAATTTAATAGCTCAATTATAGTTTGTTTAAGTGTACTTAAGGCAAACAACGTTTGCCTGGTCGGTCAGCTAGTAATACATATAATAAAACTTCTAGTACCTCGAGAAATACCAGAAACAACGCATTGCGGTTATTTCAACTTTTGCGGATGCCGAACAAAACTTTTTCACTTATCGTACACTAACCGGAATTCTATATCTCCCTTTTCCTACCACAAATCAATAAGGAAACAGATATAGGGATCAATGCGCCAAAAGCTAAGAAAAACATCAAATCTCGAAGGAAATTTTGGTGCCGAAAAGGAATCATAAATCGATTTTGTCTTACGATGGGAAAGAAACGAGGCGTAGAAAGAATACGTACAGGGTAATATGTTAAATAAATTTTAAAAATCTGTTCTGAATTTTAAATTTCATTACTAATAATTTTAATGTTAACTACTATTAACACAAAGACTTGTAATAACTCTGTGGGAGAGGCCATTGGTGTTGAAACACAGTCTACGACTAAATCACCACCAATGGTTTCATTAAATCATGTACTTGCTAGAAGTGTCAATGAAGATTAATTTATTTACATTCTCTATATACAGTGTGAACTCCATGTAACGTCACTCGATTTAACGACAAACTCTCTGAAGCGTCGCAATCAATTGGCTTTAGTTGGTTTAGCTTGTATTCCACATAATGATACATTCTCTCCATTTAACGACCACTCTCTATAACACCACAAAATGCACAGTCCCTTTAGTGTTGTTATATAAAGTTTACACTGTATACAAATATTGATTAAACATAATTATGTATGGAGTGAAACCGTGTTAAATGGACAAAGCTTCTCTTGAACTTGAATATCTCAAAGTCCTTGGGCAAAAGTCAAAGATCTTTTGTCCTACGACTTTGAGATATTACTAGGCGTAGTTAAGCCGCCATATAGGCCCCTTTTATGTGCTCTATAAGATTTCGCATTGTTTTGTTTACACAGCTATTGTTATCTATAAATACAGACCGAGTGATTCTCACTATTTTTCTGTAGAAGCAGATGTAGTCAATCGTATAACCATGCTACGAGTATTATCTATCTGCGCGGGTTATACAATGGTGGCTATTCGCGCGACTAAACTAAATTTAAAGAAGCCCTAACGAAGACAAAACAACTAAAATCACGTCAAATATGGAATATGCAGGCAGTTTTAGAGGTGATACAAGTGAGTGCGGTCTAAAGTCGCCTATATTTTCTACATTTGACGTGATTTTAGTTGGCTTGACTATGGTGCAAAACGTGCCGTCTCTTTCTGGCCACCTAAGATGAAAAGAGACGGGCTTCTTTAAATTTAGTTTAGTCGTGTGTGCCGCTAAATCGCCACTATTACCTAACTTGATTTGGCTAAACTACTGCTTAGAAATATGTAGCATGTCAGTACATAAGTAGAGAAGTAATAATGTATCTTTATGATGATTTGTGTTTGTTTTGATTTTATGATGTGTGTTTAGGTAATCAGAGCTGTAAAGTTCTCCTTATGATATGTTTATAATAAATAAATAAATCATTAGTTAATTTGCAAAACGCGGACACTGCATATCTCGTAAATGATAGTTAGTAGTTTGAAAAAAAAAAGAATAACCATGCTCAAGTCTATAAATATAAATTGACGACCTCGTTGGCGTAATGTTTACCATGCCGGACCGCCTATCAAAGGTTCCGGGTTCGATTCCCGGCACGGCCAACATCTTTGTGCTGAACCAAATTTGTTATTTTTCTTTCTTGGTCTGGGTGTTAAATATGTATCTATATAAAATATGTATGTATGTATATGTAGTGTATCAGTTGTGTAAGCAACCATAATACGAACTAGAAATGGTTCAGTATGGGGTTTACCAGCCGTGTGTGAAATGTGTCGTAATATTTATTTAAATGCATGTAAGCCTTTCAAATGTGTAAATCTTAGATTATGTATGTAATCTAAGTCTTGAATCAAACTTTGGTGCCAATCTTGCGAACAAAAGAATTGAAACTACAGGGCTAAATTGGCTAAATTGTCCAGTGCGATAAAGCTATGCCGTGTAGTAAAACACAGGTGAAATTACCGTGATCAGATTATGTCACGGCCATTGCCGAATAGTGGTGTAGGTCAAATGGATTATAATTTATACTTGAACCCCCAATTTTTATGAGATTATAAAAGTAAAGGTCAGTTTTGGGACATTAAGAGTTAGGTAATTAGTTTACGACTCTTCCTCTTCTTCTGCATCATCTTATCCCACTTCATGTGGGGTCGGTACAGTATGTACGCTTCTTCCATACATCTCTGTCATTCGTCATCTCTGTATTCACACCCCTCCTGGTCATATCGTCATTCACACAATCCATCCATACTTTCTTAGGCCGCCCTCTTCCTATCTGTCCTTCCACACTCATACTCATTGTTTTCCTCGTGATATGGTCTTCCTCACGTCGCATAATGTGATCATACCACAACAACCTATTAATTAATTAGGTAATTAGTTACTAATAAGTTAACTGACAAAAAAATGGAAACTGGTTTCCAAACTTCGCTTTCCCTAACAGCTAGAAGGATTATAACGCCGCGACACTTCAGACGAAGGTGGAAGGTATTTCAAAAAGGCTTCCGGAATACACTGTTAGGTTCTTGACAACGGATTTATCAACTTGAGGGTGTTAACTAGCCAGGCGAGCATTAGAAAATGTACGATAACCATCTTCTTCTTCTTCGTAAGAGCTAAGTGGCCAAACTCTGGCGTCGAGAGTTTTCAAGCCGCCCGAAGGTCTCGCTCGGACTTGGCTTAACGACTGCTTGTACTGAGACTAACAGCCGGGACCTACAATTTAACGTGTCATCCGACCTACGGTAGTGCCCAGATGAAAATGCCACTAGAAAAAATCAGTTTTGTGCATGGTCACCCACCCAAACACCGTCCACATCGACCGTTGCTTAGCTTTGGTGATCGTGTCAGATCACTTTAGCTAGCGGAGCTACAGGCGCTACTACGAGATTCATCCCAAGATTAATCCCACAAAAATGCTTATAATATGACAAGTCTGAACTAAAACGTAGATTCACAAAACTTTCAAAACTTCATGAAACAACAACTTGTAAAACTTTCCAGGAATCTAATGACCTTCTAAACAATATGTAATCTTTGAAAACTAGATTTTCAGACAAATAAAACCAAACCTAAATGAGATGACTCTAAAACAACATTGCGCTTATAATGAAAAAAAAACACAAACAGAACGGGGGCATGACTTAACAGAATTATTTGAGCGTGAAAATTTAACAACAGCTTTCTCTTTTTTTTTGCCAGATTGAATTGAAAACACTGAACAATCGATCAGTACGATAGATTTAAGGCCGTATGGGAGAAAATAACATATTTAGAAAAAAAACTTTAAATACCTGTGTAAATAACAAAGCCATAGTATAGCTCTTTCATATTGTCGTGCTTGTAAAAAACAATATTGTTGTTTGTTAATTTTAAATGAATAAATGTCGTGAAAAATCTACTGCCGCGCTGCAGGCACTGCGCTCAAATATGTATGGCGCAGCAGAACTCGGTACAATAGCCCCGGTAAGACAAACAGAGCAATACAACGAAGGGGCGACGCAATACGCCGCTCTTGATAATGACCGTAACTTCATTGTCCATCATCTACACGTTGTTATTTTCTATATTAATAAACTAGCTGACCCGGCAAACGTTGTTTTGCCTCACTTAGGGGTATGAAAAATAGATAGTAGCTTATATGACACGTTCGTAGATTTACCATAGCAGCGCCATCTATTGATTACTTATTCAACCCAGTCGAAAGGTATCGACATCTGTTAGAATCATTTGGAGTTAACAGATAATTGTGACTGTCAAATAGTAACAGACAATAATTAGCAATAAATTAAAATTGTGACTATAATTTGAGATTTAAACTATCCTATCTCTCAAGTTGGATCGAACCGCACATGGTGTGCGAATTTTATTATAATCGGTTAAGTGGTTTAGGAGTCCATTAAGGACAAACATTGTGACACGAGATTTATATATATTAAGATTACAAATCAGAGTCGTGCTCGCGCATGAAGTGTTCCCTTACATTGTTGGATGGGAGCCCCCCTCAAATATAATTTTTATTTTATAATTAATTTTTAAAGGTAATATATAATTAAATATTCTGTCAACCAAATGTCGTTATGTAGATTGTAGATGGAGTAAAAAATGCTTTAAAATTACGGTTTTCTATTTTCATCAAACGCACCCTCAACTAACAGATCTCTAAACCAAAAAAAAACTATATTAATACACAGACACACATGTACGTCAAGCTTATGAAACCCAGTCGTTATTGCGCCTGGAGTTAGTAAGAGACAATATGAAATATTCGAATTATTAATTTAACTGTTAGTGTGTGACTTGTAACTGTATTGTAATCATAGACCAATATATATAATAGACGCTAAAGTCCTTGTTGAAAATCGTACTACGAGTATCATTCAATACACGTAGCGCCATCTATTCATATTAAAACGACTTCACTCGGATCACGCATTGTACTCTCGTTTTATCACTAGATATACTACTGCAGCGCGTTGCGGAATTTGACGGTAGCTAGGCTGCACGCTCGATTTGCAGCGCCATCTAGGTTTCATCGGTAATTATGGCAAACTTCCGCGCCACGCTTTATTGTATGGGAATGAGCAATCCTCTGTAGCATTCTCATTCCTGATAGTTACCAATAAATTACTTTAATTTTAGGTAAACGGGCCTAACGTGTAGCGCCAGGATTACGAAGCGACGACCCAGCGGGGGTCAATAGCAATAACAAAAGATCTATTATCTTATCAACAATGGGGCCACGAGTAAATTGGATCGTAGCTCAGTCTAGCCCAGACTACCGTAGTGCGTATACCATGACGTAGTGAACTTTAGATTAAAGGTAATCTGTATCAAGTAACGAACAGGTAGATGGAAGAAAAGTTGTAATTTAATATACTTCCGCTGTGATCCGAAACTAAATTAAGATAAGCAAAGAAACATACTTAAAAATATTAATGGAATGAAAGAAAAAAATTGGATGTTCCTCCGACCGACCGCCTTATGGCATTAGTGTGAGTTGAGTATAAATGTGACTAATTTAAATATTTTGATTTAGTTACTTCACTTATATTAATTCGGTTTCAGATCACAGCAGAAGTAAACTAAATATTACAACTGTTTTCTATCTATAATGGATTTCAGTAACACCTCAGTCAATTCAAAATCAAGAAGGTTATTTATGATCAAGTGTAAACTAAAAAATCAAAAACATTTTAGATTTGAAATTTATCATAATGTATGCACTCTATTAGTCAAGCCCTGTATTAATTAATACCCATAGGTATAAAGTAGTAAAAAAATGTGATCGCTACATTCAATATATATGAATAATTTCATACAAATAGTAATCCTACTAACGTATACATCAAACCATTTTGTATTTTAATAAATCCCTACATACATAAAGACAGACAAAAGCAAATACGGCCAATTAATCCAAAGACCTTCCCTCGCTCGGTCTTTTAGAGCCAGCTCAGTGAGCATATAAAGCGAACAAAGAAGTGCCACTGACCCTATTTTAACTAAAGTTGAAAACCAAAAGGGTTTCCTTTACCGCGAAACGCTCGCAAGCCTCGACCCTTTTCAAGGGAAACCAAAACATATGACACCGTTTCCGGTTTCAAACGGAAACGTGTTTGTGATCCTTTTTTTTTAAGGACACGTTTCACACACGGCTGGTTAACCCCATACTGAACCATTTCTAGTTTGTATTATGTATGGTAGCTAGCACAACTAATATACTACATATACAATATTTTATAACGATACATATTTAACACCCAGACCCACAGCCAACAAATTTAGTTCAGCACAAAGATGCTGGCCGCGCCGGGAATCGAACCCGGAACCTTCTGATTGGCAGTCCGGCATGGTAATCATTACACCAACGACGTCGTCAAATATATCCTCCGTCTTGCCTTTTTATTTATTTGGATAATTTGTTTAATAATGAATTTCTAATTAAGCCACTCAGATTTTAGGTAGTGTAGATTAACAAAAAGGATTAATGATGTTATTGAATTGTAAATTTCCATCTAGATCCATTATTGATTGGAGTTATAATTAGGAATTATAAAAACGCACACACAGATATGAACTAACTGTGTATATTGGCTATTGGTCTAGATTTCAATATTATGTATCAATATAAAGTATTTATGATATGTACATATAGCATATCAACTATATTAGTAACCATATTATAAATAAAATTGTTTTAAAAAACAAACAACCGACTTCAAAAACACAACTAAAAAGGGAAAAATAATTTTAAGCCTAAATCAAATCAATATTATATAAATAGAATAGGAGAGTTTATTTCATGTACTTATAAAAAACTATTTGCAATTTTTACTAATCCTGTATTCTTGGAGTCGGTGCCAGCAAAGAAAGACAATTGAAAATAGTTTTTTTTAACAAACATTAATTTGTTCTTATTAGATGGCACCGACTTCAAGAATACAGGATTACTAAAAATTGCAAATAGTTTTTTATAAGTACATGAAATAAACTCTCCTATTCTATTTATATAATATTGATTTGATTTAGGCTTAAAATTATTTTTCCCTTTTTAGTTGTGTTTTTGAAGTCGGTTGTTTGTTTTTTAAAACAATTTTATTTTTACATTTTTAGTGGTTGGTAATGATATTTTGTTTAAGTTTTAGCTATGGAGAGCCAAATAAACTTCACGATGAAAAAATTTGGCGTGTGTCAGGCAGGCAACCAATTGGGAGCAAATCGAGCATGATGCGATCGAAGCGAGCTATACGCGAGCGAAGCGAGCGCGAAAACTTTCACCGTATTTGTTCCAACCGTCTGAGCATAAAGAAGTCCAAAGCAGCACAAATTACATAATGTTTGTTGTGTCAAAACGTACTAGAACCAAGTGCGAGCGAAAAGAGATGAATGCGAGCGAAGCGAGCTAAGTCCAAAGCAGCACAAATTTCATAATGTTTGTTGTGTCAAAACGTACTAGTACCTATTGCGAGCGAAGCGAGCGCGAAAAAATTATCACCGTATTTGTTCGAACCGTTTGAACATAAAGAAGTCCAAAGCAGCACAAATTACATAATGTTTGTTGTGTCAAAACGTACCAGAACCAAGGGCGAGCGAAGCGAGCTATGACGAGCGAAGCGAGCGCGAAAATTTTCACCGTATTTGTTCCAACCGTTTGAGCATAAAGAAGTCCAAAGCAGCACAACTTACATAATGTTTGTTGTGTCAAAACGTACTAGAACCAATTGCGAGCGAAACGAGCTGGATGCGAGCGAAGCGAGCTATGCGCGAGCGAAGCGAGCGCGAAAATTTTCACCGTATTTGTTCGAACCGTTTGAAGTCCAAAGTAGCACAAATTATATAATATTTGGAGTGTCATAAGCCCAGAACATCCTGGGGGAAATTCGAACAAAGCGGGATAACTCCTAGCAAAGCGAGCGCGTAAATATTTTCCTTATCCGTTCGAGGGTCTTGTCTTTTAATATATCAAATTTTACAGTTCCTTCTTCCACTAAGTATGACCCAAGTGGCCAAGCTCTGGCGTCGAGAGTTTTTCAAGCCCCTGATTTAGTTTGACCCCTGCTTGTACTAAGAGTAGTGGTCCAGGCCCAACAAATTAACGTGTTATCCGAAGCACAGTAATAACGCCCAGATGAAAATATCACATTTTTTATGGAGGTCTTGTGCATGGTTACCCATCCAAAGACTGGCCGCATGGGCCGTTGCTTAGCCTCGATGTTCGCGTCAGATTACTTTTGTTAGCCAGGCTGCTAATTTTATGAGCGAAATCTGTATTGCCGTATGAGCGCGAAGAAGTAAAATAGGTTATCGAGTTATTTGGGCTTCCCACGGGAATAGCAATGACTTTTAAGACAAAAAGTAACCTTCGTGTTATACAAGGTCTAGTCTACCCCCTATATCAAATTTTAGCGAAATAAGTGTGTCATGTGTTATTTGGTGCATCCCACGGGAACAATAATTATTTTCGGGATAAAAAGTAGCCTATGTGTAAACACATAGTCTAACCTATCTTCATTCCAAATTTCATCAATGTCAGTAAACCGTTCGAGCGTGAAGAAGTTAAAAAGATTTATATGTTATTTGGTGCATCCCACGGGAATAGTAATTATTTTCGGGATTAAAAGTAGCGTATGTATTAACACATAGTCTTACCTATTTTCATCCCAAATTTCATGAATATCAGTACAGCCAAACGAGCGTGAATCTCTCTTCATGCGTAAAAATAACCTAACTTTTTAGGTTTTTCTTCGATTTCCCTAGGAGTCCATCATCAGAACCAGTTTTGGTGACAATGGGACCAATTCAGAACCATACTCTTTCAATTAAAAAAAGAATTTTGAGAATCGATCCACAAATGGCTGAGAAATCGGTGAACATACATAAAAAAAAAAAATACATACACGTCGAATATATAACCTCCTCCTTTTTGAAGTCGGTTAACTAGAAATGGTTAAAAATGGGGCTAAGCCAGCCGCGTTTGAAAAGTGTCCTAATATTTATTTATCTCATTATCAATTTTTAGACATAGGAAAACTGGTTTTATTTTCGTTATAACTAAATATTATAATTTGATTTGATGATGAAAATTATCATAATGATGATTATGTATACCGCTCTATTGCAAGTCAAGTGTTAGAGAAAAAAAAAACAATCTTTCAACGGTCCAATTATTCACAACTTATGAACGTAAACAAAAACAAAACACTATGCAGGCCGGGCGCATGCATTCCAAATTTAAAACTGAAAACAAGTGACGTCACTACGAAACGTACGTTATTTTGGCGTTGCGACTTGCTAGATAGAGAAAAACTGCTCTCTCGAGTATGTTTTGAAAGCGACCGGAGTCTAGTGAGGTTGTTTTATCGATCTTTAGGAGCGACAGACGCCGGGACGTGCCGCTCCCAACGCGAGCCGTTGTGCACTGACTGAAACTGAAGTATGGGATGGGCAAAGAGTAGATGTTCAGAAGGGAACACTTGATGCATCGAAAATTACCTATTGCGATTTTTATTTTCGCATAGTCATACTGACGATTTCGTTGGCGTAATGGTTACGATGCCGGACTGACAACCAGAGGGTCCCGGGTTCGATTTGGTTGGGATTTGGTGGATGGATGTCGGTCTGGGTGTTAAATATATATGTATGTATTTATGTATAAATATGTAGCAGTTGTGTTAGCAACCATAATACAAATACGAACTAAAAATGGTTTAGTACGGGGCTAACCAGCCATGTGTGAAATTTATTTATTTATAAATTTTATTTGTACATTTAAAAAGTTAGAATACGTGCAACTGTTTCGGTGCTTTCTTTGCGAAAATATTAATACGTAACCAGTTTTACGAAGTTTATTGTGATTATTATTACGTTTAATTTTTATAACAATACATAGATTGTTATGCATGATGGATGGAGCTTTTTCTAGTAGGTACTCACCTGGCTAAACTACCCTCAAGTTCAAAAATCTGTCGCCTTACACCTGATGGTGTGTTGAAGCAGCTTCTTTGAGAGCCACTTATATCAGAATTTTTTTGCTGACGAGGGGGAAATCTTCGACAAGATACCTGGCTACGACGGGGCGCAGCCAGGTTATGTGGGATTTGTACCCACTAAAACCCCCCCGGTGACCTGCCTCTGTGCTTAACGGAGGTCTCCGGGTTCCTCCGGGAAACACTCAGGAGACTGTATTGCATAGTTATATCAGACTAGGCATGCTATACCTTAGGCCAGGGTCGTTAGTTGCGTTTACGCGGTCTGCTGTACAAATGCCTAACTATACAATGCAAACAATTTTCTTAATTTTAATGTTTTTTTTAAGTTCATACAGTAATAATGTTACGTTTAAAAGTAAAATGAGTAATAGGTCAGGGTCATACGCCAGGCATAACTTGTTGTAACAAGTTTAGCTAAGATAGAGCACTTGCTTAGTTTTATGCTAATTTGAAGAAACCAGATTTGGAACAGCAATATCAAAATTAGTTTTCAAAATTGTCGAAACTTAATATCATATTGCAGCGTGGGGTTAAAAAAAATAGTAATTTTAATTTCGGTTCAATGTATTGAAACATAACATTAATTAAGAAATCAAAGAAAAATAATAAAAGAAACAAAAAGTCACCTCTTTTTGAGATCATTTTTAGGAGAGAGATAGGAGAAAATTTTGTTAGCTAACGCCATCTATTGGGAGAAGACCAGGAAGTAGAATTAATAAATTAATAACTTGATTAAAAAAGAACACATTTGAAAAATAGTTTCCTCTCACTCTCAATTGATTATGATCGATGCGGTTAAGTCCGTGGCAGTTGATCAATAAAGTACATATGGTTTTCCGTAACTTAGTTGTATACGTGGGCGATTGGCGCACGAAATATTTTGCCTACCATTTTGCAGATATCAAATTATCAACATCAAATAAAAAGATATATCGTTACAAATAATCATGAACATATATTTAAGTTACTTATGTATGATATAAAAATAAGTCGAGTTTTCCTCCTGACGCTATTCCTAACTCCATAAGGCACGAGCTAATTTCCACGATTTTGCATTCGTTGAAAAGATCTCGGGCTCAGTGAGGTTTGTAGCAAACAAAATTCATACGGCGAAACGGAGTTCGCCGGGTTTGCTAGTAAGATAATATCACCCGCCATTTTGTAGCGGGGGCCATCTTGGACCGATCACTTATTCCAACGACACACCCCAGAAATCAATCGCGACTATAAAAATAAAATTTAAAATGCAAGTGAGGGGACGTGCACTTTCAAATATTTTCTTTATTGACTAGACTTGTAGTCGTAAAGTCCCTTCTGTACAACGTAGTCTAGTCTTTGTTTGCGCACCGCATCGCGTCGGCGCAATGCGAGCACTGCGCTAGCAGGATCGACGGGCTCGTGCGATTTATTTGATAACACCTTGTATACTATACCTAACTATACTACACAAGCAAATAGTACCGGCTTCGCACGGGCTATAAAATAATCTTAGTTGCAAAGAGAAACAAAATATAGCCTATGTTACTCGGGGATAATGTAGCTTCCCAACAGTGGAAGAATTTTTCAAATCAGTCCAATAGTTTCGGAGCCTATTTGCGTCAAATAAACAAAAAATCTGACTTTTCCTCTTTATAATATTGGTATAGATACGTATGTATAACTGTCAGTGTAACATAGCATCGCTACAGCTCGCGTAACTTCTAATCTATGATCCTGAATGTATGGGGGATTCTAGAACAATTGGAAAAGCGTTATGACTCGCCCGTGTCACGCTTCTGTAGACTAACTATAACTTTGTAACTTCTGTAACTTTGAATTTATTACTGTGGTAATATTTAAAATATTTGTTAAGTAGTATCTTATCTATACTATAAGACTCTTTGTCCTGACTCATTCATTCACTCATTCATTCATCTATAGGCAACGCAAAGCCCAAACGGCTGGTCCTAGGGTTGTGAAATTTGGAGGGTGTATTTGTTTTAGTATCTAGACGCGTACTAAGAACGGATTTTTGGAAATACCACCCCTAAGGGGGTGAAAGGGGGTAAAACAGTTTGTATTGTATATAAAAGTGTGGCTCGGTGGTCTAGACGTCTGCTTTTAAATCACTGCCCATGACTCGATCCCGGCCCTACACAAATGACTGGTTTTTCAAGTAATGTGTGAATTTGCACTCGCTTTACGGTGAAGGAAAACATCGTGAGGAAACCGACATCAGCGTGGTGGATTATGACTTATAACTCTCTCCTAATGAGAGAGGGCCCCGAGTCCCAGCAGTGGGAACATATATAGTGGGCTGTTTATTATTATGCTATCCTATTTTATACAAATATCCGTAGACGTGTCTGCCGCCAAACCGAACTTGGCCGGCGTGAAAGATTATGACCTAAATCTATGTCCTCAAGAGAGAAGGCCCCGAGTTCCAGCAGTGGAAACGTATAGAGGGCTGCTTATGATTATTCAATATGAATTAAATATCAGGGGCGCTCTATAATGGAACATCATGTATAAATGGAAATCCATTTAACTTTTCCGCGCCGTCTAAAACGTTTCATATCTCCCTGAGGATCTGTGAAAGGTATTATTGAGTGAGGATAAAAAGGTCTTGGGGATGAATACGGAATCTTACGGAATCTTAATGGAAACTAAAATAACTTTTCGAACTAGTTCTTATTTATAATATTATAATTTATTTGTATACTTAAAACATAAATAAATATTCTGTGAATGTTTACAGGGTCTACCAAATATCGTTATAAAGAACGAGTAAAAATTGTTTAAAAATTACGTAAGTTGTATGTGAGCCGACTTTAAATATTCATTTCATTTTTATTTCAAATTAGAGAGAAGCCAACCAAAGAGTCCCGAGGCCGATTCCCGGCACGGCCAACATCTTTGTGCTGTAATAAATTTGTAGGTCTGGGTGTTAAATATGTATCGATATAACGTATGTATATGTAGTATATCAGTTGTGTTAGCAACCATAATACAAACTGGAAATGGTTTAGTATGGGGCTAACTAGCCGTGTGTGCAATGTGTCCTTTTTTTTTGTTGACGAGGGGGAAATCTTCAACAAGATACCTGGCTACGAAGGGGCGCAGCCAGGTTTTTTTTTATGATAGATAGGCAAGCGCTTGATCGAAACTCACCTGATGTTAAGTGATGTTGCGATCTAGGATGGAGCGCGCTTGCCTAGAAGAAACCGATTCACTCTCGCCTTGAAGACAGTGAGGTTATATAGGTATAGTTCAGAGGGAATAGGGATTCCGGCAATGAGTTCCACAGTTTAATTGTCCGCACAATATATGAGGAAGCGAAACGCTTCGTGCTTATGTGGGATTTGTACCTACTGTGTGTGCAATGTGTCCTAGTATTTGTTTTTTTTTATTTTGTAGATAAAACATAAGAATTACTTAATCGGAAAACGACTTGTGTTTTAAACTTATTTTAATACAGCAGTTGGGCGGCAGTTTAAACTGAAAATAGCTCGACGCTATAATAAATCAATACGCGAGATCTGGATCTAGGTTTGTTTTGCTTTACCACATGTTATTCGAGAAAGCTAGATTCACATAGGAGGCCTATGTCGAGGAGGAAACTTTATGTATACACAATTTGTAAAAAATAAATTAGCCAAGTGCGAGTTATGCTCGCGCGTGAAGGGTTCCATACCATTGTAGTATGGGAGCCCCCCTTAATATTTCCCCTCGTCAACAAAAAAAAGGGATATACATAGCTGTCTATATATGACGTGCTTGAGTCGCTTAGCCTGGTTAAACGATTGGTAGGCCTAACCGCTATCTAGCACAGACCTGAAATCATAACTATCTAAATGGTTTCTATTAGTCTACTTTTGTTATCAGTTTCCACTGTTCTTTGGAGTCAACTGTAGGTTTGGTTTTTTACTATTCTAAGTCAGTTTTTCAAGGAATGATAGGCTTGCGCTTGACCAAAGAAAGTAGCGTAGCGTCTGTAGCTCGGCTGGTTAATGTGATCTGAAGCGATCATCGAAGGTAACGGTTGATGCGGTGTTTGGATGGGTGAATGGTCACCCATCCAAACACCGTCCGCACAACCCTGTCTTTCTGATAGTGGCATTTTCATCTAGGCGCTATCGTGGGTCGGATGACGCGTTAAATTGCAGGTGTCGGCTGTTATAAGTCAAAGTCGTACAAGTAGTCGTTATGAGACAGCTTCGAATGGCTTGAAAAACTCTCGACACCAGAGTATGGTCACTTAGCGCATACGAAGAAGAAGAAGTTTGACCAAAACTCCCTAGATGAAGTGATGCGGTCTTGGATGAAGCGCGCATGTCTAGAAGAAACCGGTGTATTCTCGCCTTTAAGACAGTATGATTTATGTACATTTAACCCCTCTGGGCCTAAAAAAGGAGTTTTGCCAATATGGTAATATAAAACCCTTTATTATAGTTAAAGTACATTATATTATCATTTAAATTGACTTATCACTAAGCCTCTATTTGCCAAATTAGTTTGTGTCAAGGTTCAGATAAGGCCGGGGTTGAATATATATTAGTAGTCAGGTCACAGATCCAAGGTTAGGAAAAATGGGGGCTACAGCTTATACAAACATTATTTAATAAATTCTTTATTTATTTGATTTATACGCGAGCAGCAATAATATGTTGATGTGCCTATATCACACTGATTTGAAATTAAATTTTTAACAGTTTATAAAATGTCCATTGTTCAATGTCAATGTTTAAAGTTTTATGTAATTTAAGTATTACATGGTGTATTTTGCACACATTTTCTATCTATGCATCGCTTTATGAGGTCACGACCGCCCTTCGGCTGTTGACCTGATTCCGGGAGGTCACTGACCCTGGCTTGAGCACAAATCATGTAACAGCTGTTTGAACGTGTATGCTTTTGGTGGAAAGGTGGGATTTTTCCTACTAAACCTGGAAAACCGATCTTAACTTAGCTGGATACATAAAATGTGACTGGAACTTATGAACTAACTTGAACATAACTTCGTCAAAAATAAGGAATAAAATAATATTTTTGCTATATACCTCGTATCGTATAACTCGTAGATGGGTATTTTTTTTTAATAAACCGACTTCAAATTATGAGTAGGTTATATATTCAACTGTATGTTTTGTTTATATTGTGTATTTATAATTTTAAATTAATGAAACTAATTCTGTACTTACAACTGTGATTGACTATTTTAATAAGATGAAGGATAATATTATTAAATAAATATAATTGGTCTAAAAATATGCATAAGCATAAGCAGCCCTCTATACGTTCCCACTGCTGGGACTCAGGGCCTTCTCACGCGAGGAGAGATATCGACCATAATCCACCACGCTGGCCAAGTGCGGGTTAGCGGATGACACACAACTTCGGATATTGTGGTCCTCAAACATGCCAGTTTCCTCACGATGTTTTCCTTCACTGTAAAGCGAGTGCAAATTTACACATAACTTGAAAAACAAGTCATTGGCGTAGGGCCGGGATCGAACCAGGGGCCGTCTGATTGAAAAGCAGACGTTATAAACTTCGAGCCACACTCTCTTTAAAATAAAAATGAAATGTAAGGAAAAACGAGATTTTTTTCTCGCTCCTTTAATATGAATCCTAGAATAAACTTATTTACGCCTAAGTAGCTTATATGCACTTTGCATGACAAAGCGTCATGCAAAGTGCGTAATACCTATAAGCGATCTGCGACCTACTTCGTTCAGGTCACTGCACCTTCTACTCTTTGCATAATTTGTAACGTCATAATACAACGGTGACCATGCACAAGACTGTCGTTTTAAAAGTGGCATTTTTGTCTGTGCGCTACCGTGGGCAGGATGACACGTTAAATTGTAGGTCCCGTTAGTCTTAGTACAAGCAGTGGTTAAGTCAGAAGCCTTCGGGCGGCTTGAAAACTCTCGACACCCGAGCTTGGCCACTTAGATCATTCAAAGAAGAAGAAGTTACTCATATTTAATCACCCATAATCAACCGTTGAAGAAATACTTCGGAATTGTTACGTTTCGACAAAGAATCGTAAATAGAAAATGTACCGATTTTATTCGTCATATTTTTTTATTAGGACACTTTGACAGACGGCTGGTTAGCCCCATACTGAACCATTTCTAGCTCACAACTGTTATACTACATATACATACATACATATCTTATATATAAAATTTCCGTGTCACAGTGTTTGTTACCGTACTCCTCCGAAACGGCTTGACCGATTTTTTCTAAATTTTATATACGTATTCA
Source organism: Mellilla xanthometata (assembly GCA_035578125.1). NCBI lineage: Eukaryota > Metazoa > Arthropoda > Insecta > Lepidoptera > Geometridae > Mellilla > Mellilla xanthometata. Next base: position 11,744,064 of record JAPUBQ010000001.1, on the reverse strand, counting down.
GTAGGTTTGAGAATCGGCTACTGTATACTTAGATTTTTTTTTATTAAGGCAAAACAACGTATGCCGGGTCAGCTAGTTATATATAAATACATACATATTTAACACCCAGACCCACAGCCAACAAATTTAGTTAAGCACAAAGATGTTGACCGGGCCGGGAATCGAACCCGGAACCTTCTGATTAGCAGACCGGCATGGTAACCTTTACGCCAACGAGGTCGTCAATTCATTTTGCTTGTTTGAAAAACAATTGAAAAAAGGCGTCTTGTCATCTTCCAGCCACTCAGAGAGCGGGTGGAAGAGCGGGGGTGCGGAGGCTGCTGCGCTTGGCAAGCACCAGAAGTACTCTGCCTTGGAAGTGGCATATGAGTTCGTGCCGTTTGCTGTCGAGGTAGCGGGGCCTTGGGGAACCGAGGCAAGGAAGTTTGTGGCAGATCTCGGACGGCGGTTACGAGATAGGGGGCGAGATCCGCGGGCTGGGGAATACTTGCGGCAGCAAATTTCTCTCGCGATTCAGCGAGGAAATGCTGCCAGCCTAATGGGTACGTTTGGACGAGGGGCTTTGACGTAGTCTTTATAGGACATAAGACTTAACTTTATTTAATTTTATTAAAAAAAAGGCGGGAACTAGTTTTTTTTACACGCTTTATATTAGCTTCACCTGTATGTTTGTTTGTTTGTAACCGACTTCTTTGGACGCGATTTTGACCCACTTTAAACGGCTAGATTTCGTTGAAACTTTGTAGATTTTTTAATTTCATCTTCAGAATGTTACATTTAATTGTATTAAAACCAGCCAGTTACATTCAGTACAACCAAAGAGGTTTGATTACTAATAATACATTATTTTTGACACTAACCTGGTCCCAGGCTGCGTGGTGTCGTTAGGCTCGTATTCCGCATCATAGAAGTCATCTTCACCTTCCGAGGAGGAGTATGACGTGTCTGGCACTAGTAGAGACATTGCTTGCCCTGTGAAACAATACTGTAACATTTCTTTAAACAATAAAAAAATCCTTTATTGACATAAGCAAGAAATACACAATTAAAATGAAAACATTGATGTTGATTTAGTCATAGACTGTGTTTCAACACCAATGGCCTCTCCCACAGAGTTATTACAAGACTTGGTTATACAATACAACTATGAATTTGATCTGCAAGGCGCGTAATATGTAATACGAGTTAGCGACACTCTGGTCTAAAAGCTAAGCTTGCATAGTTTAGAGTTACTGGCTCTTAAAGAGACTGTCGCGATAGGTACACCGTTTGCTGCTTGGCGACATTCAACTTCAGGGTGTCTGCTAGCATGGAGGGGTTATGGGCTAAATCTATCTCCTCGTGAAAGAAAGCCTCGAGACCCAACAAAGGGAACTTACAAAATAGCGCCTGTAGTTCGGCTAGCTAAGGTGATCTGACACGATCATTACTCGAAGTAAAGGAACGGTCGATGCGAACGGTGTTTGGATGGGTGACCATGAACAACACTAATGTTTTAATAGTGGCATTTTCATCTGGGCGCTACCGTGTGTCGGATTACACGTTAAGTTGTAGGTCTCAGCTGATAGTCTTAGAACAAGCAGTCGTTAAGCCAAGTCAGAGGCTTTCGGGGGGCTTGAAAGCTTTCGACAATAAAACTGTGGCGTCCGTAGCTCGGCTAACTAAGGTGATCTGACGCGATCATAGAGGTTAAGGAACGGTGAATGCGGACATGACTGACATTTAAAAAAGTAACTCTTTCATCAGGGCACTACCGTGGGTCGAATGACACGTTAAATTGTAGGTCCCGGCGGCTTTTAGTCTTATCAGAAGCAGTCGTTAAGCCAAGTCAGAGGCTATGCCGTTCTCAGAGCTTGGCCAGTTGGTACGTACGTGGGGAGTCCAGGGTCTCCAAGGGCCTGATGCCGAGACTGGAAGCTGTCAGCTCGCGGCATTCTGACCCCAGCTCCACTGCTGGCGATAACTCTGTAACCACACCACTAACTTATATTACACAGATACATATATACCTTCTATACATGTATATAACCTTCTACTGACAAAAACAAACACAGAAAACGATATAGAAAAGATATGTAAAAGTATTCAATTCTACATTCCTACTAGCTGGACACGGCAAACGTTGTTTTGCCTTAAGTACATATGGGGGTATGGAAAATAAATAGTAGCCGATTCTTAGACCTACTACGAATATAAAATTTAGTAATACTCGGTCAAGCCGTTTCGGAGGAGTACGGTAACTAACATTGTTACATGGAAATGTTATATATAAGATATATCTTGGAACGCAATCACGAGTGACCGATTTCACTATTTTTTGTTATTGTCATGTCATGTCAGGCTCTTATCAAAAATAAGTTTTTTTTTCTAAACACTAATAATATTCTAGATCATCATGGACTATTAAATACAATAGACGCTCAAACTCTTGTTGAAAACCGTACTGAGTGTATTATTCGATACACGTAGCGCCATCTATTAGTATTTTCTTGAAACGACTTCACTCGGGTCACGCAATGTACTATAGTTATATTTATCTTTATCCTTACTATGATTTTTTATTATTATTATTTTATTTTTTACTTTGGTGTTATCAATAAATGATTTGTGTTTGAATTTATATACGTCCTTAGCGCGTTGCGGAATTTGGTGGCAACTAAGCTGGGCGCTCGATTTGCAGCGCCATCTAGGTTTCATCGGTAATTATAACAAACTTCCGCGCCACGCTTTATTGTATGGGAATCAGCAATCCTCTCTACTTTTTTTACTTCTTACAACTAGGCATTAGACCAGCAGGATGCGTAACCAGGCGAGTCAGGGATACTCTGGCTTAAGGTGGAGAATCCTTTTTTTTACGTGAGGAAATGCATTTACGCATGCCCACCACACCCGGGGAGGTGGGTGGGGTATGTCGGGCTCGATGCCAGAAGGGCATCACTACCGACTAAAACCTCACGATGGCCTCCTCACCGGAAAGGGCGGGGTGAGGTTCCGCTCCTCGCATTAGCGCACCACCCCGCCCACCTCGGCTAGCCTGCGAGACTCCCCCTAAGGTGGAGAATGCATAGTTTGGAATTACTGGCTCTCAAGGAGCCTGCCGGAACATACCATTGTTAGTGCGACAGATTTTTTTTACCTTCTTTGATATGTGTTTGTGAGGGAATTGTAGGTCCGGTGTAAATGCCGTTGACAGGATTTACTGTGTTCTGAAAAATAAAAGTTAATTAATTTCCTTTAGCAAAAAATATTTGCTATATATTTTTTTTATTTAAGTTCGAAGCTTTTTAGAATTATGATAAACAATCTTTATAGGACAATCCAAATATGATGACTTTCGTATGACTCCAAAATACATATATTTATTAGGGTTGTTCATTAGACAGTCTATAAACTATTTTTTTATAACTTTAATATTTTATGAAGCTTTCCCACTTGGCTCACACAAAGAAGAACGTAGTACTTTAAATTTAAGATTTTGGCCATTTCATCGCCTTGATTTTTGTGTCTTTTATATTAGCCTTAATTAACTTGTCATTACAAATGTTAGCACTTATAAAATAACTAGAATAACAAGTATAGGTTACCTTGGCAATTTGTAGGAGTACAATGGAATGTTTTATGTTGTCCAACATAGCCTGTGAATAGAAACAAAATATAATTTACATTTGAATCAGAAATACATACATATAAACCTTTCTATGCACAGGTCGAGATGAAGTTCCAAAAATCCGTACGAAGCGTTCCGCTTCCACATTTATTGTGCGGACCATTAAACTGTGGAACACATTGCCGAAATCCCTGTTCCCTCTGAACTATAACCTTACTGTCTTCAAGGCGAGAGTGAATCGGTTTCTTCTAGGCAAGCGCGCTCCACCCTAGATCGCAACATCACTTAACACCAGGTGAGTTTCGATCAAGCGCTTGCCGATCCATCATAAAAAAGGTACAAATAAATTGAAGAAAGCAAGGCAAGATTCAATTCTTGGATGGAACGCAACGAGAAGTTTTCCTATTTCCGATACTTCATTGAGTCGCATGGAATATGGCACGTTTAAGACTGCAAATTACCCGGAGGCGACTACAGACTAGGCATGCTCCTCCTGAGGTCAGATTGTCACTACTAGTGTGGTTTACCTACCCCGCTGATCAAACGCCTAACTGTAATGAGTAAAAGAAAGGCAAACGCGTAACAAATTGAGGATGCGAACGGCAGTTAATAGTAAGGTAAATTTAAAGCTACATACAGTATTTAACTTATTTCACTTACATGGGATTGTTAGTAAAAAATATTTAAATAACTTAAATTAACAGGGGAGGCCTATGTCCAAGCGGCAAGTTTTGCTTAAAAATGTGTAAAAAGTATGTTATTTTTTAAAATATGTAAAGCAATAGAATAAAGGCTTTTTAGTTTTACTTTACTTTTACATACATGGGATGCAAAAAAACTCAACGCAATAGATCTGTGTTGAGAAAACTCAACACAAAAGATTTGTGTTGAGAAAACTCAACACAAAAAATTGGCGCTGCATAAACTCAACACAAAAGATTTGTGTTGAGTTTATGCAGCGCCAATTTTTTTACTTTGTAGTCTGTTTTGATAAAAAGAAACCAGTTGTGGGCCAAGTCTGAATTGAGAAACCACCTCCAAATTTTGATTTTCTAAATACAAATACAAAATTATTTATTGGACCAACTTACATTCTAAACAAAACAAACATTAAGTACCTTAACTAATTAATACTAATTCTAGAAACTAAGGCTTAATGTAAGTGTTGTGCCTAGCTCCTGCAGTAGGATACCCTGTTTGCAGGAGCTAAATGGTAGTAGAACTTAGTTGGCTCCAACGTTTTGACTCTGGAGCAACGGCATAAGCAGCCCACTGTACATTCCCACTGCTGGGAATCGGAGACACACAAAGAGAGCGGTAGAAGCCACAATCCACCAATCTAGCCGCGAGTGCTAGGGTTTTTCTTATGCTCCTTTTTTACTCTAAGCATTTAACCAACATGGCGCGTAACCTCACGAGCACATGTCTAGTCTAGAATAACTGGCTCTCAAGGAGGCCATATTGTTAGGTGCTTGGCGACTTCTCGGACTGCGGACAGCGGCCTGGGCGGGGAGAGCAGCGGCAATGCGCGAAGCGGTCCTGCATCCCTGCCCCCGTCGTGAGATGGGACACCGTGAGGTTTTAGTCGGTAGTGACGGCCCTTCTGGCCGTCGAGTCCGACATACTCCGCTCGCCTCCCCCAGGCTTGTAGCGGGAGATGCGTAAATGCATTTCATCACTATATTGCCCTACTAACTAACTAAGCAATTATTATATTGTTTTAACACTTTTTATTACATAATGTGTTCTTTTCAGACTACTCACGTTGGAATGGTCTAATATAACTTGTCCTTTATTCTTTTCCGTCGGATCGCTTAACTCGGACACGCGCGTATTCATTTTCTGGAAACAGAAACAGCAGGTATTAATCCTCTAGTATACTAAAATCCAAAGACAATCGAATGGTGTATTTAAAAAAAAATTGTAGGTGTCAGATATAACCTGGCGTAAGTTTCACGACTATGTTACTGTTTTTTTTTTCGTATGAGCTAAGTGGCCAAGCTCTGGTGTCGAGAGTTTTCAATACGCCCGAAGGCCTCTGACTCGGCTTGACGACTGCTTGTACTAAGACTAACAGCCCGGGACCTACAATTTAACGTCAAACTAGGAGATAAAGACTCGGAACCTCACCCCGCCCTTTCCGGTGAGGAGGTCATCGTGAGGTTTCAGACGGTAGTAATGCCCTTCTGGCATCGAGCCCGACGTACCCCACCCAGCTCCCCGGGTGTGGTGGGCATGCGTAAATGCATTTCCTCACGTAAAAAAAAGGAGATAAAGACTAGAAGAGGATCAAACTAACCCACGGACTAGGAGATTAGAAACGATAGACCTTTCTAAAGACATAGACCCAACTGATGGCGGTGG